>CAMAPE010000009.1:9750000-10350000 GCA_945859875.1 Cuscuta europaea
AAAATATTGAGGAAATGGGTTTAGAATTTGAGTTGATAATATTAGTTAGATTTAAATATTAGTTAATTGAAATGGGTTTATAACCAATGATGATGATTAGGTTTAATTTGTTTATTAGCAATAATTATTGTTAATGCATAATTTAGGATTTGTAGTGATTTAAGTTAGGATTCAAACTTTATTAGTTAAATGTGAATTATATATTATTGTGAATTATTGATATTTAACAATATTAGTTAAATGGAAATTAACTAATTAATAAGTTAAATTAGTTAACTTTAGTATTGTGAATAAATGCCATTAACGTAATAACTTTAATTAGTATTATATGTTAGTTGATTATTTAATGTGTACTATTAGATTTTCATAATTTTAGTATTGTGAATAAATGCCATTAACGTAATAATTTAGTGTGTTTGGTGCACAAATTCTAATATTGTGAATTAGTTAATAATAAAAACGATTAATGCCATTAACATATTACTATTAGTTAATTAGTAATTTTAATTGAACGTTAGTTAATTTTAGTGAACTTTATATTAGTAAATTATTAATTCCGGCCAGCTTAATGTTTCTAAATATGAATTAGTCATGATTGAAAAGTTGGTTAATTCAAATTATTAATGCCACAAATAATGTACTGCTTTTAGTTAATTAATTAATAATATTAATTGAACGTTACTTAATGTACTTATATAATATTTTGATTATAATATATATATATAGGCATAATGTATAGACAAAACAGAAGTTGGATGTACCAAAAACATCGCGATAACTATGGAATACGCAGTGAATTTTTTAATGGTGTTGAAGATTTTATTAAATTTGCACAAGAACAGAAGAATTATATGGATGACGATAAAATCAGGTGTCCATGTACAAAGTGTAAAAATCTTCAATTTAAAGATGTCGACCAAGTTGTGTGGGATTTGTACGAAAAAGGTTTTGTTGCCAATTATTATAATTGGACTTCTCATGGCGTACCTTTCGATCCATCACTTTTACCACAAACAGTAGGTTCATCTCGTAACGTCCCTACCGAGATGAGTGGATGGGGAGACTATGATCAAATGATGTGGGATCAAAGAATGGCATATGATGTATATGGTGCTTCAACGACTCAGTTTAACCCCCCACAGACATTTAACGATCTCCCCGAAACTTCGACCTCGTATCAACCCGATGCGGATGAAGATCCGACCTTTTATTAGCCTGATGCGGATGAGTATCCGAATTCTCATGTTCCTCATATTGAAGACTTAGCTGAAAGATTTCAAGATGTTTTAAAAGCTGTCGATCAACCTCTGTATGCTGATTGTGAGGGATACTCTCAGCTATCCGCCGTTACAGAGTTGATGAACATTAAATCTGAATACAGTCTCCCTGAATCTTGCATGTCTAGGTTATTGCAGTCATTTGGAGGAATGTTACCGCGTGACCATAATCTTCCTGATTCATATTACAAAATGAAACAATTAATGTCTCAGTTGGGGCTTCCTTGTCTAGAAATTGATGCGTGCCCAGAAGGATGTATGTTGTTCTGGAAGGATGATGTGGCACTTGAGAGCTGCAAGTTCTGTGGTGGAGAGAGATACAAGTCTGTTCCTCATAGACGAAAAAAACCACGAAAAAGGTCTGCATTATCTAAATTGTTTTACCTCCCTCTAGCTCCACGCCTGAAGAGGATGCATGCTTCAAATGCTACTGCGAAACACATGACGTGGCATGTTGAGCACGAAACCAAAGAGGGTTTGATGTCTCACCCTTCCGACTGTGAAGCTTGGAGACACTTTGACCGTTGTCATCCTCAGTTTGCAATGGAGCCACGGAATGTGCGACTGGGATTGTGTTCAGACGGATTTGCTTCTTTTGGAAAGTTTGGGAAGAAATTTTCATGTTGGCCAGTCATGCTAACTCCTTATAATCTTCCTCCCGACATGTGCATGAAAAGTCATTTCATCTTTTTAACTTTAATTTGTCCAGGTCCCTCGGATCCTAAAAAAAGGATAGACATCTATCTCCAACCCCTGATCGAGGAGATGAAAGAACTTTGGGCCATTGGGATACCAACTTATGATGTTTCAAGAGATGAAATGTTTATCATGAAAGCTGCCATCATTTGGACCATTAGCGACTTCCCTGCTTATGGTATGCTTTCAGGATGGAGCACACACGGTCTTATGGGATGTCCAATATGTATGGAGAAATCAGATGCCAATTGGCTCAAATTTAGCGGGAAACCAAGTTACTTTGATTGTCACCGCAAGTTTCTGCCTATGAACCATTGATATCGAAAGGACAAGAAGTCTTTTATTGCCGGAAGAGTGGTACGAGATCCCCCTCCTCCAAGACTTACAGGTGAACAAGTTTTTAACCGGGTTCGACGTTTTCCTACGGCTGTGCAGCAACCCTACGGGGAGCCAAATGGGTATTGTGATACCCATAAGTGGACAAAGAGGAATATATTTTGGGAGTTGCATGAAAACTCAAGATGCTCATGTAATCATGCAACGACTTCTGCCGATTGCACTGAAAGAGATGCTTCCTGCAGACGTCTGGGGCTGTATTACCGAAATCAGTCAATTGTTTCAGTCGATATGTTCCACCGTTTTGGATGCCGAATCCCTGAGGAGACTAGAAGACATTGTTCCTATTCTGATGTGTAATCTGGAAAAGATACTGCCCCCATCATTTTTTGATGTAATGGAACATCTTCTAATACATCTTCCGTATGAGACTTTGAATGGAGGGCCCATCTTCTATCGTTGGATGTACAGATTTGAAAGGTTAGTCATAATTTCATTTATAAACGATGATTTGTTTAATAAGAACATTTGTTTGTTTACAAATTTTATTTTGCATGACAGATTTCTGGGAGATTTGAAAAAGAAAGCGACCAACAAGGCACACATTGAGGCTTCAATTTGTCAAGCATATATTCAACAAGAAATCTCAACGTTTTCATCTTTTTATTTTGAGCGTGAAGTCATCAGTAAAAGAAAGAGATCTGCTCGGAACGATGACATTGGCGAGGATTCATATGATAAAGTAGTTTCTATTTTCAACTACCCAGGTAGAGGTAAAGGAGCTGCAACTTACCGTTACATCGTGGGCGGAGAAATGAAAATTGCACATACTTACATCCTCATGAATTGTCCAGAAATATTACCATTTTATAAGTAAGTTGAATTGGTAGTTACATTTGTAATATAGCTAATATTTTTTAATAATTAGAGTGTTATAATAATATCTTTATGTTTCAATTCACAGTGAATTTAGAGCGTCTTTATCAGCATTTCCTGATGATGCAATTGATGCAATGGTGGACTCTGACTTTGCATTATGGTACCAACAGCAGGTATATATATATAAATACATTATATATACTATTAGCTAATAAATTTTAATCATTACCTAATGTTATCATGTTTTAATTTGCAGATCAGGTACCGTGGGATTAACGACCCTCTGTTAGTATCATTATCGTGGGGCCCTTCTTCCTATGCAAAGGTTTGACATTCATATGTGATAAACGATTATACGTATCACACAGTCGAATATGGGGAAGGTCGACCAACAATGAACAACGGGTTATGTGTCCCGACCATCGGTTCTGATAACTCGGAAACCAATTTTTTTGGTTTCTTGCATGAGATTCTCGAACTTCAAATGCCTTCTGGTTTGCAAGAATTAACATGCGTGTTTCGCTGCACATGGGTCGACCCTACACGTGGTGTGAGAAAAAATTCAAAGTATAATATAATTGACGTCAACCACTCTCGTGTGTATCAGAAAAATGAGCCTTTTATACTCGCTCAACAAGCAGCCCAGGTTTATTATGCAGAGTATCCTTCAACGAGGCGCACACGGAATCCTTGGGTGTGTGCCATTAATATCCGTCCGAGCAAAATTGTAACACAGGCTCAACACAAGGATATTGACTTTGATGCTTTTCAGCAAGATTTTTTCCAACCTCCGCCTATTGCTGACACGGTCAACCATAACATTCAGTTAAGTGATCCAAATGGCGGAGATGTTGAAGTTAGGCCTGAAACACACCTTCCGCCCCCTATACCTCAAAATGAGCGCGAAATTGAAGAATTATATATACAACTGCACGATGACCAGGAGGAAGAAGAAGAATGGATATATGATGATGAAGATACAGAAGAAGAAGTTGGCTATCAAGAAAATACTGATTCTGATAGCGATTAAATGTATAGTTAACAACCAATGTAATTACTTTTAATTGAACTATTTTAATTTGAATTTTTAACTTTCCTTCGTCATTATTATATTATTCCAAGATAGTTAGGTATGTAATTCGCAACTATAATTTCTAAACAAAATAATTATTCCATATTATATTGTAAAATAGCGATTAATTAATTAATAAAATTAAGTTTTTAAAATTATTCAATCGAAAATTAGTGGTTCATTATTATCAATTCGGAAATTTAAAATTAATTAGGTAATTCGAAAATTAAAAATTATTTAAATTTTAAATAATTCGAAATTTAACATTATTTAAAATTCGGAAATTAATTTTTTTAACATTATTTGTGTTTTTTAACATTACAAAATTTTAATAATTCGAAATTTAATAAACAAGGACATGAATTTATTTATTAACTTTAAAAACTAAGTAGAAAACACACAATTTTTTATCATTTATTACATTCAACAACTCACAATACAGATAAACAAATAAACACAATATTATTCATTAACGTCAAAGCTTTCATCTAGAGGCCTATCAAGTAGCTCGTTAATTCTTTATGCAGCTTCCGCGTTTATAGGTATCATATACTCCGAACATTGTTCTGCACGTAAAAGTACCCTACACAAGTTTTTCCCTCGTGAAACGTTGTATGAGTCTGATTCATAGTCTATAATATCGCCAAAGCTTTCAAGCGGTCTACTCATCAGCTCACGGATGCTTTGAACTGCTTCTGCATTTCGAGGCTTCATCAACTGTGTAACTTGTTTTAATCGTTGTACACTTCTACTTATCAACTTCCACACATCTGGTTCTGCATTAGCCATTTTTTCGCACTGAAAAAATGGGGCTCTAAGCACATATTTATACTTAAATTTGTCACAGATAGGTCCGTGACAATTAAAGTATCTGACGCCTCGCCTGAAAAAAGGCTGAAAAGCTTTAATATTCCCTGGACCGGTTTGTCACGGATTAATCCGTGACAAATTCAAAATTCAAAATTCGTATTTACTTTGTCACGGATTTGTCACGGATGGGTCCGTGACAACCCCTAATATATAAACAACACTTCGCCATTTTTCCCTTACGCTCCCAAGCAAACCCTAACCCTCTCCCCTCCCAAACGTTACACTTCTGTCTTCTCTTACACCCGCCGACCGCCACCCCTTACAATTCTGCCTTCTCTTACACCCGCCGACCACCACCGCACACAACCCTCGAAGCCTTCTCTTACACCCGCCGACCGCGTACAGCTCTCCGGCCACCGCGGATCATCTCCGCCTCTGCCGCCGTCCTTCGAAGCCGGCCTTCACTCCTTTCCATTTCTTGCCTTCTTCTCCTTCATTGAGGTTATGTTTCTAACTCTTTAATTTTCGAATATTTTATAATAAATGTTTTAAAATGCCAAAAATAAAATGCATGTTTTTCTTAATATTGTTTAATTGTTTAATTTAATGTTTATATGTTAATAAGTTGTCATGAATTCAATATGTTTATATGTTCATATCTCATATACGTTCTATATGTTTATGTGCTTACATACTCAAATATTTCCATATACTTAAATTATTGGAAATGATTTAAAATGCTACTGTTTGTAATATTATACACTCAAATGCATGTTCTACTTCCTTGAAAATGCATGCTAAAAATATTTATGTTTCAATGATTTGTTCGTATATTCATATGCATTCATTTTTATGTGTTGATATGATTATATATTCATATGCATGTTTTCTCTTGTAATTTAAAAATGCATGCTCTAGATTTATTGTTTCATGATTTGTGTATATCATTTGTTTATATGCTTAACCATGTTCTCTCTTAATTTAAAAATACATGCCTTAGATTTTGAATGTTTATATGTTTTTGAATTTTTCGGATATTTATTAAGAATAGTAAATTATTAAATATTTAGTCAAGAATATTTTTGAGTTTTTGAGCTTTTATTAATTTCGGATATTTATTAAGAATAATAATTTCAACTCCACAAATTTTCGCCCCCTCATGTAACACTTTCAAAAAAGTTAACATGTCTAACCAACCAAAATCATGAAACTGTTAATTATTTTTTTTATGTTTTTTCGGAGATTACTATCTATTGTTTATAAAACTTGATAAAAAGTGATTTTTAAATAATTTCGGATATTATAATATTTTATTTTAAATAAAACGTATAAAAGTTTTATTTTTTATAAAACTTGATAAAAACCGATTTTATTTTATAAGTAAATACGAAATAACTGAAATAATACAGAAATTAATAATAAACTGTTTCATAGGTGAAAAACAGAAATTAAGTAAAAAAATGTATTTTATAGATTAAAACAGAAATAAAAAAACTAAACAAACTGTTTTTGTTTATATAATACAAAAATGATTTCATATGTTTCATGAAAAATTGATTTTATAGGTTTCATGAATAAACAAAAAATGAAATTGATTTTATAGATTTTATGAAAAAATTGATTTTATAGATTTCAAAAATCAATTGTTTCATGAAACATATGAAATCATTTTTGTATTATATAAACAAAAACTGATTTTTAATTCAAAAACTGAGTTTTTACAAAATCAGAAAACTGTTTTTTATAAATTAATACAAAATACAAGGTGTAATAAACTGTATTTTTCTAAATTAATGCAAAAAACTGATTTCCGATGATTTATAATTTAATATGAAAAAACTGATTTTATTAGTTTAATATAAAAAGTTTGATTAATTGATTTTATAAGGTTTGATAAAAAATATACATAACACAAGTTACCTCCATAACATAAAAATCATACAAAAAACTGATTCGACCCCTCATATTAAACTCAAGTTTAATATGTTCCATATTTCAAAGTTTTATACCACACAAAAAAACCATAAAATAATTTTATAAGGTTTGATAAAGTAATACCTAACACAATTAAATTCAATAACATAAAAATCATACAAAAAACTCATTCTACCCCTCATATTAAACTCAAGTTTAATATGTTCTATATTTCAAAGTTTGATAAATAAATAGGAAACAAATTAAGTTTAAACCATTATACCACACAAAAACTCCATAAACTGATTTTATAAGGTTTGATAAAATAATACCTAACACAATTAAATTCCATATATTACATAAAAATCAAACTAAAAACTCATTCGACCTCTCATATTAAACACAAGTTTAATATGTTCTATATATTATTTCTCAATAATTTTAGATGAGTGAGCACGAACGTCGCCTTTCCACCATTGCTCGTCGTGGGCGCCAGAATTCACGACGGGCCTCAAACTAACGCTGATCGTGATATCAATGATGATTTCAATGCCGACGAAGGACATGCTCATGACGGACATGTCCAAACTCCTCCCTCCGAACAATCAGACGCTCATATCAACGTGCATGGGGAGGGGGCATCAACCTCTCATGCACCTCCTCCATCTCGTGCAATATATGCCCCCCCCCCCCCCCACTCAAGAAGAGTGCCACAATCCCGGTTCGTTTGAGGTGACACCTCAATCAATCCATAGGTAATAAAAAACTAACACTGTCTAATATAAAATAGTATAATCTCTACATCTAAGAATTAATACAATTGTTTTTATCAATTATCAATTTTTTTTGAAGCGATCCCGAGGTCTTGAATAGAATCAAGGCTATTGTTAGTGGTCATTTCACGGGGCCTTGGTCGACTTATGGTGAGGTTCCGGCGGCCACTCGTGAACTATGATGGCGGTTGTTCAAGGTAAAAATAAATTTTTTGTTACATTTTAATAACTTAAATTTAACAAATGATATATCAATGTTTTTAATGAAGGCTTCCCATCGGTGGCATTTTGCCCTAGACCAAGCTATTCTCAAAGAATGCAATTTTAGGATTTCTGGGTGGTTGAGACCCACTTTTAAGACCGCCCGGTCTACCGGTCGAAAGCCAAGATTCCTTGGTGATGATGTGTGGGAGATGCTTTGCCGTCATTGGGCTACGGATCCCGCATTTTTGCTGAGAAGCGAAACAGCCAAGGTAAACCGGAACTCGGGAAAAGCCAAGGAAGTTCAATGGCACGGGGGCCGCAAACCCCAAATTCAACATAAAAAAGATCTGGTAAACTCTAATTAGTTAAAATTATTTCCATTCCATTCCCTTATGTATATATTTTTTTATTAACTTTGAAATCCGTGTAGGAAGGATCTGGACCCGTGAAAAAACGGGTCACGCCATTGAAACTCATGGCACATTGTTGGACGAAGAAGGGTGTCATGCCGCCTCCCCGCCTTTCTGAAATTGAAGTAAATGATGAAACTTCAATAATTCAATAAATTTTGAATTTTTTTGATCTCTTATATAATAAATTTTTGAACTTGTAGAAAAAATATGAGGAAGAGCGGGGGAAGAGAGTTGATGAGCTAGGTGATTCTGATGCCGAACTTGATGAAAATCAAGAATATGAGGCCATCTTGGCGGCAACCGGAGTTTACAAGGGCCGGGTGCCGCTTATGGGTTCTGAAGGCTTACGGATCATGGAGAAGTCCAAAGGAGCTAGCTCATCTTCTCATTCGGCGTATGATGATCGGGTTACCCGCCTCGAGAAACTATTGGAGGAATGTGAAGCAGAGGCTCGAAGGCGGGATGAAGAAGCTCGGATACGGGATGAAGAGGCAAGAAGAACGAGACAAAGGTTGGAAGAGATGGAACGACAAATGCGTATGTTCAACGCCACCTACCGCCCATCCATGCACATACAGCACCCCGAGATGACTCCACAAATTCCCTTCGCGGGCAATATGAGCAGTATGGGCAGTAGGGGTTTTGCTAATTATAGCCATATCTCCAACAATTTTCCATATGGATATTATGATGATACCCCTTTATCGACTCCCGGAGCTCAAGAATATCGTGGCAGCAGCCGGGCTGGCAACCGTGGTGGCAGTCGAGGCAGCCATCGTGGCGGCAGCCGTAGCCACGGAAGGCAACCCGATCATCGTGAGGAACCTAATGATGATGATGATGATTATGATGACCATTGATGGTTTGTAATAACTAGTTTATTGACATTTTAAGGATTTTTAAATTTTGATGGTTACTGTATGAATATTAATTATTTGTGTTATATAATGATGGTTTGATTGGTTTATTATTTATTATGATAAATAATGTTTAGTGGTGATTAATGATGATTAATGATGATTGTTTAATTATTTATTATAAACAATTATTTATTAAGATTAATGATGATTGTTTAACTATTTATTATAAACAATGTTTATTAAGTTTAAATTTTTTAAAAAGCGCCTAAATTTTAATGGTTATTATTTATTAATTAAACTTTTGAAATAAACATTCAAAAAATTAATGCGCTGAATTTTTAGTTTTTTTTTAAAAAAATTAAAACTTTTGTCACGGACGGTTCCGTGACAAAATATAAATTCAGTTTATTTTAAATACCCAAAACGCTAAAAATAACGTTTTTTTTTAAAAAAAATGTTTTGTCACGGATGAGATATGTGACAAGTTCAAAGGAAGCGTGCAAGTAAGTGCTTCCATATATATTTCATCATGAATGGTCAGGGGCGGACCCAGGAAAGTCATTTTGGGGGGCGAAAATATTTTGGGGGGTTCAAAATACTTTTTGGAAGAGCAAAAATCATTTTTCATATATATATACACTAAAAAAAAAATTGTTGGGGGGGCGGTAGCCCCCTGGGTCTCTACTACGGTCCGCCCCTGTGAATGGTACTTCGATCACTTTTTCCTCAAGAAGGTGGAATTTCTCAGTTCGTGTGTTTGATATGATGGTTCAAACTCGTTTTCCCAGCTTGCTTCAAACTCGTTTTCCCAGCTTGCTTTGAAATAAAGCCCGTTCGCATGGACAAGGGTTAGATATATACTGTCAAAGGCTCTCCTAAGAAGAAGCGGTTTTATAAGCCCTTTTGTCTCTTCATTAGTCCATGCGTATTAAAAAACACGTTCCCAACTCTATTACTCCCTCCGTTCCTAAAAATTCTTCCCGATTTGAAATGACACGCTTATTAAGAAAGTAGAATAAAGTGGAAATGTATGGTGTTGGTTGTGTAAGAAAAAGGTAAAATGAATGTGAGCCACACAAATTGTCCAAAATGAGAAAGTGGGAAGTATTTTTGGGAACAACCCAAAAAGGAAAGTGGGAAGTATTTTTGGGAACGGAGAGAGTAATTATAAACTGAGGGAGCAACTCGGGTACTGACCTTGTTGAGTAGCTACCTAACTTGGAGAGTACTCGGCGAGTACTCACAACTCGGGTGCTGACCTTGTTGAGTAGCTACCTAACTCGGTCCGTGTTTTATTTCTGAGTTACTCGCCGAGTACTCGGCGAGTTTCTCAACTCGGTGAAGTTTTCAACTCGGCGAGTTACTCGGTCTAACTCGGTGAAGTTTTCAACTCGGTGAGTTACTCGGTCTAACTCGCCCCCCCCCCCCCTAAAAAATTGAAAAATTAAGTCACAAAACCTAGGTTGATCGGAATTTCTGACATCTACTATCCCCCTAGAGCCGTGAGTACAATTTCTCAATAAGTTGCCATTTTTTTCTCATATCTTCCTCTCTCCCCTCTCGCATTTCTTCTTCTTCCACACTCTCATCCTTCAGTTGTTTTTTATATTAAAGTATCAACACACATATATTTTGATATAAATAAATTCTTTTCACTAGTATGGCTATATATATTATACTAGTAACTTTTAATTAATATCACTATATTGTTTACTATGGCACATCATTGATTGATACACACTGTCACACATCATCTAATTAACAATCATGAGCTCTGCTCAGTCTGTTGAGGCTTCTAATGGTGTTGAATATGCTAATACTACACTTAAGAGAAAATCAGATGATATAGGATGAACATGGGGAGAGAACAGAGATCTTAGGAAATTATTAGATGGTTGATTTTCTTGAAAACTTAGAATGTTTGTGACTTTTGCTACTCCATCATTAGCATTTCTATCATTTTATTCATTTCTATGCATTTTAAGATAATTTTAAGACTATTATATTTCTATAATCTCTGACACTTATGTTATTAAATTTAATTAATACAAGACCGAGTAATCACCGAGTAATCCCGAGCGAGTAATCGGTCCTACTCGCTACTCGGTCCTTGACCGAGTTACTACTGGGTAGCGAGTTAACTACTTAGGTCAATAGGAATAGATAAGACCTATTTTGGGGGATAAAAAATATTAGAAATCATATTTTTGAACTTTATGTATGTTTTGGTTTTATGTTGAACAATTTCTATTATACTAAAAGACCAACACTTAATTAATGCAAAAGAATGAGACTAATTGTAGGGTTTCCCGGATCACATAATTCGAATTCAAAAAGACTTTTTACAAATGAAGGGTTAGCTTTTTCTTTTTTAATTTCAGAAAGGTTCATTTGGGTAGATGGGTAGATTGGCTGAGAGTGGGGGCCAGGCAAATGTAAAATCAATTTTTTCTGTAGTGACATACCTTTTTAATTTTTAATTTGTATTCCAATTTTTATAAAGATATATCAAAATTATGATATTTCTAATAGAAATAGAAATTGTCCTAAATAGAACTAAAGTTTGCTTGCAAGCACAAATAGGATTACTAGTTTTTAAATTCTCCCTAGTACGACTAAACATTGACTTTCTAGCCTAAATACCCCTAAGGGTATTAACTTACAATGAAATGTTTTAATTCATAATAAAATAATAAAAAATCGTAAAAAAAGCGCAAAATAATTTAAAAACAACAAATTATTTATAAAATAAAAAATTAAAAAAATATTTTTTTAAAAAAAATAGTAAAAACCCATTAATAAGGAGTGAGGAACACGACACTATTGGGACACCATGTAACTTTTTAAGTCAAGGTTTGACCATTAAAGCGTTAATATATGGGAGCATATACTTCGAAAGTCTAATAAGTTAACATTTTAATGGTATACAGTAACATGATTTTTAACAATTAATGGTCAAATCTAACAAAATTTTCCTAAAACTCAAACTATGAACATAACTACGGGGCGAAAGAATCCGAGTACGCATATAAGGTTGTTTTAACTTGGACGTTCCAGACCAGACCAAAACAGACCAGACTAAATCAGACCAGACCAGATCATATTTTATTATTATTATTATTATTATTATTATTATACTTGTCAATGTAAACATCCTTCTTAGTAAATTTTATATTAAAAGCACCATAAAACATACAAAAGTAAATGTTCAAGCAATCAAGCAGTTTTAGTCCTAAATTCATTAGTATGACAAGCACCCAATATCTCTTGTAACATACTCCCTCCACCCCGTTGGAATGTTCCCGCTTTCCTTTTTTGGATGTCCCGTTGGAAAGTTCTCATTTCCCTAAATGGAAAGTTATCCTACATCAAAACAGAGTCAAACAGTGCAAAACAGTGCCAAACAGTGCCGAAACAGTGCCGAAACTGTGTCGAAACAGTGTCAAAACATTAAAATTTACCCCCTCGTAAGTTTATTTCCTTAATATATGTGTAGGTCAAACCGAGAACATTCCAACGGGACGGAGGGAGTAATAAAAAAGTAGTAAAAAGAAGAAAGAAGAAACTGAGTCGAATCCTTGATAATGAGAAAGATTAGAAGTCATCGGTGGTAGAGCCGAACTGCAAGCCTAGCATCGTTCCATCTAGAAGGATCAAGAGAGTTGTTATCACTTTTAAGAAGCAAAGACCCGAGTCATAAATCCGAAATACACTGAGTTAGGGATGTTGGGATTTTTGAAGTGGACCTCTGATGTATTATTCTTTATATACTTATATGAGATATACGATTTAGTGGACACAATTTAGCATATATACTTATTGTTCTTATATATAAAAAATTATAATTTATTAATAATGTTACGGATCGGGTAACGGTGCGAATACCCACACCATTAGTGAACGGGGCAGTTTCAGGGCGGATAACGGGGCGGATTAGTATAGAACCATAACCGCACCATTATCCATTTAAAAAAATCGCGTATTCCCCGCCTCGTACCCGTTCCCCAGTCAAACCGGTTTTCCCCAGTTTGACCAAATCAGTTCGATGCAGGTATCCAACGGGTCGGTCGAAATTTCCATCTCTAATAGGAATAGTAAGTTAGTAACAATGTCGAATTTTAAAATATACTACCCCGTATGTTATTTTTCTAAGAAAAATTCTATTTGTATACGAAATTTGTACAAACATCGCAAACATTTGTCGTATGTGCACACGAATAATGTGTACACCTCCTAATAGCATGTGCAATTATTGACCTCTATGATGATTGCACTAAAAGTACTAATAGGGGCGGAGCAGGGACACCGGGTCAGACTAGGCCGATACAAAGAATACTTTTTGAAAAATTTTAACACGGAATTTTTTACACTAAAAATATAGACATGCATTTTTAAAATTTCGACTGAACCAGGGTCAGGATTGACCACCCCCTAACTACGCCCCCGAGTATATTATTGCAATCAATGTTTTTTATTAACTGCAAAGTAAATATAGCATTTCTAAAAAAGCGTACCTTGCTTAATGGTTCAATTACATCTTATCCATTTTGATGAAATTTATTTTAGTTTGGATTATCTTATTTTTTAAATTAATTATCTTATAATTATATACTTAGGACTCAAACAATGATTGCACAAAAAATGAACTAGGGAATGTAGTGACTACGATAGTAACTTAAGACATATACCAAGTATTTGTTATTCCAATTTTACACTTTAGTTACAACGACACTATATTATTTTAACTTTTAGTCATTTTTTAAAATAAGTAATATTTCAGTAATATTTTCGAAATAACTACATCTCTTTGAAACTATATTTAATCATCATAATGGATGCATTTAAATGGTTCTTATTACTATGCACATAACGTATTATATTTCATTTAAAAATAAATCTCATCAAGTATTGATTTAAAGCTCTCAATAGAAGTATGAGAGATGTACTTTCTTACTCACATGATTGCGATGTAAATTTGCCTTTTAGCGGAAAAATAGCTGTTTTTTTGTGACGACTCTAGACAAGTATTATATTACCTATCATACCTAAAGAGACTGGACAAGGCATTGTCCATGCATCTTTGAATGCATCTCATTTATGGCAGTATTGTACGGTGATGAAGTTAACAAAAAACGTAAACATGAGACTCAAGAACTTCACAATTGAATCAAACAATCGGAGCATTTTGAAATTTTTTGCTATTTGGATACTGCAAATTGGTGGTGATGTTCAGAGAGGGAGCGATGATGAAGAATCAAAAATTTATATACCGGAAAATTTTCATGTTCCGGTAACGTCCGATCCGATTGAATCCATTGTCAACTCTAACTATCCATATTTTTTGATGTACATGAATAATATCTCATATCTTGAAGGGGGGACGATTCTTGCAATAACAATTGATGAGATAGACAAGGTTAATGATTTTATGTTGTTGCAGAACAGCTCAAAGGAAGATCCATTTCAGTTCAGATTCAACTTGTTCCTCAACCTCAGACTATAAGCTCCATCAGGAAATTCATTTTCCTGAGTTCCTTACAACAACAACAACAACAACATCCAAGTCTTAAACCCAAAAGATTTTGGAGTCGGCTAACATGAATCGGTCGATGATATCGAGCCAAAAAGAGAAGGCACACAAGAAGGGAAAAAAGTAAGATGTAGCGGATAAGATAAAGATAAATAAATACTAGTATAAGATAACAATAACATATATAAGAATATAAGAAAGATAAAAGAAAAAAATATTAAAGAGCATAAAAAGCCAGAAGATAAAAGTAACATAAGAGCATAAAAAGATAAAGAAGATAAACGATAAAAGAAAAAAGAGAGAGGAAAGATAGAAAATAGATCAATCGTCGACACGAATGTGCGCCCTCCACTTTGCTTTCTCCAAAGTCATACTCTCATCCAATCCAAGAAGACGCATATTCGTTATGATTCCTCTAATCCTAGCCTGTTTGGGTCTTTCTCTCCCTCCCCTCTCTGCCTCTTCTCACCCCCATCAAGTCGTCTAACAGGTGCATCACTCGGTCTTCTATGCACATGCTCAAATCATCGCAAACAAGATTCTTGCATCTTATCTTCTACAGGTGTTACTCCCACCTTTTGTCTGATTATCTCATTACTCAAGCAGTCTACACATCCAACGCAACATATGCATCTCCTTCACCCTCATCTTTTAAATGTGACATTGAATTTTCCCGAGTTCCTTAACGGCATAAAATGTTATGGTGTGCCAAGTCACATATTGAAGCTAAAGTTTATGTATTGGTGATGCTCATGAGGAATAGATTATTCGATTGACTTGTGTAATGGTACCTGACTTTTGGTGACAAAACATGGTGCAGATATTATTGAGGCACAAATGATATCTGGAAGTAGTGCAGACGATCGAGAAGTTTCTTATTTCCGGATTAGTCTAATCGCGACATGTGATTTCTCTTAATGATTAGCTATGCAATGACGATGAATACGAGACAAGGATAATCATTACAAATGTGTGGGTGTCTTTCTACAAGGTCCAGTTTTTACCAATGGGCGGTTATGTGTTGCAGTTTCAAGGGTGACATGTCCATCTCGCTTGAAGTTCATGATAGGTGACGATGAGGGGAAACACAAAAAAGCTGAAAAAATGTTGTTTACAAATAAGTTTTCAATAATTTGTAAAATTTGTGCGTATTAAACATCAAATATTTGTTAATACATATTTATTAATGATTACTTTGATTCACGTGATAAATTAAAATATAATCTTTAATTAGATTTAGAGGTTAAGATGATAATACTACTATGTAGTATTTGACATCCCGTGCAAAGCACGGGTGTAATACTAGTATGCATAATAAATTAATAATATTACAATGTAAATTTGCCCTCGGGAGTACGTCGTTTAGGGAAGTATGTGTCTTTAAGAAACAACACTTATTAACAAATACGTCATGGTATGTTTTTAAGAATATTTTTACACATTTCGAAAAATGAGGCATGCTTTTTGTACACGAAATTTATAGACATTTTTTGCACACAAGCCTAGTTGTGTGTGTGCACACATAGCTTCGGAATGAGCTGCCTGTGTACACAGACAATTAGAAGACGTGTACAAGAAATGTGTACAAATTTCGTGTACAAGTAGATTTTTTCTTCAAAAATTTAAGATACAATTATCCTACATATGACAAAAACTCATTGAGTTTCCCAATATATGACATCAATGTTTCCCCAAAGTAATACTTAAGCTCATAATATTTGATTATTTAATTAATTGATTAATAAATAAATAAACATTATGGACTAATATGTCCTTAATTGTTATTATAAAACACTAACCACCTACTCATTTTCTCCAAAACCCTAGCCACCAACCAATGTTGCGCCATCACACGGCCCCGTCGACGCAACACCACCCACCCTGTCACCAGGGCATCCGTCGTTCCATCGTCTTTGTGGCATCCGCCGCCCCATCGCACCGTCACCAGGGCATCCGTCGTCCCATCATTGTGGCATTCGCCGCCCCGTCACCCCGTCACCAGGGCATCTGCCGTCCCGTCGTTGTAGCATCCGCCGCCCCGTTGCCCTGTCGTCGTGACATCCGCCGCCCCGTCACTATGGCATCCGACAGGCCGTCACCGCGTCATCCGCCAGTCCGTCACCTCGGCACCCACCACCATCATCGTTCGACATTTGCTCCACCACCGCCGTGGGCGTCATCATGCGCCGCGGCCGTCCGCATGCTCGCACCTACCCGCAGCCGCCACTTTCTCCGTGTCACAGCCATCACCATGGAGCAGCATTGCAGCCATCTCCATGTTGCATCGCTCGGCCATCCCCATGTCGCGCGCGGCGCATGCACTGCCTAGCCATCGCCTCCATCCTTCATCCGCACGGCTGCACTCCAATTCGCCGTGGAGCTGCCCACCTCTATTCTCAATTTTTTCTCTATTTTTGAAATTAGAATTTGTGGGCATTATATATGAGCAGTGAACATAGGCAATGAGCGTGACTAGTGAACATGACAATAGATATGGTTGAATATGCTAAGTGAATATGATGATAGATAATGTTCTATATGAGTAGTGAAAGATTGCATTGGCGAAGTGTGTTGCGCATTAAATATATATGTTATACATGACAATAAATAAATGCATTAAGGAAGTTTTTTGTGCAGTGATTATGACCGGTAGTGCAGTAACACATAGCAATAATTTCGTTATGAAATATAATATACTTAATTAGACGTAAAATAATAAAATTACTAAATCTAAAAGAAATAAAAAATAAAAAACTATAAATAATTTCCTAAAGTGAATTAAAAGAGAATTGATTTTGGCTGAAGTGCAATGATTATTACTGGATGTGCAACAATATCGTACAATAATTACAATAAAAAGTGCAGTAAGTTTAATTGAACGAAAGTAGTGCAAAATGCGCATATTTTAAATAATGAGATTTTCGTCAGTCAACATTTAAATATAAATGATTTTTTTGGGATTTTCGGTCATACAAATATTTAAAATCTAAGTTAATCATATTCTCAAAAAATAAAACTAAGTTGATCATATTCTCAAAAAAACCAAGTTAATCATATTTAGGGAAACTCAACGAGTGATCGGTGATATCTTTGGAAATTTCCAAAAATTTAAAGACACTAGATCCATCTAAATATCAGTATATAAAGAAACTCAAAAAACGAGTGATCGGTGATATCTTTGGAGATTTCCCAAAATTTTAAGACACTAGGAGCTTGTTTGGTAACAACTACAACAGCTGAATAGGCTGAAAAGACTTAAAAGGCTGAATATGCTGAAGTGAAAGTGTTTGGTAATATGCTGGCTGAAATTGTTGATTGGATGTAAAATTACTATAAAGGGTATTAGCTCAATCATATTAAATATATGGGTGTGAACTTTGATTGTAAATTAATTTTGCTTGATTATAATCAGATGAGTATAAAACAGCTTGATTAATTATTACTTTGGATTTTTTTTGCACATGTTTTCCCGAATGAGCGACATTAGTATTATTTTTTGTAAAGAATGAGTAAATTAATTTTAAAACTACACTTTTTATAAAGTATACGGATATTGAAAAACTCACATACACTTAAATTAAAATAAAACCAAACAAAAAATACAGATAACTATTTATTGGAGTTTGTTTGAATTTTACTTCAAAGTCCAAAACAATAAAAAATAGACTATTACATGAACAACCAACTTTTGATCCGGAGCATTGTTCGAAATTATAGGCAACTAACAACAACGTATTTCAAAATAGAAGGGTGAAAGGGGTATTTTTATCTCCAACAGTACAATAATAAAAACCAACCGAAAAAATAACCATTTTGTTGTTTTTCAGTTGATAATAAAAATCAGCACAAGTAGTCAATTGAACAAGTGTTTGGGGATATTTTTATGCTTTCAGGCTTATAAGCTCATTTTGAGAGCTCCAAACGGCCTCTAGATCCATCTAAATATAGTCTTCCTCCGTTACATAAAAGTTGCAACATTAGAATTTCTGCATTATTCACACACCTTACTTTGACTACGATTTTCTAATACTCCCTCCGTCCCATAAAATTCTTCCACTTTCTTTTTTGGGTCGTCCCAAAAAATTCTTCTCACTTACAATTTTTGGACAATTTGTGTGGTTCACATTCATTTCACCTTTTTCTTACACAAACACAACCATACATTTTCACTTTCTTAATCTCCGTGCCAAGTCAAAGTGGGAAAAATTTTATGAGACAGTGGTAGTAATATACTTCGTATATAATTAAAATATTATGTATAAAATATTAATAAATTTATATTAGTGTAAATTTCCAATATATTAACTTTGTTTAATGTTTACTAATACGTAAATAAATATAATTACAGTCAAAGTTGTGCGTAGTAAAACGTGAAAGTAAAACTGTCGCAATTTTTATCAAACTTGTATATATAAATGCACATGTTCTAAAATATATATACTATATATAGTGTTAAACTTGTCTCATTGTAAATTTTCATAATCCAATTTTTTTAATATTTTTACCAATACAAAATCATTTATATTAATGGTCAAAGTTGTGTCTCGGCAAATGTGAAATGTTGACCGTTGCATTTATTTAAGAACGGAGGAAGTATATATATATATATATATATATATATATATATATATATATATATATATATATATATATATATATATATATATATAGGGGAGAGTTCCTGTGAGAACACACTCCCAGGAGAGAAAAAAGAATATAATCTAGCCATTCGCACAATCAATCGAACGGTCATAATTTTAGACACGTATTGCACATCACTTTAGCTTATTAACGGAAAGCATTTAATGTTAGATAGTATTATTCTAATTGGAAATTCTATCGAGGGTATTTTTGTAAAGAGGTGTGCTATTAATTAAAAGCCTCTACACGTACATAGATCATCAAGAATTTACCTTCCTTTATTAAATGACCTTGATTTAGCAACAAATAAGTGAAGACTTGGAACATTTAATTTTCATCTACATGTGCGATGCAAAATAGATTAACTTTTAGATTATTTATTATTAAGTACTTGCACTTTTATTTAAATGCATCTACTGGTACCTACAAGTGCAATTATAATGCGCTTTATAGTTCCTGTGAAATGTATTTTGTTTATTCAACGGATGCACTTTTACTTGAACCATATGCACTTTATATACAATGTCATTTTATACACATATTAACTTTTAAATTGCATTATATGCATTTTGTACACAAATTAAAAATTGTACATTATGCACATTTTAGCTTTAAAAGTGCATCATAACAACAACTCTATAGTATGCACCTTAATTGACTAGTTAAATGCACTTTTATATATTTTTTACGATAGTCAATATATTATACATTTTTATAGATTCTTTGAAGCAACAGTGCATCGTGCACCTTTATACATAGTGTTATGCAATATGCACTATATTTTGATTTAGGCATATTCATACATTCAAGTTGGTATATATTAAATTTGATAACTATCATATATTCTCAAACAAGTTGACGTAGTCATGATATTTATTTTTCAAAGTATTCATTTTTAATTACAAATATATTAAAAATGCATAATTTGAAAATTTTTAATAAAATCTGGTATTTATCAAAATCAAAACATATAATGAATACACCCCCATTAAAATCTCAATTAATAGCTACATGCAAAAAAATAGAGGAATGAAATTATGATAAGGGAAAGAAATAATACAAAAAATATTTAAAAAGAAAGTGATTTAGGAATGCATGTACTGCGGATGGTCAAACGATCAAAGTAGTGACATGTATTTCGCCATTAGTTTTAAATGCAATTAATGCATGTATGAAATTACCAAATAGTCTCTACATACGTAAATGATTTTTTGAAAAAAGTAGTAAATCTAATGGTTGATATTGATTCTCATTTCTCTCCTAAGATAGTTTTCTCACTTGAACCTAAATATATATATATATATATATATATATATATATATATATATATATATATATATATATATATATATATATATATATATATATATATATATATATATATATTTGCACTTTTGCCTCGGTGACCTGTCCTGGATAAGGGGGCAATCAGAAAGAGCAGATGTGGTTGGCTCTTGGTTAATTTTCCCACAATTACTTGAGCTGTTATCTTCTTGACATTGGTTTAATGGTCGCACGATACGGGCACAAAGCAGTAGACGCCATAGCGAAGCTCCTCCACACTGATAATCCGCAGCAATGCTAGCTTCAACGGCTTTGAATCTAAGCTCCTTTGCCCCCGTTTCCGTGATGGATTTTCCGGCACCCAACTCTTGTAAGCTTTCTTCGCAGTTTGGGTTTCGCTCCTTGCCATTGTTGGCTCTGCCGCACGCTTTGCTGAAGCGCTCAAGAACTTGTGTTAAAACCGCCGTAGCCGCTGTCGAATCATCCTCTGATACTGCGGTAAAGGTTTGTCCCCTTTTATCTAGAGGATACCTGGATTTCTTCTTTACTGTGATAAATTGAAGTCCCCGTCTTTTCTAAATCGTTATGGTTGACATCAGAACAGGTTTATCATTTTCCTATGAATTACAAACTTATTGGACCCAATCTTCTAGACTGCGTGGAAATCTAAATAAATTTTGCTAAAATAAAATTGGTGAAGATCTGTTCATCTCTGAGTAGCCTTACTGTTCATATGTTTTTGAATGTAGTCCGAAGTAATCTCTCAGCATTTGTTTGCTTGTCTGTTTGAGTATTTATAGCCGAAATGTGGCTCTTTTATTTGCAGAAAGAAACAGAAAGGAAGAAGTATTATTTTGTTGTTGCGAATGCAAAATTCATGTTGGATGAAGAGGAGCATTTCCAGGAGCAATTGTTTGAGCGTCTTAGGTATTATGGTGAATGTGGAAAGGAACAAGATTTCTGGCTTGTTATTGAGCCTAAGTTCTTGGATCAATTTCCTGACATTACAAAGAGACTAAAGAGACCTGCAGTGGCTCTAGTTTCTACCAATGGCCCCTGGATCAAGTAATGATCATCTTTTGAAATTTCAATACTAATTTCAGAAATTGTGATTGAAGAACACATTTATTGGCGATGTATGGTAGCTTGAATTGGCTTTTTCAGTGGAATAATAGTAGTCTTTGGTTTCTTTATTTGGCTGAAATTGGTGTCATCAATCACTTTTATTTTCAGAAACTCAGAAGATTCAGCCATTACAGCCAAATAAACCTTACCAAACGTGCCATAGCTTGTGATCCACCCTATTTTCAAATGCAGCATCTATAATGTGCATCCGTGTCTCATACTCTCATACATTGTTTTGTCTATCTTTTGCAGGTTCATGAAACTAAGATTAGATAGAGTTTTACAAGACTGTTTTGAGGCTGATAGTGTAGAAGAAGCATTGATTTCTTCCCCTGTCAAACTTGAGTTTGAGAAACAAGAGAATTGGACTGCACCATACCCTAAGTATAAGTTTGGATGGTGGGACCCCTTTTTTCTTCCAGAATCTCAAACTCAAAAGGTATGAGTAGAGTCATCCAAGTTTTTTGTATTTTGTAGTATGATGTCAGAAACTCGCGAGCAATTGTTTGTTAAGGGAGTTGACAAAATATCAGAACCTCAACTTAGTACTCCAAAGTTAGTGTATATGAAGAGATGAAATGTTGAAAGGCAGCAAAAGCCTGCAGGTGAAATTTGTATCTGACTTATGTTTCTTCTGTTTCATTTTTATTATTGTATTACAATCAGTTTCAACTTTTTGGCAGTTGTAGCTTCTTAATCTTTTCAATGAATCATCTTTTTGAGCGAGTTAAAATGATCTAGTGTGTTAAAAAAAAGGCAGCCTGGTGCACAATGGCATCCCCCCAAAGTGAGGGTCTAGGGAAGGTCTCACACTCTCACCACAAGGTTGAAATGTTGGTAAGCCTTCTCTTGCCATTTTGGCAAGAGACTGCTCTCAAGACTTGAACCTACCTTTCAGTCACATGACATATTATAAGAAAGTAGGAGATTGGTGTTTTAAAAAAGCACCTTAAGATGTACTACAAATTATAGTAAAAAACACTTATAGTAAAAGTTATTCCATAAAGGATCTTAATGTACTACAGTACAAATTATTGTTCCTTGTAGGGGGAGCTTCTTGTTCTTGTTTCCTTTTATCACCACTCACCAGATGTGCTTTTTAAACTTTACGTAGTATCTTTTTTTTTTGTAAACTCGAATTAGAAAGATATGTTGCCCTTTCAAGGATACCTTGTGAAACTAATACATAGTAGTACAAAAAGAATGGTAACACAGAAACCGCTGCTAACACAAAAAAAATCAGTCCCTCCAGTTTGTTTGTTTTTTAAAAGATATATAAAGGAAGAGTGGTAGATTACTAGATTAACTGAGGAAAACTATTAGCCATTTGAGAAATGAATGGAAGACAAGGTTTGATCAGTGCTCCTTCGTGTCTTTGCCGAAATGAACTTTTGGTAGTTTCTGAAGAACCTTTTCATCCAATTGACTGTACTGCCTCTTTAATTGTTTCTTTGCTTTGTGAGCATAAGCATCAACTTGATCTTCATGCTTCTCATAGAATATAGGTACAGTCAACAGCATAACAAATACTGCACAGTTAACACAGGCAGGAAAATCAGTTTCCTCACTATTAAGCTAATAAGTAGCAAATGAACATTACTTCTGTTAGAGCCTGTTTGGCAAGGCCTTTATTGATTGTTAGACTTACCTACCTATGAATGATAAGAGGAAGAATAAGAGAAACTCACTGATGTATACTAGGGTGAGAAAGTCGAACCAGCTGCCAATGGTAGAAACGATCCACAAGCCCATAATTGCCTACATTTTAAATAATATAAGCTTGTTGCAAATAGCAGCTGCTTGTGTATGTGTGTAGTAAACATGATGATAAATGGGTGGAAAAAAGAAGATGCATACATATAGAAATTTCTTCAAATCCTTCCCGGAAGCTACTTCCCGGAAAAGACCAGTAGCCCAATGGATCTTATCTCTTACCAACAAAGCTGCTTGCCTACACATATCCTCTGACAATACGATCTCTGGATAGTCCGGTGGAGTCCTTACAATTTACAAACAATATCAAATTTTGCAAAAAAAAAGTCATTAAAAAAAAATCTGAGAGCATATCAATGGGGTTCTCTTGGCATATTAGACCTTTCACCCCATTCATTAAACTTTGCACCATGATTTACCAAAATATTTTATTCTATACCCACCGTCCCACCCTAATATTCTCTATTGTAGTGTTGTACATGTTCATAGAAAGCAACCATGGGGTGCTAGTACGGATGTTAAAATCGTGTTTTGTGTTGTAGAATCATACAGTTTTGTGAACTAAGAATCTAAGATGATCAAATGATTCAGATCGCATGCAATATAGTATATTCATAGTCATAAAGTGTTACGGAATCTCACAAATATGTATAAAATCATTTAAATCTTGACAAAACGGTAAATAACATGCAATATTGGCCCTTTCAATGAATATAAAATCAATAAATGCGTTATCTTTCAAGAAAGTGATCAATAAGGTTGCTCATGTGTGGTTTTTGACTTTTTGTGAGCCTGCTGCTTATTGTTATAGTGAACATTATGAAATAATGTGTGTGGTTTTAATGTGAAGTCATATGTGATACTGTGATAGCCTGATAGGTATATAGACTACAATTACTTTGTGCCTTTTTCACTTCATTTTTCCTTTGGTAATTGCAATACATTAACGCAAAACCTTATGATTTGTGATTCGATCTGCCTGGTTGGTTTTTGAAACCTTCTGCCGGTTCAAATAATTCAATTAAATAAATAGGGTTTGACATGAAACTGAAATAATGATAGAAACATGGAGTCAAAAGGGCAAATCTCTCTTATATTATCATAGATAAGATCTCCAGATCACAAGTGTTAACTTACTTGTTCACAAAGGAGGAGAGGTTGGACCACAAAAACATGATTGCCAGGGAAAGTATAAGGGAGTGGCAAAGGAAAGTAAGGACATGGTAGCCAATCCACTCAAACAGAAGCCATATCACAGTTGCTCCAGCAAGACCTCCTGCTGATATCTGTTTGTTCCTCCACAATATTATATCAGCAGCTGTTATAAAATATATCAACTGATGAGATCACACGAATTTATTAAGGTACGCTAGGATGTGGTACACACGACAAAAAAACATACGTTTTCCACCACCGAGGGCGGCATGGACGGGTTTCTGGCGGCCGAAAAGGCGTCCCTTTTTTGGCGGTGAATCCGTACTTTGTTTGGAAACATGAATATTGCCGTCGGCTTCAGATGAAGTTGGGCGTATATGATGTGTGTCATGAGCATCCTCCATTGAAACTTCAGAACCAACTTCGTCGTCTCTTTCTGACATTTCAATTAGTTTCCTGCTGATCTCACCAAAAAGAGCAAAACAAAAATGAGATCAAGGGAAAACTTTGTCTGAAGGGGAATATGTCAGATTCTGTTAATTTCGTTTCTTGGTTTGGAAGGTTAAAAAAGGCATTAATTAGTTTTCTTTCGTTGCATGCGACTGTATTCCCAGGCTCCCAGCTAGTCAGATAAATCAATCGTCCAAAGATCCAAAATTCTAGGGAGCAAAACTACCAGAGCCACATTTTAGCCCTCTCACCTCTCCCCCACAAAAAAAGGTTTTCAGTTTTGCACAATACCCCGAGGATCCCCATCTTTATTGTGTTCCTAGAATTTTGGTTTGCAGTTTAACATATACTCCCTCCGTCCCAATTTGTAAGATGTTTTACGGTTTACGATATTTGATCGATGATAAAGCAAATTGATCCCTGTCAACACTCAAATCCTATACCTAAAAGCACTAAACTGGAGAGAGAAAATTTTCCTGCCTAAGTAATCTCCGCCTAAAATCCTAAAATGTAATTACATTTTCCACACAAAAAAATCATCATACTATAATCCTAAAATAATAAAATGTAATTTCATCCTATCC
Organism: Cuscuta europaea; assembly: GCA_945859875.1. Classification (NCBI taxonomy): domain Eukaryota; kingdom Viridiplantae; phylum Streptophyta; class Magnoliopsida; order Solanales; family Convolvulaceae; genus Cuscuta; species Cuscuta europaea. The sequence goes on from CAMAPE010000009.1 coordinate 9,775,717, forward strand.
TATACCTAAAAGCACTACAGTGCAGATAGAAAATTATCTACCTAAAATCCTAAAATGTAATTTCACTTTCCACAAAAAAATCATCATCATCATATATATACCTAAAAGCACTGCACTGGAGAGAGAAAATTCTCTCGCCTAAGCATTCTCCGCCTAAAATCCTAAAATGTAATTTCACTTTCAGCAAAAAAATCATCCTATACCTAATCCTATACCTAAAAGCACTACACTGGAGAGGGAAAACTCTCCCACCTAACGGCCTAAGCATTCTTCGCCTAAAATCCTAAAATATAATTTCACTTTCTGCAAAAAAAAATCATCCTATACCTAAAAGCACTACATCCTATACCTAAAAGCACTACACTGGAGAGGGAAAACTCTCCCACCTAACGGCCTAAGCATTCTTCGCCTAAAATCCTAAAATATAATTTCACTTTCTGCAAAAAAAAAATCATCCTATACCTAAAAGCACTACACTGGAGAGAGAAAACTCTCCCACCTAACGTAGGAGTGGATTCGGGCCGGTTCGGGCCCGGCCGGGCCTCGGTTCAAGAAGGGGAGGCCCGGAACCGGCCCAGGTAACCCCCGGGTCCGGGCCGGGCCTCGGGTATTTTTTTTTTGGCTTTTCCTAGTTAACCCCCACCCCTCCCCCTCACCCCCAAACCAACCCTAACCACCTCAAATGGCCCAAAATAACCAACCCAACCCAAAAACTCAAACAAAATTCAAAAAAAAAATTAAAATTGGCCCGACCCGGGCCCGAACCGGCCGGACCGGTTCACCTTTTGAAGGGCCCGAGCCCGAACCGAGAATCCACCGGGCCGGGTGGCCCGAACCGGCCAACGAACCGGTTCCCGGGCCGGTCCGGGCCCGCACAGTGGCGGGCCGGTCCGGTTCCGGGCCGGTTGGCCCGGCCCGAGTCCACCCCTAACCTAACGGCCTAAGCATTCTCCGCCTAAAATCCTAAAATATAATTTCACTTTCTGCAAAAAAAATCATATACCTAAAAGCACTACACTGGAGAGAGAAAACTCTCTCACCTAACGGCTTAAGCATTATTCGCCTAAAATCTTAAAATATAATTTCACTTTCTGCAAAAAAAATCATCCTATACCTAAAAGCACTACAGTGGAGAGAGAAAACTCTCCCACCTAACGGCCTAAGCATTCTCCGCCTAAATCCTAAAATATAATTTCACTTTCTGCAAAAAAAAATCATATACCTAAAAGTACTACACTGGAGAGAGAAAATTCTCCTGTCTAAGCCTAAAATCCTAAAATGTATTTTCACTTTCCACGAAAAAATACGAGTTATACGCCTCTCCTAAGATTCTCCCGTCTAAGCATTCTCCGCCTATCTTATACCTAAAACACTACACTGGAGAGAGAAAATTCTCCCGCTTAGCATTCTTCGCCTAAAATCCTGAAATGTAATTTCACTTTCCACAAAAAAATATCATCATCATCCTATACCTAAAAGCACTACACTGAAGCGAGAAAATTCTCTCGCCTAAGCATTCTGTGCCTAAAATCCTGAAATGTAATTTCTCTTTCCACAAAAAAAAACATCATCCTATACCTAAAAGCACTACACTGAAGAGAGATATAATTCTCCCGCCTAAGCATTCTCCGCCTAAAATCCTAAAATGTAATTTCACTCTCCACAAAAAAATCATCCTATACCTAAAAGCACTACACCGGAGAGAGAAAATTCTTCCGCATAAGCATTCTCCGCTTAAAATCCTAAAATGTAATTACACTTTCCACAAAAAAAATCATCATCCTATAATCCTAAAATCCTAAAATGTAAATTCATCCAATCCTATACCTAAAAGCACTACACTGCAGAGAGAAAATTCTCCGCCTAAAATCCTAATATGTAATCCTATATCTTTCAATTGAATATTTTCTTTATTCTATTATACTTCGTATATAATTATGAATAAGACTATTTAGGGTATTTTTAATTGGATTGTTTTCAATTCCAAACCAGATTTAAACATACTAAATCATCTCAAACCAAATCAGACTTCGATAATTGTATAATACACTTAGAATCAGCATTGAATCTACCAAATCGGACTAATTCAGACCGCACTAAACTAGACCAAAGTCAAACAGACTAAGGATGATTAGATCGAAGTTTGCTGGTCTGATATGGTCTGGTCTGAACCAGTTTGGTCTAGTCTGGTAAATGTCTGGTCTCTGTGTATTTTATAACTACGAAAGTCTGTTCTGGTTTGATCTGGCCTGGGACTGGAAAAAATTCAAAAGATAACATCCTAAACCAGACCAGATCATACCATATAAGACTGAATGGAGAGTTTTATAGTCTATGACAATTGACAAACATCCTTATTAGCATTAAAATTATAAATTAATGTCTCCTATTATATGATTTTTTTGTCAAATTAATATGTATGCTTCAATCTTCAAAGTTGCCATTCTATAAATTAATGTCGCCTAAATTAATGTTTTAGTAAAATACACATTTAGCAAGTTTTCGTATTTGAGTAATTTTTTTTAAATTTCACACATGCAAAATTGCCATTTTTTGTAAAATCATAAACAAGTATGCATGTATTGCCATTTTTTTGTAAAAATGGAAGCACAAATGTTTTTTTGGCAAATCACAAATGAAAAAATTATAAAAAAGTATGCATGTATTGCCATTTTTTTGTAAAAATGGAAGCACAAATGTTTTTTTCGCAAATCACAAATGAAAAAATTACAATTGATGTAATTTGGTTTCCAAATCATAAACGACTAGTAAATGTGCATTTTACTAAAGTACTTCCTCTGTTCCAAAAAAATTTCTTATATTTCCTTTTTGGTTTCTCGTAAAAACTTGATGCTTTCTCTAGTTAAAAACATCTCAAATAGTTTCGATCATAGTTATATGTAATAGAATATAGACAATATATATTTAATATAAAGATGAATGAAAAAATATACTTTACCACCTAAATATTATTGAACATTGTATGCAACAAAGTCAATGAAACTCAATGAAAGATAGTAGGGTAGATGAAGTGATTACAACTCCATATGAAGTAAGATAAATAAATACCTCGTATATTTGTTTTTTATCTGTTTCATTAAGTGCATATATACAATGTTCATAAATATTTAGGTGTTCATACATATTTTTCATTCATCTTTCAATTGAATATTTTCTTTATTCTATTATACTCCGTATATAATTATGAATAAGACTATTTAGGGTGTTTTTAATTGGATTGATTTCAATTCCAAACCAGATTTAAACATACTAAATCATCTCAAACCAAATCAGACTTCGATAATTGTATAATACACTTAGAACCAGCATTGAATCTACCAAACCGGACTAATTCAGACCGCACTAAACTAGACCAAAGTCAAACAGACTAAGGATGATTAGACCGAAATTTGCTGGTCTGATATGGTCTGATCTGAACCAGTTTTGTCTAGTCTGGTAAATATCTGGTCTCTGTGTATTTTATAACTACGAAAGTCTGTTCCGGTCTGATCTGGCCTGGGGCTGGAAAAAATTCAAAAGAAAACATCCTAAACCAGACCAGATCATACCATATCAGACTCTAATGGAGAGTTTTAGTCTATGACAATTGACAAACATCCTTATTAGCATTAAAATTATAAATTAATGTATTCTATTATATAATTTTTTGTCAAATTAATATGTATGCTTCAATCTTCAAAGTTGCCATTCTATAAATTATCGTCGCCTAAATTAATATTTTAGTAAAATACACATTTAGCAAGTGTTCATATCTGAGTAATTTTTTTTTTAAATTTCACACATGCAATATTGCCATTTTTTGTAAAATCATAAGCAAGTATGCATGTATTGCCATTTTTTTGTAAAAATGGAAGCACAAATGTTTTTTTGGCAAATCACAAATGAAAAAACTATAAAAAAGTATGCATGTATTGCCATTTTTTTGTAAAAATAGAAGCACAAATGTTTTTTTGGCAAATCACAAATGAAAAAATTACAATTGAAAACTGTTGGAAAGAGAATTAGTAGGGTGCAGTATATGATAAACAAAAAAGTTGTTTGTACACACTCTTATACACACTTTTGTACACACATATGTCTGTGAAAGCTTTTTTTGTCTGTGAACATCGATTCACAGATAATGTTTTGCACAAACAAAATATTGTCTGTGAACCGAATTCACAGACAAAAAAAAGTTTCACAGACATGGTGTTGTATGATAAACTAGTGCCGTCGAGCAACGAATTCAAATACTCTCTAATTAAATAACTAGTACATCGTACTACCGTATGATTAACCAACCAAAGAGGACAGATTTGTCCAATTTTGAAAAGAATGAGGTGCGCCCAACATTTCTTGCGGAGCTCGAAGGTAGTTGTTGGGTATGACCGGTATACGGTGAGCACCTTATACCGACATACGGTTTTATTATTTTTTTACTTCTCTTTTTTTAAAAAATGGTAATAACTTTTTTATTTTTGATCCGATTTTTATAAAATTTATATCAACATTTTTTATTTTTCATGATCTTTCAAATGAGATCAATATTGCCTATGTAATTTTAACATATTATCGAACTATTATATTAACTTATGTAAAATATGTAATTTTACGTGTAGAAATATGTAACTCACGTCCAGTCAGGCCAAATGCAACGTGTGTGTATAAATATGTAACTCTACGTGTAAAAATATGTAACTTTACGTGTAAAAATATGTAACTCGCATTGAGACAGGTCAAATACAACTCGTGTGTATAAATATGTAACTCGCGTGTATAAATATGCAACTCGCGTTCAGACAGGTCAAATGCAACTCGTGTGTATATATATGTAACTTTACGTGTAAAAATATGTAACTTTACGCATAAAAATATGTAACTCACGTGTATAAATATATATTACAATAAATTTTTTATATACACGATTTTAAGATAAATTGTGATTTACACAATTATTTTTCTACATTAAATTTAGTTCCATTTTCCTTATAATCCAATAATCATTAATATAATAGTTCGATAATTTCTTAAAATTACATAAGCAATATTGGTCTCATTTGAAAGATCATAAAAAATAAAAAATGTTGATATACATTTTATAAAAATCAGATCAAAAATAAAAAAGTTATTACCATTTTTTAAAAACAAAAGGAAAAAAATAAAAAGTCATACGGTATAATTTGCCGCGCGAAGGAGGTGCGAGTAATTAATAGAGTAATTAATACTACATCCGTCCCACTAAGATTGAGACCAGAGATGATGACACAAATATTAAGAAAAGTGGATTTGTGTGGTTGTTATTAAATTGATAAAGTAAGAATAAAGTAAAAATGATTTAGAACCACACAAACTTTACCAAATTTGGTATGAGACAATCTTAGTGGGATTTTCTATGAAGGTAAAATGGAAAAATCTTAATCGGACGGAGGAAGTAACTCATTCTATAATGCATAGTGTCTTACACGTATGTCAATAACAGATCTTAACAAATTAGACTTCGCACAATATAGTAAGAAGGGAGACGGTCACAACTCACAACTGCATCACGTTATGAAAGGAAATACCATTAAGAGATTCGAGTAAACTTGGTATTGACAAACAGGTGGTCATACCCAGAGCCGGTCCTATCTATTTCTGGGCCTATGAACGGTACGTTATTTGGTGCATATATCCATGACAAACAGTAAGAGATATTTGGCATTCGTAATGAATTTGGCATTTTTTTCCCAGGTGACTGGAGGTGGTGGTGTTGAGGCGGCAGAGGCGGCGGTGAATTTTATTTTATTTTTTTGAGTTTTTTATTTTTTTAAAAAAAATTATATTTTTTTTTGAAAAATAAATAAATAAATAAATAAATTATTATTATCGAATAAGTCATAAATTAACTAGGTTATGATTAAATAAGTCATATTTTAGAATTAACTAGGTGAGGGATATTAAGGGTACAAAATTAATGTTTACTCTTATTGAAGGAAGTTTTAAGTTTTACTCCTATTTATGCAATTATGTTTATATTTACTCCTATATTGGGCAATTTCTATTCATAAAATAAAGACGAGAATCACTTTATTATTATATAAGTTACATATTTGGGCAAAAGTAACAACACGAGTATCGAATAAAAAGAAAAAACATTACTAAAAAATGTTTCTCGTAGACCAATGTGAAGCAAATCATTAATAATTGCTTCATAAGCAACCCTCTTTCCACTAATAAATATGACAAACAATAAAATTGCCACATATCATAACAGTAAACTTTCTTTTGAAAGGATAAATGAAAAGAAATATTACCACATATTGAATTCATAAGTTGAGAATGATTTATTGACCGCTGATGAGAGTCTAAAGTTTGAAGTCTCGAAAGAATGAAGGTTTTCAAAGAGACATAATGTTTGGCTGCAAAGAGGACTCGCGCAACAAGATTGCAAATTTGACGTTCTCTAAAACTACTATTAGGAACTCAGATATATCTTATTGAAATTTGGAAATAAATGAATAATTGGGGTGAAATTTGAGAGAAGCGGGTTCTAAAATATTTATATAAATTTGCTATGTTATAACTAAATTGAATAAAAAACCTTAAAAGCTAAAAAGATGTGAGGACTGGAGACACGTGTCTTTTATTTACGCAACAACAATTGTATTGCTTTTAAAAACTACAACCGATCGTGCTAAAAATTAATGTATATATTCTGTTTTAAACTTGTCTTTGTTTAAGACTCTTTATTTATGTTTTAAATTTTCAAATTGTCAACAAAATTAATCATTAAGCCTAATTAATTGAACTTAAGAATAAAAAAAGAAGCTTACTCACATTATATATAAAGAAAAAAATTGGGCCTATTTTTTCTTCTATTTTTTTCGGGCCTAGGGCGGTCACCCCTCTTGCCACCCCTCCCCTCCCCCCCAGAACCGGCCCTGGTCATTTCAGTTCGTATACCGTGGGAGCATTCCACGGTGAGCAGTAATCATTTTTACACTTGAAAAGTACACGTCCGCGTGAACAGTAACCATTTTTTTGTTCCAGTACCAGAATGATGTAACTCACATGTAAATAAATGTAACACACGCTAATAAGAAATGCCAATGCAAGCAAATCGAAATGTAACTTATCTAAAACATTGATTTCAATGTAAATAATAAAAAAATGAATCTCATTGTTAAATAACATATACATATTTTTTATTTTATATTGAGGGTAAAGTCATCACGTCCCACACATGTGACGCATCATGACACACACACACACACCTATGCTTAATATTGGCCTATAGCTAGCTTTGCTTGTTCCCCAAGAGTATCTACTACGAGGGGCGTAGGATATTGTTTTTCCTGAAAGGGCGTAGGATATTGATACAATATGAATATTAACACTTGCGCTTGATATGTTTTAGGCACCAATCATAGAAAACTCTAATTTCATTCAATAAGGCCACAACTATCCAAAATGCAATTGGACTACATGATGAACACACTCTGAATTGTAAAATTGATAATGAATTACTTCATATATCAATACAATATGAATATTCACACATGTATTATTTGACATATTTTAGGCACTGCTCATAGAAAACCCCAAGTTTATCCAATAAGACGACAACTACCTGAAAATTTGAAATGCAATTGAACTATATAATGAATATGAATTGTAAAATTGATCATGACTTACTTAATACATGTTTTAAGAATATTAACACTTTTTGACATGTTTTAGGCTCCGCTTATAGAAAACCAGAATTCCACCCAAAAATTGAAAGGATCGATTTTACAATTCACGTCCATCATATAGTTCAATTGTGTTTCGAATAGTTCAGGCCTTATTGGGTGAAATTAAAATGAGCGGAGCCTAAAACAAGTGAAACATACATGTGCATATTCATATTGTAACGATATACGAAGTATTAAGTAACTCACGATCAATTTTACAATTCATATTTATCATATAGTTCAATTGCATTTCTGATAGTTGTTCAAATAGGGCATCCACACTTGACCCAGTTTGACCTATGGTCCACCACACACCGAACTTAACAAAGCGCGACTAGGTTTGTAACACCGTCCCCAGCTGTATTTACTTTTTAGTATATATTGTAATAAACCTTGAAGGATGATTTATGAATTTACGTGATTGTAATTTTTTGTTAATTCTTTTGCGTGAATGGTAAATTGCACGCGGGGCCCACACCGGGAACGGGGACCATCCGATATTTTCAAAACCTCATATTATATTCATCTTGGTATAGATAATATGTATATGGTGATGAATACCCTATTTGGGCCGTACCAAAGGCATAGGGTTGACTGGTTGGTCAAACGAGGCTCAACTATCAGAATTGACAATTTATCAGGTAACAGCCCAAAATTGAATTTCGAGGACTTCTAATTTAAAGTTGGGAAAATTATATTCATTCTAAGGTCCAATAAGGATTGAGAACATGTGTTATGTTTTATTTGACCCGATAAAATAAAATATAATTAAAACAGTCCGGAAAATACAACTTTCGGGGCCAAATGTACACACCGGGACACAAAGGGTTGACCTCCCCCATAAGTTGGGGCCAACCCACGTTTTTTAGTCTTGAAAATGGCAAGGGGAGCCGCAGCATTGGGCTGTGGAAATGGGTTGAGTTGATTGGGGAGACAAGGTTTGAAAGCAAAGGGGACCCTCCCCATATTATTGATGAATAAGCCAAAAAGAGCATCTCCATCACCCCTTAACCCGTATGCTCGACCACGACACCCATTTTTGAGAGAGGAGCTCTGCAAATTTTCATCCCCACCATTGTTATTCGAACCAATCTCAAAGGAGGCCCAAGAAGAAAGTTTAAGGAGGAAAAGGGAGGAAAAAGTGTGGTGGATTAAGGTGATGACCTTATAACAACTTTCTTTATTCTCTATCTACCATATGACATATATATCATATGGAGGACCCCTAGGACTGTTCTACATGTTTAGAAGTGTATAATAAGGGGTTGGAAGGTAGTTCTTAGTCCAAGAACGAACTTAGAAGCTAAAGTGACGGATTCGCCGGAAAATAACCTTTTGAAGGTTATTTGTGTTGATATGGGTTTTGTGATGTTACAACCTTGTTATTATCTTGTCTAAGGTATTCAAGGAACTTTCACATAGTTGAAAGGGTCGCAGTAATTGTCGTCGGAGTTTGCCGAAATTCGCCGGAGTTTCACCGAAGCTAAATCGGGAAGGCTAGAACTTCATAAGCGTCACTAAGGTGAGAAGACAGATTTATGCTTTATAACTTTTGCGTGAGGCATGAGATTACCTAAAGTAATCAAGGATATGTTTTATGGAATGATTAAAGATAATCGAGTATTTGTTTATGCCATGATTATATATAAAACATAGTTGAAAAGCATGTTATATTTGGTTGATGATTAAAAATGTGATAAATTATTATGTATGATGTTCCAGGGATCCAAGGGGGTATTTTTGGATCAAGGATGTCAAGAAGTACATGCGTATAAAATTTCACGTTAATCAGACTTCGTTTGGGCGGTCAACCGGGCGTTGACCGTCAAGTCAAAGGCTATACCCGACCGGGTATGGGTAAATACCCAACCGGGTAATAGTTAAAAACAGCCCCAGGGGATACTGCCTCACTATACCCGACCGGGTATGGTTGGATACCCGAACGGGTATCGAGTTATACTCAAACGGACAGTTTTTGAGTAGGTTAACGTGGGCCGCTCGGGTGGGACCCACCCACATTGGTTACTAAGGATTACTATATGACTATAGGAGTAGGCATTGTCCATAGTTGAAGGAATAAAAGGCTAGCCATATCCAGATTAGGATTTGGTAGAGATTAGATTGGGGTTGAGTACCTTTGGACGATAAATGATCCAGAATACTCAGGTGGGGCCGAGTACCCTTGGGCGGTAAATGATCCAGAATACTGCAGGTGGGGTCGAGTACCCCTGGGCGGTAAATGATCCAGAATACTCCATGTGGGGTTGAGCACCCTTGGACAGTAAATGATCCTAAATACTCCAGGTTGGGTTGAGTGCCTAAGACGGTAAATGATCCTAAAACACTCAGTAGTATGAATCGAAGGCATATTATAGCTTGTGAGCTAGGTATCCGGGAAAGGAGTGAGATAAGTCAGGTAAGAACTTCATCTCTAAAAGACTCTTTAAGGTAAATGACCTACGAGTTAAGTATTTTACACGTATATATACAGTATGTATCATCGGGTGGATGAGTTACAGCTATATATATGTATCACCCTATTTTTGGGTCTCGTGTCTGAAACATTAGTTATTCTTCATATAGCCTGCTTGTCACTAGTACTTCTATGAAGTACTGACCCCTCCGGGGGCCCTCACATTTTCAGGTTAAGGCTAGAGTCCTACTACCTGCACCTTTACCTATGGTGATTGATCAAGGAGGAAGACGTGGTTCGTGCTTTCATTCTTATTCGAAACTTATAAACTACTCATGGATATTTGAACAATGTTTTTCTTCTAAAACAGTTGGGAGCCTACGTGCTCGTGTTTGCCACATGTGGCCAATTATCAAACATATTATATTTTCCGCATTTGTTTGATTATGATATTGATGTTGATTGTATGTGTTTACTAATCGGTATGGCAATAGAATCTATCGGACGCCTTGTATAATTCAATAGGGATGAACTGTTGTTGTTCTTATTGGGTTGTACGGTGGTTGTCTACGTGGCACGGATGCGGTTCGGGGCATGACAATTAAATGGTATCAGAGCCATCGATTTCTAAACTATACAATTAACCTTTGAATATTTTATCATCAAATTTTTTTGAACAAAACCATGAGCAAAAGTTTTTGTACCTAAGGAACCGTTGGAAACCAAGTTATTGACCTCTTATTGTTAAGACGGTAACCTTAACAGTTTGTTGGCCATAATGTGGGACCAAGTGGTGTCTTTTGTACTATTCTGTCAATTGACATTGAAACGAGTCTAATGGCTCATTCCCTATTTCTTTCATAAATGGAGGGTGGACGCAGGATAACTAGGAGGAACCCGACGGGTCGTGTACCGGCCACTGGGCACGATACTCGGGCGAAATCATGGACCTCAAGGGGTAGAGGCCGTGGCCAAGGCCGAGGAGGAGGCCGAGGCAGGGGTCGTGGGCGTTCTACAATGCCTATGGCAAGTAGCACGCGTGTCGGTTATGTGCACCTGTCTTGGGCCACTTGTAACACACAATCCCGTAGGGCCCGAGGTAGTTACTCGGGGCCTCTAGTACTGTCTTCACAAACCGCCACTAGCCTTTTCCGCGCACTTTGTCCTCACTCGTGCACGCCCTGAGAAACTTCCCAGGGGGGTCACCCATCCCAAGACTACTCCCGTGCAAGCACGCTTAACTTTGAAGTTCTTTGTGATGAGCTCCCTTAAAAGGAGATGCATCTTGTTGGTATGAGTAGTACTATTAATCTATTTAAATTAAATCTCAAGTGTTACACCACTGAACGGGACGATTTCACCTATGCTCCGAGCACGGAGCAAGAGGAGACCCCGTATAACAGGGAGGACTTTGATGAGGAAGATGAGGGTGATGATCCTCATTATGAACGTATCAGTGAGGTACTAGAATGGTACCTTGAGAACAAAGCAAAGAGGGAGCAACAACGCCAAGCTAGACAGGCTAGGCAAACCATAGGACATGGAAGCCGGGGTGCTTCTAGTGCTCCATCTGGGGCATTCGGGGGAGACACGATGGTGCGTATCTCCAAGTACCTCAAGGAGGCTACAGCCTTGGGGTGCAAGTCATTTTATGGCAAGGACGACATATCTGAGGTCGCCGACTGGATTAATAAGCTGAATGACGCTTCTAGGGACATGCAAATTAGACTCGACGTGAAGTTGAGGGTTGCCACCAGGCTACTAGACAGGGTAGTTGCTGTATGGTGGGAAGGCGTGGAAGGAAAGTTCCGCGGTGATGCCACTTGGGAGAAATTCGAAGTGGAATTTTATAATCAGTACTACTCGAAATTTGAAATAAACCTCAAAAGGAGAGAGTACACGAATTTGAAACATGTGGATGGTTGCTCGGTGAGGCAATTGGAACAGAGGTTCCGGGATTTGGCACGATTCATATAAGAATACTCTTTGGATGAAAATCGTATGGCCAATCATTTTTGGGATGCTATACACTTGGACATCCGTGACCGGGCTACTTATCATCATAACATGACATTTAGCCAAATTGTTGATCAAGGGCTCCTTGTGGAAACCCAATGGAACGAAAGGAAGGTGAGAGACGTCGAGGAGGCGAAGAAGATGAGATGGGGAAACTCTGGACCCCAAGACCATTCCCGGAAGCATCACGCCGGGGGTGGAAGTTCATTTAGGGAGCCGGCACCACCGGCAAAGAAGAATAAGGGCCCAGAAGGGCATGGGCCCAACCCAGGGAGAGTATGGCCGCCGAGATGCCCAAATTGCGCCAAGAATCATGCGGGGAAGTGCAATGCACCGCCCCAGTGTTACAAATGCGATAGCACGAGCCACCTCAAACTAGGGCTGTTAACGAACCGAGCTTTTATCGAACTCTTCGAGTTCGAGCTCGGTTTTGAACCTAACAAGCCGAGCTTAACGAGCTTTCGAACACGAACCCGAGCTGAATTTTAAGTTTAAAAAATTAATCGAGCCGAGCTCGAACATAGTAGTAATCGGCTCGGTTCGAACTCGAGCCTATCGAACACCCTAAAATTATAAATATAATTAAAAATTTAAATATAATTAGTAATATTTTATGTATTTAAATATGATTATTAAACAATTGAATACTTGTCGAACCATTCGAGCACGAGCCTATTAACGAGCATCACCTTAAATTTTAAATTCGAGCATATTTATCAAGCTTATCGAGCGCTCGGATCGAACATACAACGCCTATCGAGCCGAAAACGAGCCTCATTTGTAAAGCTCGCCGAGCTTCGAGCTCGAACCCGAACACCACTAATTCCTTATCGAGCCGAACTCGAGCTTTGGGTGTTCGGGCTTGGCTCGGCTCGTTAACAACCCTACCTCAAACCCTCTTGTCCAATGTTGAACGGAGGGGGACTATGAGGGAATACGGAAGGACCTACGACTAGTAGGGGACATGCAGGACCATCACAGGCTGGCACGGGAAGGGGCGGACCCACGGCTAGCAACGCCACGTCCGTTAACCAAGGGAGGACCCAGGCACGAGTATGTGCAATGACCGAGGCGGACGCACGAGCAAACCCGGACTCCGTTGCAGGTAATACACTAAATTTCGATTGGTTCTAGGCTTATATTGATGATTAAGGTCGTAGGGTCTTAGTACGGTCCACCCCGGTGGTGAACCGGGAAATTTTTGGCCAAAACGGGCTTAAAATGGCCACTGCACACCACGCACGCCTACACGCACGCGTGCGTGCTACCGTGCGTAGGTGGCAGACGGCTTCCAGGGAAAAAAATGTCGGACGCACGCCGTGCGTAGGGTAACACACGTGTGCATCCCTCCGTGCGTTCCCCGTGCATCCTCCGTGCGTGAAGGGCAGTAGCCTCAGGTGAAGACCAAAGCCACGCACACGTGCGTGCCTCCTACGCACGCCGTGCGTGGCACCCAGGCTGCCCAACATGGGGTTTTTCATGACGTTTTGCGACGTTAAGACCTCTCCTTGATCCCAAACATGTGTATGAACATAATAAACCTCCATAAATGTATAGGGATGGTAGGGGAGGTATCTTACATGGTTTATGAATGTAGGAACATTAAAGATTAATGGAAGGGATGCGAGGATCCTTATCGATACGGGAGCGCAACGTTCATTCGTTAGTGAGGTGTTTGCCATGGGATTAGACACACCGTTAACACCAATGACGCAAACCCTATTGGTATCTACGCCTCTAGGAGATGATGTTGAACGAAACGATTACTATCCTTCATGTGATGTGGAGATAGGGGAGCACCATCTAACGGGTGACTTGGTACCATTAGATATGCTTGAGTTTGATGCCATACTCGGCATGGACTGGCTTGAAAAACACCATGCAAAGGTAGATTGCTACACTAAGGTGTTAGAACTCAAGGATGGTGAAGGAAATATTCTATGTTTCGAGGGAGATAGAGGAAAATTCAACCCTTACATCATATCGGCCATAAGAGCAAGGCGTATGATGAGGAAGGGATGTCAAACTTACTTAGCCTATGTCATAGGCAAGGAAGGCAAGGGAAAGAGTCTCACAGAAGTGAGGGTGGTGATTGAGTATCCGGAAGTGTTCCCTGAAGAACTCCCAAGACTCCCATCTGATCGGGAGATTGAGTTTGTGATTGAAGTAGAACCGGGCACAAAACCCATCTCGATTCCGCCATACCGAATGGCACCGGCTGAACTTCAAGAGTTGAAGGTTCAACTAGAAGATCTATTTGATAACGGATTCATTAGGCCGAGTCATTCACCATGGGGAGCACCAGTACTCTTTGTAAAGAAGAAGGATAGTACACTCAGAATGTGTATTGATTACAGACACATGAACAAGGTCACGATAAAGAACAAATATCCTTTACCAAGGATTGATGACTTGTTTGATCAACTACGGGGGGCAACAGTGTTCTCTAAGATCGACTTGAGGTCAGGTTACCATCAATTGAAGATCAAGGAAAGTGACATACCCAAGAGTGCATTCCATACAAGGTATGGTCACTATGAGTTCCTAGTAATGTCGTTTGGGCTCACAAATGCCCCCGCGGCATTCATGGACCTCATGAACCGAGTGTTTCACCAATACTTGGATCAATTCGTCATAGTTTTCATTGATGACATCTTGGTGTATTCCAAGAATGAAGAAGAGCATGAGAGACACCTAAGGCTTGTGCTTGAGACGATACGAAATAAGAAACTCTTTGCCAAATTCTCTAAATGTGAATTTTGGCTTGAGGAGATCAACTTTCTCGGGCATGTGATATCGGGTTCGGGCATCTCAATTGATAACTCCAAGATCGAAGTGGTCACTAATTGGGAGAGGCCCAAGAATGTGAAGGAGATAAAGAGTTTTCTCGGTTTAGCGGGTATTACCGCAAATTCATGGAGAAGTTCTCGGTGATAGCATCTCCACTCACGAAGCTCACTAAAAAGGGAGCTAAGTTCGTGTGGGATGACAAGTATGAGAAAAGATTTCTTGAGCTAAAGAAACGATTGACCGAGGCACCAGTACTTGCGCTACCCGTACAAGGGTTAGGGTATGACATCTACAGTGATGCTAGCATCCAGGGGCTTGGATGCGTACTGATGCAATCAAGGAAGGTAATTGCTTATGCTTCACGGCAATTGAGAAAGCATGAAGTAAATTACCCCACACATGATCTGAAGGTAGGAGTTGTGGTGTTTGCATTAAAGATTTGGAGACACTACCTCTATGGAGAGTTGTGTCACATCTACACTGACCACAAAAGTTTGAAGTACGTATTCACTCAGAAGGAGCTGAACATGAGACAAAGAAGATGGATGGAGTTGATCAAGGATTGCAACTTGATCATCGACTATCATCCGGGCAAGGCTAATGTAGTAGCCGATGCGCTTAGTAGGAAGAGCTCATCAGGGGTTTTACTTACATGCTTACGGGCATTGAGGGCACATGTGGAGATATCCACAGATGGGGCATTATTGGCCAGATTTGAGGTGAGACCCACCTAATTGGATGAGATCAAGACACGTCAGAGCATTGATGAAGAACTACAGAAGGACTGTGAATGGATGCTTGCGGGGCCCGTGGAGGGTTTCCGAGAGAGAGAAGATGGTCTTCTACTATTCAAGGAACGAGTGTGTATACCATCAGATGAGGAGCTCCGTAAGTCTATCCTTGATGAGGTTCACTCATCTGCTTATGCCATGCACCCGGGCGGTACAAAGATGTATCGGGCTTTGAAGGAAAGTTACTGGTGGTCGGGGATGAAGAGAGAGATTGCAGAATTTGTGAGTCGTTGCCTTACCTGTCAGCAGGTTAAAGCAGAGCACCAACACCCAGCGGGGTTGTTACAACCACTTACCATTCCAGAATGAAAGTGGGAGCATATTACTATGGACTTTGTGATGGGTCTGCCACAGACAGTTAGGAACTATGATGCGATATGGATGATTGTTGATGGGCTGACCAAGAGTGCTCATTTCCTACCTAGCAAGACTACCTATACGCTTGAGCGACTGGCCAAGTTGTACACAGATGAGATTGTGAGACTGCATGGGGTCCTGGTTACTATAGTATCGGATAGAGACCCACTGTTCACGTCACAGTTTTGGCCTAAGTTCCAGGAATCAATGGGAACGAAGTTGAGGTTTAACACATCATTTCATCCTCAAATGGATGGGCAATCTGAACGTGTGATTCAGATTTTGGAGGACATGTTGAGAGCATGTGCCTTCGAGTTCCAGGGAAGTTGGAACAATCAGTTGGCCTTAGTGGAATTCGCGTATAACAAAAGTTATCAGACGAGTATAGGCATGCCTCCATATGAAGCATTGTATGGGAGGAAATGTCGAATACCTTTGTGTTGGGATGAGGTCAGCGAGGCTAAGCCCGAGGGCACCGAGCTAGTTGAGATCACTAAAGAGAACGTAAAGGTTATTCAGGATAGAGTCAAGGATGCCCAGGATCGGCAGAAGAGCTATGCAGATAAATGCCGGAGGATGTTGGAGTTTGAGGTCGGTGACGAGGTATTTCTGAGGGTATCACCTTGGAAAGGGAGCATCAGGTTCCTCAGTCAGGGTAAGCTTAACCCACGATATATAGGTCCGTTCAAAATATTTGAAAGGATTGGGGTTGTAGCATACAAACTTCAGTTAACTCCAGAGTTAGAGAAGATTCATAATGTATTCCACGTATCAATGCTCAAGAAGTATGTACGGGATCCATCACATATTCTTGAGAAACCGCTAGTGGAAGTACGAGAAGATCTGCACTACGAGGTGCAACCAGTGGAAATCATATACCGACGGGTCAAGAAACTAAGAAGCAAAGAAGTACCGATGGTAAAAGTGCTTTGGAAAAGTGACCGTGTTGAGGAGAAAACTTGGGAAGTGGAGAACCTCACGAGGGAGCAGTATCCGTTCCTGTTTGACTAGACACGTGGATTTCGGGGACGAAATCCTAAATAAGGGGGGGGGGGGTGAACTTGTAACACCATCCCCAGGTGTATTTACTCTTTAGTAAATAATGTAAAAAACATTGAAGGATGATTTATGAATTTACGTGATTGTAAATTTTTGTTAGTTGTTTTGCGTGAATAGTAAATTGCACACGGGGCCCACACTGAGAACGGGGGCCATCCGATATTTTCGAGACCTCATATTATATTCATCTTGGTATAGATAATATGTATATGGTGATGAATACCCTATTTGGACCGTAGCAAAGGCATATGGTTGACTGGTTGGTCAAACAAGGCCCAACTTTCAGTATTGACAATTTATCAGGTAACAGTCTGAAAATGAATTCGAGGACTTCTAAATTAAAGTTGGGAAAAGTATATTCATTCTAAGGTCCAATAAGGATTGAGAACATGTGTTATGTTTTATTTGACCCGATAAAATAAAATATAATTGAAATAGTCCGGAAAATACAACTTTTGAGGCTGAATGTACACACCGGGACACAAAGGGTTGACCTCCCACATAAGTTGGGTCCAACCCACGTTTTTTAGTCTTGAAAATGGCAAGGGGAGCCGCACCATTTGACTGTGGAAATGGGTTGAGTTGATTGGGGAGACAAGGTTTGAAAGCAAAGGGGACCCTCCCCATATTATTGGTGAATAAGCCAAAAAGAGCATCTCCATCACCCCTTAACTCATATGCTCGACCATGACACCCATTTTTGAGTGAGGAGCTCTGCAAATTATCATCTCCACCATTGTTATTAGAACCAAGTTCAAAGGAGGTCCAAGAAGGAAGTTTAAGGAGGAAAAAGGGAGGAAAAAGTGTGGTGGATTAAGGTAATGACCTTATAACAACTTTTTCTTTATTCTCTATCTACCATATGGCATATATATCATATGGAGGATCCCTAGGACTGTTCTACATGTTTAGAAGTGTAGAATAAGGGGTTGGAAGGTAGTTCTTAGTCCAAGAACGGACTTAGAAGCTAAAGTGACTGGTTCACCGGAAAATAACCTTTTGAAGGTTATTTGTGTTGATATGGGTTTTGTGATGTTACAACCTTGTTAGTATCTTGTCTAAGGTATTCAAGGAACTTTCACATAGTTGAAAGGGTCGCCGTAATTGTTGCTGGAGTTCACCGAAATTCATCGGAGTTTCACCAGAGCTAAATCGGGAAGGCTAGAACTTCATAATCGTCATTTAGGTGAGAACTTAATAAGCGTCATTAAGGCTAGAGAGTCCTACTACCTGCACCTTTGCCTAGGGTGATTGATCAAGTAGGAAGACGTGGTTCTTGCTTCCATTCTTATTCGAAATTTATAAACTGCTCATGGATATTTGAACAATATTTTTCTTCTAAAACAGTTGGGAGCCTTGATATTCATGTAATTTCCGACTGTATGTTTGTATTTTTAACTAGTTTTTATTATTTCTAGTTGAGGAAATTACACACTTTTGGTGTAATACTTTATTTTCATATTTATTCGTAATTTGTTTAGATTAGGACTTTTCTGAGCTAAACAGGTCAAAGATCATCCAATGGATCAAGATTGGACCTTAAAAGATCAAGGAAAATGCAAGGAGGCAAGAAAGATTTCGATTTGGAAAAAATACTCATGTACCCGGTCGGGTATTGCCTATACCCGATCGGGTATTTGCTTGATTCGATTGTCCAAATCAAATCCGGGAACAAATGATCATGGGAGCAAATTTTCGTAAAGATTCGTCACATACCCGATCGGGTATGCCGACACACCCGATCGGGTATGCCCAGAAAAGTGAATTTCTGGGAAATTTCCTAAGATACCCGGTCGGGTATCCTATATACCCGGTCAGGTATCATACCCTGCAGCTCCCAAAAGCCTATAAATACACCCCTTTCCTTCACAATAAAATCACCAATCAACATATACTTCTTAGCTCAGTTTAGACAAGCTCTTTCTTTATATTTTCTTCATGTTTAGTCTCCAAATGAGGAGCTAAACTCTTCCATCTTGGTTTTGCTACTTTGAAGATTAATGAATTTGTAAGTTGTGAGTTATTCTCTTTAATTTTCTTCCTTGAATATTAATTCTTCCTTTAAATACTATTTCTATATCAATGTTGGGGAGTGTTACTAAAATGACAATCAGTTAACATCTTGATATTAACTATTGTAGGATTCATACTCTTTAATATTCTTCCTTGAGTATTAATTAATTCCTATTCATATTTCATATTAATATTTTGAACATTACTTAAAGGATCAACTAGTTTTGTTTCATATATTAATTATTACTAGAATCAATCGATCAATATGCTTGTTATTAATTCGGTTCCTTCAACGGTAGTAAACTTGGATTGTTAATGCATGCGTCTCATGATTAATAATCTAAGGGGAATTAATTATATTGATTAAACCGATAAACCGCTTGTGTTGAGGTTATCAATCTCAATCGTTTTCATCTCAAGTTTATTGCTACTATCGTGTTAATATACGGCGCGTGTTCTATATTGATTCGGTAGTAAGTTTTATTAATGAACGCGTCTCGTTATTAATAACTACCTCGATGAACTGGATATACTCCTCGATTAAGTATTCGAGAGGAAGATAGTTAAAGATATAACCGGGATCGACGAACATTTCATTAAGTGGATAAAAGCAACATCAAGTCTTCATCTCTATAAATTAAACTCATATAAGTCGTTTATCTTAGTGTTAATTAAATTCAATCAAATCAAACTTAAAACCCCCCTTATTACTATTTATATAAAAGAAAAGTATTCCTTTCCCTGTGGATACGAACCTTACTTCACTATACTACATATTAGTGTTGTATTGATAAATTATTTTGAGTGCACCTCACGACAAGTGCACGTCAAATTTGGCGCCGTTGCCGGGGAAATGCAATTATTTTTCTTTTTATTTTATCTCATAAAAAATCAAAAAAAAAATTACTTTTCTATTTTCTAAGCTTACATGAGTATATGGATACCAACACATCATCCTTAGAGAGTCAAATTTTCATTTTGGCTTCTCTCATAAAGGAGTTTATCTTAAGCTCAGAAACTCAAGATGTCAAGACCTGCGATATTTGCATGTCTCACAGGCATATTGCGAATTTTTGCCCAAAGGTCCAAGAAGAATACCTCGCACAAATTAATTATGTACCTCACATGAGGTATGATCCATTCTCCAACTCTAACATGTCTACGGAGGACATGGTTCGGGCTCTTACTAACAGCGTGACCACCATGCAACAAAACATGGTGCAATTCCAAAATGAGACCAAGTCTAGCATTTTGAACTTGGAATCTCAAGTGAGTCAAATAGCCGGAGCCGTGAGTAGGCTTGAAGCAAGGGATTCGGGAAAACTTTCCTTTCAAATAGAATGTGATCCTAAACAGCAAACTTTTGCAATCACATTGACAAATGAGAAGGAAATGCAAGGGGAGATCCAAAATCCAGAAGAAGTAGAAGAAGAAAGAGACACGAAGCTCGAGTTGGTCAAAGAAGAGGATGAACCGTGTTTCAAGGTCAAATATCTATCTTTATCATTCTTTGAGGTACCCCCAACAGTTCTAAAAACTTCGAGGGAAACTCATAAAATTGAAAAGGATAAAGACATTTTTGAAATCTTCACAAAAATTGAGAGATCAAAAGCCTATAAATACACCCCTTTCCTTCACAATAAAATCACCAATCAACATATACTTCTTAGCTCAGTTTAGACAAGCTCTTTCTTTATATTTTCTTCATGTTTAGTCTCCAAATGAGGAGCTAAACTCTTCCATCTTGGTTTTGCTACTTTGAAGCTTAATGAATTTGTAAGTTGTGAGTTATTCTCTTTAATTTTCTTCCTTGAATATTAATTCTTCCTTTAAATACTATTTCTATATCAATGTTGGGGAGTGTTACTAAGATGACAATTAGTTAACATCATTACATTAGTTATAGTAATAGTTATTTCTTCCTCTATGTTAATATTGGGGAGTGTTACTAAGATGACAATTAGTTAACATCTTGATATTAACTATAGTAGGATTCATACTCTTTAATATTCTTCCTTGAGTATTAATTAATTCCTATTCATATTTCATATTAATATTTTGAACATTACTTAAAGGATCAACTAGTTTTGTTTCATATATTAATTATTACTAGAATCAATCGATTAATACGCTTGTTATTAATTCGGTTCCTTCAACGGTAGTAAACTTTGATTGTTAATGCATGCGTCTCATGATTAATAATCTAAGGGGAATTAATTATATTGATTAAACCGATAAACCGCTTGTGTTGAGGTTATCAATCTCAATCGTTTTCATCTCAAGTTTATTGCTACTATCGTGTTAATATACGACGCGTGTTCTATATTGACTCGGTAGTAAGTTTTATTAATGAACGCGTCTCGTTATTAATAACTACCCTCGATGAACTGGATATACTCCTCGATTGAGTATTCGAGAGGAAGATAGTTAAAGATATAACCGGGATCGATGAACATTTCATTAAGTGGATAAAAGCAAAACCAAGTCTTCATCTGTATAAATTAAACTCATATAAGTCGTTTATCTTAGTGTTAATTAAATTCAATCAAATCAAACTTAAAAACCCCCTTATTACTATTTATATAAAAGAAAAGTATTCCTTTCCCTGTGGATACAAACCTTACTTCACTATACTACGTATTAGTGTTGTATTGATAAATTATTTTGAGTGCACCTCACGACAAGTGCACATCAAGCCTGCGTGCTCGTGTTTGCAACGTGTGGCCAATTATCAAACATATTATATTTTCCGCATTTGTTTGATTATGATATTGATGTTGATTGTATGTGTTTACTAATCGGTTTGGCAATAGAATCTATCGGACGCCTTGTATAATTCAATAGGGATGAACTGTTGTTGTTCTTATTGGGTTGTACGGCGGTTGTCTACGTGGCACGGATGCGGTTCAGGGCGTGACAAGGTTGGTCGAGTTCGACCTTGTTGAAACGGGGTCGACCTTGATTGGACTTAATCGACAAAATAAACCCATTCGACCTTTCTCGACTTTGTTTGACCAGGTTCAACCAACATAGTAACACACAAAATATAGTACCTTACAATATGTTATGCAATATACTGAATAGAGAGACAACACAAAATATGACTGGCATATGGTCCACCAGGCACCAAACTTAACAAAGGGCGACTAGGTTTGATCGAATTCAACCTTGTTCGAACACGGTCGACCTTGTTTGGACTTTATAAACTAAATTAAACCGTTCGACCTTGCTCGAATTTGTTCGACTAGGTTCGACCAATATATTAAACACAAAATAGTGTACCTTATAATATACATAGTATTATACAATATACTAAATAGAGAGACATCGCAAAATATAAGTCACATATAGTCCACCATGCATCAAACTTAACAAAGGGTGACTAGATGTGATCGAGTTCGACCTGGTTTGAACATGGTCGACCTTGTTTGGACTTGATAAACAAAATTAACCCTTTCGACCTTGCTCGGCTTTGTTCGACCAGGTTCGACCAATATATTAAACAAAAACAGTGTACCTTACAATATATTATGCAATATACTAAATAGAGAGACAACACAAAATATGATTAAAATATATGATAACTAATACTCCGTACTAATTAAATTACAAGTCATCTACTGCCTTGTGAGTAGAGGCATTTACTGTTTTCACAGTAGGCAACTTAGGTTTACAGCCTCTTAAGGCATGTCCTTTCTTGTTGCAACCTGAACGTGTCAAGTGTCATTTCCTTCTACACTCACCCACACATTGAATGTACCTTGTGATCTGATGGCATCACTGTGACCCTCTCAAGGAGGAGGTCACAAGTTCGAATCCCATCTCAGTTCAAGGATGTTAGCTTTAACATAGAACAAATACTATAATAGGTTAGAAATAATTGCCCAAAAAAAAAGAAATTATAGGTGGATTAATTTCTAATTGGACTTTATCATTGGTTTCACATTCTTCTTCTCCTGTGATAGGATATATGGTTTCAGCATACTACCTCCGTCCCAAATTGATTTGCAAATTTGACTTTTCTTGGTTAAACACTTTCATTTTATTCGCTTAATTAGGATGTCAATTTTTAATTATATTCTAATTTGAATTTTACAACTTCGAAGAGATTTTAATGTAGTTTATGAATATTTAAATTTAATTATTAAAAATTGAATTAATTATTGATAGGGAGTATTGACTTTTATTATTGGTTGACCAAAAAATGTTGACTTTGTAAAACAATTTGGGACGGAGAGAGTATGTTGGAAAAATTGTATCAAAATTGCATTAAATGACCATTTTCAGGCAGATTTTTGAGTAGGGTCCACTTTGGATTTGGGTCTGGTCAAAGTGGATCTTGATTATCCAAACGGGTCCACTAAGGAGTTCAATTTGATATGTGATACACTCAAAGCGCCAAACAGTTGAATGAGAAATTGATTTTCGAAGTTTACTTGATGAGCTAGAGAAGTTAGAAAATTCTGAAAGTAGAACTAAACATAAAACTATAATTAGAACCTGCCTCAAATCTACTTCTGAGTTCATCATACCGCCTATATAAAGACCGTTCTGTATAAGCATTCACAAGTTTATCAAACAACTTTGTGGCATGCGTCATTGTCTTTTTGGACATGAGCTTTGAGATTCTGTGCAATATGAAACTTACAATGTCCATGATTTGCAGTCTCATAATGTTTTCTAAGCCAATTAAAAATGCTTACGTGCCGATCTGAAATGAATACCAGCTTTGATGAATGACCAAAAAATCAAGTGTAAGAGTCAATGTTTTCACTATCCATAATAGCCCACACTATAGGGTACTTATGAATGTCACCATTTTCTGTTGTGGCGATGAGTAAAACACCCTTGTGTGACGTCTTCAAGAATGTGTCATCAATGAAAATAGCTTTCCTCAATGCTTAAAAACCTGAAATGAAAACATCAAATGCAACAACCACGTACTTAAAACATTCGCTTTGAACTTCAAGATGCATTGTAACTTTGACATTATTTTGACTTTTCAAGATATGCAAATATGAAGGAAGTTGTTTGTAACCGTTCTTTTAAGAGTCATATAATGTTTTATTTGCATACTTTCTATCCAACCAATCCTAAGAGTATGCTATTAGTCTACACTTACTTTGCATGAGGGTCATTATAGATTTGGGTCTAATGATCTCCTCTGATTGAACCTCCAAGATCTGATTACATTGTTTCTCCAATGTATCTTGAAGTTGTTTGACTGTGTGTGCGTAGTGCCATCAAAACGGGCCAAAACATGCGAATTGACCCGTTTCAACCCATTTATAAGTGGATTAAAGTTTTCATTTATAGGCCAAATTATTTCGCAGGTTTGGTGGGCCAATCCTAACAGGTTACGAGTTTAGCGGGCTATCCCGGGTAGGTTGCGGGTCAACCCGTGGGCTAGAGGCAGTTATTAGTTTATTATATACTAGTAGTAGTTTATTATATAGTAGTAATCCGGAGATAGTCGAAGATGTGGTACTTGCTTGAAGAATGGGAGAGTCTCAACTCTCTACAGAAAATTAGAATTTGCAAAGTAATTAAAGTGGCAAGGAGATGCCGACCAACATCAAGAAAACCAATTATTATTAAATTATATTAGTTCTCTTCCACTCTGTATTATTCTCCATTTTTTACTCTACATTTAAAGTGTTTTCACAACTTCAAAATTTGTCTTTGTGTCAATTTCTAAGTATTAAACTATTATCAACTCATATATTCTTTGTTTTCTCTTGTCTGTATATCTTATTATTTTGGCTGTGTTTGGAATTTAATTAAGATATTTAAATGTTTTTGGTTTTGAATTTCTGGCCCACAGGTTGGCCCACGAAACATGTGGGTCAGGTGGACTAGGTTACGGTTATAAAAAACTGGCTCGACATTAAACGGGTCGATCCGCCCCAACCTATGAAACTCATAAGCCCACACGGGTCAAGCCGGGTTGGTCTATTTGACAGCTCTATGTATGCGGTTGCGGCCGCCAACTGAACAAATGTGTTTTTTGTTATGCTTTCTGATGATGAATCTTTTAAAGTTTTTTTTTATCATTGTTGCTCGCAACATCAACTTGCAATTACCTCTGTATTTTAAAATGTATCTCTCGATCCATTACTCTTTACCGTCATGGTATTTGATTTTGCACCCCACTTTTTGGTGATATTGGACTTTGCACTCCATTTTCAAAAATATTAGCTTTGCACCTCATTTCACTTAAAAGTCCTTTTACTTTGCACCCATTCAGAATTTTTTCTTTACAAAATGTTATGTGATGGAGGTGCAAAATCAAAGTTTTTTCAATGGGATGCAAAACCCAATATCACCCAAAAAGTGGGGTGCAATGTCGAATCCCCCTTTAAAATTCTCATTCATACAACTTCTCACAACTTCTTCTTTAAGCCCTCCCTATTATCAACCTCAAATAGAATAGACAAATACTATCACCAGTTCTTTAATAGTTGCAACAATTTGACTTTCACGTTTATTAAAGCACAACTTTGACTGTAATTATATTTAATTACATATTAATAAACATTATAACAAGTTAATATTTTGGAAATTCACATTAATGAAAATTTAATAACATTTAATACATAATAATTTGATTATATATAGGTTTAATTATGCTTTTAGTCCCTGTAAATATAGTACATTTTGTTTAACATCCCTGCATTTTTTTTGTTTTTCGTCCCTATAATTTAGGTTGGTTTTTCTTTTTAATCCATCACTTATAATAACAACCTTCGTTTGACTTCAAAATAACCCCAATTAATCGATTCCCTCTAATTCTTTGTCGTGTAACTCAAAAAGTATTTAATTTTATTTTTAGAAGTTTTTTTTAAATATATTTTTAAAATATGAATACTTAGTTTTACATTGTTTTAACTCTCATATAAGCCTCAAACAAATTATAAAAGGATAAATTTAAATATTTCTAGTAGATTTATGTAATTGACAATAAGTTTTTTTGTTGTAAGTAAAGCAGTTTCAGAATTTTATATGAACTAAAAACAAAATAGTGCATATTGTAGGGATGAAACACAAGATTTTTTTTCCCAAAAAAAAGGTATTTAAGCATTATACTCAAAAATCATAATTTTACAACTACTAAAGAATTAGTGAGCTAGAGGCTATTGTCAAAAGTACCATCAGCCCCAACATCAAATACAGTTTGATATCCTCTTGAGGGCACTATTTCCTACTGATGAAACACGTTTGGTTTGTGAAGGGTATCCATTTTTTCGGGGAGTGACCCAGCGAGGGAGTATTATATATGTCGTCGCCGTCTCTGTTTTTTTGCTGATTTGCCGCCTTGAGTTGCCCCCTACAACTGGAGTACCTTGGCTAAACGCAGCGGCAGGGATGCAGGGAACTATAGCTTCAAGGGGCCTTATGGTTAGCAAGCTCTTCTTCCCTAAAGCAGAGTGCCTACTTTTGGATAACGTTCCATCCCGCTCGATGCATCTTCAACGACTCAACTGCCGCAGCTCTCTTTGGACTGACAACACTAATTCATATCACGCATTCACTAGGCAGCTTTCCTCCAAGCCAATGCCGATTTGGCCGTCTTCTAGAACTGTTAGCCCATTCCTAAGACAAGTCAACGCTTTTCTCTCGGACCCCCCCTCCAAACCCCCCCAAGACCTTGTAATTCTCTCTATCTTGATGTCATCTTTACATAGTTACCTGGATATCTGCATACATGTATTATATATGTAGACATTGTTTGGAATTCGGAAGTGTCTGAAGTTTTTTTTTGTTATTTTTTTGTTTTACTGGGAATCGGGGTGTAAGGTTCGATTTCCCAATGGGTATGCTATGTTTTCTACAGATGGTGGAGGATTGGGCAAAAAAATCCCAGTAAAGCTAGAACAATCAGGGACTTTTGTGAAAGGAGGGGACTCAAACAAGCAAATAACCGACACAAAAATTATAGGCACTCTTGTAGAATGCATGTGGATGAAGGATAACTTGGAGTTCCGGTTAAGAGTGGTTGCAGCATTATGTTTCTTAATTGGCGGAAAGGTATGCTACTTTTAGATAAGCCAGGGAAATTGTTCAAATATCAAGCTTGACTTTTATGTCTGGTATATGTATCTGTTTTCCATGCGCAGGTACTGAATGTTCAAGTTCCATTCCTGTTTAAGCTTTCTGTTGATTGGTTAACTGCGGCTACTGGGAATGCTAGCGCACTTGCTCAGTTTACTGCGTCTAATTCTACCTTCTTAGCCCTTTTTGCGAGTCCAGCTGCAGTTTTGATTGGATATGGGATAGCACGGTTGAGTGCGACTGCTTTTAACGGTATTTTGTTATGCACATTGTTGTGTTATGTACATTGTTGTTAGTGCATTGTGCATATTGTCTGTTAATGTTTATGTTCTCAGTTTTTTAAGGAGTATATAATTTATAATTCATTATTTTGACTATACCAATGGTCGAGTCTTTGGTTCCTTCTATGCCTTTCTGTTAATGTTTTTTCCCATCTTGCATTTTATGAATGGTTCAGAATTGCGAACAGCAGTTTTCTCTAAGGTGGCACTTCAAACAATTCGATCAGTTTCTAGAAAGGTATAATGCTAACGGTCCCCTTCTCTCCCTTACTTTCGTATCAGTTAGCTTCACTAATTGTCTAATTAGGGATCACAACATCTACAAAAGTACATTCTTTTTACTTCTCATCTCGTTCTAGTATAGACGCTTTTATTGAAACTTAATCTGTATTGGCATATTAGTTAAATCCTCTTTTAACTCTTTGTTTCTTCCTGAGTATATGCTAGTTATTTGTTTCTAAAGAGGTTTCTAGTGCTTTCTTTAATGCTGATACATAACAGATGCCAACTTCTGCAGGTCTTTTCGCATTTGCACGAGCTCGATCTGGAGTACCACCTCAGGTATAATCTTAAGCCATCTTCACATCTTTTAAATTCAACTCACTGGTGTCGAATGATATAAGGACAAAAGAGATCAGTCTAGGATGTTATGCTAGATATTTTTAGGTCAATGTATCTATGAGCTCACTTTTTCCTAGAATCACGCTGTTCAGATTTTCCTGGCGTACTATAGCAATGCACTAAAAGAAACTTGTATATCTGATTAATGAATTTGAACTGTTTATACTATCATGTCAAACATTTGTAAGGGGCTTAGTACCTATTAAGACGTGATATTGTGATAAACAGGGTGTTGCCAAGTTGGCAATGTCCTTGATGCGAAGTCCTTGGCCAAATGGTTAGGGGGTTCTTCAACTGTACCAGAAGTAATCTAGTTGATCCCTCTATAAGGATAAATAGTGTTCCCATTTGTTTTGGATTTTTCAGATGTTTTTTGTTAACTTAACTGCTAAATTTATATTCAACTTCCATGGCTGTGCCTACTTTTTAAATATTATAACTTGTTATGATTATAATCCAGTCGAGAAACTGGCGGTCTAAACCGGATTATAGATCGTGGTAGCCGTGCTATTAATTTCATTCTATCGTCATTGGTGTTTAATATCGTTCCAACAATACTAGAGGTATGCATTTTTTTAATGTTTATGATTTAAGTTTCTTGGATTTGGATTGTTATCTCTGCAGATTTAACATGAAGCCTTTCAGATTTCTATGGTATCAGGTATACTTGCATATAAATTTGGAGCACCATTTGCCTGGATCACTTCCTTGGCTGTTGCTGCATATGTTGCTTTCACATTGTCAGTAACACAGGTAAGGTTTCGTTGATTAGTATTTCATTGCTTTGCTTTTGACAGAAAATTCACAAGCACGTGAAATCTGCTGTTATTTAGAGAACTGGTTACGTATCTTAGGGCATGATTGAAGGAGGAGGACAAATAGATAATTTTCCTTGTATTCGCTTCAAACTCAGAAGGAATCCCATTATACACAAACCATATGGACTCTTCACCTAGCCACCTAAGAGAAATTTGAAAGACACAATGTGAAACATGTGCTAAATACTAAATAGAAATGTCCTTCTATGTTTCCTATTTCTTAACATTTCCGGCCTCATGTGGTTGCCTTTTTCCAACCAATCAACTCAAAAACCAATGCCGATTTGTTCTGTATATTAAATCTTACCTTGTATGTCCCTGTGTTTATTTTTAGATTACTATTACTATTACTAATCTTATTATCAAAAAATGTGTTTTTGTTCTAAAAAATCCGCCAACACACTCTGTTTCCTCCATTTCACTATACAAGGTGCACGATTTTTTCATGTTGAAGTGTTCTCTAATATTCTGCTAGAGGTCTCTTGTTCTGAACTCTGTTATCTTTTTAATTAATGTTCCTGGAATGTACTTATAGTGGCGAACTAAGTTTAGGAAGGAGATGAATAAAGCTGATAATGATTCAAGCACAAAGGCGATTGATTCACTCATTAATTACGAGGTAATATGAATTACTATATCATGAATTCCTTGCTTTACATTAGTTGGTAAATTTTCCACTTCCTTAGTTAACATTTTTTCCGAATTTAACATATGGCATTATCTTTCAGACTGTAAAGTATTTTAACAACGAGGCTTATGAAGTTGACAAATACGATGAGTTTTTGAAGAGTAAGCTTATTCACTTAATATAACTTCTTTCTGCTCATATGGTAACTTGAGACATTACACCGCTTACTAAAATGCTTTGTAAAATCCTATGCATGGAGCCTTGTTCTACATTAGGCTATTTAGTTAAAACTATTGCCATTTTGCATCTGTGGTTATTTGTTTTATACAATCAGTAAGTTGTGAACTAGGTTCAAGTTAAACTTGATTGCAATAAATGGTTAAAGTCATAGAATATGTAACTTCGATGTACTGCCATAAGAATATAACAAGTACAACTAATATATTTGTTCTGCATCATTTGTAGCTTTGGTCAGAGCAACTTGTTTAGTTACATTGTTTGTTAGTTGTTTGTCTAGATAATGATATTGTTTCCAATGTTCGTCAACTATTTAGAATCCTAAGCTCATGAGTAGGAATGCCTGCATATTTGCTTCTTTCCTTTTCTTATACTTTTTCACTGTTATCTTATTATTTTTTTACTTCAGGATATGAAGGTGCTGCTTTAAAAACACAGCGAAGTCTTGCATATCTCAACTTCGGGCAAACTGCAATTTTTAGTACAGCTCTTTCTGCTGCAATGGTGTTATGTTCAAATGGAATAATGAATGGTACAATGACTGTTGGCGACCTGGTAGGTTAATTCTCCACCAGTTATTATCGTATTCATATTTATTTCCTTTGCTATATACCGTATAGCATATATTTCCACTAGCTACTTTTGAGCTTATTATCTCCACCAGTTCTAAATACTATCGTATTTATTTCCACTAGCTATTTTTGAGCATATATTCTTCTTCTTGAGTGCAGGTTATGGTTAATGGCCTTTTGTTCCAACTCTCCCTTCCTCTCAACTTTCTTGGCAGTGTATACAGAGAGACTGTCCAGAGCCTCATTGACATGAAAGCTATGTTTCAGTTACTAGAGGTATCCAAAGGTCTTTTGATATATCACACTCTTGTTTACTACTATTGCACTTGTCTTTGTGTACCTACACGTTTATTTTCTTCGTGCTTTCCTTACTTTTATTTTGATTGACACAGGAGAGGGCTGAAATAAGAGACACAGATAATGCGAAGGCTCTGAAGTTACACGGGGGTAGCATTGAATTTGACAATGTTCACTTCAGGTGGAATATAAAATATCTGAATTGTTTTAGTACCATGGGACGTCATTCATTAACTAGTATTACAGCTTGATTCTTTCGTGTTTAAGCTCTATTTAAATAATCTCCTCATGACTGAGCAACCTAATAGATGTGTTTCATTCTCCTTTGGTGGCCACTGTTTCATGTAGTTATGTGGGGAAAAAGTGTATTTCATTTTATTTTTGCATTTTAAAATTATCATTGCTAAAAGTATGCACCAGCTACCTCTTGCTGTAGCATTAAAGTCTGAAATGTATATCCTTATTTTCCATTTTCTGTTCCTTTTGCAAAGTTATTTGACAGATAGAAAGATTTTGGATGGGGTATCTTTTATGGTGCCTGCTGGAAAAAGTGTTGCTATTGTAGGAACCAGTGGGAGTGGTAATGCTTCCATATTTGTCCTTCCTGTTTAGTTAATACTTAATATTCATATTTCTGTGTCTTGTAGCAAAACTTTGAATGACATAGTATCTTTCATGCCCCTGTAAACAGGTTGCTATTGTAGGGACCATTCCATTTGTTCTGATCTTCTTTTCGTTACCAGTCATCCATTCCATTTTCATTGTTCATTTCGACTAGACACAGTTTAAGCCAGTCAAATACTTCTAACCTGATGTTTTTTATTTCCAACGTAGCATTAATGCCCTTAATTTTAAAATAATTGAATAGATTTTTTAAAGTTGCTAGAAACGGTTTGTATGTGTGATAGCTAGGTCTAATATCATAGTAGCTTTGACTGGTAATTATGCTCCCTTCTAGACATAGGATGCTAATGTCTGAATTGCGACTTTTTGCAGGCAAATCTACCATTCTTAGATTGCTCTTCAGATTCTTTGAATCCCATTGTGGAAACGTGAGATGAGAAAAACTTAATCTTGCATAGCTCTTCGATTATTCCTTTATTTTATTTTATTTATGGGCAGCTTTGTATGCTGATATGACAGATAAGGATTGATGGACAAAATATTAGGGAGGTAACTCTTGACAGCCTTAGGAAATCTATTGGTGTTGTTCCACAGGATACTGTAAGTCATAATCAATTACAAGCAGGAACTTTTCTCTTTCTCTCTATAGGGTCTTTTGGATGGATGGTTTGGAGGGGAAGGCTTTGGAGGGCTTAGTCTATACTCTATATCATCATAATGTACTTTTTATATTTTAAAAAGATGGAAAATTAACATATTATATGATGGTATAACATTTCAATTATTTTCAGTCACTGATTGCTCATTTTTGAAACGTTATACGTAGTATTATATATATATCAAGTTATATAATAATGTTTCCTTTCCCATTTAAACCCCTCCATCCAAACAGAACTCAAGTAAAACTTTATTAAGCTTCAAACATGGTAAAAATAAATGGTTGCTCTATTTAGGTCTTGTTTAACGATACTATCTTCCACAATATTCATTATGGCCGACTTTCAGCAACAGAAGAAGAGGTTAGTGACTTGGTGGACAGTACAATGTTCATTTGCTATTCCAACCAATCAACCATATGTGTGTGTAATGTTTAAATATACTATAATATATTTTGCATTAATCACCGGTTGTATATTCTGCTAGGTATATGATGCTGCACGACAAGCTGCTATTCATGATACTATTATGAAGTTCCCTCAAACATATTCAACTGTCGTAGGGGAACGTGGACTTAAGGTTCCTTTTCTGCCCCTTTAATACTTTCTCGAGTTTATTACCAAGAGTATGTGCAATCAAGACATTTAACAAAATGGTAGAAATCTACAAAAGTTTTTTAGGCTTTTACCTAAATATTTTCATTGCGGCTCCTTTTGTCGCGATTCATGTCTGTATTTTCCATACAAAAAGAAGAAAAACCTATGTCAATGCTACTTACAAGGAGAAATGAATAACCAGTTTTTGTAGTCCTACTATTCTCTAGTTACTTTTTTATGCGACTTAAAGCCATAGAAACTTCTGTGGATAAAGATGATAGGACATCATTTCAGTTATGTCTTGTGCTAGTTGAAATGTTGAGCACCATGGATTTTGAATTTTTATAAAGATACATGAAAATAATGTTTTTTTAGCATTTTGTTGTATACCAATGTTTTTAACCTGAACAATGACAGAAAGTGTTACACCTTTTTAATGATCACTGTATGTATCATCAGTTAGTAGGGCTTGGTCGAGAATTGAATCCGTCGACCAGGTTCACCTAAGAATTTTCCCATGTATCATTGGCATTAGATTATTCCTTAATTTGTATGAACTCTTAATTTCCAATAGTTATGTGATATGTTTTTTCCTTTCAACCTTCTTGTCTCCGGTCCTAGTTAAGTGGTGGTGAGAAGCAGCGGGTGGCACTAGCTCGTGCATTCCTCAAATCACCTGCAATTATGTAAGTATATTCTCCCTAGTAAGATCTTGAGAATGTGGTATTAAATCTTCTTGTTACCTGTAATGAGATCCTTGAGTCCTGCCATGAATGTACTTCATATATCCCTCTATTTCTTTTGCTGTATCTCGAAAGTGGAGTTTAATAAAGCAGACTAGGTGATTGACTATATTCTCGTATTTGCGTAGGCTTTGTGATGAAGCTACAAGTGCACTTGATAGCACCACCGAAGCAGAAATATTGAGTGCTTTGAAATCTCTCACAAACAACCGTACTTCTATATTTATTGCTCATAGGTTAACCACTGCAATGCAATGTGATGAGGTATCTATATTTATCACAATCCCAGTTTTTCCTTTTTATCTCTTCTTTCACTGCTTTTGTTCTCATTCGGTTAATAGGTGGGTACTTGTTTGTATCCCCCCACCCTTGAAAAAACACAGCCATCATTCACACATTATTTCCAACTATGATAGGATCGATGGTGTGACCTTTTTAGTGTACATTTTTTTAAAGAACACACCCAGGGGTACTCAGACTGCAAAAAAACAACTAAAATATAAAACAATTTTTTTGAAACATCTGTTGTCTCAGATGTTTGACTTGTGCCTTACATTGATCACTCTGTCCTCTAAAGTCATGCAAAAAAGACAGTTTTATGTGTGGATGCCATTCCTGTCACGACCTTTGAAAAAGGGAATGACTAGATGAGTTTCAAGACTGTCGTCATCACTGGTTTCACATCTGCTTGCATGGAAAGTATTGTGAAATGACAATGATATCACTTTACTATCATTATGTTAAAAATGCCACTGTCTATATCATGCTTCTTTTTTGCATTACCAGCCAAAAATAAGACATTTTCTTGAGTAATTGGTTGTGATTTACTGGTGCTAGATTATTGTTTTGGAGAATGGGAGAGTGCTGGAGCAGGGATCACATGAGGCTCTATTATTGAAGCAAGGAAGGTATGCTCAGCTATGGGCTCAGCAGAATACTTTGGATTCTCTCGACGCTGCCATCAAGCTGGAGCCATAAGAATGCGATAGGTGGCATGATAATATTGAAAGAGGAAGCACCTTTCTCTTCTGGAATGTATTTATATCTCAGTTTTTGGTCATCTGCTCTCTGCTTCCAGTCTTTGTATCCTTAGACATTCATTGTTAATAGTGTCCAATAAAATGAACATTCATGCTTCTAGATTGATATAAAATAAGGTTTTTGAAGTGTACATGTTTGTGGTAGACGTTCTTATAACCCAGTGTTGTGAAGATCCAAGGCACAGTCAGCCGGGTCGGCTGCTGCCTACACCATTTTTAATGATATTTTTAATATATTTACTTATGTATGTTTTTTAGTTCAGATGCTTCATTTTTTATTTTTAATCCAGATGTTTCAGTTTTTACAGAGTATAAAATGTGGAATAAATAATAAAAAATGCTATCAAAATTAGGATCTCCTTACCATACATAAAATAAATATTTTCTCACCTTTCTTTCTTTTTGTTAATTTGTTTACAAATTCTGGTCATTTGCTTTTTATTACTGTAAGTTTTAAAATGTTATTAAAATATTTATTTACAACTTCGCCAACTAATTTACATTACTGTGCCAACTATTTAATGAATGGTGAAAATTGAACGACAGATAATAATTTTTAATCATCCAATAAATGCTTGCCACATTATAATGTAGGGATGGATTCGGGCCGGGTCAGGCCCGGACGGGCCGCCGGTTCGTATCAGATGGGCCCGGGACCGGCCCGAGGGTTGGACGGGTCCGGTTCGGGCCGGGCCACCCGCCCGGGTCACGGGTCGGGCCACCCTCCGGGCCGGGCCGGGCCGGTTAAATTTTTTTTTAATTTATATTTTATACTTTATAGTTTTATACAAGTATTAAAAAACAAACTTCAAGTGCATTTATTTGAAATGAAATAGGAACTACATTTGAAAATTAAATAAGAACTATAATTGCTTTTAATCGGAATCTCCGGCATAGGTAGAGTCACCCTTTGTAGATTCATCCATAAAGTGTTGGGGATGGAGTGATGTCAATTTCTTGAGTTCTACGTGCTGCTTTCAACCAATTGTGGTAGCATATAAGCATCTCAAGAGATTCAGCGCTCAACCTCGTTCTGGTTTGTGTTAGAACATTGCCGGCCGAACTAAATTCTTGTTCCACGGCAACCGTTGAAACCGGCATTGATAGCACTTGCTTAGCCATCTTTGCTAAAACCGGGAACATTCTTTCTTTTCCCTTCCACCAGTTTAGTACGTCAAAATCATCATCTTCTTCAAAATCAACATCATAAGTTAAATACAAAGAAATCTCATTAATTGTGATTTGTTGTGTAGCGAGAGTTGATTTTGTTTTTTTAATAAGATTGGCAAACGTAGATTTGAAAATTGATTTTCCTTTAGATGATGTTTGTGTCGGGGGAGGGGGCGCATTGCCATATTGTGCATGAAACTCATTGAATAATGCATAAAATATATCACTAACCTCGCTGTATTCATTTTTCGGATCAATTGGGTTGTCCTCATACATTGGCAATGGACCAAAAAAAGCAGCATAATAATTCAAACATTCTTCTAAAGAACCAAGTCTAAAACGAGGATCGAGAACAAATGCAATACCATAAATATGCGGAATATGTGAATAATATTTTAAAAACTTTTCCTTCATAAAACCAGCAAAATAACTCACATAATCAGCATTCTCAAAATTTGAAAAAGCACCGGCGAGATTAACAGCTTCACGAATAAATTGGTTTGAAGTAGGTTTATAAACATGACTAAAAGTTTCAGTTGCATTATTAAAATATATCAAAGCATTACAATTTTTTTCACAAGTGTCGATCTCAGCCGAGTTTATAATATAGTTATCATATTGTTTCATAAAAGCAGGAAAATGTTGTTTATATCTAAGAAGAACGTTAATTAACTTATAGGTACTATTCCAACGAATAGACAAATCTTTTGGAAAAGCCACATATCTTTCACCTCTTTCTATCAAATAATCATGCCATTTTTTCCTAAGGTGTCCATTACCCCAAATACGTCTAATCCCCCCCTTGACTACCTCCAACGATGCTCCCAACGCTTTTAGACCATCTTGCACACATAAATTTAGAACATGACATGCACATCGTTGATGAAAAAATCTACCCATCAAAGAAGTAGAACCACACAATTCACGCAATCTAGGAATAGCAGCAGTATTATTAGTAGCATTATCAAAACCAATAGCAAACACCTTATCAATTAAATTATACTCAATTAAAATACGTTCAATCAAAATATAAATATGTTCAGCGGTGTGACGATCATTAAATTCACGGAAAGCAAGAACACGTTTATGCATATGCCAATCATTATCAATATAATGTACAGTCAGACCCAAATAATGTAAATTATGATAAGTATCCTCCCCCATATGTCAGAACATACAGTAACACGTCCATCAAAGTTTGCAAAATAATTTTGTAACCTTACCTTTTCCGCACCATAAAGCCTTGAAATTTCTTTCTTAACCGTTTTGCGACTATAACCTCTATATTGCGAATTTAAACAAGTTTGTGCATAATCACGAAAAGCAAGACTTCCAGAAAACAAATAAGGCAAATTTTCTTCAACAAGTAAGTTAGCCATACCTGTCAAATTTTGTGCATCATTGTATGAGAAATTACCAAAAGCTTGTTGGTTATTTGCAAACCTCGATATTTGCGTTTGTTTCCCCGTTCCGCCGCCTAATTTTGCATACTCCACCGGGTGTTTGGACTTAAGGTGTCTTGTGGCGGATCCGTATCCGCCGGAAATCCCCAAGCTATAGTTTTTCTTGCACCAATTGCAAGTTGCGGTCCAATTCCCGGTGTTCGGGTCCTTCCACTTAGAAAAATTATTAGCCATTAATTCAGATTTACTTTTTTTTGTACCTGTTTGGGATGAGGCTGCTTGGTCGGCGTCATGGTTGCCGCCACCCTCCTCCTCCTCGTCGTCGTGGCTCTCCGGAATTGCTTCCTCCACATCGTCGTCCTCGTCCTCGAGCTCTTCTTCGTCAATGGTTCTCGGTTGGTCTTGAAAAAAGCGGGAATTATGTCGGTGCAATTCTTGTTCTAGTTGTTCGTCGGTCATCGCATCCCCATCCCTCCTTACGTAACCCATATCAAAATCATCTTGACTTTGAGATGAAGAGCCGATATGTGATTTACCTTTGCGGGATCTCTTCCTCGCAAGCTCTTTCGTTCGGTTGCGCTCGAGGTTACCCATATCAACCGAATATCTAGGACGATCCATCTAAAAAATGTAGCGATTAATAAAAAATTGTAAAAAACTAATTAACTATTTATCTAACTATTAATTCGAGTTATAGCAAATTAAGTAGTGAATTAACTAGTTTTGTGTAAAACATATTTTTTAAACTAGAGTCAAATGTAGCAATTAATAAAAAATTGTAAAAAACTAATTAACTATTTATCTAACTATTAATTCGAGTTATATCAAATTAAGTAGTGAATTAACTAGTTTTGTGTACAACATATTTTATAAACTAGAGTCAAATGTAGCAATTAATAAAAAATTGTAAAAAACTAATTAACTATTTATCTAACTATTAATTCGAGTTATAGCAAATTAAGTAGTGAATTAACTAGTTTTGTGTACAACATATTTTATAAACTAGAGTCAAATGTAGCAATTAATAAAAAATTGTAAAAAACTAATTAACTATTTATCTAACTATTAATTCGAGTTATAGAAAATTAAGTAGTGAATTAACTAGTTTTGTGTACAACATATTTTATAAACTAGAGTCAAATGTAGCAATTAATAAAAAATTGTAAAAAACTAATTAACTATTTATCTAACTATTAATTCGAGTTATAGAAAATTAAGTAGTGAATTAACTAGTTTTGTGTACAACATATTTTATAAACTAGAGTCAAATGTAGCAATTAATAAAAAATTGTAAAAAACTAATTAACTATTTATCTAACTATTAATTCGAGTTATAGCAAATTAAGTAGTGAATTAACTAGTTTTGTGTACAACATATTTTTTAAACTAGAGTCAAATGTAGCAATTAATAAAAAATTGTAAAAAACTAATTAACTATTTATCTAACTATTAAACAAGAGTCAAATGTAGCAAATTAACTAGTAATTAAACAAGTGTAAATAATAGAATAATTTCGTACCTCTTTCGGACTTTCGGTCTTTCGGATGGGAGTAATAGAATGACTTCAAATTAATTAGATATAATTCCAACTATATTAATAGATATAATAAATATATAAGTAATATATAATTAGATAACAAATATAAGTAATATAATACTATTTATATCTATTTATAGTTTATATAAGTAGATAATTAATATAAACTATAAATAATAAATATAATATATTGGAGAATGGAGAATAAGAGAATTAGAGAGTAGAGAGTTAAGAATAGGATTTAGGAAGAATTGGAGAAGAGATATGAAAAAATGTTTAAGATTAGGAGTATTTATAGGTTTTTTTACCCCCCACCCCCCCACCCCCCCCACCAGCCAACCCCCCGGACCCCCCCCTTTACCCCACCCAATGGCTATATAGCCGTTTGGGTTGTCCCCACCCCCACCCCCAATGGCTAGTAGGAGCCCAAACCAATTTTTTTTTTAAAAATAGAACCGGACCCGGGCCCGGGCCCGACCCGACCGAGCCGGGTCACAATAATGCAGAACCGAGCCCGCCCCGCCCCTTCCCACCGGTCCGGGCCCATACCCGGTCCCGAACCGCCCGACCGGGCCGGTCCCGGGCCCGCACAGTACCGGGCCGGGCCGGGTCACGGGCCGGGTGGCCCGAACCGAATCCATCCCTATTATAATGGAGTCATAAAGCGCCAATTTGTTAACTTTTACTTTAAGCTTACCATTTTTATTAGTTAACTTTGTACTTTATAACTTATAAGTAGTATGATAGTATCGCTTTTATTAGTTAACTTTTTACTTTATAAATAGCTGTCCTTAAGTTAATGTTATGACTTAGTAAAAATAAATTAGATAGCTTGAATTAAGGCCTACCGGTACACTATGTGTCTATGTCTATAATAACCTTATGACAGTTTCCTACCTCAACCGTTAACTAAATCCCCAATTTCCTTGAGTATCATAATTCATAAAGGGAACACACATTCTCGCCTAGGGGTGGACCGGTTCGGGCCCGGCAGGGCCTCGGTTCAAGAAGGGGAGGCCCGGAACCGGCCCGGGTAACCCCCGGGTCCGGGCCGGGCCTTGGTTCTATTTTTTTTGGCTTTTCCTAGTTAACCCCCAACCCTCCCCCACATCCCAAACCAACCCTAACCACCTCAAATGGCCCAAAATGCCCAGCCCAACCCAAAAACTTAAAAAAAATTCAAAAAAAAAAATTGACCCGGCCCGGGCCCGAACCGACCGGGCCGGTTCACCTTTTGAAGGGCCCGAGCCCGAACCGCCATCCCACCGGGCCTGGAACCGGTTCACCGGTCCGGGCCGGGCCCGCACAGTAGCGGGCCGGTCCGGTTCCGGGCCGGTTGGCCCGGCCCGAGTCCACCCCTATTCTCGCCTCTATGGAGCAAGCAGCTATTCGCTTATAGTTTTAAACCAATCTCATGTCGGCAACACCATACAACTAAATCTATTGGAGATGTATATACTCAGTGTGATATACTTCCTCCGTTCTTAAATAAATGCAACAGTCAACATTTCACACTTGCCGAGACACAACTTTGACCATTAATATAAATGATTTCGTATTAGTAAAAAAATTAAAAAAATTAGATTATGAAAATTTACAATGAGACAAGTTTAACAATATTTTTTTCATAAAATAATATTATTACATTAATAAATAAAACGTAGTCAAAGTAGAACATGTGAATAGTGTAAAAGTCAAAATGTTACATTTATTTAAGAACGAAGATAGTATACATCATACATTATACAATTCTAGATATGTGCGGGGACGGCCTTTGCGGGCCTCTCTTGAATTATTGGAGATTTGGAGTAACGAATATGGTTTACATTGCACCTTCCTTTAGCACCATCATTATATAAAAGGGCCCCTTATATTTGTAAACATGATGAGGAATGAAGGTTTTCTTTTTGGTAAAGATGAGGAATGAAGGTTATATAAGGTATTTAATAAATTCTACGGCTTTTATATTAACAAAAAAGTGTAATCCACTCCCTCCGTATTTAAAAGATCACTACATTAGATTTTGATACTGTATTTAAGGAGAAAATAGTATGTGTAATGAATAATGTAGAAAAAGTAGAGAGAAAGTGAAAAAGTACGAAAGATAAGATAAAAAGTAGAAAATGTGATGAGAAATTGAATATTTTTAAAAGAAAGCCCTACTAAATAGGGAAAATGTAGCAAACTTTTAAATACATCCCAAATAGAAAAGTTTAGCAAACTTTTAAATATGGAGGGAGTATTTTATTAGATAAAATAGAGACTACTGTTGTGAAATGAAGAAGATGAAGACTAAACTTAAGAGATAGATATATTAATAAAAGCTCTGAATATCTTCTTCTTAATCTCTGAATATTTTCTGAATTTCTGAGTTACATTACAAAGATTTGATCAAGCCATATTTATACTAGCTGGGTTTGATGATGAATCATCAAAGACTACTTCTACATATTTTGCTGGCACTATTAAACATATCCATCTGTCTATCTATGATTACAAGGATGGAAAGAAGCTTAGTGTCCTGTTTACAAGGATGATGACAAGGATGAACAATTCACACTTGTCATTTCCTGGGTTTTACAACACTCCCTCTTGAATGTTCATCCCTGAGAATAGTTATTTGTATTTAAAATTTTATTGTGAAGATTAGTGTGAAAATTAAGGTGTAAAATTATTACTTATAATGTCATTGTATTTGGACGTACTGTCTCGTTAAAAACCTTATCAGGAAAAATCCAGTGGGATAAAAACCTGATGAAGGAAAAAGAGTGCAGTGCATTCAAATACTCTCCCTGATATTAGCATAAATTATGAAGGTGGCGCATGCCGATTTTCTGTACAAGTTCTATGAACTTCTTCGGGGGCAATGACTTGGTGAAGAGATCAGCTGGATTTTCACTGGATCTGATTTGTTGAATGTTGATCGTCCCTTCTTTCTCCAGATCATGAGTAGAGAAGAACTTTGGTAATATGTGTTTCGTTTTGTCTCCTTTGATGTGGCCTTTTTTAATCTGAGCTATGCACGCAGTGTTGTTTTCGTAGATCACAGTCGGGTGACAAGTAATAGGCTTCATACCGCATTCATTTTGGATGCGTTGAATCATAGACCACAGCCACACACATTCTCTTCCGGTTTCATATAATGCAATTAACTCCGAATGATTTGATGATGTAGCTGTCAATGTTTGCCTCATAGATCTCCATGAGATTGCGGTGTTACCATAAGTAAATACGTACCTGGTTTGTGATTTCGCCTTTTGAGGATCTGATAAGTATCCAGCGTCTGCATATCCGATTAAAGAAGCTTTTGCATCTTTGTGGTAGAATAAGCCGAGATCAACTGTACCACGTAGATAACGGAATATGTGTTTGATCCCGTTCCAATGACGTCTTGTTGGGCATGAACTGTACCTAGCTAATAAATTTACAGAAAATGCAATATCTGGTCTAGTATTATTAGCTAAATACATTAAAGCTCCAATAGCACTCAGATATGGTACTTCGGGACCGAGTATTTCTTCGTCATCTTCTCGGGGACGGAATGGATCATCGTGTATGTTGAGAGATCGAATCACCATCGGTGAAGTCAAAGGATGAGCTTTGTCCATATAGAATCTCTTCAAAACTTTCTCGGTGTAATTGGATTGATGGATGAAAATTCCATTCTTCAAATGCTCAATTTGAAGTCTGAGACAAAATTTGGTTCTCCCTAGATCTTTCATTTCAAATTCTTTCATAAGATATTTTGCAGTATTTTCAATTTCATCAGGAGTTCCAATAATGTTTAAGTCATTAACATATACTGCAATTATAATGAATCCCGAATTTGACCGCCGAATGAAAACACATGGACTAATCGGATCATTCTTATATCCTTCTTTGAGAAGATATTCACTGAGATGATTATACCATATTCGCCCAGATTGTTTAGTCTATACAATGACTTTTGTAGTTTTATGGAAAACATTTCTCGAGGTTTCGAGCTATAAGCTTCAGGCATTTCAAATCCTCCGGGAACTTTCATATAAATTTTTGTATCGAGTGAACCGTATAAATATGCAGTCACTACATCCCTTAGGCGCATTTGCAGCCTTTCAAAAACAGACATGCCAATGAGAAACCTTAGTGTAGTTGCATCAACTACTGGAGAATAAGTTTCTTCATAATCAATTCCCAACATTTGAGAAAACCCTTGGGCAACAAGTCAGGATTTATATCTTACAATTTCATTTTTCTCATTGCGTTTACGCACAAATACCCATTTAAAGCCCACTGGTTTTACGCCTTTTGGCGTAGGGACTATCGGTCCAAAAACATCACGTTTTTCAAGTGATTTTAATTCAGCCTGAATAGCTTTATTCCATTTTGGCCAATCGTGTCGTTTCCGACATTCTTCTATTGATGTTGGCTCATTGTCATTGTTTTCATTCATAACATTTGTGGCAACGGCATAGACAAATATCTCATTAATATCAATATCTTTTCGATTCCATTTCATTCCAGCAGAAATGTAGTTTATTGAAATTTCACAATTATCAACGTTTCTATCGTTATCTGGAATATCTTCCTCGTTTAAGGAAGTTGGATCATCATTTGAGATGTTTGTTTTGTCAATATCATTTTCTATGCCAGTATTTTCAAATTGTTCATTTTCTTGTTCAGAAGGATGAACATCTTTGGCATCACAGATCAATTCCTGCCTTTTAGTTTTTCTTGGTTTTATGTCTTTTGATCCAAGTGGCCTGCCACGCTTTTTGCATATAGAAGAATCATTTGCAAGAGATTTTTCAAAATTCTCTGTTGGAATTTCGATTATGGCAGGGGCATTCATAGCAGGAATATGTGACTTTGTCACTTTCTTTGTATCTCTGAATGCATCAGGCAACTGATTTGTAACATTTTGTAAATGGATTATCTTTTGAACTTCTTGCTCACATATATTTGTTCTTGAGTCAAGATGTGATAATCCTGTTGCATTCCATGTTATCTCTTTCGTACTTGGGTCTAATTTATTATTTTCTCCCCCTAAGGTTGGGAATACTGTCTCATCGAAATGACAGTCTGCAAACCATGTTGTGAATAAGTCACCAGTCATCGGTTCGAGATATTTTATTATTGAGGGAGATTCAAATCCAACATAAATTCCCAACCTTCTTTGATGATCCATTTTTGTACGATGAGGTGGAGCAACCGGAACATAAACAACACAACCAAATATCTTAATGTGTGCTAAGTTTGGCTCTTGTCCAGTAACTAATTGCATTGGGGAATATTCATGATATGCAGTTGATCTAAGCCGAACTAAATTTACTACATGTAAAATAGCATGTCCCCAAGCTGATGAAGGTAAATTACACTTCTTTAATAATGGTCTAGCGATTAATTGTAATCGTTTAATAACAGATTCGGCAAGACCATTTGGTGTATGAACATGAGCAACAAGAAGCTCCACATCAATCCCAATCGACATACAATAATCATTAAATGTTTGGGATGTAAATTCTCCTGCATTATCAAGTCGGATTCTCTTTATAGAATGATCGGGAAAATGAGCTCTTAATCGTATGATTTGAGCAAGGAGTTTAGCAAATGCTAGATTTCTAGTTGATAATAGACTAACATGTGACCAACGTGTTGAAGCATCAATCAACACCATAAAATATCGAAATGATCCACATGGTGGGGCTATCGGTCCACAAATATCTCCTTGAATCCTTTCTAAAAATGCAGGTGATTCAGTTGCAATTTTGTTCATAGAAGGCCTGACGATCATTTTTCCAAGAGAACAGGCCTTACAAGGAAAATCACCTGATAATGGAATCCTGGTATTGTTTAATGGATGCCCAAGTAAAGTCTTAATGATTTTATGCATCATTACCTGGCCTAGGTGACCTAAACGGTCATGCCACAACATGAATGTTTTCTCATCATCTAACTTTGTGTTAGAAACCAAATTTATTTCGAATGGACTAATATGAGTGAAATATAGTCCTGAGGAATATGCTGGCATTTTTTCACAAATACATTTAGTGCCAGATTTAGTTATCGTTAGACAAAGATACTCCTTTTGGTTTTCATTCACAGTTTCTATGTGATAACCATTTTGACGCATATCTTTAAAACTTAGAGCCCGTTTGGCAGCACGAAAATCGGCTGTTTTGGCTGATTCTGCTGAAATTTATGAAGTTCTAGCTGAAGTGGCTGCATTGGCTGATTCCGCTGATACAAGAAAAAAATATTTTTAAAATATATTTTATTAATAAAATAAA
The DNA here is from genome assembly GCA_945859875.1 of Cuscuta europaea. Taxonomy (NCBI): domain Eukaryota; kingdom Viridiplantae; phylum Streptophyta; class Magnoliopsida; order Solanales; family Convolvulaceae; genus Cuscuta; species Cuscuta europaea. The sequence continues at coordinate 9,820,413 of CAMAPE010000009.1, forward strand.
GAAAAAATTATATGTAAAAATAGCTAAAATGATCATCTACAGTAACTTCAGCCAATACAGCCAGAAAAGTAACTCCAACCTTACTTTTTCGGCTTATTACACAATTCAGGGCGCGAAAGCAAAATTTACGTGTTTGGTAAAAAAGTTGGCTGAGAAGCTTGATAAGCCGAAAAGGAGGGTTGCCAAACGGCCTCTTAATAAATTCCTCCGCGATTTGTTGGAGTATAAAGCGTCGTTTATAATTATTTTGGTCTCGTTAGGGAGCATCACATATGCTTTTCCAGAGCCTTCAATGAGCTTCGCAACACCTGATATGGTATTGACTTTAGCTTCAACTAAAGTCATTTGAGAAAAATATATTTTATTTCTCAAAATGGTGTGCGTTGTGGCGTTGTGCCGCTGTCTATCAGACATAGCTCTTTATCACTTGAATGATCCATATCTTCAATATATATAAATAAAGATAAGCTCGATCACAAATTATGCATATTATTTAACTTAAGAGTATATACATTACACATATTTAAAAAATAAAAAGGGGAAGAAAGAAAAAAAATACATAAAACTAGTATTGTACAACATCAGGTGTCACGCCCCGGACCTATTCGGACACGTCAACAATCCGCCATACAATATGAATAGTCAACCACGGTCTAACTCATCCATATTATACAAGGCATCTCGAATATCATTCACACATTAGTCATCCATAAACATACATAATAAGTAATTGAATACGCAACGGAAATCATAGTTTGAAAACAAGTGCCACACGGGGCAAACACGAGCACGCATGCTCCATAATGAAAAACAATATCCATGAGCATGTTTAAATTGTTTAAAAACAGAATGGAGGAAGCACGAACCAAGTCTTCCCTCCGAGATGATCGCCCGATCAACAAGCACAGGTAGCAAGCTCTAGCCTCAATCTGAAATGGTGATGGGACGCCCCCTGAAAGGGGGTCAGTACTCTATACGGCTATAAAGTACTGATGTGGATGGCATCTAATAGATATACAACAAGTATTTCAAACACAAGACCCTCAAATAGGGTGATAATATAATCTAGACCGTAACCCCAAGTTACCCCTTTTCAAAATATACTTACTTATATATAAAGTCAAGTAGTCGGTCCGTAGGCCCAAGGTTTGTTTACAAAACATAACCCAACCCCGTGACCCCTAGTCACGACAATACATAGGGTCCAACCCTAACACACATGTTTGTATTCCTCGAGTCCAACTCGACTATATCACCATGCACATCATTCACAAGTCAATTACTCCACTAATCTCCGACGTCATGTTCACCCATACAATTCTAGAGCATCGGGCTCAAGTACATCTCCTTACATGGGATGAACCAAATCCTTATGTCTACCCAATGTAATTCTAGAGCATCGGACTCAAGTACATCTCCTTGCATTGGCATAGACCCCAATTCCTAAGCACTCGCTATGCCTAGAATTGTAATATCAATAATCTATTTCGGGACATCCTTACGGACTGCCTCATCATGATCTTAGCATCACATTTCATCAATTTAGTCACTTGAACCACAATCAAGTACATCACTTACAATCAAATCCTTAGATTCAATTCCTTAACAATTACAAACAATCATTAACTAGTACTCCAATACTATTAAGATTATTCCCATCAATCATATATTTAATTTGTAAATCCCTACATATTTAGAAATATGTAGCAGCAACTTAATCATCCAATGTAATACTTAAATAATCATTTATGTATCTTCACAATTCACACATGAGTAAAAATGCCTATTTCACACAATAGTTCATTTAACTCCATTTTTATCAATATGATTTCCAAATCATTTGCAATTTCATTCCTTATATAATATATCAATATTTCATCAATAATCAGTCATTATAATCCATGAAAAACATGATTTAGGCATTTAGGTAATCTCATGCTTAACCTACAAGTTGTAAGCAACTAGATGTCGATCCTCACCTTAAATGAGCTTTAAATTTTTCCTTCTTGATCCAATGGTCAAAGCTTCGGCCAAGGTGGATTAAGAACTGATTCCTTGCTTAAATATGAGTGTTAAGCAGCCTCCTCAAAGTGCTAGCTCAACCCCTAAACATCGACACGAAAACAGTCCCTAGAACGGGTGTTTTCCGGCGAATTCGTTCCCTAACCTTTCAAGGTTTTGTCTAGGTTAGTATCTAACCTTTCAAACAATAAAAGTTACTATATAATAACATTTTATACACTTAAACCAGTGTATAATAGTTCTTCAACCATTCATAGGATTTAGGCAATAGAAAAGAAGGTTTTGGATTCAAACTTACTTTGAATATGAAAAGCGTATTCTGCGAGGTTTCGTTGTGTTCGAACGATTTGAAGGCCTTAAACTTCTCCGTTTCCTTCAAACCGCACGCCTATGGATTCCTATTCTCGATAGATTTCAGTGGGAACATCACACTCTTTAATCTAATGAGTGAAACTCAAGATATGAGTCGAACAAGAAGGCCTATGCACCTGGAAAACTCCTGCGGCCAGCTCTCCAATTCCCTCTTTTCTTGGGTTGTGCGGCTCCCCTCTCTTCCTTATATATTTTTGTTCGAATGGGGGTGAGGGAGAGGTTCTTAGAAGATCTCAAATGTGATCTGAACGAGTGGCTCTAAAAAGAAGAAGGGTAGGGTATTTGATCTCAATCAAACATGGGATGATCCTCCTCTTTTATTTCTCTTTTGTATTGTTTGAGCTCTCAACTCAATAGGTACGCCCCATTTATGAGTTCTAACTTATTCTACTTGTTTTGCAGGTACTAGGAAGGTGTCAGACGTACTCTCATGTCCCCCAATTAATTTGGGAGCAAAATACCTACCAATACATCTAAAAGTGGAAAGATGGGTCCTATCATTTTTGTCCTTTGTCATAAGATGTACTTTTGTACTCTCCCCAATTTATTTAGATCAAGTTAACCTTCTACATCATATTATTGGTCTATAATATGCGTAGGGTGGTCCCAATAATTTATTTGATGTATAATTACAAAAGAAAACCCTACTCCCATTATTTAGCCTAATAATGCCAAAGATGGGATCATATGCATTTGTATTCTTCTCCAATCATTCCATCATTCAATTATGATATTAATATTTATATATCTGGGCTACCAACCGTGTGGGTCACCCTCCAATGGGTCTAGGACCGCACTTACATTGTACCGAGGGGTTGTATATCTTTATTTAAGGACGTTGGGCCCCAATATCAATAATATGGCCTAATTAATTATTTAGAAGTCCATTACCCTTATATGAGCTCAAATAGTAATATGATTAATCATACGTTCCGTAAAACTTTAATCGTTTTACAATTGTTCGAAAATAGGGAAATTCAATACATAAGCTTTGAAATTAAATTTAAATTTCCAGGACGTTCGTGTGCGGTGTCACATCAGGAGTCTACTATTTTATTTAGTAACATTTTGGTTTATGGCAAAAGCATCGTCCATAATGGCATCATCCGCGAAAAAGTCAGACACGTCAAATTTTGGCAGAGGTGGAGTTGTGTCATTGACATAATTAGCTTCCATATTTTTGCCTTTGTTCAAATTCATGGAAGCTTGAAATAATTCCACCAGATGCTTTGCAGTACGGAATTTGTTAGCTCAGTGCCCCGTCATGCCACACTTGTAACAAGTCGTCTTCACCGAGGATTTTATAGGGCGATTTATTTGATGGGCCTTTTGTTTGCCCTTGCCCTTATAATTTGCTCTTTCGACCTGTTTGTATTCTCGGTGTGACTTGTTTTTATGACCATTAAAATGCCCACGTTTAAAATGCCTTCTACTGCCACTGTATGTTGCTTTTGATTCAGTGGCTAAATTATGGCCAGATGGACCATAAACCGAAGGACTAGAACCAGTGGGTCTCAGATTATGATTTTTCATCAAAAGGTCATTATTTTGCTCAGCTACCAATAATACCGATATTAAGTCGGAGTACTTTTTAAAACCCTTTTCTCTATATTGTTGTTGTAGCAGCATATTAGAAATATGCATTGTAGAAAAGGTTTTCTCCAACATATCAACATCAGTGACTTTTTGTCCGCATAACTTTAGTTTAGATGTTATTTGGAACATGGCAGAATTATAGTCACTGATTGATTTAAAATCCTGGAATCTTAAATTGATCAAGTCATACTGAGCTTTTGGCAAAAGTACCTTTTGTTGGTGGCCATATCTCTCCCATAAATTGTCCCATAATTCTTTTGGATCATCAACCAAAAGATATTCAGATTTAAGACTTTCATGGAGTTGGTGACGGAGAAAAATGATAGCTTTCGCTTTATCTTGAGAAGATGATTGATTAATAGCCTCAATAGTGTCTTCGAGACCATTAGCCCTTAAATGTGCTAAAGCGTCAACTTTCCATTCCAGGTATTTTTGACCGGACAAATCAAGAACGTCGAATTCTCTTTTGCTTATGTTTACCATGATATTCTACAAAAAATTATTGGTTTTAGTAAAATTTTAAATAAGAACATTATTTGTTACGTAAAAGTTATTAAATGTATTGATTCATATCCACTAAATCGAATCATGTTTTAATTTAGAAATTGGAGTAATAACTTTTATTCTATTTGTTTAAATATAGATAAATATGTAAGGCACTAAGACATTTAATTTGTAATCCATACACGAAGAGAAAACAAAATCTGAAATTTGTTTAGTGTATAGTGTGTCAGACAGTCACAAGCTAAGCGAACTTAATAATTTCTTATTATGGAGTATTATTTTACTTTACTTTGTTTTGTTTTAACAGATAAAAATAAAAACCACCGAATAACAATTCAATAGTATTTAGTGTAAAAATTTTGTGGCTTGTTGAGCTAGCATTCTCTTTTGGATCATAGTCATGTTCGTGGCTCAAATAACAAGTAATCCATTTAATTAGCCTTGAACATTTATTGTTGCTGAGTATGTATTATTATTGTCGTATACCAAATATGCATGAAGCCTAGCTAATATACAAAAGTCGTACTGAGTTACTAGACATCTGTTGCATGGAAAGATGTAATACATCAGAGCTTGAAAATTTGTGCTCTAACCCGTGACTCAGTGACTAGTTTTACCTATATTTTATGTGACTTGTGTACATTTCAACACTTAGTTAATTAGTTCATTCTTTCTCTTCTTACGTAGACTACTTGATGGAGTATATGGCCCAGGGACCTCCGGCCCATAGACTCCTACTGCTCTATACCAAGGCCAAATAGGCCCAGGAAGCACAACAGGCCCAAATAACAGCGTCCCGAGTATCAAGCAGCCAACAATACACACTGGGGGTGCCTTCGGCCCCTTGGCCGAAGGCTCCTGATACTCACAGAAAGACTATTTTCAGCATGCAAAGTTACTGGGAGAAAAAACGGCGGAAAACAGTAGCCCTCGGTGATTGGAGCCCTCGACCTTAAGGGGCCTTTGACAGGAAGAGCCCTCGGCTAATCGCCTTCAGCCGAGGGTACCTTCCCCGACAAGAATATCCTCTCCACATGCGTCTGGGTCGCCGTACCAAGTACAACATCACATCCAACCGCCGCATTAAATGTGGCCACATGCGAATGCCAGTGACACCCGATTGATGTGACCCCTCGGCCGTTGGATGCATGACACGTGTCCCTTTTTTGCATTTATTGCTACTATAAATAGCACCCCATTTCCCCTTTGTAAACCATATTCGGAATACACTTTTCACTCATTTATTCAATACACTTTCTCTCTCTTGCTTGCTCTGACCTCTCTCTAGTTACTCCCCGCAGTAATCCTTCGGATACATACCCCCGGGTAAACTATCCATCATTTGGTGCTCTCGTTGAGAGGTCGGATAATCAAGTAAGAAACCCTCCCCCTCGCCAAACACAAAACACCTGGCGAAAATGGTGAGAACAACTCATGCCAACTCCAAGAACGTTGAGTACAGGAACCTGGCCCTCGGCGAAGTCGACGTCCCCGAGGCCTCTAAGAGGGCTCCCCGGGGCGGCGTGATCGCCAGGTTGGATCAGACGGCTGTCGACCTACGCCTTCAGATTCAACAAAATGCCACCGATGCCCGCCTCGGCATCGAGGCCAAAAAGAAGGACCGAAGCGAAAACCAAGTTAGCTCCCCGGTCATCAATATCGACGTACAGTCAGCGTTTTCCGCCTTCATCCAAACGCTCACCAAGAATCCGGGTGCCTTCGGCACTTTGGTTCCCCTTCAACCTCAGGTCGGGGAAAATATCATGCCTCCCCCTCATCCACACCCCCTCGGGAACCCTATCCTTCGGATTGGGAACGTCGAGGGGGTCGTGGCCCAAGATACGGCCTCCCAGGAAGTCCAATCCCGGGACCGCCACAACATGAACTAGGAACAGCCTCGGACCTCCGCCCTCGAGAGACTCGGAGGGGCGCAAGACCGCCGAGGGGTCCAAGACCGCCTCGGGGGAAAGGTGCTCCAAAGGCCTCAGGAAAGTGGCGGATCCGTTTCTCGGGCGGATGAAAGACGCCCCCCTCAGGACAAAGGCAAGACACATCTCCATGCTGATGATGCCCGTCACCACATCAACCAGGCCCACTCGGCCCGTGTCCGTTCGCAGGGGGCGGAGGCCCTCCCGAAGGACCACCGGGACGAAATCATTGCGGCCCTCCAGCGCCGACTTGACGAGATGGAGGCCACCAAAGCGCACGCCACCGCTTCTGCCCCTCATGCAGACCTGAAGTATGAGGCCATGTTGGCCAAGATGGAGGAGATGCAGAAGAAGATAACTGAGGGCTCCAGGGAACCCCCCATACAACTCCGGACCCGGACGCCATTTACCCCAAGGGTATTGGCGGCCCGGATCCCGGAAAAATACCGAGGGCAACTCATCAAGCCCTACGACGGAAAAACTGACCCCCAGGAGCACTACAACAGGTACCAAAACAGTATGATGATGGTGGGGGCATCAGATGAGTATTTGTGCCGTTGGTTCCTCTCCACCTTAGAGGGGCCAACTTACGAATTGTTCAACCGATTGCCCGAAGGCTGCATCGACTCGTGGCAAGAACTCGCCCAACGATTCTTGACACAATTTGCGGGAAGGCGTCGAACAAGAAAACACTTCTCCCACTTGCTGACAGTGAGGCAGAGGAAAGAGGAGACCCTTCGGGACTTCTTGGGGCGCTGGAGAATGGAGGCTGATAAAGTTGATGGCGCAGACGACGGGACCCTCCTGGCCCTCCTCCAAACAGTACTCCGCCCTGAAAATTTCTCGAGGAGCCTCATTATCGAACCCCCCCACGATTACATAAGGGCCCTACAGCGGAGGGACCGATACGCCGAGGCCGAGGAGGTGGAAAAATACCATCACAACCCCAATCAGCAACGCCCTCGGCCAGATGATAAAGGCAACCGGGGGCCAGGGGTTCCTCATAATCAACCAAAGGGTTCGGCACCCCTCGGAGATCTCCCCCGGCACGGCCAAGCCAGGCCTGGGGGAGGTTACAAGGGTAACTTGAAGGCTTGGGCGCAACCTGTTCTCCTGGAGCATCCTCGGACGCCTTTAACGCACCCTGTCAGCGTCATCCTCGACTTCGCTGAGGAGAGGGGTCTGGTGGAGCGAGATTCTCGCGCACCCCCGGAGGTATATGCCATCAATCCAAACTACCCCTACTGTCGCTTCCACCGACATCAAGGGCACAAAACCGATGTTTGCCATCAGCTGAAGACAGCCATCGAGAGGTTAATACAGGCAGGCCATCTGTCCTAGTTCGTCCAAGGCCCTTAGCAACAGGGTCCTCCCTACCAAGGGCCACCCCGAGGGCGCCCAGCGAAAGCAAACGCTTCGGTTAACCCAAACACCATCCCCCTCGGCAGGAAGAGGGAGATCTGGAATTTGGAAGAGGAAGAAGAAGAGTGCCCCCACGGCCTAGAGAAGAAGCGCCACATCCTCATGATCACCGGTGGCAATACAGGGGGAGACTCCACCAGCCAACGGAAGAAGTGGGCTCAGTCGCTATACGTGGGGGAAGTCACTCATATGCCCCCGGTAAAGCGGCTGAGAGAGGAGCCCATCACGTTCACAAACGCCGATCTCCCCTCTGCTTCCTCTCCCCACAGGGATACCCTTGTCATTCGTACGGAGATCTATGATACTATCATCCACAGTACTTACGTTGACACGGGCAGCTCCGTCAATGTAATGTATCTCAGCACCTTCGGAGAGCTGCACCTGGAGAGGGGGTCCCTTCGGCCCATCAAGACCCCTCTTGCCAGCTTTACCGGTGACACCACTGATTCCGAGGGGGTCATAACCCTCCTGGTACTATTCAGCGACGGGCTCCATAGAGCCAAGCTCGAATTGAAGTGGAGTTCGTCGTCGTCAACATCAATTGCGCCGACAACATCATCCTCGGCCGGCCAGCCCTCAAGGATCTCGAAGCCATCATCTCCATGAGGCAGCTCTGCCTCAAGTTCCCAACCGAAAGGGGCATCGGCTACTCGAGGGGAAATCAGAAACTTGCCCGCGCTTGCTATCTCCAAGTGACGAAGAAGGTTAGAAAAACCGAGTTCCGTGTTGACACCATCACCGGGGTTATTGAAGAGGAGGAGAAGAGGCCGAGGGCTGAACCGGCCGAGGACGTAGAAGACTTTGCGCTCGATCCGACCAAGCTGGAGAGAGTCGTGAGGATTGGAGCCCAGCTCCCCGAAGACTTGAAGACCGTCATCATCAACGACCTCCGCGCCTACTCCATTGTTTTTGCATGGGGGCCAGAGGACATGCCGGGGATCAGCCGAAGGGTCATCACCAACCGCCTCTCGGTGGACCTGATAACCGCTTTCGCGGCGTTGTAGTAAAACGGAGTCTAACCTTTCGGTTTTTCCCCGAGTATCGTGTCTCTTGAGGAATGACGGAGGAGTTTCTTGATTTTAAATTCAGTCACAGGTTATCGCAAATTATTGGAAGCTTTCCGAATTAAAACTTTTGATTGATTTTCTAAACTAGTTTTTGAAAATTAAAGTAATTAAATTATGCAAATCTAATGATGGCTCAAAAATAAACTAAATGAAAAATATTAAACTCTAAATGGATTGATCAAAGAAGGGCAATGAATTGAATAATTAGAAATGGATATATTCTTGGACCTAGTAATTAGTGGAATTAAAACAACAATTGGACTAATAATTTGTTTTCTCATAGACAAGAATAGAAATTACTTTCATTAATTTATCCTATTTCTAGGTTTCATTAATGCATTCAAAAATGGTTGGCTTGAATTAAATTCTAATCTCATAGACAAGACAGAAATAATTCTCCAATATTTTAATTAATAAAAATAGCCAAATTCATTAACTAATTAAACTCATTATTTAAGCAATTTGAATTTATTTCTCATAGACAAGATGTAAATCCCTTTCATTAAAATATCCTATTTCTAGGCCTTATTAATGTGCTTGAATAAAGTTGGCTCAAATTATTTTCTAATCTCATAGACAAGTTAGAAATAATTTTCCAAAATTTAATTAATGAAAATGGCTAACAATTATTAATTACTAATTCATCAATTTGAATAACTAGCCCAATTAATTAATTTTAACCCCTAATTTTCGGCTAACAAGTCAATCCATATTCTTTTACTCAATTCATGCCCAAAACAATTTTAGCTACTCAATCCATATGATAAATAAATTAACCATTAACAAGGAATTAAACATGTATAATAGCAAAAATTAATCAAAAATAGGACCTTGTCAAAATAAACTTTCTGGAACTACAATATGACTTTTTGGAATTTTCCACGAATTTTTAAACCAAAAATCCAATTTTAACCCTAATTGATAATTTTCCCACTTTTAACTATAAAATACAAAAGGCAATTAAAAATAGTCTAAATTCGTTCTAAATTTTCTATTGACTACTGGAAGTGATACTACAGTGAAATAAACTGGAATTAGGGCCGAAACTATTTTTTTACTCTTTTTAAGTAATTAATTTAATTTATGCAATAATAACACCTAATTACCGAAATTAATTAAAAAATACTTGCACTTCGTGAAAATTAACTTTCTTCAGATAAATAATAACCTTGAGGCTAGTGAACAACTATATAATTAATTGGAATGAATTCAACATCAACAACTATTTTTATTTAATTTATGGAAGAAAATGCGAAATACTAGATAAATATTCTGGAAAAATTCGAAGAACAGATCGAGAAAACAAAGTTCAGATTCAGATTCTACTCGTTGAGAAGATGAAAATACATATAAAGAACTTACAATTTGAAGCTAAAATGAAGAAGATATGAAGATTTGAAGTTTCTCTCTCTCAAAAATCCTTGGAGCTGCGGAAATAGCTGAAGAACAGGACCTTTTTGAACTGAATTAGGGTTGGAAGAGGTGTGTTTGAGTTCAGCAAAAATTGGGGTATTTATAGCAAAAAAAATATGGTAGGCGGCCAAACAGGCGGCCGCCTCTGGTCCCGGCCCGGCCGCCTTCCGTCACGTCACCGGCAGGACATGACGCCGGTCAACTCGTCCGCCGCAGGCGGTCCGGCAGGCGGCCGCCTGCCGTTCCTGTCTGGCCGCCTGCCGTCAAATCCCACCGGCCGGTGGTTGTTTCGTCGCCTTGTGCCGCAGGCGGCCATCGAAGGCGGCCGCCTTCCGTCCAGTGTCGGCTGCCTTCCGTTTTTCTCCGGTCCGGTCAAATTTGATCAAAATTGACTTTTTTCAAAAGTTGGTAGGCGGCCTGGTAGGCGGCCAATCTGGGCGCCTATTTGGGCGCCTGTGAGGTTTTTTGTCCGTCTTGTTCTGAATTTTGTGCTCTTCAACTTTCCCTTCTGGACCACTTTGAAATTCTGTTTCATTTTTTCGGTATGATATCATTTGTTACTCGAATTGACGCATTTTGTGCTAAATTGACCCGAAATTTCATCAAACATTTCATGGATGTGATTTTTACCTGATTTCACGAAACTTGAACCAAAATATATAAAACATGCCTTGTTTTTCTGTTTTTCAGTCCAAAATCACTTAAATTTGATAAGAAAAATAAGTACAAAAATGGACTTATCAGGACCCTTCGGCTAAACCAGTACAACAATGGAGAAGACCCCTCTCGGCCGAGAGGAGGGAATTTGTGAAGAAGGAGGTCGCCATGCTCCTCTCTATTAAGCACATCAAGGAGGTAAAATACCCCTCATGGCTAGCAGACGTAGTCCTCGCACAAAAGCCTCCCACCTTCCGCATGTGCGTGGACTACACGGACCTCAACAATGCGTGCCCCATGGACCCCTTCCCTTTACCAAACATTGATCAATTGGTAGATGAGACTGTGAGGTGCGAAATCATGTCCTTCCTCGATGCCTTCCGAGGGTATCACCAAATTTTAATGCACGAGGAAGACGCCAAAAAAATAGCCTTCATTACTCCCGAGGGCATCTTCTGCTACCTTGTCATGGCCTTCGGCCTCAAAAACTCAGGCGCCACTTACACCCGGATGGTGGCCAGGGTATTTCAGGCCATCCTGGGGCGCACCATGGAGGCGTATGTTGACGACATGATCGTCAAAAGCAAACAATCCTCCAGCCATGCTGACGACCTCAGGGAGATCTTCGCCATCATGCAGAAGTTCAACCTTCGGCTAAACCCGAAGAAGTGCACCTTCGGCGTGCAATGAGGAAAATTCTTAGGCTACATGGTGAGCCGAAGGGTATCGAGGCCAACCCCGAGAAAATCCAGGCCATCATCAATATGGAGCCCCCACGCAACGTTAAGGAGGTCCAACGGTTGATGGGCCGCCTAGCAGCCCTCAATCGCTTCCTATCAAAATCGGCGGAGAAGTCCTTACCCTTCTTCCAGATCATGAGAAAGACCGCCGGTTTCCAGTGGACTTCAGAGTGTCAGGAGGCCTTCGAGGAACTAAAATGGTACTTATCTTCACCCCCTGTGCTCTCTAAGCCCAAGGTAGGGGAGACCCTATACCTTTACCTTGGTGTTAGCCCGGCAGCCATCAGCTCAGTACTCATCCGGGAAGAGGATGGCGTCCAACATGCCATCTTCTATGTTAGCAAGACCCTCAAGGAAGCGGAACTCCGGTATTCCCCTGTGGAAAAAACAGTGTTGGCTATCATTTGGACTGTCAAGAAGTTGGGCCACCACTTCCAAGCTCACCCGGTCCAGGTCCTCACTCACCAACCCCTCGGCGCTTTGATGAGGAGCCCCACCAGCTCTTCCCGAATGGTAAAATGGGTTGTCTTCTTGAGCCAATACAACATCGACATCCGTCCTAGGCCCGCCATCAAGGGCCAAGCCCTAGCGGACTTCGTGACGGAGTGCACGGCAAGATCAGCCACGGACGAGGAGCCCTCGGCTCCCTCGGACGATTGGTGGACCCTCTACACCGACGGCTCCTCCGCTGTCAAAGCATGTGGAGGAGGGGTGGTTCTCATCTCACCCGAAGGCTTATGGGCCTATTATGCAATCCGCTTCTCCTTCAAGGTCTCCAACAATAAAGCCGAATACGAGGCCCTCCTCTGTGGCCTTCGGCTGGCAGCTAACATGAAGGCCCGACAGATCCACGTCAAGTGCGACTCCAAGTTAGTCGTCAGCCAAATTTCCGGGGAGTACGAAGCCAAGGAAGGAAGAATGAAGCAGTACAAAGAAGCGGCCAAAGAGTTGCTTAAGGTATTTGAGGCACACTCTCTTACTCAAATACCGAGGGCTCAAAACTACGAGGCCGACATTTTATCAAAGCTCTCGGTCGAATCCCCTGAGCATATCTCAAAGATTGCCAAGATCGAGGAGCTTAGCCTCTCCAACATACATGCTAGCCCCGTCATGCCCATACAACAAAGGCAAGAGGACTGGATCTTAGATATTATCACCTTCATTACCACAGAGCAACTGCCCAAGGATGAGTCACGTGCCAAGCTAGCAAAGCTGAGGGCTCCCAGCTACACCATCGAGGACAGAAGGCTTTACAAAAGATCATACAACGGGACGCTACTTCGGTGCCTTCATCAAGATGAAGCCGAGGTTGCTATGGAGGAGGTGCACAGTGGCACTTCCTCAGCTCACCAGGGAACCTTCTCCATGTCCCGAAGGCTCATAATCCAAGGCTACTTTTGGCCTACAATGGCTCGGGATTGTGCGGATCTCGCCTGAAGGTGTACCGCATGCCAACACTTCCAGAAAGCCCCCGGCAGGCCAGCGGTCAACTATGCCCCCATCAGCACATCCATACCCTTCGCTCGAAGGGGCATAGACCTCGTGGGCCCTCTGCCGAGGGGTACCTCCAACAACATGTACATCATTGTCGCCATTGACTACTTCACCAAGTGGGTGGAAGCTGAGCCCCTCGCAAGCATCACCGAAGCCAAATGCCGTCATTTTGTTCTCAAGAACATCCTCACAAGGTTTGGCGTCCCCCAGCAAATCATCTCCGACAACGGAACTCAATTTGAGGCAGCCCCCTTCTGTGCCCTCCTAGAGGCATGGGGCATCAAACACACCTTCTCCTCCGTTGCCTACCCTCAGGGCAACGGCCAAGTAGAGAACGCCAACCGGATCTTGCTCGAGGGCTTGAAAAAGAAGCTGGAGGCCGAAGGGGGAGGCTGGGTGGAAGAACTCCATAACATCTTATGGGCCTACCGCACCACCCTTCGGCGGGCAACAAGTGAAACACCCTTCTCCCTTTGCTACGGTTTTGAGGCTAAAGCTCCTACGGAGGTGACCCTTCCTACCCGAAGGGTGATCCAATATGACCCCGAAGTCAACGACGCCAACATGGCCCTCGACCTTCACCTCATCTCAGAATGCCGAGAGCAAGCCTTCATACGGGCGGAGAACTACCGAAGGCAAATCAAAAGCTACATCGACGCCAAAGTCCGCTCTCGAGAATTCCAAGTAGGGGACTATGTCCTCTGAATGAGGGAAGCTAGCCAACCAACCGAGGGAGGCAAAATGGCACCAAAATTTGAGGGCCCATACATCATTGCAGCCGTCATCAAACCAGGGACTTACAAACTCAAACGCCCCAACGGGACCGAGGTCCCTAGGCATTGGAATATACGTCACTTAGTTAAATTTTATCAATAGCATTAGAGCGACCAAGCCCTCATAACTAGTGAATGTATTATTCTATGGCCCAAGGCCTCCAATTTTTTTTATTTAAAAATGAAGGCATGTTGAAGGCACCAAGGACAAGAAACAAGGCCCTTGTGAGTGGCCAAACCCTCGCATGAGTTCCCGGCCCCAGGTCTTATCACAAACAAGACCCCTCGGCATCAAGCACCGAGGGTAGGCACTACTATCAGCTACAACAGTAGAGAAAACACCAAGTGTTTTCAAAGAAGTCCCCTCGGCACCAAGTGTCAGGGGTACACTCTCCCGCTACCTACAACGAATGAAGAAAAACACCAAGTGTTTTCCAAAGAAGACCCCTCAGTACTAAGTACCGGGGGGCGTATACTGGAACAAACACCAAGTGTTGTTTCTAAAGCCGTACCCCTCGAGGACGCATATACCGAAGGTGCCACGTATCGGTGCCGGCAGCACGTAGTGCCCCCGGCCATTTGCAACCAATGTGCAAATGAAAACCCTTCCTTGAAACGCTTTCCGCGTTACTACCCCAAGGGTATGATAGGCAAGTAATATGCCCAGGATTCGACTTTAAAAAACGGAACGCTTTCCGCTCCATTTCCCCCAGGGATTGGCAGGCATCTGATATGCCCAGGATTCGACTTCCAAACCGAAACGCTCCCCGCGCCACTACCCCAAGGGTGTGGCAGTCCATGGACCATGTCTGGCGCCAAGGGGACGACTTTCAAAACAGAGGCGCTTTCCGTGCCATCTCCCAAGGGGAGGCAGGCTACAGACTATGTCTTAAGCCCAGGAAACGGCCCTCGATCCCCTCGGAACTCGGAAGGTTAACCCGAGGGGGGAGCTAATGGTGTATTCTATTGCCTCCCGATAGGCCCAGCCTTACCAAGAAACCAAGTTTCTTGAAGCCTTCCCTTCACTACAAAAAAAACGAGGGGGTGAAGGGGAGTAGACTCAGCGAGAAATCAATGAGTACGCAACTTCAACAAATCACAACAGGAAATCCTTCGGCATTACAAGGAATCTCAACATCATACCGATGGCTTCCCCACGGGAACGTCCTCGGTGCATGGGAGCTACTAATCTCCGAAGGCTACTATTCAAAAAATGCCATCAACAAATGGACAAGTCACTGAAGCCGAAGGCTCTAGTCCTACTAAAGGAATAAAATTGGCCAAGTCCACTCAACAACATTTCAGGCAGTAGTTGCCCACGGCATTTTCACTGAAACACCGAGGCAATGCGCCCAAACATTTCCCGGGGCGTCTATCTTTTCGTACTATACTTGGACAATGAAAATTCCTAAGTCCACATTGGGGGAACCTGACAAATCCCGAAGGCCCATATGCTACTCAAGGAGCGAAGGCACCTCCTACATATCACCGAAGGCCAGTGCTCACGGATCAAAGGAAACTATCCTAGGACGGGTGCCCCCGAGATTACCGTCATGACCGAGGGAGGTCTCACCTACAAGAAGGCTCTCACATTCACTCGAAGGCTCCTGTTTCATACTTAGGAAAATGCCCTAAGTCCTAAAGATTGGGCCCTCGGCCCAATCATCACGCATCTGAAGGACCATGGTAACCGGAGGTTTGGTGAAACTACACTTGGAAAAAATTTCTAAGTCCTAAATATTTCGCCCTCGATCAAACACCCATGCAGCCCGAGGGGCCACACAACCGAAGGCCTGTTGGGAGGACAACACTAAGAAAATTTCTCTATGTCCTAAACGACTAACGACTAAAATATCAGAGTACGAAGGCATTCATTTGCGAAGAGAAGGCGAAGGCATACACTCAAAAATAAAAACATATTATATACAAAAGCCCGGAGGCATCTATTCATCAAAAACATAGGGCAGGGTGTTCATAAGGGCTGGAGCCAAGAGTTAACAATGTTATTACAAAGGTGCATCAGGAATTGTTCAGAGTACAAATTACAAATCGGCAGCTGCGGCGTCGCCCCCTTCGACAGCTTTGGAGGTGGCTTCGCCTTCGGCCTCATCTCCATCACCCCAGAGGCCGCATTCCCTGAGGGTATCTGAATCTTCAAGCACCGACCTCTCTCCGCCTTCGGGGAGGGGGACCCTGACGTCTGGTTGCCGAGGGGGAAGGCCATAAGCTTCGGGCTGGAACTCCTCCGGCGAAAGTTTGAAGTGCCTGGCGAGCTTTCGGTAGATGAGGCGTTGGGTGAAAAACTCCCCACCTTGATAATAGGAGTCACCCTTCTCAGCGAGCCACATTTTGTCGGGGCCTCCAACCCAAGCATCCACTGAAGCCTCCACCACCGAGGACAGCCACTCCTTCTGCTCCTCTGCTTTCCACCCCTCGACGGTAAAGGCGGCTACAACATCCTCCCGGGCCTTGGCGGCGGCCTCTTCTTTAGCCACATGGGCTTCCTCGGCAGCAATGCGGGCGACTTCGGCAGCAGCCTCCCCGGCCTCAGCCATGCCCTCGCTCTTCCCCTCGGCCCTCGCAGCTTGCACTCGCTGCTCCATGCTATCAGTTGCCAAGCGGAGGGAATCCTCGGCCTCGGCCAGCCTCTTTCTAAGGCTGGCAGCTTCCCCTTCAGCAGCACCCTTCGCCCCCTTCATCTGCTCCACCCTTCGGAGATACTCACAAAGGCCCATGAAGTTCTGCAGTCAACAAGGATAACGGTTAGGCATGGTGAACGCAATACATAAGAACAAAAGCGAATACAAAGGAAAAGGAAAAGCGTGACTCACAGAGGCACTGCTCAGCAGAATCTTGGCCTCAAGGGAGTCCTCGTCCATCCTAGTGAGGGCCAGCCGATCGGCCGAGGGCAGCATCTGGCTCATCAGCGCCGAAGGGTTGAGGCTACCCTCCAGCACGGATGCCCCCTTCGGCACTATCGCCTCCAACTTCTCCCGGTCGAAGAAGTCTTGGTTGATGTGCTCCTGAGGGATAGGGGCGGAGGCGTGCCCCTCATCCACGATGACGACAATATCAGTGGACGGCTGCTTGCCGGAGGCCGCGGCTTTCAAATTTTTGGTCGGGGGCTCGGTCCCCTTACCACTGTTCTTTTTCTTCATGGCCCCAACACCTTTGGACCCCCCAGCACCAGCACCGGCAACAGCAGCTTGGGAGGACTCCTCCCTGGCGGAAGCACCCACTGGATCCTTCTTCTTCCCTTTGGCGTTCTTGAGGGCGAAGAGAGAGCTCACGTCCATATTATTACCTGCAAAGATAAGACACATAATGATTAGGCCGAAGGGTATCAATTACAATGACGTGTATTAAAAAAAACGAAGAAAAGTTCTCTAAGTACAAAACGCATAACCCTTCGATAATCACCTCCGGCTCCCTCGAATACGCGATCTATCGGAGGGTATCTTTCATCCGACGAGCCCCTCGGCCGATACTGCCGGAAGCCAAGCTTGAACAGTTCGTCCGGGAGAGTAACGTCTTTGATTTTCACATGCTTGTCGGACCCCTCCGGTTTCTTGGTGAGTATCCTGCCGTTCTTCTCCAGGGCCGCACTCCCTACCTTCGGATGACGCCGAAAGCTGTTGCGGAGCGGAGCTGGAAAGGGGTTCTCCTCCAGGCGTATGTAACAGTACCTATCCTTCCATCCCTTGTGGGACGAAGGCACGTCATCGAAAAGCCTGAACTCCGGTACTTGCTGCAGGTTGGCAAAGCCCTCAGCGTTCGAATGCCCCCCCCCCCCCCCCCCCCCCGACACAAGTTGAAAGACATGAAGAATTGGTCGAGGGTAGGTGGAACCCCTCAGCTCCGGCAGAAGGAGAGATAGCCGGCCACATAAGAATGGCTGTTGGGCGTTAGCTGACAGAGGGCCAGACCCACGAACCTCAGATACTCCAGCAGAAAGGGGTGGAGCGGAAAGCGGAGCCCCATCTCCACTGACAGGGTATGAACATCGAAGCAGCCCTCGGATGCGAATTGTAACAGATCATCGGCCCCTGGCTCCACCACACGTGCCGAAGGGCCAACCAGAATTTGAATGGCCTGGTACTCTGCTGAGGACGCCCTCGTCTTCAACTCTAGGGCGGCGATGTTCAGGAAGGAGTGGCCCTCGGGTATACCTACTGGCCGCCCGTCGTCCACGGCTGCTTGTTTCTTCTTCGGAGCAGCCCTCGTCTTCTTCTTTTTCCCGGGAGCCACACTAATAGGCGTCGGGTTCAAGGGCCAAGAGGTGCTGGCTTCGCCTGCATCGCGAGGGGGAAGAACAGCAACGGTGACCTTCATCCTCTCCTTTTGCTCCTCCTGCTCAGCTACTTGAACGGCGAGGGCCATCTCTTCGTCCTCGTTTATTTGTTCAAAGTCCTCGGCTTCGGCCTCGGCCCTAAGGTCCTTCTCCACCTCCATGGCCACAGCAGCATCATCACCCGCCGAAGACTCCTCGCTCGAAGGCTCAACGTCTGAGTAAGTTTCCGCCTCAACTGAAGGCTCCCTCGAAATGTCTTGCGAATCGCTTGCAGAAGACATTCTCGAAACTAGAGGGCGAAGGCTAAAGGACGAAGGCTTCCTAACCAACCCTAACACTTAACCTAAGGCAGGAAAGACTAAGTATGCAGCTGAAGGAGAACCGGGGGAAGAACTGACCTTGAGCACCTGGTTTGGCCGAAGGGGATTTTCTCTCTCTAGAAAATTTTTGCCAGCACTTCGTTGCAACAAGGATGCGTAAAGGGGGAATGGCCTGGCCTTGGGATATTTATAGGAGACCAGATCCGGGCTTGGGCCCGAAAACCGGGCCTCCGGTTACAAAATCATCATTACTTACCGTCGTTTCGCCCAATCAGTGACGCCCGCCCGCGGGCAGCCAGCGGCCACGCGCTGTAATACCCGAGATTAATTTAAGAAGATTAATAGTACTACTCATACCAACAGAGGTGCATCTCCTTTTAAGGAAGCTCATCACCCAAGAACTCCAAAGTTAAGCGTGCTTGCACGGGAGTAGTCTTGGGATGGGTGACCCCCTGGGAAGTTTCTCAGGGCGCGCATGAGTGAGGACAAAGTGCGCGGTAAAGGCTCATGGTGGTTTGTGGGGACAGTACTAGAGGTCTAGAGTAACTACCTCGGGTCCGTGTGGGGCCCCGGGGTGTTACAAGTGGTATCAGAGCAACCCTGCGACAG
Source organism: Cuscuta europaea (assembly GCA_945859875.1). Taxonomy (NCBI): domain Eukaryota; kingdom Viridiplantae; phylum Streptophyta; class Magnoliopsida; order Solanales; family Convolvulaceae; genus Cuscuta; species Cuscuta europaea. The sequence continues at coordinate 9,839,621 of CAMAPE010000009.1, forward strand.
TGTGTTGACCCGTTAGATATCGGGCAGGCACTTAGCGGGGCAAGATTCTGGGGTTTGATTGAGAGTGTTAAGGGCGCAACGAGGACGTTGCGATCCTAAGTGGGGGTGATTGTAATACCCGAGATTAATTTAAGAGGATTAATAGTACTACTCATACCAACAGAGGTGAATCTCCTTTTAAGGAAGCTCATCACCCAAGAACTCCAAAGTTAAGCGTGCTTGCACGGGAGTAGTCTTGGGATGGGTGACCCCCTGGGAAGTTTCTCAGGGCGCGCATGAGTGAGGACAAAGTGCGCGGTAAAGGCTCGTGGTGGTTTGTGGGGACAGTACTAGAGGTCTAGAGTAACTACCTCGGGTCCGTGTGGGGCCCCGGGGTGTTACACGCGCCATGTGTCCTCCCCCTCCAACGGTCATATTATAACGGCTATATTCAGGGAACCCAAGGGCACGCCCTCAGCAGACCACTCCTTCATCAACCAAAAAACTAGCCCTCGGGCTTTCTCCTTCACTCCACTTCATCAAGGGGAGCCCCCGGGTACACTTATCCAGAGGTGCTCCCGACCTATGCCCCTCATACTACATCATAAGTGCCTTCGTGCTCACTCCTTCAAAAGTCCACGGCTTCACAACGGGCACACCCCTCGACAACACAGGAAATATCACCTACATTCATCGCACCCCTCATTCTCATGAATTAAGGGCTCCCCTTCGACATCTCCCAGGATATCAAAAGCGAGCCTTCGGCAAAGCAACACACGCGTCCTCAGACAAGTATAGCCTTCGGCAAGAACACTGCCACACATTTCAGACCAGGGTTTCACCTTTTCGATTCATCATTGGGGGAATCCGGTACACTCTTTTTCCCTCATTAGAATTTTTTCCCACAGGGTTTTTTCTAATGAGGTTTTTAACGAGGCATCCCCCCAAAATGAAATGAAAAGCGTCACCCCTCGGCTTCATATTGCAGGCAAGAACTACTCTACTCCTTTTCACCACTTCAAAAGTGCCTCAAGGAGTGGGGGACTGGAGAACCTCTTCGGGAAAAATCTCAAAATACAAAAAATATCAAAAAACTCCCACAACGACAAACATGATCCCTCAAGTCCCGGAATGTGGGTAACTGGGGGACTGCCCTCGGCTGAAACATGTACACAACGAACTACTCACAAACTTTAAAAACTACAACGGAACAACGACAGAGGACAAACACAATTACTCCTTTTTCCTCAAGTACCTTTCGGCAAAAGGAGTGAGGGACTCGTGATGGAGTATATGGCCCAGGGACCCCCAGCCCATAGACTCCTACTGCTCTAAACCAAGGCCCAATAGGCCCATGAAGCACAACAGGCCCAAATCACAACGCCCCGAGTACCAAGCAGCCAACAATACACACCGGGAGTGCCTTCGGCCCCTTGGCCGAAGGCTCCTGATACTCACAGAAAGGCTATTTTCAGCATGCAAAGTTACTGGGAGAAAAAACGGCGGAAAACAGTAGCCCTCGACGATTGGAGCCCTCGGCCTTAAGGGGCCTTCGACAGGAAGAGCCCTCGGCTAATCGCCTTCAGCCGAGGGTACCTTCCCAGACAAGAATATCCTCTCCACATGCGCCTGGGTCGCTGTACTAAGTACAACGTCACATCCAACCGCCGCATTAAATGCGGCCACATGCGAATGCCAGTGACACCCAGTTGAAGTGACCCCTCGGCCGTTGGATGCATGACACGTGCCCCCTTCTTGCATTTATTGCTACTATAAATAGCACACCATTTCCCCTTTGTAAACCAGATTCGGAATACACTTTTCACTCATTTATTCAATACACTTTCTCTCTCTTGCTTGCTCTGACCTCTCTCTAGTTACTCCCCGCAGTAACCCTTCGGATACATACCCCCAGATAGACTATCCATCACTACTTATTATTTAAACATAGTGTGTCAACCTTCTTAAATTAGGGTACAATATACTATTTGTTTGCTTGTTTGGTGTTTTTAGTGATCTGAGGATATTCTCTCCTTATATATGATGGCAAATATTATTCTCGTTTCTTTTACGAATAATTCATTTGATTGAGGAATACTTCAAAGGTATGTATGTTTTCTATATTTTCATTGCATAGTTTTCTCTACTACTTATTATTCTTGAAATACTAAGGAAAATAATGATGTACATACCTACGGGGGAGATGATTTCTAGGAGAGTTTGAGCAGATTCGTGCTGATAACGTGTTGTGAAATGAAGAAGATGAAGACTAAACTTAAGAGATAGATATATTAATAAAAGCTCTGAATATCTTCTTCTTAATCTTTGAATATTTTCTGAATTTCTGAGTTACATTACAAAGGTTTGATCAAGCCATATTTATACTAGCTGGGTTTGATGATGAATCATCAAAGACTACTTCTACATATTTTGCTGGCACTATTAAACCTAACCATCTGTCTATCTATGGTTACAATGATGGAAAGAAGCTTAGTGTCTTGTTTACAATGATGATGACAATGATGAACAATTCACACTTGTCATTTCCTGGGTTTTACAACAACTACTAACTTAAAGTGGTCTATTTTTTAAGGTTATATAGCATTTTTTGCCGATATATATTTGAAATAAAAATTTCCCTAAAATAAGATTTTAAAATATATTTAAAATATATTTTGAATATATACTTCAGTTAGAATTTCAAAAGGTCTCAAATTCTGACATATTGTCAGAATAATGTATAAAACAAAGTAGTCATACGGCCATACACTTATCACGCACAAAATGACGTCTTTTAAGGGAAGAAAGACACACAAATGTCATTTACGAAATTAATTAAAATTAAAGTTTCCCCCAAAAAGAAATTAACTTTCTTTTCCCAATAGTTTCCATTCTAATTGCATAAGCTGACAAAAAATGTTTTTACTTGGACTGTTTTCGGTCCCAGACCACTTCAGACTAGACTATACCACACTAGAGTTGAACAATTATAAAATAAACAAAGATTAGAGATTTACCAAACCAATCCAGATTAGTTCAGACCAGACCACATCAGATCAACCAGACCAACAAATTTCAGATCAAATAAAAACATCCTAATAAGCTATTCAACGCTGGCCTAATCTATTATTACTCGGTCAAAAATGTAAAAGATTATAAAATGGCATGCTAGTCCCGTCCGATTAATAAAGTGCTCTTATTGTGCAATTTTAAACGAAGGTAAAATCAAATGGCCAAAATAAAAACACGTTTCTTTAAATTTTATGGAATTTAAAATTATTGCTCTTTGATTTTTCGCACCCTTCTCTTCGTTCTTCGAATATTGTGAGACACTTTCATCTAGGGATGACTGCGCCCGGGCTGCCCAACCCAGGACCGATACCCAGACCCGGTTTTTGGGGGCTGGTACCCGCTCGGTGGTTATAAGGGGCGGGCTTCGGACTTGATTTTTGGGCCCGGCCCGGAACCTGTACCGGAGCATACCGGGCCGGTACGGGCTCCACTTTCCCAGAACCGATACCGCTCGAGCCCGACCTGACCTGAGTCCATCCTTACTTTCATCATCGACTTCGAAGCTCCTGACATTTACAACATCTCCAACGTAAAAATGTTAAGTGTGCACGTAAATGACATGTGAGATATATACATAAAAATTAATAAATAAAATATCTCTTTTTTTGTGGTCAGAGCTGTCAGTGATGTTTGAAGGTTGTTGAGGCGGCAACATAACCCCTACCTACCTCTTCTTTCTTCTTCAGCCTATCCCACGTCCTCCCCTTTCCTTCTTCTTCATAAGCACACCCACCTCCCCCTTCTTCTTCAACCCTCTTAATCAGAAACAGATACCATTCCTCCTTTTAAATTTACAAATAATACTTCTATCCAAAAGATTTGATATTTGTAGTATGAGTTTAGTTTATTTTTCCATATTTTGAAAGTGTAATAGAGTGGATGAATTTAGTCTTTTGAAAGTGTAATATGAGGGTGGGGCGGGTTGAAGAAGAGGAAAGGGAAGGGGATGGAGTGGGAGGGTTGAAGAAGAGGGGTGGGACGGGGTGCGCTGAATAAGAACGGAGAAGAGGGGTTATGCGGGAGAAGAAAGAAACATGAAAATAAGAAAATGAAAAAAACATTAAAATCATGCCACCGGATTGCCACGTCAGCCGATGACCAGTTAATTAGGAATCGACCTACGAAATTTGAAATTTGAAATTTTATCGTTTTCGACTTTTCGTATAGTTCACGAACTTAATTGAGTGTTTCTTTTAGGGGTGTGCATTTCGGTTTCGGTTCGGTTTCGGTTTAATTGGTTTGATAGAAAATGTACCAAATACAAACCGATTAAGTTTCGGTTTGGTTTCGGTTTGGTATGGTTCGGTTCGGTTTGGAGTTCGATTTACCAAAGTATTAAGGTTTGAATTGGAAAAAAAAATTAACTCAATAATGAACCAAGAAGCGAAAGTAATGAACCAAATATAATGTTAGATATAAATTTGCAAACAGTAACAAAACACATATGAACCAAAAATATATAAGCATGACACATTTGTAAGCAAGAACAACAACGAGAATGAATCAAATTATATATAAAGCCGAAACAAAAACAAAATTGGTGCTTGTAAGTAATGAACCATATATATAGTAGTAGTAGATAATAAATTATAGTTAAATACTATCTACTTAAACCACTATAGTTGTTATAGTTGTGAGTGTAACTCTTGTAGTAAACTCTAGTCCTGGACACTAAAATTAAAGAATTAAAGCTTCAAAAAGATTAACATCAATCAAATTAATGAGAGAAATCTTATATTTTGGTTTGGTTTGGTTTGGTGTAAGTTGGTTTTGATTTGTTATTTTAAAAAAATAAGAAATTATTTCATTTTTAGATTAGTTCGATTTTATTCGGTTTTATTCGGTTTTATGATTTCGGTTCGGTTTGGTTCGGTTTAATACGGGTTGGGAGGAATACTATCAAACTCAAACCAAATTACAAATGGTTCGATTTCGGTTCAGTTTAATTCAGTTTGGTACGTTTCGGTTCGGTCAAACCGAACCGTTATGCCCACCCCTAGTTTCTTTAGTTGGAGGGCCTGATTTTGTTTTTTGATATACTTCGAGGGCCTATTTGACAGTTTATCCTAACTTTATTTATAATAAAAATGTAAAAATTTAAAAAACATAAAAATAAATACGTAGTATTAAATAAATTTAATAAAAATAAAAAATTAGAAAAAAAATTGTAAAATAAAAAATTAATCAACTGCCATGTTTCCTTCTGGGGGGGCAAGAATCCCGGTCCCGTTGTCCCATTCTGATATATCCCGAAACTATATAGGTGTTGTCCCGTTCTGTTTGGGATCCGTTCATTTTCCCGAATCGATCCCGAACCGGTTTAAAACGCGACATGATCGGGACATTAGAAGGTTATTCGAACTGTCTCATTGTCCCGTTTGTAATGACTACATAATTTTTTAGCATGTAACTAGTTTGTAGTGCCAACTCAAAAAATAAATGATATGTATGTCTTTAGTTTCTCAAACCCAATTTTTAAATTAAAAATAATACCTAACATTAATATTAACTAACTTAGGTTTTTATCTCACTCCATCTATATGCATTTGAGTATCTCACAACTAGAACACATAATTTTGAATAAATAATTAAACATTTTTTTTACTTTGTTTTAAATTTTAATTACAATTTTTGCTAAACCTAATCAAAATCTAATAGTATCCTCTGTTCCGTTTTAATCGCAACATGTTGAATTTTACATTATTCACATGGTCTACTTTGACTACATTTTACGCTATTATTTTATGAAAATTAATTTCTAAAAAAATATTGTTCAATTCATCTCATTACAAATATTCAAAATCTGATTTTTAATATTTTTTTATACTAATAGAATTAAGATATAATTACGGTCAAAGACGTACGTTGGCAAATGTGAAATGTTGACTGTTGCAACTAAAAAAGAACAGAGAGTAGCTTTTAGGTTTTTGTAAAAAGATAGCTTGTGATAAACATCAACTGACTTTTAAAATGTTAATACTTTGGTGCATGATACTTTAGAAATGCTAATATATTTTAATTATGATTTTTTTGTATCATACTCTTTTGTTAGTTTGAGACGTCCCGAACCGTTCGGAATCGATCCCAATTTAAACGAGACAATACTAGGACAAGAGCTTGTCCCGAACCATCCCGTCCTATTATTACTAATTGGGTTGGGAGTCTTGGGACCTGGATAACCCTAATCCCGAACCGTTACGACGTGTGCCCACGTACCCCTAATTCCTTCCATCTACTTTTTTCCGGGAACCCGTAAACTCGGTGAACCTCCATTTCAGTTCAACCTCCGACGAGACAGTCAATATAATTACAACTCCAAGCCCGTACCTAGAGTCGGATCCCGTCGCGCCACCACAAGCTGAGGCTCCCGCTTAATCCGAGGCTATTGACGGAGAAATATTTGGGGAAGCCAGTTGACTGACACACAACATCACATGGATTCACCGGAGCTTTTGTTTCCATCAGTAAAATGATCATCGGCCTCCTTTCAAAGACAATAATCATCAAGAGTTGGACTTGGGGTACACACTTTTTGTGTACACACTTTTTACACATGTTTGTGTAGGGTTTTTTTTATGTTTGTACAGACATAACGTATTTAAAAAAATACGTTATGTCTGTACAAACATAAAAAAAAACCTTACACAGACATGTGTAAAAAGTGTGTACACAAAAAGTGTACGTTTAGAAATTTTCAATCATCGATAACTTAGACGGTGGTTACTAGAAACTTTGGAATTATTAATTTTGCAGTCACTTCTCCATTTTTTATGGTTACTTATAAATGCTAAAGTTTAAAGTTTTTTATACCTTGTGGAGTCGTGGTCATAAGTGATTTTGGAACCAAATAGTACCCAAAAACCGTGCAAAACTGTATAAAAAATGGGACATGTGTTAAATATATTTGGAACAATACCGGTTCTTTTATTTTTAAAAGAATCCTACTTTGGAATGAAACAAGTTCTTTAAAGTAACCATCTAGTACCGTCTCATGTCCACCCCTATCTATTATACTAAACAAAATATCTATTAAATATATTTATACAATCTTATTAGTAAAAATTGATTGTAATAATCTCAACTATCGATTATTTCAGAATAATCCCAACTTTACGGACCTTCCGTCAATAATGGTCCGACGTGATCGACTATAAATAAATTCTTATAGTTTCCCAAGAGATATAGCAGGTAATCCCTATAAATAATCCCAAATTTTAATTTCTATGCTTAAATTCACTTGTTAGAGGGTAATATGCGGTCATGGACTCATGAACCATTATTGGTGGACGGTCCATATAGTCGGGATTATACAAAAATATTCAATAGTTGGGATTATTATTTTCAATTTTTCCTTTTAATTATTATTATAGCATCATTGTTCATATACTATCTATCTAATTTCAAACACATTTTGAGCTTTGTGAAAAACCTAATATTTTGGTATATTATTTTTGTTTTCTCTTCTTATTATCATTATTAAATTTTGAATTGGATTATTTTTTATAACTCATTGAATATATGGACATGTACTTCAGAGGTCCAGATCAAAAGGTCCAAATAACGAGGCCAAGGCCCTCCACCGACGCCGAAGATCTTATCTCTAACCCAGTTCTGTGCTAATGGGGCCTATTTCGCTACGGATCGAGCCGCTCAGGTGAGGCTACGCTCAAGGACTGCAACTGCAAATAACCAGTTGACGATGTCAAAAGAAGCTGAGCAGACTTGATCCGCCTCGATTCGGAAATAGTTTAGCACTTCTTCATTTCCCGGGCATTTGAGCAAGGTGCACATCCATGGCTTACGTCATCAACACTCCCAGTGACGATTGGCATCATAGGCTCAATTTAAAAAAAGGGCTTACATCATCATCATGACACATTAGCATCACATCACTATACTCGTTCCCCAAGTATCGGAGGGACACGTGTAACTCCTGGACCGACTTAACTTCTTTGGGCTTTAATAGCCATCTTTCCCTTTTGAGAAAGGGACTAGAATTTTTGAACTATTATTCAATCATTTTTATGACGTGATCTCTACTTTTGTTCTAACTTCTCTCTAGAATTAGTATCTCGGGGTTCCAAAACCCATCATCTTTAAGTTGATACTCGTATATAAATAGACATATTCTATGTTTTGTTCCGTACTTTTTAGACAACATTAACCAGGCTGACCCGGTTTTAACAACACAACTTTCAATCACCTTTTAGACAACTTCATCTACCGAACACAGTTGTTGCTCCTCTAAGAAGCCATTGATTTTGCACGTTACCATAAAAACTACCTCTAGCAGAGATAGTTAGGCACTCAAAATGCACACATGTTATTGATTTATCAAGTAGTAATACATAAAGAGTTAGTTCATCCATGTATTCCTTTTTGAGAAAAAAGAAAGAAAAGCAAACATAACACATTATTATCACATCTTACTAACATGTTTACCAAACAACGAATGTCGCCCCTCAGCAATAAGCTCCCCTGTCAGTTTGTTCCTCACAAGCACACTTGTTCCAGAATACCCGCCTATTTTACCCAAGCATCTTCCTATAATCTCTAATTCATCCTGCAGCAAGCATGCCCATACAAAGTTAGTAATCGGAAAGAATGACCTACTTATAAGATTGGCATCTAGCTTTTCCATGGGCAAAAATTAGTCTGTCCACCAATGCCTAGCATGAGATTAAATACCCCACACCCTATTTATATGCCCATAATTTTTTTCTCTCCCACATCAACCTCTCCAGAGCCATTTCTGCTGCCTATAGCTGACCATGGCAGCTGCCAGCCGGATTTTCTTGAAAAAATCATCAAAAAGGTCACCAAAAAGTGTAAAAAAAACGTCATCCAGCGACAGGTAATGTCCTTCTCTATCCTATGAATTTAGCCAACAGAAATCATATCTCGCATTTGGTTGTCTAAAACTATAAACAATATTACACGGTGTTTTTCCTTCATTTGTTTCAAATTATGTAACCAGGACCCATCTTACTAAATAATGTTTATCTGCAGGATTGTTTAGTCTAAATTATTACTCTGTATTATTATTATTATTGCAATGCAATCAGTAGTGTTTTCCTAGTGGCATTGCATCCACAAAGCATGTTATGTGAAGTCCATCTGGTACCCATTTCTTAGCTTATTAGCCTTGGAAGGCATATTAACCACTAACTTATGTGGCCAAGGTTGTTAAACTCGAGATCCTAGCATGGTTCGAAAGGGGCCTAGGAGATCATAAGTTGGAGATCATAAATCGGATATTCAACGAATGACGCCCCTCAACATCAAATCTTCTATGATTACTTCTTGAGAAATAGTGCAGGATGAGTAAATTTCTCTTCTTCTTTTGCTGAAATTAAGCTAGTTGACACTTTTATAACCGTCTTTTAGATTACATTTGGGTATTTCCTTTATCTGATTCAAAGAAATTTTTTACAGTGCACTCTCAGATATTCAATTCTTTCCATCATTTGCAATGGAGCCAAAGATTCATTATTTTTTGGGTTGAGATGATGATGGAATAAAGCAAAATGGCTCACTAAACTGTCTGCGCTTCTTTGTTATGGAACAGCCGTCAGTCCATGCAATTTTGGACGCGGTTTCACTATGGGTCATCCGGAAACAGTCTGTCTGTGCTTTAGTACAGGGGTAAGACTGCGTACATCCGACCCCCCCTTACCCCAGCGTAGGTGGGAGCCTTTGCGGCACTGGGGTAAATGAAAATGATGACTTTCAGATATTCAATTGGCTCATGTACCAATTAAGCGTCAATGTCAACCAATTCAAGCACATGAAGTGACATGAGACAAAACTGCCTCTACCAAACAGGATCTTAGATGGGATGAGGAGGAATTACATTAACCATGCTTCTAAATCTTAATGAAAAACACTTGCTTCCAACTTAGACCCTATGACACGCTAATTATCAAATAAGATTTGCTGATTTGCTCCCATATCTATTATCTAGGAAACTGATGAAATTGGTTCAAATTAATGGGCTAAAAAGTTGCAATATGCTAAAAATCATAGGCCGGAGTAAGGGATGACAAAAATAAATGCACATAAACTTTTTCCTAGTTCCTTCTATTCTTCAAAGAACCCCGTAGATAAGTCTGCAACACTTTCAGAACCCCAAATTAACAGATGAGCCAAATTAAAAGCAGTAAAAGCTACGTAATACGTAACTAATTCTGAGATATATACGAGTGAAAAGGATAATTAGAAAAATGCTAAAAAATATGGGGGAAGACTATATGTGGTAAGATGCTTACATTAAATTTTGCAGTAGAAAGGTAAGAGATGGACATATCCACGGACACATTCATAGCGCGACCCTCCACGTAGACAACCGCACCTCCAACTATATCGACTAGATTTGCAATGGCGCCCGATGCAAATACTCCATTTCTATCCTACAAAAAGACAAATAGCAAATGTTTCTCCATGACTCCATACGTCAGGAATCGCCAATCGGAACTCAGAAACTGCAATAAAAACAAAAAATGGAAGCGAACAAAGTCCTCACGGTGAGACGACGAGGGACTTTGAAAGTGCAGGAGACGAAGCCGGGTTCGACTCGGTCGACTCGGATGCCTCTGATGGCGTAATGCTCGTAAAAACTAGACTCGAGGGTGACGCGGAGAGGATGGAAGGTGAGTGAGGATAGTATTTCCGATTCTTCAGTGCTGATTCCTTCGACAAACGCTTTCGGTTTATCCATTTTATTTCTTCTTCACCTTCTTGCTGTTGCTGCAGAGTACAATTTCTCAATTAGCTTCTGTGGGTTTTTGAAAATTCTTCAAACGGGATGCACGGAAAAAAAATTACTCAAGTTTTTTTGTATTATTATTTGGTTAGAATAATATACTCCCTCCCTCAATTAAGTTACCATTTTACTTTTTGAGCAGTCCCTAAATTGGGCATTCCCTCTTACTTTCCTTATTTGGCAAATTACCTACATCAAAACAGTGTCAAACAGTGCAAAACAGTGCCAAACAGTGTCAAACGGTGTTTGAACAGTGCAAAACAGTGCACTCCACAATAAAGTCAAATTTATTTTCTTAATACGTGTGAAGTCAAACCGGTAACCTAATTGGGGGACGGAGGGAGTACATGATAACTTTAAAACAAATGCAATATGTAAATGCATTAAAAGAAGGTGTAGACACCCGCACGGGTAGCTTAATTGGTCGAGTGGTGGAAGATTTGGAACAATGGACCAAGGTTCGAATCCTCGCAGCGACCGGGTGGAGGCCACAGAACCTGAAATAAGGTTGGCCCTCTGGTGCGCACGGATGTATAAGCCTACTGCCATTCTGCTGACTGAGTCATCGTAACTAACCTTCCCACCATCCTGTCGGGTCGGGGTGGGGGCTCATGGGGTGGGAGATTCCACCTTTTGGAACAATTAAAAGAAGGTGTAATAATGGCGTAAATACTAAGAACTCACACATTGGAAGATTCAAATTATTGATGTTGATGCTAAAGGTAGGTATTGCAATCAAATCATATTATCCTAAATACTTGTGGTTGTTATTTTAATGACATATTTACAATATTTACAATATTACAATATAATTATGTTATATATTGATATTACAATCAAACAATGTCATCTTAAATAGTACAACCATTCGTATTATCCTAAATATTTGATGTTGATACTGAAGGGAGGGTGGTCAATATAACAATCAAGTCATAAAATTGATTGTTATTATATTTACAATCGAATCTTATAAATAATGTACTATAATTTCTTTAGATCCGCAAATAAAAATATAGCTCCTACTTGGATTTCTATAATTTCTTACTCCTGTTTAATTTCTTTTGTATTATTATTTTCATTCCATTTTCAGACTTAAATAAAATTATTATATTCTCATAGGGAGAAAGGCCAAAATGGACACTAAGGTTTTAAATGAAGCTCGGATATGACATTAAGGTTTTAAGTGGACCAATTAGACACAAGTATAACCTTTTACCTTAATTTCTACCCACCCACTAACTCCCTATCAAACGACCGTTACATGCGCCTTATACACCCCCTTTTCCCTGGGCTTTAACATCGGATGAGCCTGCCCCTGCGCTACAACCCTAATAAATACAACCCACCCCATAAATGCATCGAACAACCCTAATGCATTTTGACATACCTATTAAAGGGCGTTGATTCAGTCCATTTAGGAAGGAGGAAAAGAATAACAATGGGGGAGAGTTCGTCAGCATCAAGGCTGTTAGAGAAGAAGAAATCCAACTCTGTAGAATCAGTGAAGTTTCATGGGAGTATGGAGTGACAAATTTATGGATGGACGAGGTACTGTAAATGTAGAAACGCAAATGGAAGCCCTGTAAAAGCGTCACTTTGAACATCTTGGACTGACAACAATCCCGGAAGAAGGTTCTATGGTTGTCCCTATTATGAAGTAAGCTTCAAGTTAAATTTTGATTTTGGTTTGATTTTCAGCATTTGATTATATACATTGTGTACATTCTGGTGGTGTATGCAGAATAATGGTTGCAGGTTCTTTGAGTGGCATGATGATCCTTTAACAGATAGGGTGAAAGATGTTATCAATGACTTAAAAAGGGAGAATAGAAGGCTACATACTACAATTAGGGGGCTGGAGGTGGTCATCCGTGCAAGGGGGACTTTTGATGAAGCACCAGTACTGGCATGTGTAGATACCTGCAATGAAAACATGGAGAGTGAAGTTGAATGTGTACATCAGTTAAAAGTGGAGAGGAGAGCATATGTAAATAGGAATTCTGTGTTTGCAGTGTTCTTTTGTGCGCTTGGTGTTGTATATGTAGGATGTTTTGGTAGTTTACTCAGTTTGAACTTTACTCAAGATGTACTTGGTAATACTAATCTTTGTAATACCAATCTTTGTAATACCAGAATGACATTGATATGAAGAAGATGTACTTTACTAAGTTTGAACTGTTAAACTTGAACATATTTTCTATGAATCTAAAACAGAAAATTGTTAATAAGTGATGATCATTAAATAGGAATAAGGAAATCAGAATACATAACATAGTTTCACATTCCAAAAAGGGAGAAGGCCCAAAAATAATAGTAACATGATCCTGATATAACGAAGATCAACTGATCAAATTTTTTGGCTCTTCTCCCTTCCAAAAAAGCATATGACTTAGTCATGTTGACACAAGTACAATAGTTGACTACAACCCCTAACTTCCAAAAACTGATTAATTATAAAACATCTTCATCTTTGCATCTTCTTTAATAACTATCATGTAGTATGGAAAGATGAACCCTTCTTCTTCTGCAACTTGTTTAACAAATGGCGTGCGGTGACAGCTTTCTTCCCATTCCATTGCAAACTGGGTGGTTGAAAGGGCAAATTTGTGGGATTTATAACTTTGACTCCATCACCCTTGAAAGAAATGGTCCTATATGCTGGGACATCAACCTACTTATCAACTCTGCCTCCAGCTCGAATTTCCCTCTCATTTGGAATATCAAATCTCACACTAACATCTGGGTCATGTTCCAATGCAGGATGCATCTGACAGACTACTTGCTCACTACTCATCCCAGGCTACATTCATTATTGATGAAATGAATATCAAGGTACATAAACCAAAATGACAACAATGACCAATACTATTTATGAGGATATTATACTCACATTTACAGTCTTTGTACGAGTGTTCACATCAACATAGCATCCAAAACATGTGACTGGTTGGTTAGCTTTTGAGTTGCCTGTTCTTCTACATGGAAGTTTAGACTTAGAAGCATTTCTCCTATCAATATTTTCCATTTCACTTGCAGGTGGGTTCATTTCTACAGTGCTGGTAATTGGAGAGAAAGCCACACTTGCTGGCCTCTTCACACTTGCAGGTGTACCAAGATCTGTTGGTTTATTAGGACATTTAGATCTCTTATGTCCCTCCAAATGATAGATTCCACAGGTTTGAACTTGTCCTTTTCTTGAAGCTCTGTGAGATGAAGTACTATCACCTGCCATAACTTTAGAACCACTTGTAGGTGCTTTGCCCTCATTTGAAGCTCTTACTCTGTTCTTGTTTGGTCTGCCAGGTAAGTTGGGAACTGGGGGAGGTAGAATTGGTTCATAGTTATCCACTTTCATGAAAGCCTTTCCAGGAACCGGTTGCATTGGGTACTGATAAGCTGCCATGTATGTCTCCTTATGGTACCACCTAGATATGTATGACATGGCATCTACCTTCGTATGGTATAAAGCACATAAGGCATGTAAGCAAGGAATGTCAGTCAATTCACATGCTCTGCAAGTACACCTCATTTGGTCTAACATAACAGTGTGTTTATCATCCCCTTCTCCAATTTCAAACCCAACATCTCAATTGAAGATTATATTGCACCCTGTAGCAGCCTCTTTAAGCTTGGATTTCTTTGCAGGTGGGGTTTGAAATAATTAGCTAACCATTTCTGGCTAGCACTAGGAATAGAAAAGTGCCTAAAGCACTTGTGCTCAGGATTACAAACCTTTACTGCCAGCCCACAGTTCTTCCCATCTTTAGATATCCACAACCTAAAAGGACAACCATCCTCATTCACACATCTGACTGCCAAATGGGTCTTTCCATTTGGTTTTATTTTCAGCTTATACCCATATTTGACTCCATAATTAGCAATTGCTGTTCGGGCCTCATTACTATCTGCAAATGTCATTCCATTCATGAAAGTTCCTGATCCATCATTCACAGCATAACCCTCTCTTAGGTTCTTCATTTGAGGAAACATCAGATTTGGTGCTATCCTCATCCTCTTCTTGCACTTCATTAGAATGGTCATCTGTTTCATAACCATTTGGTACACCTCTAGTGTTCATTTCAGTTTGGTCTGTAAGATCTTCATTACCAGTTTCAGAACCAGCCCCATCCCCAGTTTCAACGGTTTGCTCTAGGACACTACAACCTTCTATTATGGGAATTAGAAGAGGTTCATCTAGTTGATGATCAACATACAATTCAATATCATCAACCCAAGAGTATCTTCTAATACGATTTAACACCTTCCTTATTGTGTCATCATCTTGAACTAAGAAAAGACCATTATCCATATCCTTTCCAGGTTCTAACACATAAATATTTTTAAGAGTTTTAAAACCCAAATCATCTTTGTATTTCCTTAATATGTCATGATAACACAAATAATCAGGGTCGAATCCATAGATTGTATCCACGTACCCATTCACATACGGTAAAGGCTTCAACACCCACCTCCCACTATGGTTAAACCTCAGGTTGACCAACCCACTCATTTTTATAGTACAAGCAATACGAACGAACGAAGTACCATACAACGTAAATGGTTGCTTACAGTCCATCACTTCTAATCTTCTCTGGCGAGGTTGCCTACTGTCCATGAAAATCGATTTAGGGTTCTAAATGCTCATCCGATGTTAAAGCGCAGGGAAAAGGGGGTGTACAAGGCGCAGGTAACGGTCGTTTGATAGGGGAGTTAGTGGGTGGGTAGAAATTAAGATAAAAGTTATACTACAAGGGTATCATAATCGCCAGTATGAGCATCACGGACCCATTCTGGAATACACAAAGATACCAAGTCCACGACTGGAACTGACCCCGACCCCGACCCTCCAGGGTTGAGACATAGCGCCGGACGACGAAACAACTAAAGGCCGAAGACCATCCGACCCCGACCTCGACCCCCCGAGGTCGGGAAAATATCAAGCTCAGGAACCGCTCAAACAGGGCAAGTTATGAGCCCGACCTTGGATGCACCGAGCTCGGCACCAACTATAACCTCGGGCGTCAACACAAGGTCAACAAAAGTCAAACGGAGGAGTCAACGGCCTCAAAGATAGAACTGAGAGCAACAAACGCATTCACCAGCGAGAAGCCCGAGCACCCAAGTACTGACCTCAG
Organism: Cuscuta europaea; assembly: GCA_945859875.1. Taxonomy (NCBI): domain Eukaryota; kingdom Viridiplantae; phylum Streptophyta; class Magnoliopsida; order Solanales; family Convolvulaceae; genus Cuscuta; species Cuscuta europaea. The sequence goes on from CAMAPE010000009.1 coordinate 9,855,569, forward strand.
TGAGCTCGAAGCCTGATTGAAGCAATGTGGACATAGACAAATACGTGGGAACAATCATCACAGGAGAACACTGCCACATCATCAGTGCCTCCCAAGGAGGCCACGTCACTCCTAGCAGCGGGCAGGAGGAATGTTCCTGATTGCACACGTGTAGTCACACGGGTATTTGGGTAGCAGTTTGTTAGGGGCAGTTCCAATCAGCCAACTGTCCCAGACTATCTCTCCAATCACCTTTACACGTGGTTGCACCCTGTTGACTTAGACTGTTAGTTTGTTAGAACATATTGGACACGTGTCCTCTCCCCATTAGATCAACATCTTTTTACTTGGGCACCAAGTATTGCCTTTTCAGTATAAATATCACCTTCCAACTTGTGGAAATGGATCGCAATTTGTACTCTTTTGTTGTTACTCTGCTAAAATATCCACCTGAACTTTCCGATCAGCTCTTCTCTCTTACTTTACTCAGATTCCGGCTACCCCCTGGTTCGGTGATCCATCATTTTGGTGCTTTCATTGAGAGTTGAACGGTGAATCAAGTCAGATCCTCCCACTTTTCTGAAAATCTACAGCAAGTTTTCTTCCTTAACAATGGCTGGAGGAAAGAGAGTCATGAGAAACACACATGCTGCTGCCGCCGTCGCAGCTGAACCTTCCCTGGAGGCTATTGCTACCTTCGGCGCCAGGAGGGATGCCAAGGGGAAGCAAGCTGATCTGCGTAGCCAGATCCAAGGCGCTTCGCCGGATCTCCGCCAGCAAATCTCTCAAAACAAGGATGTAGCAGCAATGCCGCCCGCTCAGGTGATCCCCCTATTTCAGAACCTTCTGATGGCGGATCCCTTAGTTGCGGTTGGTGCCCTCATCTCTGGACTGCAGCAGGTGCTCCCTATGTTGCGGTCCCAAACGACGACAATTATGGTTGTTGGAGCCAACAGGCCCACTCACCGGCGAATTCTAGATCCTGGTCCTTGAGAGTGGGCACCATTGATGCCCCTTTGCTGGAGGAGAGGCCAACACAAATTGTGTACCAATCTCCCCCGCGCCAAAGGGCCACTCCGGGGACTAACTCTCCCCCGATATGCCAGGTGGCTTCCGGATAATCTGTGAACATTGTGCCCCTAGCATAGCAAGCAGGAACGTCTTGCCCCGCTGCAGCACAACAGAGGATGGCCCCACCGCCGCCCCCACACTGCTGCCAAAGTACACGGCATGTCGCATCAACTACGGCTGCCACAATGATGAAGGCGTTTACGCCGTCACGACTGAGGACTTCTCACAGTCCTTCTCCCCACGGGGGCAGCAACATGATGACAACCCCAACCCCTGGGTTGAAGTGGGAAGGCGTCCCATCTTCTCCAGATTGGGAGACAGATCTATGGCGAATCAACGTCTATCTTTGAACATTCGGGAGATCAACCGGGCGAACTCCCCAGTTCTGGGCATCCCCCAGCGACAACAGCCTGGGAGAAGGACTCCAGAGCGTGTGCCCGCTTTGGATAGGCTAGGGGCAATCACTCCTCCAGATTCCCCCCCATGCCATCAGAATTCGCCTTCTCTCCCAAGGCAACAACGGATCTCTCCATCGCACCAACAACAACAACAATCCATGCGCCAGCCGAGGCTCTCACCGCCGAGGCGGCAGGCACAATCTCCACCATGGCACCAACGCCAGGTGGACCCCGGGGAGGACCAAATCCATGTCCTCACGCAACAGGTGAACAAACTATGGTCCGCAGTAGTAACGACAGCGCCACCACCGCCTGCCTAGCCCACGGCACGGGACGCCCATCCGGAGGCGCTGACACTCCAGGTCCAGCAGCTGCATGCTCAAATCAACAATGAGCCTGTGACGGTGAGGGTACGAACTGCAACCTCCTTCACCACCAGGATTATGCACGCCCCTATACCCCCAAAGTATAAGGGGCCTAACATTCAACTCTATGGGGTAAGTCTGACCCCCAGGAGCACTATTCCCGCTACCAGTTTAGCATGTATATGATGGGTGCTAGCGATTAATATATCTGTAGGATGTTTCCCTCTACTTTAGAGGGGTGGCATATGACTGGTTCAACGTGTAACACCGTCCCCAAATGTATTTACCTTTAAGAGAATAATTTATTGAACCTTATGAAGGTTTTAGTGAATTTACGAAGTTGTGAATTTGTATTATATTTTTTCGCGTGAATAGTAAATTGCACGTGGGGCCCACATCGGGAGTGGGGACCGCCCGATATTATCGGGGCCACATATTATATTGATCATGGACTAGATAATATGTATATGGTGGTGGATATCCTAGTTGAGCCATGACAATGGCATAGGGTTGACCGGTTGGTCAAACGGGGCCAAATTATCAGTATCGGCAATCTATCAGATAACAGCCCGAAAAGGGATTTCGGAGACTTCTAAATTAAAGTTGAGGGATGCATTTTGATTCTAAGGTCAATTAAGAATTGGGAACAAGTGTTATATTCTATTTGACCCGATAAAATAAAATATACTTAAAAACAGTCCGGAAAATACAACTTTCGGGGCAAATTGCACACTTTGGGACAAATTAGGATGACCTCCCACATGGGTGGGGGCCACCCCACGAAATTGTCAACCCTTGAGGGCTGGATGAGTGCCAAATTGGCTGAACAACAATTGAGAGGATGGGGGAGACACCTTTGACATGTAGTAGACCCCCTCCCTTCACTCATTTGTCTAAATGAGACAAAAACCACCCCTCTCACCTCACCATCTCCACCCACACAATTCAGCACCCTAGGATAGCAAGGAGAGGCTCTGAAACTTCTCATATCCATAGCCCAAATTCGAACTCAAGCTCAAGGGAGTCCAAGAAGGAGGTTTAAGAAGGAAAAAAGCTAGGAAAAAGTGTGAAAATTAAGGTAATGACCTTATCATAACTTTTCCTTTGTTTTTCTTCTAGCATATAAGATATATATCATATGAAAGACCTTTAGTATTGTTCTACATGATTTAAGTGTGGAATGATGGGTTGGAAAGTAATTCTAAGTCCAAAAGCGGACTTAGAAGCCAAACCGACCGGTTTGCCGGAAAATAACCTTTTATAGGTTATTTGTGTTGATATGGGTTTTGTGATGATAAAACCTTGTTAGGAACTTGATTTAAAGTATTTTGAGCCCCTCCGGAGTTTCGTCGGAGTTGGTCAAAGTTCGTCGGAGTTGGTCAAAGTTCGCCGGAGTTGGTCAAAGTTCGCCGGAGTTGGTCAAAGTTCAATCAAGAAACGTAGAACGCGCTTAAGATTAATTAAGGTGAGGATGACCGACTATGTTACTTATAATCTTTGGGTTAATTTCATGGGATTTCCTAAGTGAATACAAATGTGATGTGTATGAGTTGTTAATGGTTAATAAATGCCTAAATGAAACTACTATTGATTATAAGTATAGTATGCATGATACACAAATTTATGAATAAATTGTGTATGTTTAGATGTTGTGAATATGTGTGTATGATGGTTGTACTAACCATGAATATCATTTGAGATAGTATACTTTGATGCCATGAGGAGAAGCTATGAGGGTATGAAAGTGATACTTGATATTAAGGCCAATTGTGCAAGAAGAAAGAATTATATTGAAATGAATAAATAACTAGCATTGAAATGTTAGTTGGAAATGTTAGTTGAGAAATGGATGAATTAGATCCTAAGAATTTGAATTATAAGGAATCGGTGATTATGAGCCGGGCTCAAGACCGATGTAGATGACGGTGATTATGAGCTGGGCTCTAGACCGTAGTAGATGACGGTGATTATGAGCTGGGCTCTAGGCCGTAGTAGATAACGGTGATTATGAGCTGGGCTCTAGACCGTGGTAAATAATGATGAATTGATATTAAATGAACGGATTAACTATAATGTAATAATGCTCTAGTTTGAGGGCCTCAGAGATTTAAACTTTGATTATACTTAGTATAGTTGTCATTGTACTTGTCAAATGCTTCCAAGTACTGACCTCCCCTTCACGGGGGAGGCCACCTCACAGTTTCAGGTAGAACTTGAAGGTTGCTACCACCAGCCGCTGCTTCGGGAAGTATCTGAGGAGAAGACTTGGTTCGTGCTTCTCCCGTTCTTGTTTTTGAAAAAACAATATGAATAATGCTCATGGATAATATTTTCTGAATAATTACTTTGGGGGCTTGCATGCCTAATTATGCCAAGTGTGGCTTGAACACTTGTATCAATTGTTTCCGCTGCTTTAATAAATGTTTTACATTATGTTTGTTTATGGATGTACTATGTGTGAATGATATTCAAGACGCCTTGTATAGTATGGATGAGTCGGACTGCGGTTGACTATTCGTACTGTACGGCGGGTTGTTGACGTGTCCGGGTGGGTCCGGGGCGTGACAATTTAAATGGTATCAGAGCCTTAGTCCGTAAACATCATAATGAAGCTTCAAAATTTCTTTTTGAAAATGAATTTGAAAAAACCATGAGCATAAGTTTTGTACTTATAGAACTTTTGGTACTTGAGTTGCAATGCCTCTAATTGTTAAGATGGTACCCTTAACAATTGGTATGGCGGTGATTTGAGCCGAAGGATGTCTTTAAGTACCCGTCCGTCATTTGACACTCGATACGAGTCTAACGACTCATTCTAATTTCTTTCAGAAATGGAACCAATTGGAAGGATCACTAGAAGGAACCCGTTGGGCCGTGCACCGGGTGGGTCCGAGCGCGGTAGCCGGGGGTCCTCTAGGGGATCAAGAGGAAGGGGCCGTGGAGGCCAACGTCAAACCGTGAGCGATGGCCACGTTGATACCGAGAGTGAGACCTATTGGTCCTATGAGGACTCAACTTACCAGCCGGGGACTGAGCCAGTTGAGACCCCTTACGAAGAGAATGATGATGATGTGAGTGATGAGGAGGAAAGCGGCTCCTTGGCCAGAATCGAAGCGCTGCTCCAACAGTATCATCGGGAGCGCGAAGAAAGGAGGGCACGCCGAAGGCACCGTGCAGGGCAACCTTCGGGCGGGGCTCCAAGAGGGAGGAGCTTTTGCGATTCGAGAACCCATGTGGAAGCGCATGGGAGTCGGGGCGATGGAGGTCCAGCCATAAGGATCTCCAAATACATCAAGGAGGCGAGGGACTTAGGGTGCAAACCGTTCGATGGGACGGGAGACATCTCGGTTGCCGCCCAGTGGATCAAGAGGCTGAACGAGGCAGCCCTTGACATGCAGCTCACCCCCGATTTTAAACTGAGAATCGCGGTAAGGTTACTCGAAGGGTTGGCATCCAAATGGTGGGATGGAACCAAGGGTAAGTATGGCGGAACTGTTACATGGGAGGACTTTCGACAAGAATTCTTTGCCCAGTACTACTCTGACTTCGAAGTAAACGCCAAGGTGAGGGAATACACTCTCCTAACCCAAGGTGGTAACATGACGGTGAAAGAACTTGAGAACAAGTTCAGAGACCTTGCTGATCACATACCGGAGTATGCTTGTGATGAAAACCGAATGGTGAATCATTTTTGGGAGGCCTTAGACTTGGAGATACGTGACAGGGAAACTCAATTGCCCAATATGACATTCAGCCAAGTGGTCGCCCAAGGGTTGAAGGGAGAAAAGCAATGGGAGGAGAGGAAGAAGAGAGATGCCGAAGAGGCTAAGAAAAGAAAGTGGGAAAGCCATGGCCCCCAAGGCCCCAACAAGAAGGGGAACTATGGGGGAGGTGGATCGTTCAGGGCACCGGCAGCACCATCCAAGGGAAACTCGGCCACGAGCGGGCACTACTCGGGCTCACAAGCCCCAACGGCGCCCAGGTGCAGGAATGGCAACAGGAACCACACCGGTAAGTGTCGTGATCCGCCACGGTGCTACCAATGCGGGAGTACAGGGCACATTAAGCCAAACTGCCCTCAACTTGGTGGGAACCGGGGGTCAGGACCAAGCGGCGCTACCACGGCAAGTAGGAACCGGGCCGGAGCATCTCATGCTAGCGTGGGCCAGGGGGAGCGAGCACGAGCAATGCGCCGTCCGTGAATCATGGAAGAACTCAAGCTAGAGTTTATGCTATGACGGAGGCGGATGCACGTGCCAACCCGGACTCCGTTGCGGGTAATTCCTTAAACTCACGTATTAATTTTCGTAAACAATAGGAGTGTGGAACTTGTAAAATTATGACCCCGACGAGTTTAGTCAGGTTTGAAGGGAAAAGAGGAGGAGAATCCTCGCCCTGGGTGAAAACCGCCCGGCTTTGACGAAAGCCGCCCGGCTTTCGTCTTGATTTAATTGGGATAATACTACGGCAACGAATGCCGGCCAGCTTCCACTGAAAACCGTCCGGCTTTCGTCAAGACTAAATTAAAGAAAATTCTCGCAACCAAAAACCGGCCGGCTTTTGGTGAAAACCGGCCGGCTTTCATAAATACCTCACCTGGAAAATTTCTCGCAGCTGAAAGCCGCCCGGCTTTCATGGAAGCCGCCCGGCTTTCGTTAAGCCTGGGATTCCTGCGCTGCTAAAACCCGGCCGGGTTTCGTAGAAACCGACCGGCTTCGAAACCATTCCCTGAATAAAAAACTACGGCGACGAAAGCCGCCCGGCTTTCGTAAAAGCCACCCGGCTTTCGTGATTAAAAACTTAGAAATTTTTCTCGCAGTCGAAAACCGGCCGGCTTTCGTGAAAAGCGGCCGGCTTTCACCCGGATTGATCCTAAAACGGTCCTAAAGGTTAGAAACCGGGAAATCTCGGGAGGGTATCGAACGGACCCCACCCGAAACACAACCAACATACTCTACGACTTAAGAAACGAACCTATTTATTAGATAGTGTGTCTTACATTACTTATGAATGTAGGAACACTAAAGATAAACGGGAAAGAAGCAAGGATCCTTATTGATACCGGGGCGCAACGATCATTTGTGAGTGAGGCGTTCGCCAGCGGATTCAACGGACCACTTGTACCGATGACTCAAACCCTATTGGTGTCCACGCCTCTAGGGGATGATATCGAGAGAGAAAGCCACTATCCATCGTGTGAGGTGGAGGTGGAGGGACAGAACTTGACGTGTGATTTCGTACCGCTGAGTATGATCGAGTTTGATGCAATCCTCGGGATGGATTGGCTTGAGAAACATCATGCTAGGGTCGATTGCTACACGAAGGTTCTTGAACTCGAAGGCGGCGAAGGGTTGACCTTACGCTTCGAGGGAGATAGAGGCAAATCAAATTGTTGTATCATATCCGCCGTGAGAGCAAGGAATATGATGAGAAAGGGGTGTCACGCATACCTAGCGTATGTGGTGGACAAAACCAAAGAAGAGATAGACATCAATGATGTGAGAGTTGTGTGCAAGTATCCGGATGTCTTCCCAAAAGACTTGCCGGGACTTCCACCCGATAGGGAGATTGAGTTCATGATCGAGGTCGAACCCGGCACCAAACCAATCTCTATACCGCCATACAGAATGGCACCCGCTGAACTTAACGAGTTGAAAACCCAATTGCAAAAGCTATTGGATAACGGCTTCATAAGGCCGAGTCACTCTCCGTGGGGAGCACCGGTCCTTTTCGTGAAAAAGAAGGATGGAACACTTCGTATGTGCATTGACTATCGTCAACTGAACAAGGTCACAATCAAAAATAGGTATCCCTTGCCTAGAATTGATGACTTGTTTGATCAGCTCCGAGGGGCGACGGTGTTTTCGAAGATTGACTTGAGGTCGGGGTACCACCAACTGAAAATAAAGGAAGATGACATACCGAAGAGTGCATTCCGCACAAGGTATGGTCATTTCGAGTTCCTAGTGATGTCGTTCGGGCTAACCAATGCCCCGGCGGCATTCATGGACATGATGAACCGTGTGTTCAGTGAATACTTAGATCAATTCGTGATAGTATTCATTGACGATATTTTGATATACTCCAAGAGTGAGGGGGAGCATGAAGATCATTTGAGACTTGTACTTGAACGGCTAAGGGAAAAACAACTCTTAGCCAAATTCTCTAAATGCGAGTTTTGGCTCAAAGAGATCGGGTTCCTCGGGCATGTCGTGTCAGGTTCGGGCATTGCGGTGGATAAAGCCAAGATAGAAGCCATTATGAATTGAGAGAGACCCAAGAACGTGAAAGGAATACGTAGTTTCCTCGGTTTGGCAGGATATTATCGTAAGTTTGTTGAAAAATTTTCTGTATTGGCGTCTCCATTGACAAAGCTCACAAAGAAAGGGGCCAAGTTCATATGGGACGACAATTGTGAGAAAGGGTTTCTCGAACTAAAGAAAAGGCTTACAGAAGCACCAGTCCTCACTCTACCCACACAAGGGATAAGGTACGACATATACAGTGACGCCAGCATCCAAGGGCTTGGATGTGTTCTAATGCAAAACGGTCGGGTGATTGCCTACGCTTCAAGGCAATTGAAGAAACACGAGGCAAACTACCCTACCCATGATCTAGAGTTGGGAGCGGTAGTGTTTGCACTGAAAATTTGGCGGCATTATCTCTATGGGGAGACGTGTCACATTTTCACCGATCATAAAAGCTTGAAGTATGTATTCACTCAAAAAGAGTTGAATATGAGACAGAGGAGATGGATGGAGTTGATCAAGGACTACGACTTGATCATCGACTATCATCCCGGGAAGGCCAATGTAGTAGCCGATGCACTGAGCAGAAAGAGTACATCGGGGACGTTACTCACGTGCCTACGCTCACTAAGGGCACAAGTGGAGGTGTCCACGAGTGGGGTCCTCATTGCTAGATTCGAGGTTAGGCCTACATTGCTGAGTGAGATTAGTAGATGTCAGGCCATTGATGAAGAATGTCAGAAGATCCGTGAACAGATCCTTGAGGGACCTGTTGAGAACTTTCGGGTACGTGATGACGGTCTTTTATTGTTTAAAGGCCGTGTATGCATACCAAGGAACGAGGAACTCCAAAAGTCTATACTGGAGGAGGCTCATTCTTCGGCGTATGCCATGCATCCAGGAGGTACTAAAATGTACCGAGACTTGAAGGAAAGTTACTGGTGGTCGGGTATGAAGAGGGACATCGCAGAGTACGTGAGTCGGTGCCTTACTTGCCAACAAGTCAAGGCGGAACATCAGCACCCGGCAGGACTCTTACAACCACTTACCATTCCAGAATGGAAGTGGGAGCACGTGACCATGGACTTCGTGGTGGGGCTACCACGAACAGTGAACAACTATGATGCAGTATGGGTAGTGGTTGATAGGCTCACCAGGAGTGCACACTTTTTGCCTATCAACATTACTTATCCTCTTGAAAGATTGGCAAAACTATACACGGAGGAGATTGTGAGACTGCATGGAGTTCCGATATCCATTGTCTCGGATAGGGACCCACGTTTCACATCCCGATTTTGGCCAAAATTTCAAGCATCTTTGGGTACGAAGCTAAAGTTTAGCACAGCCTTTCACCCACAGACGGATGGGCAATCCGAGAGGGTGATACAGATTCTGGAAGATATGCTTAGGGCATGTGCTCTGGAGTTCCAAGGGAGTTGGGACAAGCATTTGGCTCTGGTTGAGTTTGCCTATAACAACAGTTATCAGGCGAGTATTGGCATGCCTCCATACGAGGCATTGTATGGGAGGAAATGTAGAACACCGTTGTGTTGGGACGAGGTTGGCGAAGCCAAGCTCGAGGGGATTGAACTTGTCGAAATCACCAAGGCTAAGGTGAAAGTCATTCAGGATAGACTCAAGGCTGCCCAAGATCGGCAAAAGAGTTATGCTGACAAACGACGCAGGCCATTGGAGTTTGAGGTCGGTGATAAGGTCTTTATAAGGATTTCTCCTTGGAAAGGTATCATCAGGTTTATATCGAGGGGAAAACTTAACCCCCGATACATTGGCCCATTTGAAATCCTTGAAAGGATAGGGGCCGTGGCTTACCGTATCAAATTGACGCCAGAACTTGAGAAGATACACGACGTGTTTCATGTATCGATGCTCAAGAAATATGTGCGAGATCCGTCTCATATCCTTGAGAAACCACCGGTAGAGATACGTGAAGACCTACAATATGCGGTGGAACCGGTGAAGATTGTGGGTCAACAGGTAAAGAAACTAAGGAACAAGGAGATTCCTATGGTAAAGGTCCTTTGGAGGAGTGATCGAGTCGAAGAAGAAACCTGGGAGACTGAGGTCTCAATGAGGGAGCAGTACCCTTTCCTTTTCGTTCAGCCACGTGGATTTCGGGGACGAAATCCCAATTAAAGGGGGGTGAACTTGTAACACCGTCCCCAAATGTATTTACCTTTAAGCGAATAATTTATTAAACCTTATGAAGTTTTTAGTGAATTTACGAAGTTGTGAATTTGTATTATATTTTTTCGCGTGAATAGTAAATTGCACGTGGGGCCCACATCGGGAGTGGGGACCGCCCGATATTATCGGGGTCACATATTATATTGATCTTGGACTAGATAATATGTATATGGTGGTGGATATCCTAGTTGAGCCATGACAATGGCATAGGGTTGACCGGTTGGTCAAACGGGGCCAAATTATCAGTATCGGCAATCTATCAGATAACAGCCCGAAAAGGGATTTCGGAGACTTCTAAATTAAAGTTGAGGGATGCATTTTGATTCTAAGGTCCATTAAGAATTGGGAACAAGTGTTATATTTTATTTGACCCGATAAAATAAAATATACTTAAAAACAGTCCGGAAAATACAACTTTCGGGGCAAATTGCACACTTTGGGACAAATTAGGATGACCTCCCACATGGGTGGGGGCCACCCCACGAAATTGTCAACCCTTGAGGGCTGGATGAGTGCCAAATTGGCTGAACAACAATTGAGAGGATGGGGGAGACACCTTTGACATGTAGTAGACCCTCTCCCTTCACTCATTTGTCTAAATGAGACAAAAACCACCCCTCTCACCTCACCATCTCCACCCACACAATTAAGCACCCTAGGATAGCAAGGAGAGGCTCTGAAACTTCTCATCTCCATAGCCCAAATTCGAACTCAAGCTCAAGGGAGTCCAAGAAGGAGGTTTAAGAAGGAAAAAAGCTAGGAAAAAGTGTGAAAATTAAGGTAATGACCTTATCATAACTTTTCCTTTGTTTTTCTTCTAGCATATAAGATATATATCATATGAAAGACCTTTAGTATTGTTCTACATGATTTAAGTGTGGAATGATGGGTTGGAAAGTAATTCTAAGTCCAAAAGCGGACTTAGAAGCCAAACCGACCGGTTTGCCGGAAAATAACCTTTTATAGGTTATTTGTGTTGATATGGGTTTTGTGATGATAAAACCTTGTTAGGAACTTGATTTAAAGTATTTTGAGCCCCTCCGGAGTTTCGTCGGAGTTGGTCAAAGTTCGTCGGAGTTGGTCAAAGTTCGCCGGAGTTGGTCAAAGTTCGCCGGAGTTGGTCAAAGTTCAATCAAGAAACGTAGAACGCGCTTAAGATTAATTAAGGTGAGGATGACCGACTATGTTACTTATAATCTTTGGGTTAATTTCATGGGATTTCCTAAGTGAATACAAATGTGATGTGTATGAGTTGTTAATGGTTAATAAATGCCTAAATGAAACTACTATTGATTATAAGTATAGTATGCATGATACACAAATTTATGAATAAATTGTGTATGTTTAGATGTTGTGAATATGTGTGTATGATGGTTGTACTAACCATGAATATCATTTGAGATAGTATACTTTGATGCCATGAGGAGAAGCTATGAGGGTATGAAAGTGATACTTGATATTAAGGCCAATTGTGCAAGAAGAAAGAATTATATTGAAATGAATAAATAACTAGCATTGAAATGTTAGTTGGAAATGTTAGTTGAGAAATGGATGAATTAGATCCTAAGAATTTGAATTATAAGGAATCGGTGATTATGAGCCGGGCTCAAGACCGATGTAGATGACGGTGATTATGAGCTGGGCTCTAGACCGTAGTAGATGACGGTGATTATGAGCTGGGCTCTAGGCCGTAGTAGATAACGGTGATTATGAGCTGGGCTCTAGACCGTGGTAAATAATGATGAATTGATATTAAATGAACGGATTAACTATAATGTAATAATGCTCTAGTTTGAGGGCCTCAGAGATTTAAACTTTGATTATACTTAGTATAGTTGTCATTGTACTTGTCAAATGCTTCCAAGTACTGACCTCCCCTTCACGGGGGAGGCCACCTCACAGTTTCAGGTAGAACTTGAAGGTTGCTACCACCAGCCGCTGCTTCGGGAAGTATCTGAGGAGAAGACTTGGTTCGTGCTTCTCCCGTTCTTGTTTTTGAAAAAACAATATGAATAATGCTCATGGATAATATTTTCTGAATAATTACTTTGGGGGCTTGCATGCCTAATTATGCCAAGTGTGGCTTGAACACTTGTATCAATTGTTTCCGCTGCTTTAATAAATGTTTTACATTATGTTTGTTTATGGATGTACTATGTGTGAATGATATTCAAGACGCCTTGTATAGTATGGATGAGTCGGACTGCGGTTGACTATTCGTACTGTACGGCGGGTTGTTGACGTGTCCGGGTGGGTCCGGGGCGTGACAATTTAAATGGTATCAGAGCCTTAGTCCGTAAACATCATAATGAAGCTTCAAAATTTCTTTTTGAAAATGAATTTGAAAAAACCATGAGCATAAGTTTTGTACTTATAGAACTTTTGGTACTTGAGTTGCAATGCCTCTAATTGTTAAGATGGTACCCTTAACAATTGGTATGGCGGTGATTTGAGCCGAAGGATGTCTTTAAGTACCCGTCCGTCATTTGACACTCGATACGAGTCTAACGACTCATTCTAATTTCTTTCAGAAATGGAACCAATTGGAAGGATCACTAGAAGGAACCCGTTGGGCCGTGCACCGGGTGGGTCCGAGCGCGGTAGCCGGGGGTCCTCTAGGGGATCAAGAGGAAGGGGCCGTGGAGGCCAACGTCAAACCGTGAGCGATGGCCACGTTGATACCGAGAGTGAGACCTATTGGTCCTATGAGGACTCAACTTACCAGCCGGGGACTGAGCCAGTTGAGACCCCTTACGAAGAGAATGATGATGATGTGAGTGACACCACTGGAACAGACGTCCCTCGTTTGGCCCCAAGCTTATGGCACCTGAGGACCCTGAGGTCCTGACATCACTGACCCATGCTGTAAACCACATTTTGGAGGCCGCTGATCAGGAAGGATTGGTGGTGTGGGACCCATGAATCAATAAAATCCAGCCGGGGGACAAATCAGGCCCCTACAGCAAATTCCACAGGTTCCATGGCCATAAGACAGATGACTGCCATACCTTGAAGCTGAAAATTGAAAAACTTATCAGCCGAGGCTACTTGATACGGTTTGTCACTAAACCGGAAGTCGATAAGAAACACAACCATGAGCGCAGGTCAAGGGATGATGAACGGGAATCTGATAGTTCTTCCAGAAAGAAGGATATCGGACTCCCCTCTGATGATGATTCGGCTGATGATAACAGGCGTAATCAGCGGGACCGACATGAGGTCCGGATGATCGTCAGTGGGAACACAAGTGGTGATACGGTCACCCAGAGGAAAAAGTGGAACAACAAACTCTATGTGGGGGAGATCACAAACCCCCCACCTGCTTCCAAAAGGGCAAGGTCGGATGTAATCTCGTTCACCGACCGAGACCTGCCGGACTTCCCCTCTCCTCATAGGGATGCTCTGGTAGTGAAATGCGAGGTGGACACGACCATCATCCACCGCGCCTACGTTGACACTGGCTCTTCCGTCAACATCATGTATATCCAGACATTCCACGAGCTGGACCTCCACCTCAACTCTCTGAGGCCCATCCGAACTCCCCTCTCCGGATTTACCAGTGACTCTATAGACGCCGAGAGCACTATCGAGCTGACCCTTAGATTTGGGGATGGATCTCATCACTCTAGGATCCCTGTGGAGTTCGTGGTGGTGCGACTCGAGTGTCCCCATAGCATCATTTTGGATAGACCGGCCCTGGAGGACTTGGAGGCCGTCATCTCAATGCGGCAGCTCTGCATGAAATTCCATACTGAGTTCGGGATCGGCTACTGCAGAGGAAGCCATAAAATAGCCTGATCATGTTACATGAAGATGACAAAGCGAATGGATGATAGGGACATGCGCATCAACACTATTTCCCAGGCTGCACTCAAAGAGGAGGAAACTCCAAGAGCCGGGCCGGGCCCGTGGACACACTGGGAACAGTTATCCTGGACCAGGCCAGTCCAGAAAAAGCTGTTCAGATTGGGACAAATCTGAAGCCGGGACTGAGACAAGCAATCATCTCTGTTCTTGTTAAATACAAAGTCATTTTTGCCTTAGGCCTTGAAGAGTGGTCAGGGTTAAGTTGTGACATAATCACGCACAAGATGACCGTGTATCCAAACGCGGTGCCTGTCAAACAGCACAAGCGGTACTTGTCTACGGATAGGCGGGAATTCATCAAGGCCGAGGTGACTATGCTCCTCAGCATAAACCACATCGCTAAAGTCGAGTACCCGGATTCGCTCACGAATGTTGTCCTGACACCCAAGCCACCAACATTCCGCATGTCTGTCGATTATACCTACCTCAATAAGGCTTGCCCGATGGATCCATTTCCACTACCGAAAATCGATCAACTCATCGATGAAACAGCCGGCTGCGAGCTCATGAGCTTTCTGGACACCTTCCGGGGCTATCACCAGATTTTCATGCATGAGTCTGATGCCCAGAAAACGACATTCATGACACCAGAGGGTATTTTCTGCTACCTGGTCATGGCGTTCGGGCTCAAGAACTCAGCCGCCACCTACACCCGCATGGTGGCCAGAGTCTTCAAGGCTGTGCTCGGCAGAACAATGGAAGCATACGTGGATGACATGATAGTCAAAAGCCACAAAGCCAGCACACATGCCGAGGATTTGGAAGAAATCTTCAAAATCATGGACAAAATCAACCTCCGCCTGAACCTCAAGAAGTGCACATTCGCAGTTCGGGGGGGGGGGGGGGGGATTCCTGGGCTACGTGATTAGCCAGCGTGGAATTGAACCAAATCCTGGGAAAGTGTAGGCCATACTCAATATGGAGCCACCCCGAAATGTCAAAGAAGTCCAGAGGGTAACCGGGAAACTGGCAGCCCTCAACCGGTTCTTATAAAAATCGGCTGAGCGCGCACTGCCATTCTTCCAGATCATGCGCAAATCTGCGAAGTTCCAATGGACTCCGTAGTGCGAGAAGGCATTCGACGACCTCAAACACTACCTGGTTTCCCCTCCCGTAATATCAAAACCGGAGCAGGGGAAACACTATACCTCTACTTTGGCGTTAGCCATGGGGTCGTGAGCTCGGTCCTAATTCGCAAGGAAGATGGAGCTCAAAAACCCATCTACTATATCAGCAAAACTTTGCGCGATGTCGAGCTCCAGTACTCCCCAGTAGAGAAGACGGTTCTTGCGGTGGTGTGGACTGTGAAGTGCCTTGCTCATTACTTCCAAGATCACGCAGTCCATGTCATCACCTGAGTATATCTCCAAGATAGATCAGGTGGAAGAACTATCGACGCCCAGCATCCAGCACAGCTTGATCCACCAGGTCCAGACCATCCCGAAGGATTGGATCTCTGACCTCAAAGAATACATTGATAACGGACAATTGCCCGAGAGTGAGTCCGAGGCCAGGCTGGTTAAGCTCCGAGCTACACTACTCTCTTGGATGGCACACTCTATAAACGATCTCACAACGGTACGCTACTACGCTGCCTACATGAGAATGAGGCCAAACTGGCAATGGAGGAAGTACACACCGGGGTCTGCTCCGCTCATCAGGGCCTCCACACTATGTCCAGAAAGCTCCTATTGCAGGGGTATTTCTGGCCAACCATGGCGAAACACTGTGCCTGGATGGCATTCACTTGCAACACATGCCAGCAATTCCAAAACGCCCCGGGGCGCCCAACAGTGAACTATGCCCCCCATAAGCACAACAATTCCATTCTCTAGATGGCAAAGCGGAGTATACTCTTTTTCCTCCGTTAGGATTTTTTCCCAGAGGGTTTTTCTTCATCGGAGTTTTTAATGAGGTACCCCTTTGTCATGACCAAGGAGAGCAGCACCCCCATCGGGCGCGCCAGCCAAGAAGATACTCTCTCTCACCTCAAGTGTTACTTTCAATTCGGAGAGTGGGGGACTTATGATGGAGTATATTCCCATATACCCAAAAGGTATCATAATCGCTAGTATGAGCATCACGGACCCATCCCGGAGTGCACAAAGATACCAAGTCCACGACTGGATTGACCCCGACCCCGACCCTCCAGGGTCGGGACAAAGCGCCAGACAATGAAGCAACTAAAGGCCGAAGACCAGGCGACCCCGACCTCGACCTCCCGAGGTCAGGAAAATATCAAGCTCAGGAACCGCTCAAACATTGCAAGTTATGAGCCCGACCTCGGATGGACCGAGCTCGGCACCAACTATGACCTCGGGCGTCAACGCAAGGTTAACAGAAGTCAAACGAAGGAGTCAACAGCCTCAAAGATAGAACTGAGAGCAACAGACGCATTCACCAGCGAGGAGCCCGAGCACCCAAGTACTGACCTTAGTGAGCTCGAGGCCTGATTGAAGCAATGTGGACTTAGACAAATACGTGGGAACAATCATCACAGGAGAACACTGCCACATCATCACTGCCTCCCAAGGAGGCCACATCACTCCTAGCAGCGGGCAGGAGGAATGTTCCTGATTGCACACGTGTAGCCACACGAGTATTCGGGTAGCAGTTTGTTAGGGGCAGTTCCAATCATCCAGCTGTCCCAGACTATCTCTCCAATCACCTTTACTCGTGGTTGCACCATGTCAACTTAGATTGTTAGTTTGTTAGAACAGATTGGACACGTGTCCTCTCCCCATTAGATCAACATCTTTTTTACTTGGGCACCAAATATTGCCTTTTCAGTATAAATATCACCTTCCAACTTGTGGAAATGGATCGCAATTTGTACTCTTTTGTTGTTACTCTGCTAAAATATTCACCTGAACTTTCCGATCAGCTCTTCTCTCTTACTTTACTCGGATTCCGGCTACCCCCTAGTTCGGTGAACCATCAATTGCAATCTTATAAAAATGGGGTTCGCGCCATTCTTTGTCAATTGATTCTACGCCGTGGGGGGGGGATTAAGCAGCGTCGGTTGCACGGGACGACGGACTGGTGAAGAACACTGGTTGCACCGCCGGTTGCAGGATGCACAACACCTATTCTTCGAACTCCGAGTTGGGGGTAAAACGACGCCGGGTTGGGGGACGAACGCCGCTAGGTTGATGAGCGGGGTTGGCAGGGACGACTCATCTGTGGTGAGTGGTGGCACAGAGTCGACGGTTGTAGAGATGAAGGGAAAGGGAGCGGAAGAATCGTCTATGATGAAAAATGTGTATGTGTGTAGGGCTGAGCACGGGTCGGGTTCGGGCGGGTCGAGTCTATGGACCCTTAACCCGTTCGGGATTTTTAATTTAAATACTAGGCCCGACCCTTTGATATTTTAAATCGGATATTTTGGATATTTTTAAGTCGGATATTATCGGATATCGGATCGGGTTTCGAATATTTCAGTTATATTAGAACACATTATAATTGGATAATTAAAGTGTTGAAATGCCACTTTGACAAAAATTATACACACTAGTGCATTATACATTTAAATTACACAAATAATTTAACACAAATTACACAAATAATTGAACACAAGTATTAATTTAACATATTCAAAGTACACACTACATAATTTAATATATTTTGGTTATTTTGGTTATATTAAATCACCATATAATTGGATAATTAAAGTGTTGGAATACCACTTTGAAAAAAATTGTACACACTAGTGCAATACACATTCAAATTACACAAATAATTTAACACAATTTGCACAAATAATTACACAAATAATTGAACACAATTATTAATCGAACATATTCAAAGTACACACTACATAATTTAATATATTTCAGATATTCAGGCGGGTCAGGTTGGGATTTTACAAACCCTGCCCGCCAACCGATCTAGGCGCAATACTAATCGGAATTTTGGGTTTCGGGTTTTCGGATCGAATATTCGTATCCAATCAGATATTATCCGCAAAAAACTTCGGATTTTGCGGGTCGGTTTAGGTTTTGCTCAGCCCTATATGTGTGTATGAAAGGCGATGTTTAGCCCTAAGTGTGTAACAATAGATTTTTTGAATAATTAAAGGCGATGTTGAAGAAAGTTTTTTAGAATATTCCAAGGGCTAAAAATCGTAAAACTCAAAATTAAGTACTCAAACGAATAAGGTATTAAAATATGTACATTTTGTATATGTTGGGGTACTTTACTGTGCTGTTTTTAATATGGTGTGTTTTTATTCATTTGGTCTTGTGAGTATTTTTATGACTAAGATAAAAATTGCAGCGACAACCTATGTGGACTTTCCAAGAAGCTAGAAGGTGTTCAATCCTAACTGGTCTACCCATTGGACAATATGAGTAGCTTATTATACATATAGAATATCAAATAGATCCACTGATTTCTTGAGTCATGAGCAGCTTGTTATTGGTCAATATATTGTCAATATTGGGAATAATAGCGTAAAAATGATATAAAAAATTCAATTAAAAAGGTTTTTCTAAAAACATGTAACTAGAATTGATATTTTATAAGATTGTAATAATTTTATTTAAGTCTGAAAATGGAATTAAAATATTAATACAAAAGAAATTAAACAGGAGTAAGAAATTATAGAAATCCAAAGAAATTGTAGAAGGAGAAGGTTGAAATGGTACGTCCAAGTAAAAAAGGCAATGATATGCTAGGTGTGAAGCTTGCATCCCTCTTCCTAGTTGAGAACGTACTACTGAGAAGAGACAGGACAACGAGGATCAACCGGAGGTCTATTCAGCTAGTTAATGACTTTGAGGAGTTCAAGAAGGAACCGTGGTCGAGAGATGCTTACCATTTGCTTGTCAAACATCTCAAGGGTCGTCTTGATGGGCAGCCAAAGAAGTTTTTCGACAGTAAGGCTAAGAACCCCGAATACAAAAATGCCAAGTTTTCGGTCTACGGTTTGCCATTGGTCCTACAGGTATGATCCCCATTTATTTTGTTTGATTTTGTACTGTATCCTTCCTAGACATATTTGTAAATGGTCACAGACACGTTCTGTGTGAGCATAAATCTGGACCAGACATATTTGGACCTTCCCAGACAGCTTTTTAAAATGCTCACACAGAACATGTTTGTGACCATTTACATATATGTCTGGGAAGGATACAGTACAAAATCAAACAAAATAAATGAGGATCATACTTGTAGGACCAATGGAAAACCGTAGACCGAAAACTTGGCATTTTTGTATCCAAGGTTCTTAGCCTTACTGTCAAAAAAACTTCTTTGGCTGCCCATCAAGACGACCCTTGAGATGTGTGACAAGCAAATGGTAAGCATCTCTTGACCACGGCTCCTTCTTGAACTCTTCAAAGTCATTAACTAGCTGAATAGACCTCTGGTTGATCCTTGTTGTCCTGTGTCTTCCCAGCTGTACGTTCTCAACTAGGAAGAGGGGATGCAAGCTTCACACATAGCATAGCATAGCATTGCCTTTTTTTACTTGGACGTACCATTTCAACCTTCTCCTTCATCATCTGGAAAGTGATATCCAGTGATCCACCAAAGTACGCATTAGCAATCTCCCCAGGTTCTTCCACCTCTTCAGCCTCTTCATCATCTTTTCCACTATGTTCAGCCACGACAGGCCTAGGGGCTGCCGGAGGTAATCCGGATATGCGGCAGAAATCTTCGGGTTGCTGCTTCACCAGCCGTAACAGCAACATGTGCACAATTTGGGCACATAACTGAATATCAAGAATATCAACAAAGTGACCCCATTGTGTCTTCCGGAAAATTCCCATTTGTTTCTTCGACAACATCACATTAATGTACTTGGAAGCATGTTTCACGTCCGAGCACACAGTATACTGTGCAGGGAAATGCTTGCTCAAAGGAATCTGGAATTCAAGTGCCCTATCATTGTAAGAAAATAAACCATAAGCACACAGACATATGTTAAATCACACAGACAAGCTTTCAGTTACATACAGACAAACAATCACTCACACAGACAAATGGAGGCACAACCTTTTACATATAACTTCACACAGACAAATAACTACAAAAATCTATCTTCACACAGACAATATTGTAAGTTTTAGGAATAAAACTTCCTTGATTGAATAAGCCAAACGGCCAGGGTATAAATACAATTTGTACAGATAACAACTAGCTAGTACAGATCCTAAAAAATAGGATCTTGATAACTACCAAGCTTATCTACAACTAACTGCATCTATCCTAGTCTATCCGACTACATATGTACATCAATTTAATCAGAAAAACTAATGTAACATTTTCTACACTCCCCCTCAAGTTGGTGAATATATATCATACATTCCCAACTTGCTCACAAGTAGCTCAAATATAGGTCTAAATAACCCTTTGGTGAAGATATCAGTTGTTTGATCTTTAGTGGATACAAATGGTGTGCAAATGATTCCAGCTTCAATCTTCTCCTTAATGAAATGTCTGTCCACTTCAATATGTTTAGTTCTATCATGTAGCACAGGGTTATGAGCCATGCTTATAGCAGCTTTATTATCACAATACAACTTCATAGGCAACTCAATCTCCATCTTCAGTTCTGTGATTACTCTTTTGATCCAGAGTAATTCACATATTCCATTAGCCATAGCTCTAAATTCTGATTCTGCACTACTTCAAGCAACCACATTTTATTTCTTACTTCTCCAGGTTACTAGATTTCCCCATTCATAGGTACAGTATCCAAAAGTAGATCTCCTATCAGATATTGAGCCAGCATAATCTGCATCAGTGAAAGCTTCATGAATAAAGTATGGTCAGCTTGAGCTTGATTAAATCCTTGCTTCTTTATGAACTTTGTGAACCTGTCAAACCAGGCTCTTGGAGACTGTCCATATAAAACCTTCTCTAATCTGCAAACTTTTGACCCAAACTTATTTTTAAACCCAGGAGAGGAGGTCCCATTTAAAAAAGCATTCTTCACATCCAGTTGTAATGGCCAGTCTAAATTGGCAGCAAGAGATAAAAGAATTCTTACAGTGTTTAACTTTGCAACTGGTGCAAAGGTTTTTGTGTAGTCAATTCCATAGGTCTGTGTGTAACCCTTGACAATTAGTCTTGCCTTATACCTCTCCAAACTTCCATCTGCCTTAAACTTGGGAGTGAAAATCCACCTGCAACCAACTGTAGGTTTGTTTTTAGGTAACTCTACAAGCTTCCATGTCTGATTCTTTTCAAGAGCCTCCATCTCCTCCAAAACAGCTTTCTTCCACTCAGGTTTAGATAGAGCATCTTGTATGGTTGAGAGAATAGATATAGAAGAAATATTGGAAGTAAAGGCTGCAAAAGCTGGGATTAATTTAGAATAAGAAACATAGTTTGAGATTGGGTATTTAACACATGTTCTTCTTTCTTTTCTGAGAGCAATTGGAAGGTCAAGGTTGCTAGGAGTATTACCTTTTTCACTTCCTGGTATTGAGTCAGAATCATGGACAGTTGTAGGTTCTTGGACTTCCTCTATTCTTTGATTTCTAACCCCTCTCATAAACTTTATCAAAGAACTGACTTGTCTGTTGATCCTTTTCAATTGGTTCAGTTGTATTTACTTCATTATTTTTCATTTCTTGATCATTTTCAGATGTACTGTTATTTCTAAACGTATGATCATCCAGATTAATATCAAGAAAATTAAGGTTTTCATGAATATGTGGCACTATTGGAACATCTTCACTTAATTTCTCCCCCTGAAGATGAGAATCAAAAAAAGTTGTTCTTCCACAAAGAAGGTATCCATTGTAACAACCATTGTTTTGGTTGTAGGATCAAAACATTTATACCCTTTTTTAGTGGCAAAAACACCTAGAAAAATACATTTTTTCCTCTAGGATCTAACTTACTGGCAGATCTATCAGGATTTTGTATAAACACTGTGCAACCAAAAAAATTTAAAGGAAGGGTGTTTACCAATCTATTTGTAGGAAAGAAGTGTTGTAGTGAACTGATAGGACTTTTAAATCCTAAAGTTTTGGATGACATGCGATTAATTAAATACACATCATGTAACACAACCTCTCCCCACAAATATTTTGGTATGTTTGTTGAAAACATGATTGCACGAGTGACTTCAAGCAAATGCCTATTTTTCCTTTCTGCAATTCCATTCTGAGCTGGTGTATTGATACAAGAGCTTTGATGGATAATGCCTTTTTGAGTAAAAAAATTGTTCAAAGTTTGAGAAAAATATTCACGGCCATTATCACTTCTTACCATTTTAATTTTGGTATTGAATTGAGTTTGGACCATAGCATAAAATTCCCTAAATATTTTCTCAACTTCAGATTTTTCTTTGATTAAAAATACCCATGTGACTCGTGTATGATCATCAATAATAGTTACAAATCATCTCTTTCCCTTTAAAGTTGGTATTCTAGATGGACCCCAAATGTCACTGTGTACCAAGGTAAAAGGACTAGTAGGTTTATAACTTTGGGGTAGATAAGTGTTTCTGTGATGTTTTGCAAGTGCACACATATCACAATTATACAAAGAAGCATCTTTATTCAGAAACAATTGAGGATACATCCGTTTTAAATAATAGAAGCTAGGGTGTCCTAGTCTATAATGAAGTAAATACAAATCTTTATTATTTGAAAAAGAAACAGTTTGCAAACAAGCATTTCTTGGACCTCTTTTATTTGATTGAGTTTCTCCATCAAAGATATAGAGTCCATCCTCCTCCTTAGCACTGCCAATCATCTTCCCCGATGCCAGGTCCTGAAAAATGCAATAAGGATAAAAAATAACACAACAGTGTAGATCTTTAGTTATTTGACTAACTGAAGCAAGATTGCAGGATAGATTAGGGACATGAAGGACTTTGGATAGATTCAGAGATGAGGAAATACTAATATTTCCCATCCCTGCAATGGTTGATAAAGAACCATCTGCAACCTTAACCTTTTTATCTCCTGCACTATGTTTATATGAAGAAAAAAGATTTGAAATAGAGGTCATGTGGTCAGTAGCCCCTGAGTCAATAACACAAGAATTTTTAGATTTCCGAGAACAAAAAATGATGAATAGGTACCATTTTGGGCATAAGAACAAAAGGAAGATTCTGGTTTGGATTCTTTCTGTGAATTTTGGTTTTTCTGGGAATGTAGAAGGGTAAGAAGTTGCTCTATCTGCTCCTGAGTGAATGAAGGCTGATTGAACTTGACTTGTGGTTCTTGTTGAGTCTCAGTCACAGTTGTTTGTAGGGTCTCACTTTTTTTCTTTCCTGCTCGTGGTGGTTTGCCATGAATTTTCTAAGAAGTCTCCCTAGTGTGCCATAATTTCTTGCAGTGATCACACCAGGGTTTTTTCTTGTCATCACTCCTAGCCACCATTGCTGAAGAGTCCCCAGATTCTCCTCATTATGTACTGGAGTGTTGTACATAACTTTCTTCCTACCGTCTTCCAGCCTGATTTTAGAAAATACCTCCCTGATGGAGGGTAGAGGTTTTTTTCCAAGTATTCTTCCCTTAACTTCATCTAGGTCTCTATTAATTCCTACTAGGAACATATAGACCCTATCATTTTCCTCCCTTTTTTTGTATCTTGCTAGATCCTTTGGCACTCTCCCATTTCTCATCATCATAGCATTGATCCAACTCTTGCCATAGGGATACGATCTCATTATAGTAAGAGATGACATCTCTATTTCCTTGTTTGGACTACCACAACTTGGATTTAATTCAAAAATCTGAGAAGAGTTCTCAAGATCTGAGTAAGTTTCCTTAATTGAATCTCATACTTCCTTTGCAGTTTTCATGAACATGTGAGGTTTGGCAATTGATGCATCCATTGAACTGAGAAGCCAGGCTATCACCAAGGAAATTTCTGACCTCCAGATACTGTAGCCATCATCACCAGTTTGTTTCTCCTCTATTTCACCAGTTATGTACCCTAGTTTGCCCCTTCCATCAATTGCCATCTTGACAGACTGTGACCATTCGAGATAATTTGTGCCATTCAATCTATGTCCAGTAATGAGCATAGATGAATGAACTGAGGTCTGGTAGTTTGTCATGAAGCTATTTTGGGAGTTAGGGTTATGGGTTTGTGAGTGGGGAGAAGAGTCAGAGTGCTCGGTTTCCACCATTGTGGTGTTTAAACGGCCTGCTCTGATACCATGTAAGTTTTAGGAATAAAATTTCCTTGATTGAATAAGCCAAATGGCCAGGGTATAAATACACTTTGTACAGATAACAACTAGCTAGTACAGATCCTAAAAAATAGGATCTTGATAACTACAAAGCTTATCTACAACTAATTGCATCTATCCTAGTCTATCCGACTACAAATGTTCATCAATTTAATCAGAAGAACTAATGTAACATTTTCTACAAATATATATGTCCTTCAGCAAGCATAAAATCAACCTTACACAGACAATGCATATCCCCACATGACATACAATCAACCTTACACACACAAATGCATATCCAATCACTAGATGGGTTCTAAAACTTCATAAACAAAACAATCTTGCTTCACCCTGCAAATAAACATCATCAACTATATATCTACACTAAAAATTCCAAGGATAGAAGACCATACCTTTCGGCCATTGTAGAAACTGGGGTTCGCACCATTCTTTGTCAATTGATTCTACATCGTGGGGGGTCGATTAAGCAGCGCCGGTTGCACGAGACGATGGGCTTGGGAAGAACGTCGGTTGCACCGCCTATTGCAAGAGTGCAGCACCTATTCTTCGAACTCCGGGTTGGGGGGGAACGATGCCGGGTTGGGGGACGAACGCCGCCGGGTTGGGGGCGGTTGGCGGGGACGACTCGTCTATGGTGAGGGGTTGGCACAGAGTCAACGGTTGCAGAGATGAAGGGAAAGGGAGCGGAAGAATCATCTATGGCGGGATGAAGGGAAGGGTTGCGCGAAGTGGGGGAGAGGGAGTTTTTGAAATCGGGTGTGGTTTTTTTTTTTGGGTTCGCGCGTGTGGTTGAGATGGGGAAAGGGGGTAAATTGTTTGTGGGAGTATTTATAGTGTGTATGTGTGTGAGAAAAGTGTGTAACAATAGACTTTTTGTTAATCGTTTACACATTTAGCCAGCTAACTTAAGGATGACAATGGATGACCAAACCCGCCTCTGCCTCTGACTTATTATGCAGTTAACAATAATAAATGGCCTCAGCTTATGTTAGTTACCTGTCATCACCGCCGAGGCGCCGACAATACCTTTGCATGCAACTGGTGTAGCTAACTCAACGACGTTTCCAAACCATAAGAGACAAAATACAACTTCAAGCAGAGATGCTTCGCAGCTTCAGCTATCTGTTGATAGTCCAAAGCATAGGAATATTGATTGAGCGATGAATCAATTAGTAAAAAACATAACTACTATTTATTGAAAACAAAACCGGAAATTGAATAAATAAGAGAAAAAATAACAGATATCTTGTTTACATACCAATCCAAAAAAAAATTAATAACCAAGTTTCTTCTGAACTTATTCTTTCTCTTTATACCCGTGAAGTCAAATTTTTAATTACCTATCATGATAGTACCTGCATGTTTGGCATATATATATAGATAATATTCTTTAATATATAATAGAAAAAACATCAACAAACAAAAGAAAATTAACAATTACAGTATACAATTATTAAATACTCCCTCCGTTCCCAAAAATACTTCCCACTTTCCTTTTTGGGCTGTTCCCAAAAATACTTCCCACTTTCCCATTTTGGACAATTTGTGTGACTCACATTCATTTTACCTTTTTCTTACACAATCATAACCAAACATTTCCACTTTATTCCACTTTCTTAATAAGCGTGTCAAGTCAAACCGGGAAGAATTTTTATGAACGGAGGGAGTATATATTTTTTGAAACAAAAAAATTAAATATTATTAGTGACAAAATAACTAAATGAAAATGAGGAGTGACAAAATAACTAAATGACTGAAACAATGACATTTATAAAATATTAGTGCTAAGACTGCGTAGATCCGACCCCCCTTACCCACCGTAGGTGGGAGCTTTTGCGGCACTGGGGTAAAAGAAAATGATCAGTGACAAAATAACTAAATGACTGAAACAATGACATTTATAAAATATTAGTGCAAAACATAAAAGACTAATAAAAAATACTCCGTAATATATATTACCGTCAATAATTATAATAATATTAAAACATTTATTCTTAGATTATTATAAAAAAATCACATGAGTGAATGAGAAAAACTAAAATCTGTCCAGCGGCATCAATAGCGTAGCATTGGACAGTGTTAGAACTCCAAATTGCAGAAAGGAAGTCTGAAGCAATTAAGCATACTCGTATCCCGGAAGGTTGGAAGTTGGAACTACCTGGAACTTCAGAAGAAGATCATAGGAAGCAATTAAGCTGGAATATCTGAATCTTCGATCGGCCCATGCTGCCTCTTCCGGATTTGAGTCTCGCACTCTTGGGGCGTCTCAGTTCTCACGCCTGGCTCTATGCTAGTGGAGTATCCGGTATCTTATCTATCGAGTTTCAACTCCTCCGTATCATCCACCCTAATAAACAGATAGTTGAAAATTCGAAATCTGATCATTTAGAACACTCTATCGAAGAATTCATTCTAAGAATGGTATATAGGAAGACATTAAATGTTCTCATAAGCATTTTGGTTCAGTTTTGATTTAAACTCCACAGACCTAAACACAGACACACATATATAAACATACATATAGGCGAACACACACACATATACATAGAGAGAGAGAGAGAGCAGAACACATAACTAACCTTCTTATTAAAAGACGCCATCTCCGCGAGTTTCTTCACTAACGTTATCAGCAGGGATGAATATTCCTATGGCGATATGGATGCATTTCAAGTTTCCGTCCCGGAAACGTTTCGGAAACGCGAAACGCGCAGAAACGCCGGGAAACGACTGGCAAACGCAGGGAAACGTTTCTGAGCACTTGGGCTTTTGGGCCGGCTCGGGGAAACGTATAGGAAACGGGAATTCAAGTGGGCTGAGGCGTTTCTGGTTAGTTTTCTAAAAAAAGGTCGGTCAATTTGGAGCTGGGCCTAATCCGCGTTAATTTTTTTTAATCACAACTAACCTGCGAGGCTGCGACTCTAGCATCCATCACTCGACGTCGACGGAATTTGAGGGTTTTACTGCAGCAATACGCGACGCTAGAGTGGTGACGACGGGGAGACGAAGACCTTGCGCTGAAGTTGGTGACCGGCGAAAGTTTCAGTCTGAAATTCAGACTATTTGGTGTCCGGCGAAAGTTCCAGACCTTGTGCTGATTGCTGAAGTCGCTGGAAGAGTGGGTTGAAGTGTTGACTGTTGACCTGTTCAAGTGGGTTGGGACTTACTTTAATTTGTTCAAGTGGATCGAAGTGTTTAATTATTTCATACTTGTTGGACACTGGACGTAAAAATTACTTATACTAGTAAAATTTTAATTTTTAGTTCGACGTTTCCTTGTCGTACCCGTATCTTGATATTTTGAGTTTAGAGTTTCTCCGTCCCCGTCTCCATCCCCGTTTCCGTTTCCGTCCCGGTGCTACTTAGATTTCAACCGAGAGAGATGTATGATCTGAATGTCATTAATTGGCTTGTTGCTCATTTGGGGATCTTGATATGCTGACCCACATGACTCTACACCTTTTAATTACGGAGTACTCCTATTATCCATAAGTTTGAGATCTTCTCGGATATTGATAAGCTTGATTCTGAAGCGTATAGTAAGCAAAAATCATCTCACAATACTCCTATTTAAGATCCCACCCATCCTTCCTTACCCGTATCTTTAGGTAGGAATATTGGCTGATTTTCCACTTTGGTTTGTATATAGTAGGATTCCTGCCTTCTCTATCCCAAACCTAACAAAAGAGGTTTACTTTCATATTCCAAGAATCCAAATACAAATAAGTTTTGACCAACTTTTATCAAATTGAAATAATAGATAAAGATTTAAACCATGATACAATTGAATGAATATGTTTTCAACCTTTCGTTTTATATTTTTATTGATTCTATTACTTTGGTAAAAATTTCAGATTCATTTTATGACTACATTTATTACTTTTTATTGATTCATTGCTACTTTTGATTTAATTTTGTCTTTATTTGCTATGTACTTATTTTTAATTAATTTTGGATCTGAAAATTACACTTTGACAGTAAATGCCATTTTGCTATACTCGGATGGTAATATTTCTCGTGCTTTTCTCGTTTTATTATGATTTATTTATTTTCATGTTTACATTTTGATTTTAAATCTTCATTACTTTTATCTAAAATTGCCATGATATCATATCTTTAGTGAAAAAAGACTTTCTATATCGAGGAAAACATCTAAATAATACTCCGTATGTTGGGACAATGGGTCAGGTTCAATACCCGAGCTTTGGCCCGATCAGACTTAGAACACAGTCCGACAAGCAGAAATTGATCCGTGATTATTTAAGGGTGATTCTAAATCAGCCTTCTAAATCAGCCCCATCCGTCCAACCGTCCATACCAAAGAGCCTCCATCCACTCGCTCTTCCTGTCTGAAGTGATCCGATCACTGGAAGTAGAACAGTTCCTTCGTTTGTTTCATCTTTGACAGCCTGGCTCCATCCCTGTACAAACTAGAACAAATGTAAAAATTAATGAAATCTTGCCTTGAAAATTTCCCTGTGAGATACACATGTCTCCGTGTTAAGACTTTCTAATGCTCCAAGTCAAAATGTGTGCAACTAGATAAATAGTTTTAAAAACATGGTTTTAAAATTGATTTTCCTTGTTATTTTTGATAATGTTATTTGTGCTTCAGAAAGGAATTAAGGGTTCAGATGTTTAAGGGTGCAACAAGGGTTAAGGGTTCCAACGTATATCACATGTTTTGCCCTATAATTTTTACCCCCTTCCTCCCGAACAGGTTTAAACTTTAAAGAAAATCCTCATGGAGTATTTTACTTAAACTACTCACTACCCTCCAAACAAACAGAGAGCAAAAGGCCTATGCACGGTCTTTCTCCCCATGTTTTTCTTCTCAAAGGGATTTCGGCATCTCCAGCCAGTACTCCATTTCTCCATCCAAATAAAACAAACAAATTTGGCTCAATAAGCTCAAATGTCTTCCCCCCATTACTCACATCCCTTTCTGTTCGTCTCCAACTTCTGCAAACAGGTGGCCTATGTAGTTAACTCACTACTCAGTAGTAACTCGGTCAAGGGCCGAGTAGCGAGTAGGACCGATTACTAGGGATTACTCGGTGACTACTCGGTCTTGTAATTATTAAATCTAATAGCACAGGTGCCTGAGATTATAGAAATATAATAGTGTTAAATTTGTCTTAAAATGCATAGAAATGAATAAAATGATAGAAATCCTAATGATGGAGTAGCAAAAGTCATAAACATTCTAAGTCTTCTAGAAAACTCAATTATCTAATAATTTGCTAGGATCTCTGTTCTCTCCCCATGTCCATCCTAAATCATCTGATTTTCTCTTAAGGGGGTGTTTGGAACTGATTCTGATTTTGCTTCTTTTTTAAAGCAGAAGCAGAATCAGTTTTCAGAAGCTGGTCACCCCCAGCTTCTAAAAAAACTGATTCTAGGAGTAAATTTCACTTCTGCACTTTTACCCAACCACTCCAACTTCTGCTTCTGCTCCATGAAGGAGCAGAAGCAGTTTTAAGAATCAAATCCAAACACCCCCTAAGTGTTGGATTAGCATATTCTGTCAATTAGATGATGTATATCAGTGTGTATCGATCAATGATGTGTCATAACAAACAATCAATATAGTGATATTAATTTAAAGTTACGTAGTACGAAGTATAATATATATAGTCATACTAGTGAAAATAATTTATTTATATCAACAAATATGTGTGCATCAATATTAAACAATCAAGGTGGTGATATTTTAAGAATGCAGAAAAGAACAATTGGCGAAGAAGGATGGGAGGGTGGAAGAAGAAGAAACGAGAGAGGGGAGAGGGGAAGATACAAGAAAGAGGATGGGAACTTATTGAGAGATCATAGTCACAGCTCTGGGGGATAGTAGATGTCAGGAACTCCGTTTGACCTAGGTTTTGTAACTTAGTTTTTCAATTTCAAAGGGGGGCCGAGTTAGACCGTGTACTCGCAGAGTTGAAAACTTCACCGAGTTGAGAAACTCGCCGAGTACTCAGCGAGTAACTCGGAAATAAAACACGGACCGAGTCAGATAGCTACTCGACAAGGTCAATACCCGAGTTGCGAGTACTCGCCGAGTAGATAACCCAGCAGGTGGCATGATGAAAATTGTGTATTCAAGACAGACAACTGACAGCTTGAGCAGTTAAAGCTTTGTCAAACCAAGGGAAGTGCTAAATAATTCATGCTTGAAATTTCAGAATACTGACATTTAGGTAAAACTTAGGCATTGTAAAAATAAACTTGTCTATCAAAAACAGATATACTGCAGTGCTACCTAACAAATGCGAAATGAATTGAAACAAATCGTAAACCAATTACAGAGCTCACCTGCCTAGCCGGCCTGCAAACATCAAATATAAAGCATTGTATTTTGCAGTCCTTGAGCATTGGGTTATGCCTAGTGGCACTTGACAGTCTCACACAGGAGCAATCGCCACAGTACGGTTCTAGCCTTTCCCAGCTGACTTCAATACTTAATGAGTTAATGGATTTTGAGATTAGGTTTTCATGCTGAGTAGAAAACAGAAGGGGAGCCTTGGTGGTGCACTGGTTAAATTCTTGGGAGCGGCGTTGTCAAAAAATGAAAAGGGAAGGCTTTCCTGGAGGGACCCTTCAGCTCAATATAGTCTTTCCTCATTCAACTGTTTCCTTAAATAATCAGATGAAAAAAATAAGGGTCACTATAGAATGTACTTTAGTTAAGATGCATGGGAAAATAAGTGTTTGCTAGGAAATGCATTTCTGAACTGACCGTAAATAACCGGATGAAAGCTTAACAATATATTCACCCGGGAAATGCTAAGCTGTGTCCCTAAAGAATGTCTAATCAGAGGCTTTGAAGTAAAAGTCACTGCTAACTGAATAAAGCCAAGTCAGTAAGTCACTGTTTCCTGGTGAATGGCATTTCCAAACACACTTTGTTGTAGAAAAGCAAGCCCCATCAGGGCTGGTGGGCATGTTAATCTTCCCAATCAAGACTGCACTGGTGTATGTAGACAGAGCTGCAGCCTGCATGAGAAAAGACAGGTTCAAATGAACACTGAATAACAGAAGAGGTGAGGCTTCCAATACATCTTCTTAGGCCCTCAATTAGTTTGGCATCAATAATTATCTGTCCAAATTTCCAGTTCTCATAATGTATACTAGTTACACTACCCGTGCGTTGCACGGGAGCATGGAAGCAGGGCCGGTCCTGCTCATTTTCTGGGCCTATGGGCGATATAATATATTGGGCTTACACCTAAGACAAATCATAAACTATACATATTTAAAATATGAATTCTAACCAATATAATTTGTATCTAATAAAGGTCATAAATAAAGGCAAAAATCACTTTACTATTATTTAAATTACAAATTTAGGCAAAAGTAAGAACACAAGCTTTACATAAAAAGCAAAATATTACTTAAAACGATTCTCGCAGAACAATGTGAAGTAAAATCATCAATAATAGCTTAAAAAGAATAAAAAACATTAAAAGCTAAAGAGATGTGAAGACTGAAGATACATGTCTTTTATTGATTCAGCAACAATTGTGTTGCTTTAAAAAGTACAACTGGTCCTACTTAAAATTAATGTATACTTTTTTTTAACTTGGCTTCATTTAAAACATTCTACTTATGTCCTTTTTTTCAAATTGTCAACAAAAATTAAACATCCGGCCTCATTAAATGAACTTAGAATAAAAAAGAAGCCTACTCACACTATATATGCAGAAAAAAATTTGGGCCTATTTTTCTCTCTATATATTTTCGGGCCTAGGGCAGTCGCCCCTGTTGCTATCTGGTTTGTTTGGAGTGAAATTGGACTATCAAATAGATTCTGCTCGTTGCTACAATGGCGTATTGAATTAAAAGAGGGTTCTGAACATTCTCACTACATTCTAATACTTGAGTATCATATTGGTTCTCTTCTAGCCAATTTTAAAGTAAATAACTGTTGAGTTGTCAATTAATGGTTTTGTATTGCAATGAATTTCTGATTTCTATCCTTTCTTTAAGGGCGTGGGTTTTTCATGGGCTTGGCTCAGATTACATATTATATTAGAAAGATTCTCTTTATAAAGTCACTTTAACATAAAGCAATGGGTCGGTAACAAAGTTACTGCTAAATCAAACTGAGAAGTAGAAGCACAAGTGAGAACTGGATTGGCTACTAGGGATGTTACAGCTTTTGGTCTTGAAACATTCACCTTCCATCCATATTACTTCTACTTTTTTTACTATATATCATTGTTATGTGATAATCTGGCCTCTATTTCCTCTTCAGGTTTAAATAGTAATATGTTAGATTTTATCTTAATAAAGAGTACCAAGTTACTGTTATCTCATCAGTCAAATAATCAAGAGTTAGATTTCATCTCAAAGAAAAAGCTAACTGAGCTATAAGCCTATAACTCATTAATTAGCAAAGAATGACACATACACTCGTACATATCAAGATTCTAAGAGTGTAAGACTAATTTATCTCATAATCACCTTTTATATAGGAGTGAAACTTAAGAATGTGGAGCAAGCAACTATTACGTGTGAGGAATGGAAAATGCAGCATAGTTCTTCGCTGCAGAAATAAGCACATGATAGTAAGTTGATTGGGATAGCACATTCTATGGATTATTACTACATCTTAACTACTAATTACCTAAGCAATGCAATCCCTGCCTCAGAAAAAGGATGTACATAAGCAATCAACAGTATGTGATCAACAACATGAAAACCATTCCTCATCAAATTTCTAAGCAAATGGTTCCTGTCAACACGAATATACCAAGTTAATATGTGAATGCTGGAATAAAACGTTGCAGCAAATCTACTATAGAAGTAAAGCTTAGGTGATGATCTATAAATAGATCATAATATAAAGATCATACCAACACAATTTTTAACGAAGTAGAGCAAACTGGGTTAATCATCACCGGTCTATCTTCAATCAAATAATCAAGAGTTAGATTTCACTCAAGTTTTACAAAATCGTGCAATGGAAGTGAAACTTACCATGTTTTGAAAGATATCATAATAGAGGGACTCTATAAACTGCTTTATGAACCAATGACCCTTCCTTCCCTGTGTCCCTTCACTTCTTCTGAAACAAAAACAGCAGCAAAAAATAGAATTTTAAGTTTCCAAATGAAAATTTGTTTTTAAAGTTACATAAAACTAATTTAGCAACAGAGTTATAAAGAATGTACCTCCAAGCTAAACGAAATTACAGGATGAGGATACTATCCGCGTCCTTGATAAATTACAAATTGGCTGCAAAGCATTCCAAAAGATTAGCTGAGGAAACATTTAACAATAACCAACTGGGCAGTTTTGATGACATTAGCACTTAATTTTGATAGCTTCCACCATCAGAAAACTCCCCATTTTTATCAATTATTAAGCTGCATTTTGTCTCTTATAAGCTCCAATGCGAAGCACTAAACAAATGGAGTTTGTTTTTTTAATACTATTTAAATGTATGGAAACTTTCTATAAAATTAATGAATGTACTTTCTATAGAACTACGGAGTACTTAATTACTTTCCAACTTCATGCGAAAACGTGTTCCTCACTCTCCCCCATGAGAATGGAGGCTTTTCTCCTACAAAAGGAAAAAATGGCACTTGAACATTTACTTTGCACAATCAAATAAAAAAAACAGAAAAAGTTTCCCTCCAATTACTTTTTTAAAGGTAAGTAAAAACTCTCTTATGATTGGGTGAGTGCTCTAAACATTGTTGTGGCCTAAGTACATATATTTTCTTTAGCAAATATTAGAAGACAAATAAAACAAAAATCGTGTAAGAGCACAACAATGTGTATCCTCCAGTTGTTGCCAGGAAAATATATTTGTGCTCTATTTATAAAACAATTTAGACTTCCCATTTAAAAAAGCATTCTTTACTTCCAGTTGTTGTAATGGCCAGTCTAAATTGGCAGCAAGAGATAAAAGAATTCTTACAGTGTTCAACTTTGCAACTGGTGCAAAAGTTTCTTTGTAATCAATTCCATAGGTCTGTGTGTACCCCTTGGCAACTAGTCTTGCCTTATACCTCTCCAAACTTCCATCTGCCTTAAACTTGGGGGTGAAAATCCACCTGCAACCAACTGTAGGTTTATTTTTAGGTAACTCTACAAGCTTCCATGTCTGATTCTTTTCAAGAGCCTCCATCTCCTCCAAAACAGCTTTCTTCCACTCAGGTTTAGATAGAGCATCCTGTATGGTTGGAGGAATAGAAATAGAAGAGATATTGGAGGTAAAGGCTGCAAAGTCTGAGGTCAATTTAGCGGCCAGAGTATAAATACAGTTTGTACGGATAACTACAAGCTGGTACAGATCCTAAAAATTAGGATCTAGATAACTATGAGCTTATCTACAACTAACTAAGTCTATCCGACTCACTATGTACATCAATCTAATCAGGAAAAATAATGTAACATTTTTCTAATAATGTAACATTTTTCTACAAATCGAAATAAGTAGGTATGAAACTAAATTGCTTAATAAATTGAAAACACGAAAGGGGCCTAAAAAACTCGCCCTTAAAAAATTTAAACTCCTAAATATGAAAGGACTACCTTACTATCAATCATTCAAAGGCATTAAAGTATGGGAAATAGTTAAAGAGAAAGTATGTATCTGAATTTCCAAACCGAATATGATAAATTCTTCAATTTGATTAGAGCAACAGTTATGAATCAGATTACCTTCCAATTCAATTCTTCAATTTGTTCATCCAACTTCAGTTTAAGGAGAATCCAACAGCGATATATATCTAATAAAAAATAAAACTCATTGTGTATTAATTGGAAACCTATTATGATCAAGATAATTACTTCAATAATAATAACAAGTAAATATATTCATGTAGGATGCTTCTTATAGGATTAAAATAGACCTTGTCATAGAGAAGATGGTTACCTTTTCATGTGAGGAAGACGAAACTGTCCAGCAACAATATGATTAGAGAAGGATTGGCGAAGACAAAGATGCAGAGCAGAGATACTAAAAGGATTGGTGATAAAAGGATTGGCTGCAACTCATTCATTAGAATTGAAAAGAAGCCTTGGACTTGTTTACAGCAAAACCACCTTCAGCTTATTTACACCAAAACCTTGTGGTCGTTACCCATCTTTTATTAGAATTGAAAAATAGTCTTCAACTTGTTCACAACAAAATCATCTTCAGCTTCTTTGCACCAAAATATTGTGGCTGCTGCCCATCTTCCATTAGAATTGAAAAGGAATATTTGGCTTCCTTACAGCAAAATCTTGTGGCCAAATATTTTATTTGCAGCGACGAACGGAAGCCGACCGGTGAAAAGAGTGAAATAAATGGAAAGAGAAAGGAAATACTGAAATAGTACACCATATAAGAATGAAAAGGGATCTAACGGTGATAAATCATTTTCAAGTGAACGGTGCAGATCATTTTGTATTCCTATTAAGTATAGAGGATGGTTAAGTATCACTATGATCACCAGTAATTACCACATGAACATTCACCATCTCTGAAATGATGAAACCTCTTTCCATCTCTCACTATAATCTCTCTTGCCTCCAAGTTTGAAATTAATTTGAACGCATTGTGGCAGTCCCCACATATACGAAGGTTCTTGAATACCCTAATTGTGGCACCACGAGGTAGCTTCAAAAGACCAAATATAACTGCAAGTTTTTCACTATGAGTTGACAAGGCATGCTCCTTTTGTTCAATCTCCATATCATGCAACACATACTTCGTATCAGGAATATATCCAGCTTTCCTCATCTTTATTGTTAACTCCTCCAAGTACATGTAAACTGCCTGAATCTCAGGATGCTTAGTATCATCCACCAAAAATACATGGACCTTGTTTTCAACTTCAATCCAACTACAGGCAGGCTCCTTCTTGACCCCTCGTTCCCTCATTAGTTTTCGCACATTGGCAGCATCATTCCATCTGTTTGCAGAAGCAAACGTGTTAGCCATAAGTATGTATGTTCCATCATGTTGTGGAACCAAGCCAAAAAGTTGATCTGCAGCTTGCACTGCCAGCTCAATATTTCCATGAAGTCGGCAACCAGAAAGAAGAGCTTCCCAAATGGGTGCCCCAGGTTTATAAGGCATACTCTTGATTACATTTGTTGCTTCTGAGAACCTTCCGGCTCGAGCCAACAAATCAATAAAGCGAGCATAGTGATCTTCTCCTGGGCTAATACCATACTTGGTATGCATTAAATTAAAATAATGTTGTCCTTCTTTAATTAACCCCGCGTGGCTACAAGCAGACAAAACTGTTAGAAAGCTTATACGGTCAGGAGTTATATTCTCTTCCAACATCTCCTCAAAAAGTTCTATTGCAAGAGCACCATGACCATGCTGCCCCAAGGCAGCAATTATAGCATTCCAAGATACTGGATCAACGCATGGCATCCTATGAAACAGAGACATTGCAGCCTCAATGGCTCCACACCGTCCATAGAATGTAACTAGTGCATTTCCAGCAGAGAGGCTTGAATCAAATCCGCGTCGAATAATCTGAGCATGGATCTGGCGTCCTGTTTCTAATGCAGCAAGAACTGCACAAGATGTAATGGCTCCTGCAAAAGCGTAGTCGCATGGGTCAAACCCATTTAGTTTCATTTGGTTAAATAGCTTCAAACCTTCTTCCCCAAGCCCATTTTGTGAACATCCAGATATCATCACTGTCCATGTTAAGGAGCTCTTCTCTGGCATCTCGGAAAAAAACAGCTTAGCTTCATTAACCAGCCCTGCACTCACGTAGGCGGACAAAATTATGTTCCATGAGATCAGGTCTTTAGTGATCATCAAATCAAATATTTTCCTAGCA
Source organism: Cuscuta europaea (assembly GCA_945859875.1). Taxonomy (NCBI): domain Eukaryota; kingdom Viridiplantae; phylum Streptophyta; class Magnoliopsida; order Solanales; family Convolvulaceae; genus Cuscuta; species Cuscuta europaea. The sequence goes on from CAMAPE010000009.1 coordinate 9,892,667, forward strand.
CCATCAACTCTATTGCATTTCCAATATAGTGTAATCAAAGAATTGTTTACTGACACGTGGAAATTATCTTTAGCTTCTGTTTCCATCTTTATGATGTAAGCATGTACCTGCTTTCCATGGAGAAATAATCTAGCATCAGCACATGCACTGAGAACATTAGAATATGTAAATTCATCCTGTTGAATTCCTAGCAAGTGCATTTGTCTATATAGTTCTAATGCTTCAGAGACAAAACCCTTATGAACATACCCAGAAATCATTGCATTCCATGCCACAAGTATCTTCTCAACCATCCCATCAAACACTTTCCGTGCAGCATCAACATTATCATTCCTTATAAGACCTACAATAATGGTAGTCCAAGACAATTCATCCCTCTTGGGAAGCTCATCAAATAGCTTCTTAGCTGAGTCCATTAACAGAACCGAAGATGCAAATGGAGAAGATGCGCATCTCACATACACTGACATAAGTGCATTCACCACAGATGTAATTTTTCCAGTTCCAGACTTGATAACAGCACAATGTAACTGGTGGCAATGCAATTCACAATCAGCTATATGTGCCGAAGCGGCAAGCATACTTGTGTATGTGTACTGGTCAGGCAAAAAGTTCATTCTTTTCATGTCATTAAACAGTTTTATAGCAGCATGGCCGTCATTGTGATGTGAGTAGCATGTAATCATAGAATTATATATAACAGTGTCACGCATGATTAGAGGGGCTTTATGAAAAATGTCTGAAGCAAGCGCGGGATCACCGGAAGCAGAATAGGCAACAATCATGGTCGTCCTTGCTATGACATCCGGTTGTGGAATTTTATCGAACAGTTGTCTTGCGTAAGAGAGGTTTGAGGACTTACCATACACATCGATCAGGCGGTTAAGGATGTGACCCCGGGGCTTGAATCCAGAGGTGATCATGTTGGCGTGGATAATTCTGACATGGCAAGATGTAGCATGTCTGTGTATGTTAGAGGAACATAGTTGAAGGTGTGCCGCATAACGGTTGGCGATTTTACTAACGTCCAGTTGGCAAATATGTATTCCCCCAGTCAAGAGTTCAACAGATTTTGTGGTGAATGCATTGTTCATCGTAGATGTTCTTGAATAATTGCAGAACAAATGCTTCAGGTTACATGAAGGCATGAAACAATATTTCGAACATGAATGTCAAGGGCGCGTTTGGATGATGCTCTGATTCCTCTCACATACTTTCTGCAAATTAGAAAAAGGAGGATAGTTAATTATCAAAATAGGACTAAAAATCATTCACTTTTCACAAATAGGACCAAAAAATAAATTATGTTTGCATATGAATAATTATGTGTACCTTGGACAATTATACCCTTATAGCTATTAAAATGTTTTAATTCCTAATAAAATAATAAACAATAATAAAAATTCGTAAAAAATACTAAAAAATTAAGAATAACATTTCGATATTAAAAATTTAATTAATTTTTTTTCAAAAAATTAAAAAAATTAAAAAAAATTAAAAAAAACTCAAAAAAAAAAATCGCCGCCGCCTCTGCCGCCTCAGCAGCACCACCTCCGATCACCAGGGGGAAAAAATGCCAAGTTCATTACGAATGCCATATTTATGGCAGAAAAAAAATGAAAATGTTGGCATTCGAAAAGAGAAATATGCCACTTTTTTGGCATTTTCAGAAAAAATGGCATTTTTCAAGGAAAATGGCATTTTCAGAAAAAAATGGCATTTTTCTGGGAAAATGGCATTTTTTTCATCGCCCGGAGGTTGTGGTGCTAGGAGGTAGTACAAGCGGTGGGAAAGGCATCCATATTTTTTAAAATTTTTTTACGGAGTTTTACTATTTTTTATTAATTTTTTTAAAAATAAAATTATTTACAAAAAAGTTTTTGAATTTTTTATTTTATAAAAAAATTATAAATTTTTTAATTATATTTCTACTAATTTTTGATTTTTTTTCGAATTTATTATGAATTAAACATTTAATTATGGCTTTTGACTATTTTTAATTCATATTTAATGGAAGGGTAAGAATGGAATGCAAAAACATGTATGTTTCCAATAGGACTCATATGGTCGGTCCTATTTTGGAATAAAAACATAGCAAGTCCTATTTTAGGTTTTTGGCATAGTTTTAGTTCTATTTGAACTAATTTCTAAAAGGACTATCATTCATGAAAGATAGGACTATCTATCATTCACTCCTATGGAAAGTTTTTAATCACACCAGCACGGTTAGCTCAGTTGGTCGAGTGGCGGGAGATTTGAATCAATGGATCAAGGTTCGAATCCCCGCAGCGGTCGGGTGAAGGTCACAGAAATTGTGTGGTCACAGAAATTTCAGGTCACAGAACCTGAAATAAGATTAGGCTTTTGGTGCGCACGGGTGTATGGGTCTACTGCGACTGAGTCACCGTGAGTCCGTGACTAACCTACGGGAGATTCCACCTTTTTTGGATCAATGGAAAGTTTTTAATCAATTTATTACTCCCTCCGTCCCATATTTATCTTCGTAGTTCGATTTACGATGTTTGACTAACGATAAAGCAACATGATTCCCGTTCAAACTCAGATTATTTTTAGTAAACTAAATTTACATATTCAGAAACTACATTAAACCCGCTACAAAGGCTGATCGAGAAAATTTAAGTTTGATAAAAATTTGATATATAAAGTAAAAGTTTAAGAGTAATTTGAGTTGTACGTGTGAATAGTAACTATGAAGATAATTTTGGGACGAAGGGAGTATGAAATAATTACATATTTATGACTAAAGTAAACATTGTTTACAAAAATGTGACTATTTACTCACCTTCTTCTAGGCTCCGCTGGACGACACGCATTTTCGTTCAAATATAGGCGTAGTACTGGAATCATAGTAACTTATGTTCAATTTTTAAACTTGATTTACCATGACAATACATTGTAGTAATTATTAGTCATATTTGTGTGAATAAGTTTTATTTTAGTAATATTTTTGAAAAAAAAAACTCATTTATTATCTTAATACTACATTCTACGTAGGATTTAATAAGTCTTATATAGGGAAGAAAACATGTTAGCTCCTATTTTAAAACTTTGTGCATCTTTTAATCCTATATTGAGCAATTTTTATTTTATTTTAGCAACTACCACCGTACAAATTAATGGGGAGTATTTTAAATGCTACTACGTCGGTCGTTAACAAAAGTATCATGTTACTATTCTGTAGTCAACTCGAATACTCTGTAGTTTTTAATCTTTTACGTTATACATTCAAATTTTGTCAAATTTAATTTTTTTGCGACTTTATAAAACTTTTATTATATTTTCAGAATATAAAAAAAATTATTTATTTATTAAAAATGTGTAAGAAATATCGTGGACCGCAATTCTTTGCCAAACAGGAAAATTGAAGATTGTTTTGGGATGGACAGAAAAGGAAATTTGGAAGATAATTTAGAGTAAGAGAGTATTAATTTTATATTATATACTCTATACTTAAGTTCCTACCAAAATTACTCCACTTTCTATTCTACAAGTTCCTTTGCAATTCTGACTATTCAAGTAGTGGACGAGCCCCTTATCAAAATATAAGTGAATTTGAACAAATCCGAAGTATTAAATTAATTTAAAACGAAATCGTCAAACAAAAAAGATAAACAACCAAAACACCCAAATGACTGACATGATTACGTACAGCCAGAATCAGTTGGTTCCAAAAATATATACTCTTCCTTAATTCAAAAACTAAAATGTAGACGACCACTAAGAATAATTGTGATATTATATTAAAATTAATTTTTAATATAAAAAAATGCAAACTTTCTTTAAAAGAGTTGATGAAATGGGTAGATTCCCAGAATCAGTTTATACACATTCATCAGGCAATGAAGGTTTGAGATATTCGTAATGCACATTCTTGTTCATGAATTATACGCCCAACTTTGAAATTGACACACTTCCAATGTTTTAATCAATTGGTTTTAGTCTAAGATTAATCAAATCATATTTAAATAGATCAGATTAGATCAAATTAAAATTAAATAGATTAGACAGAGAAGAGAAGATCAGAATTAAACAGGACAGATCAGAACTAAACTTCTAATGTTTCGGACTCCTCCTATCAAAATGACCTTTTGTGATAAAACTTTAAAACTTACCATGATATCAGAGCTTAATTCATCAATAGTCATAGTATTAGCCCCTAAAAATGATGACTATTATGAAAAATTGACAATGATCACCAAAAATTGAATGGTAAAGCGATCTAGACGCATGGGCGGCTCTAGCGATTTGGAGGCCCCAGAAGGAAAAACTTCAATGATCAAATATCATACTCCGTATTAATGTAATTTGTATAAAACACCGTCATGAAAAATAAGATAAAATAAATGCAAATACAACATATATTGTGACTTTCAAAACAATAAAATTTTAAATGTAACCTACACAAAATGTACTAAAAAGTGTAGTTTCTAAAACTCAATTCTTCTTGCCTTTTGAAGTGCAGAATTAGTAAGGACGTCACTACAATCAAGACTAACTAACTCTTTTTTTTCAATAGATAACACAGCTAATCCACTTAATCTATCAACTTATTCTTTTCTCAACTTACTCTTTCAATAGATAACATAGTTAACCAAATCTTTTCTCAACTTATTCTTTCTCTTCGTACACCCAGGGCCGGTCCCGAGAAAATGAGGGCCCTGTGCAACAATAAAGACCAGGCCTTTCTTTTCTATAGTTAAAAAGAAATGCTATTTCAATTGAAATGGTAAATTGTTGATAGTAGTAATTAATTAAAAAAATATTTCAAAATAGAAGTTGCTAGCATTAACTAACAATAATAAGTCCACGAAAATATTTATTTACATATAAAGTTATATAGTGAAACCAAATCAAATTTAACAACCTAAGAACCTGTTAATATCACTTTGTTGAACTCGATTACAAAATTAATTCATAAAGAAAAATTACTCTGTATTAGTTACGGACTTACCTAGAATAGTGGAGTCCTGCCGCCCTGGATGAGTGGATGCCGTTTACCGATGGGAAGAAGTGAAGAACCGCATGCAGCCGTCCGAAGGCCGAATCGCCACAGCAACTTAGAAATCTGGAGGCAGGAGCGGAGCCTGAAAACGGAGAGTTGTCGGTTCGTCGCTCGTCTCGCTCAGTCACTTGATATTGCCCTTTGGCGGTTTGGCCTATGCGCTTCCTCTTTCGCAGATCGCAGTGCCAGACTGCCGGTTCGCCCCTTCACTTCACGCCTTGACTCCCGTCTCCCACTCTCCCACACCTTTTCTTTTTGGGCTAACTAATACTGAGTAGTAGACTAGTAATAAAGGCAATCATCTCTTTATTTTGAAACCAGCGCTTGAAGACAAGTTTTAGAACTTGATAAGATCTTTCCAACGAGAGTTAAACGCTGTCAACGGAACAAAATAGAGCAAGATATGATCGCATCAAATTCTACATGAGTTCGGAGTGAAACCAGAAACATTTGTGAATTTATTAGGGGTGGGCATTTCGGTTTTCGGTTCGGTTTTCTTCGGTTTCGGTTCGGTTTCGGTTTAATCGGTTTGATAGAAAATGTACCAAATACAAATCGATTAAGTTTCGGTTTGGTAAGGTTCGGTTCGGTTTGGAGTTCGGTTTACCAAAGTATTAAGGTTTGGATTGAAATAATAAAAAAATTAACTCAAAATAATGAACCAAGAAGCGATAGTAATGAACCAAATATAATGTTAGATATAAATTTGCAAACAGTAACAAAACACATATGAACCAAAAATATATGAGCATGACACATTTGTAAGCAACAACAACAACGAGAATGAATCAAATTATATATAAAGCCGAAACAAAAACAAAACTGGTGCTTGTAAGTAATGAACCAAATATATAGTAGTAGTAGATAATAAATTATAGTTAAATATTATCTACTTAAACCACTATAATTGTTATAGTTGTGAATGTAACTCTTGTAATAAACTCTAATCCTGGACACTAAAATAAAGAATTAAAGCTTGAAAAAGATTAACATCAATCAAATTAATGAGAGAAATCTTATATTTTGGTTTGGTTTAGTTTGGTGTAAGTTGGTTTTGATTTGTTATTTTAAAAAAATTAGAAATTATTTCATTTTTAGATTAGTTCGGTTTTATTCGGTTTTATGATTTCGGTTTGGTTTGGTTCGGTTTAATACGGGTTGGGAGGAATACTACCAAACTCAAACCAAATTACAAATGGTTCGGTTTCGTTTTGGTTTAATTCGGTTCGGTTCGGTCGAACCGAACCGTTATGCCCACCCCTAGAATTTATGGTTAATCTGTAACTTTTAATTCATGCATTGTAAATGAAGTTGGAACAATATCTTTAGAGCTCCAAATTATCTTTCCAACGAGATATAATACGCTCTAAACGAAAGAACGTTCACACAACAAGATATGATCGTCACAAATACTTAACCTTGTCTCTGTGATTTAGCGTTTTCAGCATAAATATAGCAGTATTCTCTGTGATATACCAGTAATAATACTACTACTAATTTATTTATTTTGGGCCTGTGCAGTTGGACTGCCTATACACCCCTGGGCCGGACCTGCGCACACCCGGAATCAAATTTTGGCTTACCCGCCATGACAAGGGACAATACTTACATATTTAACATATTTATAAAATCTATAGTTATTATAATAGTAAAGCTCAGTTTTTAGTTGCTGATTTGTCAGCTTCTCATTTGCTAGAGAAAAATTAAATAACTCAATTTCATTTAAAAACAATTCTTATTGTCTTGCACCGATCTGTTCAACAAATTGTGGTCCCCAAGGTTATTGCTTGCGTCAGTCTGTTGAGTCGCAAGTCTATCATCAACTTATCAACTTATTAATTGCACAGAGAGTGTTGAAACTGAATTCAAGGATTGCATCCTCAATTATCATCTAGAACTACACATTTATTTTAATGCCATTAAATAACCACATCTGTGAAACTTATTTTAGTGATTACATATTAAAAAATGTTTATGATAAAATTACGAATGTGATAAAAAGTAGGACTCTATGAATGATATGCATTTATTTTAATACCATTAAATAACCACATCTGTGAAACTTATTTTAATGATTACATAATATTAACAAAATGTTTATGATAAAATTGCGAATGATAGGCATTTATTTTAATAACATCAAATAACCACAAAACTTATTTTTTGATTACATATTAATAAAATGTGTATGATTCAATTACGAATGTGATAAAAAGTAGGACTCTATGATGATAATGATAAGATTTAATTAATACGTACGTAGGAGGTATACTCCTAGAACATATCTGATAAATGACAATTTCATTGAGACTCCCAACTCTTCCATGCTCCATCACCAGCCCTATATATAATTAACTATTCCAACAAAAATCATATCGATCAAAACCACAAAATCATACTGCGTAAATACCAACAAAAAATTATGGTTGTTTCTCACCCGTCTCCCATGGTACAATATGATTGCATCAAAGAGATCTCCACTAAAAAGCAAAGTTGTTCTTTGCGTGCAAGGCTGGTCACTCATAACTCATTGGGACAATGTTCATAAGCAATATCCAAATAAACTTCTTTCTTATGAGCTACTATTAAGTGATGAAAAGGTATGTTAAAATTACAGACGAAAAGGTATGTTAAATTTGCATAAAAATTATAGCGTAAAATACTATTTGTAATTGTGTGAAAATTTTGTCTAAATTTGTGACCTACTTTTAATCGGGGTTGTTCATTTAGTTAGCTAAATTTGTGAATTTGCTTCATTTTAATATATGCACAAAACGAACTGTTAGACAAAACATGCATTAATAATGAGAATGAAATAATTTAAAACTATACATCTACATTCGTGAAGATGCACTGCGGTGTAAGAATCATAGGCAGGAGCATTCTGTAGTCAAGTTTTTTTCACTGCTTTGTTTCAGATTTAAATAGTAGTTCAATCTTTTTTTCAGGGGCACTACATACAATGCAGCATACCAGCCAATCTTTTTAATGTCTCATTCCGAAAGACATTTTATGACAAACAATGTTATAGTATCAAAGAAGCTGATATCAGGCGCAACATACACGTCTTTCGTTGTGCAACCATACTTTTAAGCTTCTATTCACTAAATCGACAATTGTGGAAGAAATCCACAATTTTAAAATATCTCCTTTTAATTTTCCATGTGCTGCATTTGATGACATTTTATTTAAAAAATGTGACATGAGTCACTCAATTAATATAATGAGGGATGTCATTGACGGAATGATGCAGACAGTTAATATGGGGATCGGAGGTACAAAAAATAGGTTGAAATTATACCTCGCGGACGAAGAGTAAGTATATTTTAAATATATTTAATTTTATATTAAGTTGTTCCATTTATCATTCAATTGTGTATATTTTATTCTGTTATTTGTGGGATAGATTTGGTGAAGAAGTCCATAACAGACTCAATCAACATAAAAAATAAAAAGAGGGATTTCCTTTTGTGATTCGTTTATGCTTTGGAGCAAATAAAGAGTGGCAAGGTACTCATTAACCATCATTATTAGATTCATGAAATAGAGTAATAATCATGTTTACTATAAAGACATATAATACAAATTGTTTCAAGGGTGATTTTGAAACATCTTATTAGAGGTGAGATTTCTGTTTCAAATTGGTTTAATGCCTCGAGAATTGAGTTTAGAGAGGATGATGAGATGATTTCTCAATTTGGAGACAGGTAATAACTGCTACTTTATACATCTATTTATTTGAGGAAGCGGTCCAGCCCAACTGGTCGCCGACTCACTCTCCCTTACGGGAGGTCTCGGGTTCGAAACTTAATGGGGTGAGTTTCAGCCTAGATTACTCCAGGCTCCCCCCAGAACCCCTCCCCCAGACGCCCCTGAAGTAAAAAAAAACACATCTATTTATTTACTCACACGTGTGTATAATTGTATACTAATAATAAGTTCATTTATTGTCTCAAGAATGGAGAAACTTTTTCCGAAAGTGACTGAGAGGTTAACACAGAGCAGTAAGCTTCACAACTCTAAAGAAGACACTTTTCTGCACCAGTACCAAAGAATATCAATCAACCAATTGCAAGAGATCCAAGAGGTAAGTTACCATCGTACATTATTAATGTAACCACATTTTATTGTTTTCGAAAAAGAGGGAACCCAACTCATTGGACTATCTAGCGCGGACCTGTTCAGAAATATGGTAAGAATATAAATTAAGACTTTATTACATACATACTAATGCACAAGTCATAAATTTTTAACCAATCAAATATCCACAAAAAAACTCATTTCATATTCTTTTAACAGGAAGAAAAAGGAGTCACATTCCCTAATGAATTTGTTTCCTTGGAAGGGAAAGAAGTAGCATTCATTGTGAAAACAAATGCTCCTAATGGATATACAACTCATTGTTTTGTTGTTTCGTCTCTGAACCAAAGCTCATGAATCATGCTTACTTTGACAGAAAATAGCAATGTATACAACTATAAAATTAATGTTTTAAATCAACTTTATTCATTTCGTATAAATACCAACATGTTTAAATGCTTAATTTTTTTATAAATCGCAGGAAAGACAGGAAGGACAGATTCACGAACAACTGAAAGAATCTAACGAAGACAATGAAGAAGGACAGGTTCACGAACAACTGAAAGAATCTAGTGAAGACAATGAAGAAGGAAAATCTCAAAAGAAATTTAAAGCTTCACTATAATAGTTCTGTTATTGAATCTTAGTTCAACTCTATTACTTCTCTGTTTTAAGTTCTTTACATCCTAGCATAAGCACTCATCTTGTAGTGATGGAATTGATTTTTGTCTTTCAAATGTTTATCCACAACTTTAAGTCCAGTTCTTTTCACTTTTCTTTTCATTCCAACTCATATCATTTTCATTTTTGTCTTAAGCTTATGAGATATGCATTGGTCTAAAACTTGCCAATGAATGTTGCCTTTGTGATTTCAGAGGACAATCAGAAGATTTTAAATGTTCAAGCCTACTCATTTGAAGTTCCTGCACAATTATGGGCTTATGTTTACAGAAAAGGTGACTTTTAAGTCCAATTCTTTTCACTTTTCTTTTCATTCCAACTCATATCATTTTCATTTTTCTCTTAAGCTTATGAGATATGCATTGGTCTGATTCTCTTAAGTTCACAGGATATTCAAATGTTAAATATCCTACTTTTTAACGGTGTTATGATCTATTCTAAAACTTGTCAATGAATGTTGCCTTTGTGATTTCAGAGGACAATCAGAAGATTTTAAATGTTCAAGCCTACTCATTTGAAGTTCCTGCACAATTATGGGCTTATGTTTACAGAAAAGGTGACTTTTAAGTCCAATTCTTTTCACTTTTCTTTTCATTCCAACTCATATCATTTTCATTTTTCTCTTAAGCTTATGAGATATGCATTGGTCTGATTCTCTTAAGTTCACAGGATATTTAAATGTTAAATATCCTACTTTTTAACGGTGTTATGATCTATTCTAAAACTTGTCAATGAATGTTGCCTTTGTGATTTCAGAGGACAATCAGAAGATTTTAAATGTTCAAGCCTACTCATTTGAAGTTCCTGCACAATCATGGGCTTATGTTTACAGAAAAGGTGACTTTTAAGTCCAGTTCTTTTCACTTTTCTTTTTCATTCCAACTCATATCATTTTCATTTCTCTCTTAAGCTTGTGAGATATGCATTGGTCTGATTCTCTTAAGTTCACACGATATTTAAATGTTAAATATCCTACTTTCTAACGGTGTTAGGATCTATTCTAAAACTTGTCAATGAATGTTGGCTTTGTGATTTCAGAGGACAATCAGAAGATTTTAAGGGGGTGTTTGGAACTGATTCTGGTTCTGCTTCTTTTTTAAAGCAGAAGTAGAATCAGAATCAGTTTTAAGAAGCTGGTCACCCCCAGCTTCTAAAAAACTGATTCTAGGAGTAAATTAGAGCACCAAAATCACTTCTGCACTTTTACCCAAACACTCCAACTTCTGCTTCTGCTCCCTGAAGGAGCAGAAGCAGTTTTAAGAATCAAATCCAAACACCCCCTAAATGCTCAAGCCTACTCATTTGAAGTTCCTGCACAATTATGGGCTTATGTTTACAGAAAAGGTGATTTTTATTACTCATTTCAAATGCATATATGTGTTAAATGATTGATAAAAATGTCTGTTTCCCATGAATTGTTTTGTGCTAATTAGGCTCGGGACTTGGAACCGTAAAACCGTGAAAACCGATCTGAATCGAACCGATTTTTCCGGTTCGGTTCCTATAATTTTGGACTTCGTCTTTTTTGGTTCGGTTCCTATAATATATGATCGGTTCGGTTACGGTTCAGACGTTCAGTTCCAGTTCGGTTCCGGTTATTAGGCAGGAACCGAACTTCTTATACATTGCATGAGTAATCTTCATTTGATCGAGGTGCTTCTGGATACAATTTTTTGATGAAGTTTTGTGAGCGTGTTGTTAATAAAATATTAATTATGTCCACTAAATTTGAGCTTAAAATTCAATAGGGAAGTTAGTTAAATAAATTTTTTAAAAACACTACGTCAAAATACATATAAAAAACACAATGTTTTTCAATATTTTATTTAACTCACTTCCTGATTGCATTTTAAGCTGAAATTTTGTGGATTTAATCTACACTTCATGTAGAACATGCTCACAAAATATCACCAAAAAATTCTACCCGAAAGCACCTCAAATGGAGGTGGCCAGACAACGTTCCAGGCAGTAAATTCTTGTCAGAAATATTTGTCTTGCATAATATACCTTATATATTGTGGACCACGCCAATTCGAGTAGTTGTTATTTTACTACTTTAGTCCATTTTTATATTTATTATTTGTTTGTGATTGTATTTGTTGTTTGAGTTCACAATAAGGAAATAATATTCCGCTAATTACGTTGTTATTTGTTCATAGTAAATTACAAATATTACTGGTCAGTTTATTACTACGTACTTTTTACTTATGGTGCATTACTAGTAGAAGAATACTATTTTGAGGTTGAACTACCTGCTATTGGATGTGTACCTTGAAGCTTTTAAACCTTTTTGCTTGATAGTTGATGCCTATTTTAAACCTTTATGTTTTTATGTAACTGAAGGTAAAATGTGTTCATTTTAGGAGGAATTTTTTTTATTAGGAACCAAAAACTGTAAGAACCAAACCGAAATCAACTAGAACCGAACTGAATTTAACAACTACATTTTTAACTAGAACCGAACCGAATTCAGCGCCTATAATTTTTAATACGGTTCCATCAAATTTTAACAACAACCGAACCAATCACCGGCCTAGTGCTAATGAAAGTCTGTCACTTCAAAACACCATGAGCTAAGGATATAAAAATACAAAAGAAATGGGTAATTGGACCTTGAATATATTTTGTTTACACTTTATATTGCAGTTTAGTTTGGAAGAATGATCAGAAAAATGAATTATTTGTTGTTAGTGTACATCTCTGGTATTTTACATTTAATAGTATATATATACATGGTATTGGTATTATATTGTATACACATAATATAAACGGTATCATCTTCTTTTATCGACAGATGATCGTCTTCTTTTATCGACAAGTATTCATCTTCTTTTATCGATCAATGACTTTTCGAAGCATATTTAAAGCAATATATAACATAATAATATTCCATATTAGTCATTACTACATTCTGAAATAATATAATCCAGTTTCGAAGCATATTTAAAGCAATAAGATATCTCTATCATATAGAAACTTTTTTATTTAGAATAAAAACTTGAAAATGTTAAGTATATTCATCAATAAATCCGCACTTTTATAAGGAAACGTGCACCAGAGAATGTACATGCAATAAATCGACCTTCTATTTTAGACTCAGCATATTATAAATGTGTTTAATTAATAAAAGAAGGGTTTCGTTTCTATATTAATTAAGACTCTCAACTGTATATGGTAAGAATCTTATAACATATATATATATATATATATATATATATATGTGTGTGTGTGTGTGTGTGTGTGTATAAAATCGTGACACTTAATTACAAGTATCAGTAATAACCCTTACAAGGAAACGTGTATCTTTTCTATATTTCAGCACCAATAATTGAGAATCATAATTAAGAGTCCGGCTGTATATACACACCAGAACGTAACCAAACATTCTTCTATTATTATATATATACACGCACACCCTATAAACTTATCAGTACTCATGCATCTTACCATTTGAAGGCAGAGGTTGAACAAGTATGTCATGAATCGTTTACAGTTCACTCAGTTTCTGAAGTTAATCTCTTACAATTCAATCTTTTACACTTCAATCATCATATTCATTATAATAATGATTATTATTATTGTTATTATTATTATTATTTTATTATTATTTTATTATTATTATTATTATTATTATTATTATTATTATATTTCTCTGCATATTTATACTTTCCATTAGTAAAATATTTGAAAAAGTACATATACACTTAAATCTTGCTTTAAAAGTACATCCATTGTATTCATAATTTCATATGTTCAAATCTTGCTTCTTCTTTGAATGGTATTGCAGAAAAAATGCCACCAAGAAGAAATTTCTTTCTGATGTGACTCTTCAACTCCCACGAAATTCTACCTTTTTGTTTCATGTTAGGAGAAAGTGGATTGTGAAAGATCGGAACATGAGTTTGGGTTCTCGCGTTTGTGAATTAGTTTTGATGGATGAAAAGGTGATGAACTACCCAATGCCATATTTTTTAATTACTTTTTAACAATAAAAAATTATATGTGTAACTTTTGTAAACCATGCAACAACATCATCCAAGCCTTAGTCCCAAAAGATATCTTTTAGTGAGATTAACAGAAAGGCAGAGGGCTCTATCTAATAGAACTAAACCATATTTGTAAACTAAAATAGCCCTCTGTGCTCTTTCAAAAGCTACATATATAAACTAAACTATTACACTTATCTGTGATTAAATTTTTAATTACTTTTGTAATTACTGTAATTAACCACCTGTAAACAAAATTATATATGGTTTACATATATAAACCATATTATAACTAAACCATATTTTTTAATTAGAGAAAAGGGTCAAATAGGGCCTTGTACTATTATGAAATAGTCACATAAGGCCATGTACTCAATAAAATGTCATATAAGTACATCTACTTGTAAAAAACAATCAAATGAGTCCTAATGACCTATTTAATAACTTTTAATCCTGGTTTCAACGTACTTCTGACTATCTTTTTAGAACACATTAAACGGCATATGTTGAATATTTAACTAAGATTGGTTGAAATACAAGTCAAAAAAATCGACATGTAAGCTAAAATCAGGATTAGGAGGTGTTAAATAAGCTGTTAGGACTCATTTGATTGCTTTATACAAGTAGAGGTACTTATATAACACTTTATTGAGTACATTACCTTATGTGACTATTTCATAATAGTAAAAGGACTTATTTGACCCTTTCCTCTTTTAATTACTTTTGTAAAATGAAACAACCCTCTGTGCTCTTTAGATTCAGAAACTAAACTATTAGAGTTATTGATCAATCTTGCTAAAACAAAGTATTCTACTGAGATTAACTTCAAAACTGATTACATCTTATGAAATAGAAATATATATAGAATATAATTTTATTCAGTGAGAACTTAAACAATAAAATTTTTGCAATTTTTTGTAAACTGAAACAGCCCTATGTGCTCTTTCAAAAGCTACATATATATACTAAACTATTAGACTTATCTGTTTTGTGCGCTACAGTGTTTTCTTGCCATATTTTTATATATTGCTATATAAGGAAGTAAACTACTGATCTATCCTAATTTAGTGAGAAATCTTTTGTATATATACATCTCTTCTCTACAAGTTCATTCTAACATACAACCCAATTCTCTTCATACTCTTCATACAAAGGCCGTGCCAGGTATGATCTAAATCTTGTATTTTTAACATCGATTTTTTCATCTCAGTTAGTTAGGGTACATTAATTTTTACATGATTATGGATGGTTTATTTTGATTTGATAAATGATATATATAGTTATCAATTCATGTTTTGTATTATAATACGAAGTAGGATTTGAGGGTATTAAGATAGACATTCTTGAGACGGGTTTCTTTTTTTACGGGAGTGGGATGCATCAGTTGCCAAAATGCGGGAGTTTTTTTAAGTTTTCTAAGAAAACGGGAAACGGGTTTGTGTAATTCGACATTTCTAGGTTTTGGGTGGGAGTCCTAGGTCAAGTTACAAAATGGATTCCAGGAATCCGAAAATGAGTTTTTTTTTTGTTTTTTTAAATTGATAACCGTACATTACAAAGAGGGTAGATTTTTAAATTGGGCGGGAGTTCTTACATTACATTTGAGAACCGGTACATTTTCAATTAAGTAGTCTTAAGCCTACCACAAACTACCACAAACGAAATTCAGTTTTAATTTTTTTTAAACATTTGTGTGGTAGTCTTAGGTTTCTTAGATTGTTTAGTTACATTTTTTTACAAAGAGGAAAACACAAAGAATTCAGTAAAAATTTGTGAGTGGGATAAATAATAGAGCATATGAAGCATGATGTGTATTATTTTATTAAATAAGAAATAATCAATTGTTAGGTTAGAAATTGTATTAGTGAATAAACATATTTAATGATATTGTATTACGAAGTTATTCAATGTTCTCACAAAAAAATATAAACATTTCATTACTCATTTCTTCTTCAATAACAACATGACAAAGAAATACAATTTTTTTTCATTTAAAAGAGTTACAAAATACATATAAATTTTTACTCTTGTGCTCTCCTACTGGGACACATATCCATTTCATTTGTAAATCGTGTCCTTTGAGGCCTACCGGTTTGACTGCGTCGAGCACTTTGAGGCGGTATCACTAAATATCCGGTATCAGGCATCGCACTTACGTCATGCATAGGCATAATATCTGTAGCATACGTACGGATGTACGCACCTAATTTATACATGTCCGGGATGAGAAGATCTACAGTTATTTCTAGGAAATGACATGTTGCATAGGCGTGCACACATGGAAATCCATTTTGCTTCCAAAAACCGCAATCACATTCGCAACGTGAGAGGTTTACCGTTACTGGCGGATAATCACGGATGGAAACAGAGTATATTCCCGTTGTTCGGTTATGTGGGACAATAGTGCACCGATGTCTTTTCTGCGAACGTTAAAGAATATCCTTCCATATATTTTGCGGATAGAGGAACCCAGCTTGCCACCACATCTGACCGGCCCTACGTCGGTCAGCAAATAGTTGGACAACTTTGTTATAAGTTGCCTTAACTAGCGCGGTGATTGGAAGTGTTCGACATCCCTTTAGGACGTTATTGAAGCTCTCAGAAAGATTTGTTGTGAGGATGCCGTAACGTCGTCCGTCGTCGAAGCACAGTGCCCAATTTTCACGTGGAATATCGTTCAAATACGTGAACGCATTCTCATTCGTAGCACGAATTTGAGCCATTGTTTGGTAAAATTCACTCACCATGGGTGTACTCCCGGGCCCCGGCCTGCCAACAGAGCTTTTTCAAATTCAGTGCTCCTGAATTTTGTCATGAAATTGCTTCTAATGTGTCGTAGGCAGAACCATTTCGTAACTTGGGAGGTTTTCAATTGAGGTACTGATTGATAGGTGCATCAAAAGTCGGAATGTATGCACTAGTCGGTGTAGAGTACTGATAGGGTACATGAGGTGGGGAAGGGATGCGTGAATGAATATAAGAAGATGGTTGTTCTTCTTCACCACCATCTTCGTCATCCCCCTCCTCCTCCTCCTCCTCATCATCATCATCACCATCATCATTATCATCATCATGATTATCGTCGTCACCATCATCATTGTCGATGTGTGGAGCAACATAACTCCTTCCGTAACGCCGACCTCGAGTGGGAGCGACTCTTCTAAGGTCTTGCCGAAGTGGAAGATGATCATCCACTACATCATCATGGGCATCCTCATACAAAATGATGTCTTGATGAATGACGTTTTCAGCACCTAATCTTGTAAGGCATCGTGCAATTTGCTCGCGGATGTCTTCGACGTCAAATGGAGCTGCCATGCGCCGATAGATATCGCTCATACACTGCATCTAAAATTCAAAAGTAAAGTTATTAAATACCAATAAATATTTGTAAGTTGAATAATTACTCATAAATACTTACCAATTTACTCGTCTCCCTATTAGTAGGTACATAACCCGTTGTCAGTCGACCATGTAACGGATTGCAAATTCGGCGTTTCCCGACATCTGCGTACCATTCACGATATGCAGGAGTGTAGGTGGGGTCATCAACGATCTCAATTGCGATGCGACGGTTGTGCCTTTCCTCCCATTGTGTCAATGGCCATCCATAATTTTTTGCACCACTTGCATGGTGTCTAGCTTGTGATTCCGCTGCGGGAGGAATATGTTGCATTGCACTGAATTGACGACAAAATTTACCGGGGTAGTACATCTCAGAAATGTCACAATATATAAGCATGACATTAGATGTCCACAATTCTATTCCCGCAATGCAGAACCAGGGGAGGGCTGGTAATGCATATGGGAGCCACACGAACTGCATCAATATTATTTGAAGTTAATTTAAATACATATTAATTTTTTATTAAACTAAAATGATATTATTAATTATAACCTCGTTCTCTCGGATCCCGTCCAACTGGTCCCGATAAAGACGCAAAGTATACCGAGAACTTTGTTCCCAATTGTGCCGACACGCCCACCTTTATAAAAATAAGTTACTATACCGTGATCTATAAATATATTTAATATACTAATATTTAATATGTAAAATTTCAAATTATACCTTCAGCCATAGGGCATATCCTGAAGATTCTAAAATGGCAAAACGTTTCGCGGTCGCACCATGGGCAATCTCTCCCACGCCCAAATCTGTAATAGAAGCAAGCACCCCCCCAATATTTTTCCTGTTGGCTTTGGTGGCCTTGCACATGTTGTGATACAGGAATCCCAATACTGCTGAGCCCCAACTCCACCGTCATGCTTCACCGAGTGGTCCATGCAACAACTCTAAAAAGTACAATTTTATTTTGTTCTCAGTAGTGGAGGGGAACAATATCCCACCTACTAGTTGCCAAATGAGTACCCTCGTGTATGTGATGAGTTCCTCATTTGTGTTGTGTTGATGTACTGATCGGCTTAAACTTGCAAGTGTACAAGTGCCAATGTAGTAATAAAATCCGGTAAAAATACCGGGGCGAACACGAGGAAACGTTGTTTATAAGATTCAAAATCGGGAAGAGTTTTAGTAAAAGACTTAGCAAAAGAGTAGAGATTTTTTGTTGTTTTCAAAAGATAATAAAAGCAACCAAGGGTTCGGGATTACTCCTAAACGATTCCTAGTAATGAATATATGTTCTTTCACCAATTCTTATGAGTGGAATGTCACTAAAGTATTATAACTCCTGTTACGGCAGCGAGATTGTGATTAATTCTACGTGTGAATCCCGTCACGGTTCACATTCATCTAAAATTAACCCCATTGAAGATTAGGACATTATAAAATCCACCATATTCAATTGAGGTATATTTCTATCCACAATTAGAATATGTCTAACCTTTAAGTGCACGGTTTATAACTCAACGTTAATTGCTCAAATAAACCCAACGATATAATCATACGTTGTACACCGTAGTCATACACATTAAAATATAAAGGAAAGATAATAATAATTTGGTTGAGAACATACATCAAACACCTAGAGTGCGTAAAGTTTCATCCCTAACCTTGGCTATGGAAAATTAGCTAGAACAATTCATAATGAAATTACAAGTATTGAAATGATAAAATACAATGAAATACATAAGAAAGTAGTACCACAACTCCAAAGCTATGGTGGACAATGGAATCCCCAAGTGTAGAACTTCTCCCAAGACCGAGGGGTTGATCTTGGAATGCTAAAATGGAAGTAAAGTGTATGGAATATGGAATAGTCTCTTGAGAGGGCTTCAATATGCTTAAATATTGAGTCTTCAACGGCCATTTTTAGACAAGGAAGCAAGCTCCTTAATGAGGTTTGGAGTTTCTCTCCCGAATGATTGTGATGATCGTTGCTTGTTTTAATCTGTTCCAGACGAAAGGCGGGTGACATTCGCAAAATCCGGGCAGCTTTCACGCATTTAAAATAATCTTCTTCGCTCCAAGGGTCGAAAGCCGGGCGGCTTCTGCCAAAAGCCAGGCGGCTTTTGGCTCGAATTAATGTTTTAATTCTACGGCGCCCAAGGACGGGCGCCTTTCATGAAAGCCGGGCGGATTTCGTCTTTTCTTGCTCCAAACGCCCTTTTCTTCTCTTTGGACGTGGAAAATGGGTTTGGGGGTAAAAGTCGGCCGACTTTTATAATAGACGGGCGCCTTTCGCTTGCCTTGTGCATTTTAGTAGACTTTGTTTGCTTCTCGGGATGCGTTTGGTTGACCTTTTTCCGTCGGTTTCTTCGTGTGTATTCTACCATCCTTGTATATGATCCAATCATCGATTTAAAGTACTTCTAGCAAAACGAGGCATATGTGTGAAGATTTAATTGTTTTAAGTATAAAAACATTTATAAACGATCATATAAAACACGTTAATAGAACGCTTATCATGTACTGGCCAACGTTGTATGGCATTCATTCTTATTACAGATGTGTTTAAGTCATTGTTGTTTGGCGTGAAACCGGCGGAGTCCATGCACATCTGCATCCAAAGTGCCTTTGAATTCGTCCTAAGTCCGGACAGTGGTTCTCCGTTGACGGGCAACCCCAACAATACTTCTATATCCTGTAAGGTGATGCCCACCTCACCAAAAGGCAAATGAAAAACGTGTGTCTCGGGTCTCCGTCTCTCAACCAACGCCGTAATAAGCGACCAGTCTAACTGCAACCTTCCGATGCCGTCGACGCCATAAAATCTGGAGGCCTTCAGCAATGCTACCACTCCTGGATGATGTGGTCCGTCTTTGTACACCATTGAACAATATATATTACATCTCAACTTCTCATCCAAGGATGTAGCACCATTCCAAATAAGGTCCGCGCGATGTGCGTAATGTGACATCACCAGCACAGACCGATCAACCGGGTCCATAAGTGGTATTTGTGCAGCCATTCGTATCTCAACTAACAACAAAAATCATATATTAGTGTTATATACTTCCTCCGTTCTTTAAAAGTTGCAACATTAGAATTTCTACACTATTCAAAGACCTTACTTTGACTACGATTTTCTAATAGTATATATAATCAAATTATGTATAAAATGTTACTAATTTCTATTAATGCAAATTTCCAAAATATTAACTTTTTTTAATTTTTACTAATACATAATTAAATATAATTACAGCCAAAGTTGTGCGTTGACAAACTTGAAAGTCAAACTGTTGCAACTTTTAAAGAACGGAGGATAGTATATGTGTGTATGTCTATTATAATGACATATATATGAAATTATAAATTACATATAAATTTTCAATGAAACTATCTCAGTGTTAAGTATTACATTATAATATATGTACAATTGATATTGGGCTTATCCACTGAACAATATTACCACCATGCCAAAAACTATAAAAGGACTAGTTCTAGACGAGGTTGTGAAAATTGTACGAGTGTAGTGCAATTATAATATATGTACCGATACAAATTTTAGACTTGCCACTGAGTAATATTATCATTGTGCCAGAAACTAGAAAAGGACAAGTTCTAATCATAACATTTGCCAGAAACTAGAAAAGGACTAGTTCTAGACGAGCTTGTGAAAATCGTACCAATATAGGGCAATTATAATTTATGTTTGCTTTTATGGTCCAATTATAATACATGTTATGAACTAAATTGTATTATAGTGTTATTTGAAAATAAATAATGATGACTAAACTAAAATGTTCAACTAACTTAACTAAATTTAAATTTGTAATAGCAACGTAGTCTCAAATTACCATATACACTAATTTATTATGTAATATATTAGTAACAAATATTAGTGAAGCAATAATTAGAGTAATTGAAAAATAGTAAACGTGCTTACATTATCAACATAAATTAACTACTATTAAGGAAACAGTACAAATAATTATAAGTTGTGGGCTAATTATTTCTATTGTTATTTATTTAGTATGACATATATCAACTATCTTAATAGCAATTAAGATTAATTACATATTAATATTAACATTTTCGAAATATTCAGACTGACATAGCACAATCAGTCCAAAAAATTAATCGTAAAGAGTAAAGATATAATTAAAATTCTAACCTTTATTTCAAGAACTCGGAGAATAGAATTAGCAAGAACATTCAATAATTTTTTCTAACTGAATTTATTTTTATGGTAGTAGGCTGAATATGATATTGAAGAGATTTAAATAGGTTAAGTTTGAGGTTCGGAGTATGGATTTCCATGCAAAACAGTGGAAGGTTGGGATAAGTTTTGTACATCCTACGGTTGAATTGTGGACTGAAGAAGCACGATCCGGATGGAGTTGTTCTGACCAATCCGGGAGCTTTGATTTTTCGGATTAGCCATATCCGAACTGCAAAAGACTGACATGCATGCTGCTTAGCTTCTGACACATGCGGTTAGTTGACATATTTTCAAATTGGAAAATCAGATTAGGATAATCTGAATTTTCCTTCTACCAATTAAATCACAATTTCGGATTACACGAATCCGACTTTCTCTTCTGACAATTCCCTCTCATACTTTTCGTCGAAGCTGAGGAATTCACAAAAAAAAAACTAGAAAAGTCGGATTACCCAAACCCGTTTCCCGTAAATTCATACCCTAACTCTGATATTCGTATTTTGGGAATGGATGCATGAAAGTCCCGTAAATCCATCCTTTTCTCCATTCTTGACATGTTTTTATACATGGCATTAGAAGGAACAAATTATTATGGAATACAAATTGATCAGACATTTTCCAGACCACACCAATTTAGACCAGATCAGATCACACCAAACTTAAGCGGAATAGACCAATTAAAAACATTCTACATTAGAAAACTCCCAATAAAAAACAATTTATGCAAGACTCAAGCAATCTACGTATCTCCAAATAATAGTTTGGATGAGTATTTATTTCTTCATCAGAAAACTTCCATTAAAATTATGGGTAGGATTGATTCCTAAAAAGAAGTCAAACATAATATATTAATGGACAAAAATAAAAATTCATACGTGATGCACATAGAAGGAATACTAGAAGGCAATAGTTAATATATATAGGGGAACCAATATATTTTAGAGTGAATAAAATCTTCTCTATTCATTATTGAGAATTTATGCAGAGGAAAATTACTATATATAAGCAAATAAATTACTGATCTCCTAATTTAGTGATAGTCCTTTATTTATTTATATATGTAAATACCCTAATTTACCAAATAAATTCCGATCATTATTTGCTTTTTATTAGATGATTATGGATTATTTACTGTCTTAGGATGAATTACTATTTCATTTATTTTATATGATTATTAAATGATGTAATAACTAACAAAAAGTATTGAACCTAATTATTACAAATGAAAATAAAAACTCAAATGAATAAATTCAAAATTAATATCAATCTAAGTGGAAAGTAAAAATGAGGAAAATCCAAATTTGATTCCTTATCTCAATAGTTACTTATATTTGCCATCGCTTTCTTGAAATAACTTTAAAAAATTTCAATGCACATTATAGAATTGAAAGATATTTTATACATATGGATGAATGTTAAGATAACTCCTCTTAATTGAAGATTCCTACACATGTGTACATCTCTTTTAAAATAATACGTACTACACTATATTTTATTTATATGTCTAATTTGTTTAATTTAATTTCTCTGCTTTAAATTTAAAAGGTGGCGTGGATGAAGAGACTTACCAAATCTACAATTATATTGGGCAAGCAAACACAATCAGACCAAACACCAACTCTCGAGGATAATGACAACGATCAGGCACCCGCACCTCACAGTAAGAATTCTTTATTTGTTTAAATTATTATGATTAATAACGTCAAAAAACATATTTGATATCTATTATTTAGTTTTAATTCTCTACTCCATATGTAATTCTAATTGTTTATTCACTGTAGATTGTCCTGGAATTTATACAATCCGTAGTCCTTTTGAAAGTATTTTTTACATCAAGTGACACTGAACAACATGGTGTCCCGATTGTTCCTCTTCGTCGTCGCAACAGACGTATAATAGATGAAGGGTTACATGGGAACACAAGTGATCCTAATCCTCAGCCGGGTATCCCAAGTTAAAATTTATGAAAGAATATTTGATATTAGTTATATAGTTTTAATTTTTTTACTCCATATGTAATTGTAATTGTTTAGATCGTCCTGTAATTTATACAAACGGGTATCCTATTGAAAGTATTCTTATGTCAAGTGACACTCAACACCATGTTGTGCCGATTGTTCCTTTTCGTCGTGGCAACAGACGTATAATTGACGAAGGCTTGTATGGGAACACAATTGATCCCAATCCTCATCCAGGTATCCCAAGATAAAATTTATGAATATATGTTTGATATCTATTATTTAGTGTTAATTCTCTACTCCATATGTAATTCTAATTGTTTATTCACTGTAGATTGTCCTGGAATTTATACAATCCGTAGTCCTTTTGAAAGTATTTTTTACATCAAGTGACACTGAACAACATGGTGTCCCGATTGTTCCTTTTCGTCGTGGCAAGAGACATATAATTGATGAAGGGTTATATGGGAACACAAGTGATCCCAATCCTCAGCCAGGTATCCCAAGATAAAATTTATGAATATATATTTGATATACATTATTTAATTGTAATTTTTACTCCATATGTAACTGTAATTGTTTACTCACTATAGATCGTCCTGTAATTTATACAAATCGGAATCATGTTGAAAGTATTCTTACGTCAAGTGACACTCAACACCATGTTATCCCGATTGTTCCCCTTCATTGTGGCAACAGTCGTATAATTGATGAAGGGTTACATGGGAACACGGTTGATCCCAGTCCTCAGTCGGGTATCCCAAGTTAAAATTGATTAATTTTTATACATGTAATATTTTAGGGAAATAATAAGTAAATTTAATATATTAATAAAAGTAAATTTATAATTAATTTTTATATTGTTCCTTGTGCATTAGACATTAATTTTTTTGCTGAAAGATATTTGTTTTAGTTTTTCTTATACATATTGTGTGTTGGATAGTGTTTCTTGTGCATTAGATATTAGTGGTTGTGTGTTAGATACATATTATTCTACATGCGTAGCTGAAGATAATGTTTGTTGTGGTTTATTGTATACATATTATACATTTTTTTTAAAAATCTATATGTCATATTGATCTCATTTGAAAGATCATAAAAAGTTATTTAATTTGATACAATTTTTGTTAAACTCAAATTATAATTTAAAAAGTTAAATCAATTTTAAAACTAAAACATTTTATATGATTTGACATTTAATCTCTTCCTAATTTTTTGGTAGGTGATACCTTCAACCAATACTACATTAAATGATTTTTGAAAGGTTGACAATTTTATCGTGTGCACAAGCCACACATGGTTATTTTAGTTTGCTAAATGTGTTTCTATGTTACGCAACGTAGGAACTAGCTGTACACCTACTCATTAATCAACCGTCTTATATATAGGGAGTGGTTCTTATATATATATATATATATATATATATATATATATATATACATTTATATATTATGAGTTGTTCAGTGTTCGGTTTACGGTTTTTCGGTTGTAAACCAAACCAAACCAAACCATTCGATTTGAGAAAATTGTTACCAAACGGTTTACTTAAGTAAAACCAAACCAAACAAAACCACCAATTTTCGGTTCGATTCAGTCAAATCAAACCATTTTGCCTGACCCTAATTGAAAGCTGTAGTTCAGGCTATGCTCACTTACGTTATGAATGTCTTTTTATTGCCTATTGAGTTATGTAAGGAGATTGAAATTAGAGAAATTTTTTATTAACCCCTTCTGATTTGATCCTAATTATTGGTACAACCTTGTAATTTTAGAATGCAACTATATATCCCTTGGACTTTGATTCTATTTGTTGTTTCCCCTTTCCCTCAAAACCCTATTAAAAAATAAACGACTCAATTAGAAACGCCGTTAAATAGGCATTGTTTTGATTAATATACCCTTAATTAGGGACTGCTTGCTCCATATTCGTCTACGTACTTTTCTACTACGTATATCTTTGTCGTTTCAACTCTTCAGAACCGCAGAGGCACATACGGACTTCTTCTTCATCGCTAGAGTTCTAGCAATTTTGATCCTTTGTCCCTTCATATTTCAACTATATGGATTTTCAAGTGACACAAGATGCAGAAACTATAGGTTTTGATTCATTGGATGTAGAGTTCCTCAGAATGCCTATTGTGAGTGCAGGGTGTACATCCGAATGGATACAAGGTATTCCCTTTCTTGTTGAACATTTGAGGAATGGTAGGGGTGGAAGTGATCAAACTAGTAGGAGTACCGACACAGTTCAACTGATAGATAATAGAGAAAATCGTCAAAATGGGAGTAAAACAGGAGGTAATTGCAAAACTAGGACTCATTGTTTTAAATTCTCTAAATAGGAGTAAATATTTGCATTTGGACGGAAATAGCCTCCGATGCTGTAACATTGCGCAGACGTTGCCATCTTCTGCAATTCATCGCAAACATCTCTTCCTCCCATGAATCTGAGCTCGTCATCGACTCTGGCCTCCCATCGCATAGGCAGCCAGGTAAGTCCTCTGCTTCTTCATCTTCCTCTTCTTCTTCAAATTTATGGTCTTCTTATTTTTTGCTTCTTCTTCTTCATCTTCTAATCCTCTTCAATTTTCTAGTCCCCTATTCCCTTCTTCTTTTTCTTCTTTGGATTTGAATTTTATTTACTAATTTGGATTTTTTGGATTTGAATTTTACTTCATAAGCAAAATGTCACTTTTATAATCTGAGAATGTCAAAAGTCTTACTAGTATTTGAAAAAATTGTCATGTTTGTAGCAGTACATTTATCAGGATGACAATCTGAAAATGACATATGTTCATAAAATAATGTCATTATCTTGTCATTTATTCATATCAAGTGGCATTCTCATCGGAGGCTGCACAAACTTGAATGACATAAAAGTGTCATTTTTTAAAAAATAACCAGTAAATATGACATTCTTGATTAAAAAATGACACACTCTTCAGAATCATTACTCAGGGCATTTTGAGATTGAAATATATCAAAATTGATAAGAAGAAATTCTAGTTAAGTATATCTTCATTGGAAACTTTCACATTCATGCAATATTTTTTCAAATTTGATTGATAATTTTTTTTTAAAAAAGAAAGCAAAGAATCAGGAACAAGGCTACAAGAAGAAGATGAAGATCAGAAGAATTAGATGAAGAAAAAGAAGAAGAGGAGGAAGAAAAGAAAGAAGAGTACCTGGGAGAGAAAAGAGCAGATGACGCCGATGAAGTCGTTGATGATGGAGATCGAAGTTGCGATCGGCCAAAGGGAAAGTGGCAGGGGAGAAGTCTGGCGGTTGATGGAGAGTCGATCGATTATTTTTAGAAGAAGGGTAATAAGGTAATCTGGAGTCCTATTTGTGAAATATAAAATTTGTAATCCTACTTTGGAGTTTTAACCATGTTTTAGTCCTATTTAGGATAAAAACTTTAGATAATAATGTTAGAGGTAGCGACAAAGAATTGGGGACTGTTAAAGTTTTCAAACTTTTCCCTAAGTTTTAGCAGACTTGACAGAGATGGTCGAGTTATGGTGACGGAACTGGTCTTGGCAGCGGATAGGTTCTCTGTTCGGGTATCCTCAGAAAAACACTAAGGCAAATGCCTTTCTGTTAACTCACAAGGGAAATCTGCTGAGCACAGAGTCAAGACCTTTTGAGTTGAACAGTTACAATCTTAAAGCAGTAAAATAAAGTGCATAAAGTAAATGACACCGGGAATTTTTATAGTGGTTCAAGGAACAACGTGTTCCTCTAGTCCACTGTTCCACTAAGCTTGTAAAGACAACAGTTACAACGCCTTAGTCCTAGCACTTAAGAAACTCTCCTCGTCTTCTTCAAGTCTAGTTGTCACCCGAGATGCTCTTCCTAGCTTCCTGATGGCTGGTCTCGTTTCACTGAGTATCCTCGAAGTATCACCACTTCACCACTCTAGTTACTTTGAGACGTCCCTTCTTTTGCAAGAAGTGTTTCGGTTAAGAACGATTTCTCCAATGTAGCTTCGTCACAAGAGATGTGTAGTTGAGGCTTTAGAAGTGTTGAAGAACTGGAGGAACGATTCTCTCGCGTTGGAAAGAAAAGATATGGAGTTTATATTCTTTTCCAACATAAACTTTGTTTCAAAAAGTGAACACATCACAAACAACATGACTGAATCTTTAATAGCTGGTTTGACAAATTGAGGGGTCTGCCTATTGTTCAACTTTTTGATGGTTTTAGGCAGAAATGCATGTATCGTTTACATAAAGGCCTTGTTTGGTTCAAAGGAGGGGAGGGAAGGGGAGAGTCAAGGAGGGAAGGGAAGGGGAAGGAAGGATTTTGATAAAAAATTATGTTTGGTTGGAGGAAATAGGAGGAAAGGTTTAATGAAAATATTTTTGCAATTTACTTTTATTTGATAGCTTACTTAAAAAAATAGATACATGTCTAACTATTGTGAATATTATTCCTATGGTCATGAGTTTATTTGATTGTTTACTTTTTAAATTTTATAATTTTCATTTTTCAGTTTGGAATTTTTAATTTTTAATTTTTATTTTTAAAATTTTATTATTTTTAATTTTTTAAAATCTTTAATTTATAATTTTTAAATTTTTAAATTTTTAAAATTTTTAACTTTTTAATTTTTAAATTTTTTAATCTAATTTTTTTTAATTTTTTAATTTTTCAAAACTTTTTGTTTTTCACTTTTTTATATTATAACGTTTTGTTCATTCACGTAGGAAATGAATAGTTTGTGGTTATCAACACGTTTCCTCCGAAATACCCTGATTTGGGGGGTTTAGAATGGGAGGAAGTAGAAGATTTTGAAAGTCTTCCACTTTCCTCTCCTTCCCCCCTATTTCCTTAAAAAAAACACAAATTCCCCACTTTCCTCCCCTCCCCTCCGAAACCCTCCAACCAAACAGGGCCAAAAGGTATGGTAAAGGATGTTCAATGGAGGGTAAAATCACACCTGAAACTAGGAAAGTTCTTAATAGAATCGTTACTTGTAGTAGATTCTGTAGATTGACTCCAAAGGGAGAAATGATGAGTTTGAAGTAAAAGAAGGCAAAGCAACATTTGCAGTAAAGTTAGCAACCAAGAAATGTAGTTGCAAATGGTGGGACATTTCTGACATTCCCTGTAAACATGCTGCATTATGCATTGGATATAAGAGGGAAAACATAGAAGAATACTGTGATGAATACTCTTCAGTTAAGCAATAATCCGGTTCTAAAATTACAAGGTTTATTTAATAATTATGACCTAATCTTAAGGGGCTAATCTTTATCTTCTCTTGAAATTATTATGAATGGCTTTTGGTGGAAAGGGAAGTTGGGGTCTGGGATCCGTTGAAAGGATTGGACTTCTCTTAGCAAATCAAAAAGCTGCGGTGGCCTCACGTTTAGGAGGCTTCGAGAATTTAACTTAGCTATGTTAGCTAAACAAGCTTGGCGTATTTTTAATTATCCCGACTCTCTTGTTGGTAAAGTCTACAGGGCACGCTATTTTGCTAAGGGTGATTTTTTGTCAGCCAGTATTGGGAATAACCCCTCATTTATCTGGAGGAGCATTTTTCAGACTCTAGGTCTAATTCAAAATGGCTTCAAGTGGGGAGTGGGGAAGGGAAAATCAATTAATATTTGGGATAATCCAAAGGTCACTACGGCATCGGTTACAGGCCTTGAAGAAGCTACTATAGCAACACTACTGGTTGATTCGGGCAAAGCTTGGGACACTGATTTACCCACAGACATCTTCTAAAGCCGCGATGTCTCACTCATTCGGAGTGTTCCTATTAGTCTGCGACAGGTATCTGATGCGAGGCAGTGGAGATGGGAGGAGGACAAACACTTTTCCGTTCAGAGCTGTTACAGGAAGCTAGTCTGGGAGCTCGATTCATCGAACTGGATGGGCTGGACTTCAATGTGGTCTTGGAATATTCCTCCTAAACTAAAAATCTTTTTTTGGCAGGTTTGCAATGGGTGTTTACCTACGAAGGATCTCCTCCGACCAAGACGTGTGAACTGCCCAGGGAATTCCTGGCATGCTCTGTTGCAAAGGAGGCGTGGGCGGCGATTTTCTGGAGCTGGACTGGGAATGGAGCATCCAATTTTATGAAGCAAGTGCGAATGGAATTCCAAGCTAGAAGAAGGGAGGAGCTCGAGAAACTGATTTGGGGCTGTTGGGCTCTATGGTGCGAACGAAATCAACAGCTGTGGCAGAAATCCTTCTCGAGTACAGGCCAATTTATGATGAAAGCTCAAACCTTTGTCCTAGGTTGGTCTCAAGCTCAGCTTGCACGCATGTATGGGAAGAGGGATAATCATCGGTCAGATTCTTCCTGGAGAAGACCAGCGGGTGGGAGGCTTAAACCGAATGTTGATGCTACGGTGAAGGCTGAAAAATGTGGGTTTGGGTGGTGTCTTCGTGATGAAGATGGTAGCTTTGTGGCGGGGGCGACGAAACCTTGGCTGGGGCGACTTTCCCCTCTGGATGCAGAATTAATTGGTATTAGGGAGGTTTTGAGCTGGTTACAGGAGACAGATTGAAGAAGGGTTGATGTGGAATCAGATGCAGCCCGCACTATTTCGGAGATTTTAAACGGTTCTAGTTGTTCCTCCTATGGTTTGGTAGCTGATGATAAGAGTTATAGCGAAAAGTTTTTTCTAGAATTTCTTTCTCTCATATTAGGCGATCAACGAATAAGACAACTCATACGATTGTTAGGGCGTTGATTGTTCTCTGTCTGATTTGCGGTCTTGATTTTTTGAGTACCCGCTTTTTATTTCCCCAGTTCTGAACAATGATATAATTAATGAAAGCTAGATTTTTCCTTTGTAAAAAAAGAAAAAAAAAACAGTAATCTAAAATTAAATGCATTGTGTATTTGTGTACTAGCTAGACTAGAAGATCAAAATTGGCCGAATATCACATACTCCGTACTATTTTGGCCAAACCATAGCAGCGGTCTAGAGATCATCACTCACCTCTCGAAGTCAGTAAGTATATGGTGCATCCGGGTGTATGTATACCCAGTTCAAATAAGAAAGACAGACCAACAATCAATACAACTCAAAAAAAATTCGGTGACATTTTTGTAATATAAGTGAAAAATTACGGTTTCCGTTAAATGAGCAATAATGTATATTTAGTGAGCATCTGACATATTTTATTGAGTATTTAGAGGCTAACAATGAGTATCATGATTTGTGCTTCATATCTTCTAATTCATTTTTTATTCTTTTTTTTTCTTTTATAAAAACTAATTGAATTATATCTATAATACACTTCTATGAATTTCCATACGCGAATTTAATGCAATATGATACTTTTAAAATATGCATTATATAACATTTTAAAATGAGCATAACATTAGTACCAAATGAGTATACGTAACTTATAAAATGTTTATTGATAAAAACGCATTTTTGTGTGTTCATTCATTTTGGACGTTATACTCATTTTAATTTAACATAAAACTTATTTTAGCACCAGGCGTGGTCTACATTGGCGGGTGAACTTCATTTGACGGCACAACATGTATCAAAACAGCATGATGATGGTGGGGGCATCGGATGAATATTTGTGCCGCTAGTTCCTCTCCACCTTAGAGGGGCCGGCTTACGAATGGTTCAACCGATTGCCCGAGGGCTGCATTGACTCATGGCAAGAACTCGCCCAGCGATTCTTGACGCAATTTGCGGGAAGGCGCCGCACAAGAAAACACTTCTCCCACTTGCTAACAGTGAGGCAGAAGAAGGAGGAGACCCTTCGGGACTTCCTGGAGCGCTGGAGGACGGAGGCCGATAAAGTTGATGGTGCTGACGACGGGACCCTCCTGGCCCTCCTACAAACAATACTCCGCCCCGGGAACTTCTCAAGAAGCCTCATCATCGACCCCCCCCCCCCCCCCCCCCCGCGCGATTATATAAGGGTCCTACAGCGGGGGGACCGGTACGCCGAAGCCGAGGAGGTG
This sequence comes from Cuscuta europaea, assembly GCA_945859875.1. Lineage (NCBI taxonomy): Eukaryota > Viridiplantae > Streptophyta > Magnoliopsida > Solanales > Convolvulaceae > Cuscuta > Cuscuta europaea. Next base: position 9,923,905 of record CAMAPE010000009.1, read on the forward strand.
GAAAAATGCCACCACGTCCCAGATCAGCAACGCCCTCGGCCAGACGACAAAGGTAACCGGGGGCCGGGGGCTCCCCGCAATCATCCCAAGGATTCTGCCCCCTCCGGTGATCGCCCCCGGCATGGCCAAGCCAAGCCCGGGGGAGGCTACAAGGGGAATCCGAGGGCTTGGGCACAGCCTGTCCTCTTGGAGCACCCTCGGACACCTTTGACGCACCCCGTCAGCGTCATTCTGGATTTTGCTGAGGAGAGGGGCCTAGTGGAGCGAGATTCACGCGCACCCCCGGAGGTATTTGCCATCAATCCCAACTACCCCTACTGTCGTTTCCACCGGCACCAGGGGCACAGGACCGATGATTGCCATCAGCTGAAGACGGCCATCGAAAGATTGATACAAGCGGGCCATCTGTCCCAGTTTATCCAGGGCCCTCAGCAACAGGGCCCCCCTCATCAGGGGCCACCCCGAGGGCAAACTGCGAGAGCAAACGCATGGGTCAACCCCAACACCACCCCCCTCGGCAAAAAGAGGGAGATTGGGAACCTGGAAGAAGAGGAGGAGGAGTACCCCCGGTACCAAGAGAAGAAGCGCCACATCCTCATGATCACGGGGGGCAATACCGGAGGTGATTCTACTAGTCAACGAAAGAAGTGGGCTCAATCACTTTACGTGGGGGAAGTCACTCATATGCCCCCAGTAAAGCGGCTGAGGGAGGAACCCATTATCTTCACCAACGCTGATCTCCCCCCAGTATCCTCCCCCCACAGGGATGCCCTCGTCATCCGCACCGAGATCAACGACACTATTATTCACAGAACTTACATTGACACGGGCAGCTCCGTCAATGTAATGTACCTCAGGACCTTCAGAGAGCTGCATCTGGAGAGGGGGTCCCTTCGGCCCATCAAGACCCCTCTTGCCGGCTTCACCGGCGACACCATTGATTCCGAGGGGGTTATAACCCTCCCGGTACTATTCGGCGACAGGCTCCATAGGGCCAAGCTCGAGGTGGAGTTCGTCGTCGTCAACATCGACTGCGCCCACAACATCATCCTCGGCCGGCCAGCCCTCGAGGATCTCGAAGCCGTCATCTCCATGAGGCACCTCTGCCTCAAGTACCCAGCCGAGGGGGGAATAGGTTACTCAAGGGGAAACCAAAAACTTGCTCGCGCTTGCTACCTCCAAGTAACAAAAAAGGTTAGCAAGACGGAGTTCCGCGTTGACACCATCACTGGAACTGTGGAAGCGGAAGAAAGGAGGCCGAGGACTGAACCAGCCGAAGAGGTAGAAGACTTCGCGCTCGATCCGGCCAAGCCGGAGAGTGGTGAAGATTGGAGCCAAGCTCCCCGAAGACCTGAAGACCGGCATCATCAGCGCCCTCCGCGCCTACTCCATTGTTTTTACATGGGGGCCGGAGGACATGCCGGGGATCAGCTGAAGGGTCATCACCAACCGCCTCTCAGTGGACCCTTCGTCCAAACCAGTACAACAGCGGAGGAGACCCCTCTCGGCCGAGAGGAGGGAATTTGTGAAGAAGGAGGTCGCCATGCTCCTCTCTATCAAGCACATCAAGGAGGTGAAGTACCCCTCATGGCTGGCAAACGTAGTCCTCGCACAGAAACCACCCTCATTCCGCATGTGCGTGGACTACACGGATCTCAACAAGGCGTGTCCCATGGACCCCTTTCCTTTGCCAAATATTGATCAACTTGTGGATGAAACCGTGGGGTGTGAAATCATGTCATTCCTCGACGCATTCCGCGGATATCATCAAATATACATGCATGAGGAAGACGCTGAAAAAACAGCCTTCATGACTCCCGATGACATCTTCTGCTACCTCGTCATGGCCTTCGGCCTAAAGAACTCAGGTGCCACCTACACTCGGATGGTGGCCAGAGTATTCCAAGTTGTCCTGAGGCGCACCATGGAGGCTTATGTTGATGACATGATCGTCAAAAGCAAGCAATCAGCAAGCCATGCTGATGACCTGAGGGAGATCTTCGCCATCATGCAGAAGTTTAGCCTTCGGCTGAACCCAAAGAAGTGTACCTTTGGCGTTCAGGGGGGCAAATTCTTGGGCTACATGGTGAGCCGAAGGGGTATCGAGGCCAACCCTGAGAAAATCCAGGCCATCATCAACATGGAGCCCCCACGCAACGTAAAGGAGGTCCAACGATTGACGGGCCGCCTGGCAGCCCTCAATCGCTTCTTATCAAAATCGGCGGAGAAGTCCTTACCCTTCTTCCAGATCATGAGGAAAACCGTCGGTTTCCAGTGGACTTCAGAGTGTCAAGGGGCTTTCGAGGAACTGAAATGGTACTTATCTTCATCCCCTGTGCTCTCTAAACCCAAGGTGGGGGAAATCTTGTACCTTTACTTGGGTGTCATCCCGGCTGCCATCAGCTCTGTACTCATCCGGGAAGAGGATGGTATCCAGCATGCCATTTTCTATGTTAGCAAAACCCTCAGGGAAGCGGAGCTCCGGTACTCCCCCGTGGAAAAAATGGTGTTAGCTATCGTGTGGACCGTCAAGAAGTTGGGCCATTACTTCCAAGCTCGCCTTGATGAGGAGCCCCACTTGCTCCTCCCGAATGGTAAAATGGGCTGTCTTCTTGAGCCAATACAACATCGACATCTGTCCTAGGCCCGCCATCAAGGGCCAAGCCCTAGCGGACTTCGTGACGGAGTGTACGACAAGGGCAGCCACGGACGAGGAGCCCTCGGCCCCTTCGGATGATTGGTGGACCCTCTACACCGACGACTCCTCCGCCATCAAGGCATGTGGAGGAGGGGTGGTTCTCATCTCACCCGAGGGCTTCCGGGCATATTATGCAGTCCGCTTCTCCTTCAAAGTCTCTAACAATGAAGCCGAATACGAGGCCTTCCTCTGTGGCCTTCGGCTGGCAGCTAACATGAAGGCCCGACAAATCCACGTCAAGTGCGACTCCAAGTTAGTCGTCGGCCAAATCTCCGGGGAGTACGAAGCCAAAGAAGGGAGAATGAAGTAATACAAGGAGGCAGCCAAGGAATTGCTTAAGGTATTTGAGGCACACTCTCTAACTCAAATACGGAGGGCTCAAAACTCCGAGGCCGATATTTTATCGAAGCTCTCGGCAGAATCCCCTGAGCACATCTCGAAGATTGCCAAAGTGGAAGAACTCAGCCTCTCCAGCATACATGCTAGCCCTGTCATGAACATACAACAAAGACAGGAGGAATGGATCTCAGACATTGTTGCCTTCATCACCACAGGGAAACTGCCCGAGGATGAGGCCCGCGCCAAACTGGAAAAGCTGAGGGCTCCCAGCTACGTTATCGAGGACGGAAAGCTTTACAAAAGATCCTACAATGGGACATTACTTCGGTTCCTTCATCAAGATGAAGCCAAAGTAGCGATGAAGGAAGTGCACAGTGGGACTTGTTCAGCTCACCAGGGACCCTTCTCCATGTCCCGAAGGCTGATAATCCAGGGCTACTGCTGGCCTACGATGGCCCGGGATTGTGCAAATCTTGCCCGGAGGTGTCCCGCATGCCAACCCTTCCAGAAAGCCCCCGGCAGGCCAGCAGTCAACTATGCCCCCGTCAGCACATCCATACCCTTCGCTCGATGGGGTATAGACCTTGTGGGCCCTCTGCCGAGGGGTACCTCCAACAACAGGTACATCATTGTCGCCATCGATTACTTCACCAAATGGGTGGAAGCAGAGCCCCTCGCCAGCATCACTGAGGCCCGGTGCCGTCACTTTGTTCTTAAAAACATCCTCACAAGGTTTGGCGTCCCTCAACAGATCATCTCCGACAATGGGACTCAGTTTGAGGCAACCCCCTTCTGTGCCCTCCTAGAGGCATGAGGCATCAAACACACCTTCTCATCCGTTGCCTACCCTCAAGGCAACAGTCAAGTGGAGAACGCCAACAGGACCTTGCTCGAGGGCATAAAGAAGAAGCTGGAGGCCGAAGGGGGTAGTTGGGTGGAAGAGCTCCACAACATCTTATGGGCCTACCGTACCACCCCTTGGAGGGCAACTGGCGAGACACCCTTCTCCCTTTGCTACGGATTTGAAGCTAAGGCCCCCACTGAGGTAACTCTTCCAACCCGAAGGGTCACACAGTATGATCCAGAGGCCAACGACGCCAATATGGCCCTCGAACTCCACCTGATTTCAGAACGCCGAGAGCAAGCCTTCATACGCGCGGAAAACTACCGAAGGCAAGTGAAAAGTTACATTGACGCCAAGGTATGCTCCCGAGAATTCCAAGTGGGGGACTATGTTCTCTGAAGAAGGGAAGCTAGCCAACCAACCGAGGGCGGGAAGATGGCACCAAAGTTCGAAGGCCCCTACATCGTGGCAGCCATCATCAAGCCAGGAACTTACAGACTAAAACACCCTAATGGGACTGAAGTCCCTAGGCACTGGAATGTACATCACTTAGTTAAATTTTATCAATAAACTCCAGAGCGGCCAAGCCCTCATAACTAGTGAATGTATTATTTTACGACCCAAGGCCTAAAAAGTCTGAAGAATGACGGCATTTTGAAGACACCAAGAACACGGAACAGGATTCTTACGAAGGGCCAAGCCCTCATATCACCCCCTGGCCCAAGGCCTTACCCCAAGGAAGAACCCTCGGCACCAAGTGCCAAGGGTAGACAATACTATCACCTACAACAAAAAGAAATCACCAACTGTCCCCAAATGGAGACCCCTCGGGACTTCAGTGCCGGGGGGACACACCGCTATCAGCTTTCAACAAATGGGGAGAAACACCAAGTGTTTCCACAAGAAGACCCCTCGGTACCAAGTACCGAGGGTAGACACCACTATCCCCTACGATGAATGAAGGAAAAACACCAAGTGTTTTCACAGAAGACCCCTCGGTACCAAGTGCCGGGGGCCGTACATCGGAACAAACACCAAGTGTTGTTCCTAAGCCGTACCCCTCGAGGACGCCTATACCGAAGGCGCCACCTCTCGGTGCCGGCAGCACGTAGTGCCCCCGGCCATTTGCAACCAGTGTGCAAATGAAAACCCTTCCCTGAAACGCTTTCTGCGTCATCACCCCAAGGGTATGACAGGCACGAGAAATGCCCAGGATTCGACTTTCAAAAATGGAACGCTTTCCGCGTCATCACCCCAAGGGTATGACAGGCACGAGAAATGCCCAGGATTCGACTTCCAAACCGAAACGCTCCCCGCGCCACCACCCCAAGGGTGTGGCAGGCCACGGACTATATCTAGCGCCGAGGGGACGACTTTCAAAACTGAGGCGCTTTCCGCGCCATCCCCCAAGGGGAGGCAGGCTACAGACCACCATATCTTGTACCCGGGAAACGACCCTCGATCCCCTCGGAACTCGGAAGGTTAACCCGAGGGGGGAGCTAATGGTGTATTCTGTTACCTCCCGATAGGCCAAGCCTTACCAAGAAACCAAGTTTCTTGAAGCCTTCCCTCCGCTACCTAAAAAAATGGGGTGGTGAAGGGGAGTAGACTCGGCGAGAAATCAATGAGTACATCACTCCAACAATTCACAGAAACATACCGAGGGCTCCCCACGGGAACACCTTCGGTACCTGGAAGCTCACAGGTACAAAGGATACCATTCACAACAGACATCATCAACAAATGGCTAAGTCCACTCAAGGATTGCCTCTGGCTATACCTAAAACCGAAGGCTCAAATACTACAAAACATGGCAGGCTCAGCCAACAACAACTCAAAACGTCCCCGAAGGCTACTACATAACAAAACTATCAGATGTGGCCAAACCAAATCAAGAATCACCTCCGGCACCTCACTACATGCCGAGGGGATGCATCTAGACAATTCCCGAGGGAGTCTGCCCCTTTTTATGCTAGACTTGGATTACAAACTCTCATATATCAACATTGGGGGGACATAACAAGCAACCGAAGGCTCTTTGTTGTCACGAGCCAACATTACAAGGCGAAGGAAACTATCCTAAACCTACAACATATACAGCCGAAGGGTCCCCTCTCGAAGGCCAGCAGCAGGAAATACTTGGAGAAAATAATCTAAGTCCTAGATGCTTTGCCCCTTGTGGAGCCACCAGTCAACCGAAGGCATATCTGAGACAAGATCCTCACATTCACCCGAGGGCTCCTACTTCATACGTGCTACACTTAGAAAAATTTCTAAGTCCCAAAAGTTTTTACCCTCGGTCAAATCTCCATGCAGCCAGAGGGGCCGCACAGTCAAAGGCTTGATGAAAACACACTTACAAAAATTTCCTATGTCCTACATATTTTGACCCTCGGTCAAATCTCCGTGCAGCCTGAGGGGTCACACGGTTGAAGACTTGGTAAAACTACACTTAGAAATATTTTCTAAGTCCTAACTATTTCTGGGCCCTCAGTCATACATCCAGTCAGCGAAGGGTATCCAATCACCAAAGGCTGGAATGTATTCGAACACTTAGAAATATTTCTAAGTCCTAAACACCTCGCCTCCGGTTATCTCATGAAGGCTACACAGGACCAGAGGGAAGGAATTAGCCGGGGGCCAATAGATGAACAAACACTTAGAAATATTTCTAAGTCCTGAACATTGTGCCCTCGGTGAAAGTTTCAAACTGACTAAATAGGCCTAGTAGCCGAGGGCTACGAGAAGCACTACACTTGGAAGAATATATTCTAAGTCCTAAACATACATTCAGAAAAGCGAAGGCATACATTCAAAGAAAGACGAAGGCATACATTCAAAAAAAAACGAGGGCATACATTCAAAGAAAAACAATCGGAAGAAACAAATTATACACAAAAGCCCGAAGGCCGGTATTCATTCATAAGAGAAATGGAAGAGTTAAAGTATATATTACAATATGGCCGAGGCCGAGAGTACACAGATATTCATTACAAACAAAAGAAGAGGTGTTCAAAAAGCTGCTAAGTGCAAGTGTTTCCTTCAGCTGTTGCCTCCTCGGCGGGCTTCGAGGTGACCTCCTCCCCGAGGGCAGCCTCGGCATCACCATCACCAGATCCCCCCATCATCATGGAATCATGGATCACAGGTCTCTCTTCGCCCGGGGGGGGGGGGGGGGGGAGGGGGTTTCTCACATCTGGCTGCAAAGAAGGAAGGCCATACGCCGAGGGGTCAAATTCCTCGAGGGAGACTTGGAAGTGCCTGGCTAGCCTCCGGTACACAAGGTGCTGGGTGAAGAATTCACCCCCTTGGTAATAATTGTCTCCCCTCTCCGCCATCCAGTCTCCCCCGGGGCCCTTCACCCAGTCATCTACTGATGACTCCACGACCGAGGCCACCCACTGCTGCCTATCTTCGGCTTTCCAGCCCTCGGCCATGAATGCAGCAACAACTTCCTCTCGGGCTTTGGCGACGGCCTCGGCCTTGGCAAGCTCTGCCTCCTCGGTGGCTTTCTTAGATGCCCTCTCGGCCTCAAGCCTGGCTTCCTCCACTGCAGCTTTGGCCTTCAGCTCAGCGCCCTCGGCAGCTTTCCGGAGATCTTCCTCCAGCATGGCCATCTGCTTTACAGCATCAGAGTTCTTCAGGATGAGCTCCTTCATCTCCCGATCCTGCTCCGCCTTCCGGAGGCGCCATTGCTCGAGCCTCTGTGCATGCTCCCCGAGGGCTACACAAGCCTGATAAACAACAGGAGGAGGGGTCAAATTAATATGGAAAGAGCATTGAAGGTTAAACACAAGACCTAAGGAAGAAACTTACAGTTAACGAAGATCGAAGGATCCTGTTCTCGAGGGCCTCATCATCATAGGTTGAGAGGGCAGCCTTGTCCATTGCCGAGGTCATCCCCCTCAAGAAAGCCTTCGGCTCCGATGAGCCATGTAGGACAGAAGCCTCCGGGGCCAAGGAAAGCTACAGGATCTCCCGGGGGGGCTTCGCAGGGGAAGATCGGCTTGGGCTGTCGCCGCAGCTTCAACTGGGGGATCCGGAGAAGGGCGATCCTCAATGATCACCAAGGGGGCATCCTGGCCGACAGCGCCCCCTGTACCCATCTGCTTCTTAGCCGGGGGCTCAACCGCCTTGCTCCCCTTTTTCGTTTTGGTGGCCCCCTCTGCCACCCCGGCAACTCCCTCCGCAGCAGAGGGCTCCAGAGTCTCCTTTTGAAAGAAGGCTTCCACCGGCGGTTGGACCGAGGGGTCCTTCTTCTGGGCTTGGGCCTTGCCCTTCTTTTTCTTCAGAGCGAAGAGTTTACCAGCGTCCATATTCACACCTGCCAACAAAAAAAGGGTTAGACCGAAGGGAAAGAGAGAAAAAAATAAAGGGGGAAAAAATCCTAAGTACAAAACAGGAAGCCCTCGGGTACTACCTCCTGCCAGCACAAGATATTTCTCGTCTGTCTCGCCGAGGAAGCGATATCTACGGAAGCCGAGGGCGAAAAGCTCCTTGTCAGCAGTAAAGTCCTTAATGGACACTTGCTTCGTACGACCATCCGGGATCTTGGCTATTAACAAGCCATCCTTCTCCAGGGCAGCACTTCCAACCTTTGGATGCCGACGGAAGCGATCCCGAAGTTCCATCGGAAAGGGGCTCTCGACAATTCTAACGTAGCACCACCGCTCCTTCCAGCCTTTGTTGGACGAGGGCGCTTCTTTGAATAATTTCCACCGGGCCACCTGTTGCAGATTGGCGAAGCCCTTGGCGTTCGCGTGACCCCCTCGGCAGAGGTTGAAGCTCTGAAATAACAAGTCCAGGCTGGGGGTCACCCCTCGGGCCCGGCAGAGATTCAGGAAGCCCGCCATGTAGGAGTGGCTGTTAGGCGTCAACTGGCAGGGGACCAAGCCCACATACCGAAGGTACTCCTGAAGGAATGGGTGCAGGGGGAACCGGAGCCCCATTGATACCGACAGAATGTGCACGGCGATGCAATCCTCGGGAGCCCGGGAAAGCACATCATCAGGGCCCGGCTCCACCACCACTGCCGAAGGCCCCACGTGCAGCTGAGTCACGTACATATCTTCCCTGTCAGCCTTCGACCCTATCTCGAGGGCAGCAGTATTCAGCCAGGAGCACCCCTCGGGCACATCTATGGGCTTCCCCTGATCAACAACAATGCATTTCTTCTTGGGAGCGGTTTTCTTCTTCTCCTGTTTTTTCCCGGGGGCCACTCTTATCGGCGTCGGGTTGAGGGGCCGAGAGCTCCCTGCCTCACCAGCACCCCGAGGGGGAAGAATAACCACTGTCACCCTCAGCCTCTCCTTCTCTTCCTCCTCCTCTGCAACTTGTACGGCGAGGGCAAGCTCTTCATCCTCCACCTCTTGCTCGAAGCCCTCGGCTTCGGCTTCAGCCACCAACTCCTTCTGCACCTCCATCGCCATCGCGACATCCTCCTGGGCCGAGGGTTGCTCGCTCGAGGACCCCACATCCAAGAAGCTATCCTCTTCCATCGAAGGATCCCTCGATATGTCCTGGGAATCTCTTTGGGAAGACATCTTTCCACTGGTTCGAGGGCTCGGAAACACTAAGTTTTCTAAAGTTACAACTCCTAAGTCTAAGGCCGCTAAGACAGCTAGCTAAGAGGGGAGAAGGACAAGTAGGGAACTGACGTTAAAGCAGGAGTTAGATCGAGGGCAGTGTTTCTCTCTCTAGAAAAAATCCGACAGAGCTTCACTAACAAATGATCGCACAGGGAGAGTGGTGTCCGGCCATGGGGTATTTATAGGCACCTGGATCCGGGCTTGGGCCTGGGAACCGGGCCTTCGGTTGAACTGACATCATTACAAACCGTGGTTTCGCCCAATCGGTGACACCCGCCCACGGACAGCCAACGAGCACACACCACGTGGCAGCCCCCCCCAACGACTATATTCTGACGTTAGATATTCCAACGGCTATATTTCCAACGACTATATTATAGGAGCCTCCGGCTATATTTAGCAGCCCACTCCTTCATCGACCAAAGAACTAACCCCCAGGCTTTTTACTTCACTCCACTTCATCAAGAAGAGCCCCCGGGTACACTTACCCAGAGACACTCCCGGTTGGTGCCCCACACACTACATAACAAATGCCTTCGGGCTCACTCCTTCAGAAGCCCACAGCTTCATAACAGGCCCACTCCTCGGGGATCCCCCCTCAGCACTTTGAGGGCCGGGTAGCCCCCGGGGAATACGCCTCATTGACAGGTAGTCTACGGCGCACAGGTAACGGGATCCCTCAGGTACCCTCCTCACCAATTGAACAAGAAACAGGGGACACCCCGGTAACACTTCAACTACTACTCACATTCATGACGCCCTCAATCCCCAGATTGAGGGACTCCCCTTCGGCACCTCCCAGGAAATCAACAGCACGCCTCTGGCTAATCAACACATGAGCCCTGAGAACAAGGAAAGCCTTCAGCATCAGCATTATTCTCCATTTCGAACCAGGGCTTCACATTTTCGATTCATCGTTGGGGGAATTCGGTGCACTCTTTTTCCCTCATTAGGATTTTTTCCCACAGGGTTTTTCCTAATGAGGTTTTTAACGAGGCATCCCCCCAAAATGAAACGAAAAGCGTTAGCCTTCGGCCCAAAACAGCAACGCAACTACTCTACTCCTTTTCACCACTTTGCAAGTGCCTCAAGGAGTGGGGGACTGGGGAACCCCCTCGGGAAAAATTACAAAAATCACAAACATGACCCCCCTCAAGTCCTGACATGTGGGTAACTGAGGGACTGTCCTCGGCAAGATAAACAAACAGCAAACTACCCACAACTCTACAAACTACAACGGAACAACGGCAGGGGACAAACACAATTACTCCTTTTTCCTCAAGTACCTTTCGGCAAAAGGAGTGAGGGACTCCTGATGGAGTATATGGCCCGGGAACCCCCGGCCCACAGACTTCCACTACTCCAATAAAGGCCCAATAGGCCCAGGAAGCACAACAGGCCCAAATCACAGCGCCCAGAGTACCAAGCAGCCCACAATGCGCAAATCAGTAGCCCTCGACACCTGGAGCCCTCGGCACCAAGGGGGTCCCCGGTACTCAGAGCCCTCGGCTAGTCCTCTACAGCTGAGGGCACCTTTTCCGACATGATATCCGCCCCACATGCGTATAGATCACCGTACCAAGTACGACGTCACATCCAACAGCCGCATTTAATGCGGCCACATGCGGTTGCCAGCGCCAGCCAGTTGAGGTGACCCCTCGGCCAATGGACGCTTGACACGTGTCCTTGTCCGGCATTTATTACTACTATAAATAGCACCCCATTTCCCTTTTGTAACCAAGTCACAAGACACAACACGCTGAATACTTGCTTATATACTTTCTCTCTCTATACTTACTTGCTCTGACTTCTCTCTAGTTATTCTCCGTAATAACCCCTCGGATAAGTTATCCCCCGGGCAGACTATCCATCAGGTGATATAAAATTAATCTTTAATTAATACTCTGTATGATATAATTTTTGTAAAAGTTTGACAATAAATAAAAAATTATAACAATTGCAAAAAAAGATGGACAACCCACATGATAGAGAGGAGTGACTAGATGAAGGTGATGTTCAACCTCTTCGTGAAGAAATAACTTTAATCACATTATTATACTTTAAGGAAAAAAACAGGTTAGTTAAATAACGACAGTTGATAAAGTTTAATAAAACCGGAGTATAAATTCATGACTCTAACTTCTTATTTCCTGTTTTAAATTTACAAATTTTAGCTCCTCTATTACTTCTAAAAGATGATAATAATAACTACGTACTCCCCCATCCCGATGAATTCTTCCAACTTTTCTTTTTGGTCCGTCCCAATAAATTTTTCCAAATTTCCAAAAAAGAAAACCGACTCATACTAAAATCCCTATTTTAACCTCCCCAATTAAAAATCCTATCCCATTTCCCATCTCCCATTTACCTCATCCACATCCCTCTCTCCCATTTACTCCCACCACCTCTCTTTCTCTGTCACTGCATGCATCTGTCTCTCTCAATTACTTCAACCGTCTCCCTCTCTCATTTACTTCAACCGTCTCCCCCTCTGTAAATCAATCTACCCTTCCGTGTGTGTGAAGTGCCTGCTGTAAATGTGCGTGTGTGTGGAGTGTGTGATGGAAGTGTGCATGTGTGTATGAAAGGAATGAGGAGGGAGTAGTATATGTAATGAACTTAAAATTGATCTCCCTCCTTTTTTTGCCTTGCCGCCTCATTGTATGCACAATTAGCCATTTGGTGAATAGTGTTTACTATTCACATGTCAATCATATCTACTTTTAATCATTTTTATCCCGTTTATAGTTTTTACCTCACCTTTTACCCCTTTCTTTACCCCATTCGGCCAGGGTATAAAGGGAAAGTCAACTCCTTCAACCTTTTGTAATGAATAAAATGAAATAATAAAATGTATTGACTTGATTTAATGTTTTTACAAAAAAAATAGCTTCTATATTGAAATTACACTAAAAAGTTAAATTAAATTAGATTTTTTTTTGTGCTGATGTGGAACAAACTTAGGCAATATTAATTGATCAAATAAAATAGATGTTATTATGTTAATATGAGAAAAAAGAATTGACCATGTTCACCGGATGTGAAGTCTAACTCTAAAAATGATAGTGATGCATCAAATTAGGTTTAAAACGCGATAATAATACCGTAATTAAATGAACTTTTTAATTTTAATTATCTTCGTGTAAAAGAGCAACATACAAAGAATGACGTGCACTGTAGACAACTAAAAGTGATATTTTTACATCTCTCACGATTAACACTCTTTTTATTGGAACCAAAACATATGCGGAGTACGATATTTACTTTGAAGTCACTTTTATAAAATAAGGAAGATGACAAGTGAGCGAATAAGAGTGTATTTCAGTGTGTTGTTCGAATGTGTAGCTATGAATTACAATGGGGGGATGCCATATTTATAGGAAGGATAATTAATGGCCAGTTGTCCGTTATGACGGTTTGGCGGTTCCGACCTGACGGTTTCACAACTCGCCATTAATGCTGGCTAGCTCAAATTGAGTAACATCCATCTTTAATTATGCTACTAATTACAATAATAAATACAAATTCGTTATAACAGTCATCATTAAGCTTCATGATCGTATCATTAAGTTTTGCGGTCAACCCTCTTAAATGCCACATAAAGCATCAAATCCTTGCGCTAACAATTGTTCCCTTTCGAGAAGTTGACGCACATGACACACGGATCGGACCCTTAAGCGGCAACTTGTCGAAATTTAAACTTCGCATCATGGTTCTTTGCGCCTACTGATTCGTCAACGACTTCTCACAACGTGTTGATCCATTCGTCTGACAAAATGCTTTTGTCCTTCTTTTTGTTAACTTCTTATCGAATTCATCGATGTTGCTTAAAATAATGAAGAATGAAGACCAACATCTCATCTTCTTTCCTTCAAGATTGTGTTGATGACAATGAATTGGAACTTCATCCACAACGATATTGACACTTCGATTGGTTGAGGGAACTTCGTCCATTGCTAGAGATGACGAGTTGGGCTGCATGTACATAACCCTGCAAAAACTTTGAAAATATTGTCAATATGAGTGTTTATTATTTATGTCAATGTCGGTTGTTTTGGCCAAAACATTACGGAGAATCAGTGACGTTTATGCTCATGTTTAACGTACATGAAAACCCCACTTCTTCCCCGAAAATTCTGTAAGTCCCCGTCAATTGTGTTTTGACATTTGTAAGACTTTGTAAGCCCCCCGTCAATTGTGTTTTGACGTGTTGTAAGGCTGTATTTCATGTATGTCAGGACTCCGTCATTGACGCTTGTTGATTGTACCTCTATTTGCCAAAGCTGGCCATTGGCTATGAGCCAACGACCCTCCGATGCTTATGTTAGTAAATAATCATTTGAAAGGTTTCAATATAGAGAAGTGATTAAAAATGGAAGAGTTTTAGGTGTACCGCATTCCAACTTCTGGGAACTCGGTTACCGTCTATCGATTCCAGTCGATATGCCCCTTGTCCAATGATGTCGATGATCTTGTAGGGCCCTTCCTAGTTAGGACTAAACTTACCAGCCGCTTCGTTGTCGAATGCTCTCCTTAGGACCCAGTCACCCTTTTTGAACACTTTAAATCTGACATTTTTGTTATAGCTTTTTGCCACCATCTTTTGATACGTCTGTAGGCGGAGCTTGGCCCGTTCACAAATCTCGTCAATGGTATCCAAGTCATGCGTCAATTCCATGTTGTTCAACTCTTCGGTCATGAGCCCATATCTTGAAGAGTGTATTTCGACCTTGACAGGTATTACCGCTTCACAACCATATACTAGAGAGAATTGGGTCTGTCCGGTTGCGTTCTTTGGAGTTGTCCTATTCGCCCATAGTATTAGTGGCAACTCATCAGCCCACCTGCCTTGTGTTTTTTCGAGCCTCTTCTTTAGGTTGGCCACAATGTTCTTGTTGTTGGATTCAGCTTGACCATTGGATTGTGGGTATCTGGGAGTTGACGTTTCCAGCTTGATATTGTACTGTTCACAGAATCGTCTCGTCTTTGTACTTATGAACTTAGATCCGTTGTCACAAATAATCTCTGACGGAATGCCAAACCTGCAAAGTATGTTTCTTTTAATAATGAAATTGCCTGGTCATCTCGTATCTGATGGAATGGCTCAGCTTCTACCCATTTTGAGAAGTAGTCCGTCATTGCCAGCATGTACACTTTTTGGCCTGATGCCTATGGCAACTTTCTGACAATGTCCATTCCCCACTTCATAAAGGGCCAAGGGGATAGAACCAGATGGAGTGATTCTGAGGGTTGATGACAGATTGGTCCATGTTTCTGACAAGGCTGGCAGCTATGGGTGAAGGTGGTCGCATCCTCTCTCATGGTTGGCCGGTAGTATCCGAATCTGAGAGCTTTTGTTAGACAGACTTCTTCCGTCCTTGTGGTTTCCACACTATTCTCCTTCATGAAGGCGTTTTAATACTTTGACAGATTCTTGAGGCGTCAGACATCTTTGATATAGACCTGCTACAGATCTTTTGAACATGACACCATCAATTAATAGAAATTTACTTAGCTTAGAGATAAATGCCTTGGCTTCTTTCTTGTCTGTTGGGAGGGTATTGTGCTTTACGTATGCTATGTATGACTGCATCTAGTCATCTTGTAGTGAGGATTCGATAACAGCGACAGACTCCAACATGTCAATAGTTGGGCTTCAGAAATGGACAAAGGGAATGTTGTTGTTCACTTCTGCCCCCAGACATGATCCGATTGCTGCTAGCGTGTCGGCTTGCGTGTTTTCTTCCCTTGGGATTTGCTCGAAGGTAATTTCCTCAAACGATGTTGTCAACTCTATGACGACTCGTAAATAAGACATCATTTTGTGGTCTTTTGCTGCATAAACACCGTTAGTTTGATTACCTATTAACAGAGAATCGCGTTTTACCTCAAGGAATTTGACGCCTAGATCCTTTGCCACTGTTAGTCTGACATTCAACGCTTCATATTCTGCTTCATTATTTGTGGCATTGAAATCGCAATGGACTGCTTGGAGCATGGTGTCCCCCTGTGGCGACTTTAGAACTACGCCCAGACCTGCTCCATTCATATTTGACGCTCCGTGAGTGTGTAACGTCCATCTTTGGTGGGGCAATCCATCGATCAATAGGCACATCTCTTTTTCTACCTTGGTCTGGAGCCTCGGACTGAAGTCTGCCACAAAGTCAGCGGGTGATTGGGATTTCAAGGCCGTTCTTGCTTCATACTTCCTCCGTTCCATAAAAGTTGCAACATTGGAATTTCTGCACTATTCACACTGTAAGTACAACTTCCACCTCAGGTCTCGTCCAAGTTTCACCCACAAAGGATGAAGAACACCACTAAAATCACTAAGGAGAAAAAGGGGCGTCAGCCAGCAAGCTATTTCCGGCCAAATCAATCGAGCACCCACAGAGAGGCGGAAATCAGAGAAGCTAAGGTTTCAGCCAGCAAGGAGAAGAATAAATAGGCGAACCAAAAAACAGAGATGGTAACTTACCTTCCATGGAGTAAGATCAGAATTGCGCAGGTCTTAGCAAAGGAAAGAATCGCCCAGATCAATTGAAAGAGAGGAAGCCGATTGTGAGGAATAAAACCAACGGGCCGGGTAAAGGCTAAAGAGAAATTGGGCTTATGGTAATAGTGGGCCAATACCAACACATTCTCCACCTTATTGGACCCTAGTGGTGTAGAGCATAACGCTCTAAAACAATATGAGACTCATCATCGCTGGATTGCCCGAATGATCACAAAGACACATTCAGGCAAACGGGGTAAGATCACCAGGCAACTTATCCGCAATCAATGTTTAACGTGCGCTTGCACGACAACAACTTTTCGACAGAGAGACATTTAGTCCCCATGTCAGCAAGATTAAATTCAGATGGAATTTTAATCAACTTGATATCACCTGCACTTACAATATCACGAATAAAATGAAATCTAACATCAATATGCTTAGTTCTATCATGAAAAACAGGGTTTTTGCACAGTTGAATAGAAGATTGACTATCAAAAAACACACAAATATCCTGCTTAAGACTACCAATCTCCGTTAGGAGACGTTTAAGCCAAATGGCTTCCTTAAACGCTTCGGTAGCGGCCACATACTCAGACTCAGTAGTGGAGAGGGCAACAATGGGTTGAAGTTGAGACTTCCAACTAATGCAAGACCCGCAAAGGGTAAACACATAAGAGGTCGTGGACTTCCTATTGTCTCTATCGTTAGCAAAATTTGAGTCCACATACCCACTCAACTTAACACCCTCAGAACACTTAGTGAAAACCAAGCCATGATTAACAATAGATTTCAAGTACCTAAGCAACCACTTAAGCGCATTCCAATGAGGTAAACCAGGATTAGACATATATCTACTCAAACAACTCACATCATAGGCAGTGTCGGGTCTAGTACTCACCATGAGATACATCACGGACCCAATAGCATTGGAATAAGGCACAAATTTCATTTTAGCAATTTCAGGAGTAGTCTTGGGAGACTGATCCTTACTTAACACAAAGTGGGACGCCATAGGAATAGAGACAGTAGTAGCAGAATGCATGTTATATTTACTCAAAATCATTTCAATGTATGAAATCTGATTGAGTACTAACACACGCTTACTCCTATCTCTAACAATGTTAATGCCTAGGATCCTCTTGGCATCACCTAGGTCTTTCATTGCAAAGTTCTCACTGAGACGCTTTTGCACACCTTTAATGGCGTCACCCGAATGACTAACATTCACCATATCATCCACATAAAGCAATAAAAATACAGGCACAGAAGAAGTATTTTTAAAGTATAGGCAATGGTCGCACTCGGACTTGTGAAATTTCAAAGATGACATGCACTAGTCAAATTTGATATTCCACTGCCTCGGGGACTGCTTCAGGCCGTACAAGGCCTTCCTAAGCAAACACACATGATTACTCTTCATGGGATCCACAAAGCCCTCAGGCTGAGTCATATAGTTTTTTTTGTCTAAATCACCATGCAAGAAAGCAGTGGTGACGTCCATTTGCTTCATTTCCCAATCATTATGAGCAACAAGAGCAAGCATCATTCTAATCGTAGTGAATTTAACAACAGGAGCAAAGATTTCAGCATAATCAACACCTTCCTTTTGAGTAAATCCTTTAGCTACTAACCTAGCCTTATATCTAATGTCGTTAGGCTCTTCCTTAACCTTAAATAGCCACTTACACTCAACTACGGAACTATTGGGCGGTCTAGGAACTAACGTCCAAGTCTTATTCGCTCTAAGTGACTCCATCTCACTTTCCATGGTGCAAAGCCATTTAGCGGACTCATTAGACTTAAGGGCCTCTCTATAGGTTCTAGGTTTGTTAAGCTCAAGGGTCTCAAACACAGAGAAAGCAAACATAGAAGTGTCACACACATGGAAAGCAAAATCAGGCATACTATCTGCAGTTCTCCTAATTTCTCTCCTACTTCTATCTCTGACAAGTTGGTAATCATGCAAATCATTTTCACTAGAATCAGCACTCTCATCATGTGATTCATTGTTATTTGAATGCACATGAGAATGCTCCACCTCACTCGAAGTGGTGGTATTATCATGCTCAGAAGAATCATGCAATTCAGAAGAATCATGCAAGTCAGAAGAATCATGATTAGCAAACAAAGGACTAGCAGCATATGGTATGGACTCCACCTCAACAGGTGTACTACTAGGGCTTGACTCAAAATCAGGAACTGACTTAACCAAACAAGGGAACTCGGATTCATTGAAAACAACGTTTCTACTTACCACAACCTTGAAACCTACCTGGTTTCTATCCCAAACCCTGTACCCCTTCACTCCCTCAGGATAACCTAAGAAGACTCCTTTCTTAGACCTAGGATCCAATTTGTCACCTTGTTGGTGCACATACGCAGCACACCCAAACACTCTAAGATTAGACAAATCAAGGGGTTTGTTTGAGAAAACAGATTCAGGGCATTTCCCACCCAAGGGAACAGAGGGAGACCGGTTAATCAAGTAGACAGCAGTGTTGACTGCTTCACCCCAAAACGTTTTAGAAAAACCGGCGGTAGCAAGCATACTCCTAACCTTATCTAGAACAGTCCTATTCATTCTCTCGGCTATCCCATTTTGTTGGAGAGTATAGGGCACAGTTTTGTGCCTTCTGATCCCACAATCAACACAAAGTTGGTCCATATCCTTATTGCAAAACTCTAATCCATTATCGGTCCTAAGGGTTTTAACCTTCTTACTAGTTTGATTTTCTACAAGGATTTTCCACTCCCTAAATTTCACAAAGACATCGGACTTATGCTCAAGGAGACGGACCCACACCTTCCTAGAAAAATCATCGATAATGGACAGAAAATATCTCTTACCCCCGTGGGTAGAGACACTAGAAGGACCCCAAACATAAGCATGAACATACTCTAACACAGAGGTACACTTAGTGGGATTAGGATAAGGGGAAGAGGGAAATGTAACCTTATGCTGTTTGCCTAACACACAAGATTCACAGAAAGGGATGGAGGACACAGAATCCTTACCAAAACAACCAGATTTATTAAAAATCTCTAAACCCTTATTACTCATGTGTCATAATCTATTATGCCACAAAACAGTTTTATCAGAACTAACAACATGAGCAGAATCACAGAAAGGCTGAGCATGGCACACATACAAATTATTCACCCTTTTTGCCTTAAACAAAACAAGGTAATTTTTCAAAACTTTCATGCAGCCTTATTATTATTATTATTATTATTATTATTATTATTATTATTATTATTATTATTATTATTATTATTATTATTATTATTATTATTATTATTATTATTATTATTGTTATTATTATTATTATTATTGTTATTATTATTATTATTATTATTATTATCATCATTATTATTATCATTATTATTATCATTATTATTATCATTATTATTATCATTATTATTATCATTATTATTATCATTATTATTATCATTATTATTATCATTATTATTATCATTATTATTATCATTATTATTATCATTATTATTATCATTATTATTATCATTATTATTATCATTATTATTATCATTACTATTACAATTATTACGATTATTACGATTATTATTACGATTATTACGATTACGAGTATTACGATTACGAGTATTACGATTATTATTACGATTATTACTATTATTACTATTATTACTATTATTACTATTACTACTATTATTACTACTAATATTACTACTATTATTACTACTATTATTACTACTATTATTACTACTATTATTACTACTATTATTATTACTATTATTACTACTATTATTATTACTATTATTTTTACTACTATTATTACTATTATTATTATTATTATTATTTCCATCCCAGGCCAAGGTCCTTATCCACTATTTCTGGGTAAACGTAAATTGTTTTTATCTTTTAGTTTATACTAGTATATCCAATTTTTATCAAAATTGAGTTTTTTGCGACATTAGAAAACTTTTAACATAGATTCTGAATATGTAAATTTTATTTACTAAAATTAATCTAATCCTATTATTAAAAAGGATTGGTTAATTTTATGGTCAATCAAACATAAAAAATCACATCAATACCTTTATTCCGAGACGGGGGAGTATGTCAATATGTCATAAACAAATAGTCAGATTTTAAATAAGTTGCACTCTCATAATAGTGTTTTTGTCTCTAGTCCATGTAAAGTATAGTTTAGCATTTGTAAATTTAATATAGAAGCTTCTTTTAATACCTTCATGAACCTTTTTTTTACATGTGTAGGTAGCAGTGTCGGTTAGTCAGACCGGGTTGAAATCATCAAGCAATGGTGGACCCAGAACTTTTGTTAAGCAGGTGGACTGCTTCGTAGACGGAGACTGGCTAAGTAGGGTTTGAGACTAATCTTTTATGTCCACCCCGCGCACGCAGACAAATGTTTAAACAAAAGTTGGTTATTCAATGTCAGTTTCAAGCGACGTACTAATATAGATTAGAACTGAATCATCCTTGCACTGTTTCTAGGTTTGAATTAGAATTCAAGTTATTTTGATACTACAAACGGTCAAAATTTCGATTCAGAACTAGGATCGGGTTCAACTAGGCAATAAAAATTTGATAACTCTCTATCATTTTTACCAAACTACAAGCAATGCTAGTTAATTTTAAATCACTTTCATCATCAAATATATTATTGTAAACTTGCATTGTAGGAGTGAATATGAATAATCATTGTTGTAAAATGTGAACCCTAACTTGTAGCTCCTTACCGCGCTAAACTACTTTCTTGATTCAATCATCCCCCGATTGTAAGTACACCCTTTTCAAATATCTCTCTAATGATTTGATGTCGTTTTCACCAAAACTCGTCCTTTTTTACAAAAAGATCCCAATATTTTAGTAATCGTAGATAAGTATTCAATGAAATTATTCACAAACTTTTTTTTGTGCAATAGCCACAACATATTTGAAATTGGCGAGAAAAAATGAATATATCTTGTGTATGTAATTTCATTCAAGACAAAAGTTTTCAATCCATTACGCTGACCACACATGTTTGAAATTGCATCATATCTTTGACCTAGAATCTTGCAAAAATATATTGCATACTTCCGCATAAAAACCACCAATGGCACTTCTCATAGAATGACCGTGTCAACATGTCTAATTGCATGAAATCAATCCACCATAACTCCGTAGTCATTTAAATGTCTTATAACAATTTTCTTACGTTCTTTGACGAAATTATTATCTTATCTAATAGTTATATTTTTGTCAGGATAGGAGGGACACAAATTTTATCATAAGTACTAATACTAGAGTTCGAGATCGGAAGTGGGGGCACTTGCCCCCAGGCCCTCCTAGGTCATCCACTGTCATCAAGTGTAACGGGTAAAAATAGGCATGTAACATTTTTTGTGTATGCTATTATTTTGTTGTTGTTGTTGTTGATGATGATGATGATGTTGTTGTTATCATTAGGTGAGGCGAATGATAGTTAAACCATTACAAAGCACTCTCCCAAGGTGCATACCTTCAAGGTCTAATGGGGTTTATGCCCCACTTCAAAATTTTCTATTTTTGTATTATGTATGTTTGGGAAGATTATGATGGAATAAAGCAAAATGGCTCACTAAACTGTCTGCGCTTCTTTGTTATGAAGCAACAGTCAGTCCATGCAATTTTGGACGGGATTTTCACTATGGGTCATTCGGAAACAGTCTCTTTGTGCTTTAGTACAGGGGTAAGACTGCGTACATCTGACCCCCCTTACCCCACCGTAGGTGGGAGCCTTTGCGGCACTGGGATAAATGAAAATGAAAATGAAATGAAATGTATGTTTGGGAAGATTGTCAAATAAGCCTTTGTATTATTTAAACTCTCATACTTAATAACTACCCAATCAAGCACCTCAACTTTGAAAAAAACATTTTTACAATGTGATCAACCAATTACTAGTTCAATAAGCACACATGACATCCCACATTGCTATCTTTAATTTTTCCTATTTCCTTTTTCCTTCTTTAATCCTTCTCTTTCATTTCTTCTTTCTCCTTTCAAACACGTAGTAGAGAGCAAACTTTCTCCCCCTTTGTTTCTTCTTCCATCCAAGCACACCATTCACAACAAACCTTCTCCTTCCCCTCTTTCTTCTTTTACCTCACCCCTTCACACCAAACGAGATCCAACTTCATCAACGTAACCCTCGCCGCCATTCACAGACGAACTCCATGATCATTCTTCCCCCCATGCCTTCTTCCCCCCTCTCCTCTTGATATCCACCCATTCTTGTTCGGGTATCCAATCATAGATTCGATCCTCCTCTTCTATTCTCCATCTTCTTCTTCTATTCTTCATCCCCCCTTTTGGTATATCCATTCTCTTGTTCTCTACTTTTTCATTTTCAATTTTTTCCATTATTTGCAGGAAATCATCTATATTTTTCTCTTCCCATACCTTGTTATTGTCTTTTAATTTTTTGTAAGTACTACATGCGTCCCCCTAATATGGGGCGGAAGAGACTGATGTGGTTTTTATAAAAAGCAGAATTATGTGGTTGATAATGAGTTGATAAAGTGGGAATAAAGTAAGAATGAATTAGAGCCACACAAATGTTACCAAATATGATACTTCGTATGAGACAATAATAGAGAGACATCCAAAAATGAAAAATGAGACAATTATAGTGGGACAGAGGGAGTAATATTTAAATCGGTCACACATACAACTACACCATTCATTTCCATTCACGTAGACAATTACCCATTTTCACACAAACAACTATTACCTCCGTCCCAAATTGACTTGCAAATTTGACTTTTCTTGGTCAAACAGTTTCATTTTATTCGCCTAATTAGGATGTTAATTTTTAATTATTTTAAAATTTGAAGTTTGCAACTTTGAAGAGATTTTAATATAGTTTCTGAATATGTAAATTTTAATTATTAAAAATTAAATTAATTATCGATAGAGAGGATTGACTTTTATTATTGGTTGACAAAAAAATGTTGACTTTGCCAAATAATTTGGGACGGAGGGAGTATAGTTTATCCCACACACAACTATTGTCTCTGAGCAACACAACTATTATCAGTGTGATAAGTTTTATTTGAACATAAAAGTCTAAAATTGATCACAAAGACAAACATCATACGCGAGGAACACAACTATTGTTTGTATGATAAAATCTACTACCTCCGTCCCTTAAAGTTTTGACAACTTTCCTTTTTTGGATATCCCACTAACTTTACCACTTTCCCATTTAAGTAAAGAATTTGTGGTTCTAGTTAATTTTCTTTCCTCAGCACAAAACTCAACTACACAATTTTTACTTTATTAATCCCCGTACCGGTCAAACTTGGCAAAGTTTTAAGGAACGAAGGGAGTATATGAAAACCCACAATTTGGTCATACACATGTATTTCTATGCACACAAACATTGGTTTGCATTGTGACATACTGACATTGACTTATGCATTTGTCAAGTGAGTGACATGCGACTCTAAATGTACTTCGAAACAAATATACCCGATCATTTCTTCCAAATTTGACTTGGCTCGCAAATTTAGAAAGTGAGAATAAAGTGGAAATATATGGTTATAGTTGTGTAAGAAAAAATTGAATGAATGTGAACCACATATTTTTTTCAAAAGTGGAAGTTGGAAGAATTAATTGGAACGACCCATAAAGGAAAGTAGGAAGAAATGACCGGGACGGAGTGAGTAATGTTTGTGGATACAAATAATTGTATGTTGACAAATAACACTCGTTTGTGCACATATTGTATGTGAGTGACAAACATGTATGTACACAAAATATAAGTATTTGCGTCCACCAACCAGCTTTGCACTTTTTATTGGTTTACTTATTGCGCGTATTTGAGTTGTTGCTGCAACATCAAGGAAAAAGCAAAAAAGCAGTAGTAGAAGCTTGGCCTGCTTTCTCTTTACAGAAGAAAGTGAGAAAACCCCAATCCCAAGCTTCTTTCTCATCATTCTCTCCGTCCTATTCCAAAACTATCTGTTGCATTTAAATATACTGTACTTGTTATCACATCGACAATCTCAATCTCGAGATTTGAATGGGATGGAAGCAAACAGAAACCTTTCCTGATTAATACTTGTCCATGTTTCAGTGATCCAGCTCCTTCATCTAGTATTTAATATTAATCGCTGTTTTTAGCCCTTTCTTCTGACATCTCCCATCTTCTCGGCAATCTGGAGCTGAAAATTTCTCACTAGGAGCTGAAATTGAAATGTCCAGTAGGAGTATGTGAGTTTTTCTCCAAGAGATTTGAATGATTCGGATCTTGGCAGAGCTCATCAGTATATGTTTATATAACTTTTGTCTGCTTGTCAATTGCGTCATTTAAGATGTTCTGCCCCAATTGTCTTCGATTTTGAAAAGTTAGGTCTTCTCTTAGATTATTCGATGGTGGAATTGGTGGCGGCCGCTAAAGACTATAGTAAAAGATAGGGTTCTGATTCCTTTAAACGAGTGTGTTCACGATTTAACGCTGAAATTGCCATTGTTAAACCACCCCACGATCTCCATAAATCCTCGCCTCTCAACATAAGAGAGTATATGTAAGAATTCCTCTTGTTTCTTTTGGGGCCTGAGATGGAGATTCTATCGCCGGCGGCATCTCCTTCTTCATATATGTCGAGTTCAATATGGTTGTCTGAAGAAAGCCAATGGACCGCTGCTGAGAACAAGGCCTTTGAGAGCGCTCTTGCTCTGTACGATAAGGACACGCCGGACCGGTGGAGGAAGGTGGCCGCTATGGTCCCAGGAAAGACGGTGTTGGATGTCATGAGGCAGTACAAAGAATTGGAGGATGATATCAGTAGCATAGAGGCCGGGTATATGGACTTGATTCCATTTCCGGCTTATGATAGCACATCCAGTCCAACCACTTCTTCACCTCTTACATTTTTTCAGAATCAATGTCTTGCTGCAGCCGGTGGGAAGAGATCCGTGTCGAGCAGGCAACCGGAGCATGAACGGAAGAAGGGTATACCCTGGACCGAGGAAGAACACAAGTGGGTAACAATAGAATGGTTCCTAGTTTTGTTTTGCTATTTCGTTTTTTGAATTTTGAGTGAATGAATGGATGCTGACAAGGTGTTTGATATTATGCCTCACAGGTTGTTCTTGCTGGGACTGAAGAAGTATGGGAAAGGAGACTGGAGAAACATTGCTCGCAACTTCGTCATCACCAGGACGCCGACCCAAGTCGCCAGCCATGCTCAGAAGTATTTCATTCGCCAGATTTCTGGTGGGAAAGACAAAAGGAGAGCCAGCATTCATGACATAACCATGGTTACTCTTAATGAAAATCCTCCACCCACTACGTCCTCGACTGATACCAAGAACCATCATGGTTCAACATACCATCATGGTTCAACATACCAGCCAATCATGGCTACTCAACAACAGAATTCCACATTGCTCTTTCATGCACAAAATGGTCAGGGAAACACGTTCATCTCACCTACATATGGAATAGAGTCGTATGGGATGAACAGAGCGCAAAGAGATGCCTCCACGCATGGGTCTTACTTTGGTACTCAGGTTTTGCCCTTTGACATGCCATCAGCAGCACCCCAGTATTATCCTGCTTAAGACTAGAAAACCAGAAATTCAAGGATGATCTATTCTAAGTAACTAATGTTTCTGCTTTATTTATCCTCTTGTGAATATGGTGTTGGGATTGAAAATCTGCAGATGGAATCATCAATCTTTGGCTGAACCCAATACTGCTGTAATCTTATACTCCATATAAGGAGCATAGATCAGGAATGTGGTGTCTGTAATGGCTAAAATGTTGTAAATTATGCATATATTTAAAATGCAGGCTCTGCTTTTCTGCATATGTTCATCTAGCAGTATTATCTGTGCATCAAGTATCTAGCATTATCATATGTGCTTAAGTGCTTTAGGTAGGAAGTATATGTTGGGATCATTCCACATGAACTAAAAATTTCAGCAAATTACTTCACCATTGTATTTTTACATAATTTACTCAGAGAAATGGTTGAAATTTATGTCCCCATTAAATAATTAAACATTAAATAACAAAACACATATAGCGTCCGAGTTACTCCAAACTGTAACAGCAGAGTAATACTCTCCCAGAAGACTCACAAATGAGTACATTATTTTCAAGTAAAATACTATTGAGTATTGACTATGGTTCTTGCAACACTCTTTCAAAAGATCGTGCTAAACTTTGTGTTAGGAACTAGAAAGAATGATTACTAGCAATATCATCTTCTCTTTTGAGAGCATGCACTTGTTGCATTAAAAAATACAACTGGTGGAAGGTCTAGCAACACTCAAACTTGACTTGAGTACGACCTGTAATCTTGTTTAGTGGAGACTTCTAGAGCATTGCACAAATACAGTCTTCTATTATTATTAATATATTTGATAGATTATAAGTCTAGAGAGAAGTGAGAGCTAGAGATAGAAGTGATTTGTACTCCCTCCGTCCCTTATAACTTTGCCAACTTTCCTTTTTTGGATGTTCCGTTAACTTTGTCACTTTCCCTTTTAAGTAAAAAATTTGTGGTTTCAGTTAATTCTCTCTCCTCTGTACAAACCCCAACCACACAGTTTTTACTTTATTAATCCCCGTGTTGGTCAAACTTGGCAAAGTTATTAGGGACGAAGGAAGTATTAATGAATTTCCAACCATTACAACTACTCCCAAGGGAAGTATTTATAGGGAAAATATGGGTTGGGCTCCAAAATCTTGGGCTGGGGAGATCCATTACAATATAAGGCCTCTATTGGGCTGATTACATTCGAATATATCAGCTAAGTATAGAAGTCTGGCTCTGTGAGTTTCCTGTGGCCGACGAACGTCTGGCTGGCGGAGGTGTGGCCGACGAACGTCTGGATGACGGGGGTAGTGCTGAAGGCCGTACGTCCCCGGGGGACCGTTATGTGCTGAAGGCCGTACATCCCCGGGGTCTTCCATGTGTTGAAGGTCGTACATCCTCGGGGGACCGTTATGTGCTGAATGTCGTACGTCCCCGGGGTCTTCCATGTGTTGAAGGCCGTACGTCCCCGGGGGACCGTTATGTGCTGAAGGCCGTACGTCACCGGGGTCTTCCATGTGTCGAAGGCAGTACGTCCCCGGGGTCTTGCTTGCTGTGTTTGGGCCACTTGGGCCTGTTGGGCATATTTTTAGTAGTGGAAATATGTGGGTCACGGGGTCTGGACCCATATACTCCATCAGGAGTCCCTCACTCTCTGAGCTGAGATGCAGACGAAGTGAAAGAGATTAGATCCTTGTTGTTCTGACGCTTTGGCCGACGGAGGTACCACTTGGCAGTTGATGCTTGCTGCTGCTTTCTGGGCCATCATGGGCTTCCTTTTGTGCTTCTGGCTGAGGAGGCACCACAATTGCTTTTGGCGCTCCAGATCGAAACGAAATCATTCGGAGTTCGGTGTCTATGGCTTTGAGGACGATGGGGGTCCTAGACCCGAGGACGTTGTGCGCCTAAAGAAAGCCCTGCTTTAAAGACGATGCGTGTCATTGGCCTTGAGGATGGGGAGTGTCCTTGACTTCGAGGACGATATGTGTCTTTGATTGTGAGGACGATGTGTGTCCTTGACTTGGAGGACGATGTGTGTCTCTGACTTGGAGGACGATGTGTGTCCTTGATATTGAGGACGATGTGCGTCCTGCTTTGCGTTTTGGCTTGGCCGAAGGTGGACGTCCATGGTGCCCTTGTCATTCTTTGCTGAAATTATACACGTTTTGCTTATCCAGCCGTTGCGGAGTTTCTGTTTCTATGTTGAGGATGATGGAGGTCCTTACCAAGTGGACATTGCGCGTCCAAGGTTATTTAGGATGACGAGTGTCTTTGCGTGAGTGGATGTAGTCCAGTTTTGAGGACGTTAAGCGTGCCATGGCCGCTGTGGCGTTATTCTTTCACCTTGGCCGAAGGTGAAGCACGTGATCCAAAGCCGTTGAGGCTCCACATGTCGAGGGACGACACATGTCATGTTATGGGTGCTGTGTTTGAGTTTTGCTTCCGTGTTTGCTTATTTTGCTGCGGCCGAGGGTGTACACAAGGTCCTGGACGTTGTGGTGCATAGATGATACGATGTCGTTGCAGTTGTACACTTGTGTGTTTTTGGATTTTCAATTTCATCTTTGCGTTGGAGGCTGATGTAGTCCCCTAGTCCCCCACTGCATGAGGCGAGAGTACTCAAGGTGAAAGGGAGTAGAGCTATGTACTGATCCGTCAGGTGGAGTAAACTTCTGGGGTCGCCGAGGCGCCTCGCTTGGATTCCCCAAGCCGATAATCCGATCTCATTGGCGAGCCCTGACTAAGGCAACCCTGTTGGAGAATCCTCAGCCGAAGGTCGCAGGAAAGAGACTGTCACTACCAGTCTTGGGGCCGAGGGGCTATGTGTATGATGTGAGGTTGTTGTCGGTGCATGTGGCAATCTTTGTGAATAATTTGGATTTCGTGCTTCTGAGGTGACGGAGGCGCTAAGTCCCCCGCTCTTCTAGTCCCCCACTCCTTCAGGTGAAAAGGAGTAGAGCAACGCACGTCTTCAACAGGGGGCCGAAGGTTGACGCCTTTTGCTCCACAATGGGGAGATGTCTCGTTAAAAACCTTATTAGAAAAAACCCTGTGGGAAAAAATCCTAATGAGGGAAAAAGAGTACACCGGATGCTCCCACAATGAAGCAAAAGTTGCGAACCCTTCGGCCTAGGTGGAGCTGCAATGGTGTCCGTCTGCTGAGGGGACGCCCGTCTGATGATGAGGACGACAACGCTGATGAGCCGGTCCGAATCTGAGGATGAGGCGATGGACGCCTATCTGAATATGAGGACGAGACGGTGGACGCCTGTCTAAATATGAGGATGACGGTGGTGATGAGCCGTGCGCCATATGAAGGCGATAGTCGCTATCCAGGAGGGGATTAGTGAGCCCGGTCGCTATAACAATACTTCGGCGTTGGGAGCCGGTCTTGAGATAAATAATCACGCCAAGGCCGAGGGGCCGGTCATGATATGAGGGCGACAACACTGAGGGTCCGGTCCGAAAATCCATGCAACAGTCGCCATCCGGTAAAGGAATGGCTAAGACCGGTCTTGAAAAAGGTAATCACGACGTGCCGAAAGGCCGTTCGTGATGTAAGGACGTCAGCGCTGAGGAGCCGGTCCAAAAATCCACGCAACGGTCGCCAACTGGTAAAGGAATGGCTAAGACCGGTCTTGAGATACGGAATCACACGAAGGTTGAGGGGCCATTCATGACCTGAGGACAATGACAGTGATGAAGCCAATCATCATATAGAGGCGATGGTTACCATCCAGGAAGGGATGGCGAGCCCAATCGCTATAACAAGACTTCGGCGCTGAGGAGACAGTCTTGAGATAAATCATCACGTCGAGGCCGAGGGGCCGGTCGTGATATATGGACGTTAGCATTGAGAACTGAGAAGTCGATCCAAAAGTTCGAGCAGCGGTCCTCATCCATAAAGTGAGAGGATGAGGCCGGTCTTCAGAGTATGATGATCACGTTGAGACCGAGGGTCTGCCCTGTCGATATAAAAGATCACGTTGAGACCGAGGGTCTGCTGTGTCGATATAAAAGATCACGTTACGACCAATAGTCTGCCACGATATGAGGACGTCGGTGCTGATGGGTCGATCATCAGATGAAGGTGACGGTCACCATCCTGGAAGGAAATGGCGAGCCCGGTCACTAGATCAAGACTTCACATTGAGGAGCCAGTCTTAATGCAGATTATCACGCCGCAGCTGAGGGGACGGTCGTGATATGAGGACGTCGGCGATGATGAGCTGGTCCAATAAATGATGACAAGGCGTTGATGAAGCCGTCCATCATATAAAGGCGATGGTCACCATCCAGGAAGGGATGTCGAGCCTGATCGCTATAGCAATACTTCGGCGTTGAGGAGGCCGGTCTTTGAGATAAGAGATCACGTTGAGGCTGAGGAGCCATTTGTGATATGAGGACGACGGAACTGAGAGGCCGTCCGTCGTACAGGTGACGGTCCCCATCCTGGAAGGGATGAAGAGCCCTATCGATCACCATCCAGGAAGGGAATGGCGAGTCCGCTCGCTCGCTCAAGACGCTTCGCGCTGAGGAGGCCGGTCTTGAGATAAAGGATCATGTTGAGACTGAGGGGTCTGCCGTGATCTAAGGACGTCGGTGCTGATTGGGGCGTTCGTGATGTGAAGGCAAGGCTCGCCATCCAGGAAGGAAATGGCGAGCCCGCTCGCTAGCTCATGACGTTCGACGTAGAGGAGGCCGGTCTTGAGATAAAGGATCACGTTGAGACCGAGGGGTCTGCCGTGATATGAGGATGTCGGCCCTGATTGGGTCATTCGTCACATGAAGGCGAGGGTCGCCATCCAGGAAGGGAATGGCGAGCCCGCTCGCTAGCTCAAGACGTCCGAAGCTTAGGAGGCCATCCTTGAGATAAAGGATCACGTTGAGACCGAGGGGGTCTGTCTTGATCTCAGGATGTTGGTGCTGATGAAGCCGTTCGTCGCATGAAGGCGAGGTTCGTCATCCAGGAAGGGAATGGCGAGCCCGCTCGCTAGCTCAAGACGTTCGGCGTTGAGGAGGTCGGTCTTGAGATGTGGGATCACGCAGAGGCTGTGGGGGCGTTCGTGATCTGAGGGTGACAAAACTGAGAGGTCGTTCGTCGTAAAGGCGATGGTCCCCATCCTGGAAGGGATGGAGAGCCCGATCGCTGGCTCAAGACGTTCAGCGCTGAGGAAGCCGGTCTTGAGATAAAGGATCACGCTGAGTCTGAGGAGCCGTTCGTGATCTGAGGATGACGGAACTGAGAGGCTGTTCGTCGTAAGATGAAAGACGACAGAGCCGATCTGATAATGGACCAGGCTTGGACGCTCATCTGAAGATGAGGGACGGTGGAGCCTGACACATGACGGGTCAGGCTTGGATGCTCGTCTGAAGATGAGTGACGGTGTTGGCACTCACATGAAGATTAAGGATGGCGTTGGGCACCCACCTGAAGATGAAGCTGATGAAGCCGAACGTTGCATGAAGGACAAGGCTTTGACGTCCGTCCTGAACATGAAGGACGGCGTTGGGGACGCTCGTCCTTTCATGAAGGACTGGGCGTTGGTGCCCGCCTGAAGATGAAGGGCGGCGTTGGACGCTCGTTCCCTGATAACGACGACGCTGGTGAAGCCGTTTGTCATATAAAGGGCCAAGCTTTGAAGCTATCCTGAAGATGAAGGACAGCATTGGGGACACTCGTCCTTTGATGATGACGGTGCTGATGAAGTCGTTCGTCATATGAAGGACCAAGCCTTAAAGCTGGTCTGAAGATGAAGGACTGTGTTGGGGATGCTCATCCTTTGATGACGACGGCGCTGATGAAGTCGTTCATCGTATGAAAGACCAAGCTTTGAAGCTGGTCCGAAGATGAAGGACTGCGTTGGGGACGGTCATCCTTTGATGACGACGGCGCTAATGAAGCCGTTCATCATATGAAGGACCAAGCTTTGAAGCTGGCCTAAAGTTGAACGACGGTGCTGGACGCTCGTCCCTCGATGACGACGGAGTTGATGAAGCCGTTCGTCATATGAAAGACCAAGCTTTGAAGCTGTTATGAAGATGGACTGCGTCGGGGACGCTCGTCCTTTGATGACGACGGCGTTGATGAAGCCATTTGTCATATGAAGGACAACGCTAGATGCACGTCCCTTGATGAAGCCGTTCGTCATATGAAGGGTCAGGATTTGATGCTGGTCTAAAGTTGAAGGACGGCGTTGGGGACGCTTGTCCTTCGATGAAGGACTGGGCGCTGGCGTCCGCCGGAAGATGAGGGACGACGTTGGACGCTCGTCTGATTTTGGACGACGTTGGACGCTCGTCTGATCCGCATGTATGGTCTTGCTTCATCCATATGCATAATATTTTCCTGATATGTACTTAGCCAAATATGTGGCTTGATTTGTGGGGATTTTGCTCGAGGCCGGCGAGTACACGGTCCTTCGGTTGTCCCTCTTTTATTTCTTCCTCTTTACTTCTTTGAGCGAGGAGTCAGGATCCTTCTTTCAGAGTTTCAGGCTCGGCCGAGGGGGTTGCTATTCCCTCGGCAGGTAAGGACTCAAGGAGGACAATTGCTTGTCCTCTGGCGCTGGATCGTCCCTAAATCTTGGGGGCCGGGGGCGTCGTCTATTTACGACGCGCGCTCAGACTTTTAGTCGGTTACCGATGGCTGTCGTTTCCTAACCCCGAGTGTGGGGATTTTGTCACCTCGGCCATTCTTTCAGGCCTGTCGCTCTGCGATTTAGCGCGAGGACGATGCGGTGAGCTTCCCGTTTCAAGGCGTGGGCCATTTTGCGGGCCCCTCGTCCTGGGACATTGTTGGCCATACCTGGGCATTTCGCCTCGAAGGGGCCGATACGATGTGCTTTGTTGCATGATATCCTTTACTTTAATTTACGAAAAATAAGCGGAACACAACTTTTATGTGTTAGCTGGGATCAGTTAGGTGTTTTCCCCTGCCGTGGCTGATGGACGTGTGTGGTCACCGTCGGCCAAGGGGTGTGGGTCTTGCGGGATCCACTCATCTATTTACGATGCGGGGCTAGGCTTTTGGTCAATTTCTGACGACTGCCATTTCCCAACCCCAAGTGTGGAGATTGTCACCTCGGCCTTCTTTCAGGCTTGCCGTCCTGCGACTCAGCACGAGGACGACGTAGTGAGCTTCTTGAAGAATGAGATGTATCGTTTACCGCTTTTAGGTATAATGCCATATGCGGACGATAGCGGCTCTCATTTATAGATGCCCGAGCCACCAGATAAAGGTGACCAGGGTAGGTCGAGGGACCCAAACATAATCTGAATCATCAAATAAAGATGTCCAGTAGATTAGAGCTGGGGTTGCACCATTTTTGGGATTTTAACCGGCTAGTAGGTAGTGATTGTAATGATAATTACACTTAGTTGATATAAGACGGGTGCACCTGGACGAAGGAGGCGCAACTCTCTCCGCCGATGGTGCACTTCTGACCGATGTGTGCTTGTTTATCTTGGCCGGAGTGGAATTCTTCCAGTTGTATGGCTGATGATTGTACGGGGCGATGGTGCAGCCGAGGTGATCCCCGGTGTCGTACAGTTTACCCGAGGGGCGGAGCACTACTGTTGCTCTGTCATTTCCATTCTGTTCACCTTGGCCGAGGAGCACCGGCTTTCCAGTTGGACGAAGGGTCCTGTTTGTCTCTCTGATGACCTTGGCCGAGGACGACGCGGTGGGCGAGGTCCTCTGGCCGAGGGTGGAGCCACTCCTGTTCCAGGATGAAGGGGGGGAGATTCGTCCTTCTCAGGTTTGGCCGAAGAGGGAGCCGTTGTGGACAAGGGATGCCGACTAGCCTTCCTTAGCCGAAGGCATTGCCGTCCTCTGTCTGAGCCGATGACTCACTGGACGATGTGTTATTGCCGTCCCACTGGTCGCTGTTGTTGTCATGGTTTCTGGTCCTTGCCCGAGGGATACTCTGGCCAAGGGATCCGCTAAGGCTCCCCCTTGCTGCAGGGTGAAAGCGTGGATTGTGTTTTGACTGGACTTTGGTGACCGTCTGGTGGAGACAAGGAGTTGTTTTCTCCATGCTCAGGCTGAGCGGACGTCCATCTTGTGCCGGAGGGGAACCTGCCTACTGCCATGATCTTGGCTGAAGGGATACCATGTCATCCGTTCGTGTCATACGTTACGGGCTAGGAGGATCTCACTTGATTTGTTCTAGCTCTCAATGAAAGCACCAAATGATAAATTACAAGTCTAGAGAGAAGTGAGAGCTAGAGAGAGAAGTGATTTGTATTAATGAATTTCCAACCCTTACAACTACTCTTAAGGGAAGTATTTATAGGGAAAATATGGGATTGGCTCCCAAGTCTTGGGTTTGGGAGGCCTATTACAATATAAGGACCCTATTGGGCTGATTACATTTGAATATATTAGGTAAGTATGGAAGTCTGGCTCTGTGAGCTCCCTGTGGCCGACGAACGTCTGGCTGGTGGAGGTGTGGCCGACGAAGGTCTGGACGACGAACGTCTTGCTGACAGAGGTAGTGCTGAAGGCCGTACGTCCCCGGGGGACCGTTATATGCTGAAGGCCGTACGTCCCTAAGGTCTTCCATGTGCTGAAGGTCGTACGTCCCCGGGGGACTATTATGTGCTGAAGGTCGTACGTCACCGTGGTCTTCCATGTGCCGAAGGCCGTACGTCCCAGGGGTCTTGCTTGCTGTGTTTGGGCCACTTGGGCCCATAGTTAGTTAAATACGGTACATGAATTAAATGTGGTTTAATACGTACGTGTTTTATTTGGTAACCTGAACAAAAAATACGGTCAAAAATTAGGCAAAAAATACGTTGACTTTTTATAAAACGTCTAAATACGTATACGTGTATAATAAGACATCTTTTAGAAAAAATTAGTATAAAAATACGAGTTTTATTTTGAATGATTAAATTATTGTACTAGTTTTTAGAGCATAAACAACATGCAGTACATAAAGGATAATCAACATATAGACACATTCAAATATAATAGCTCATTACTCCATCGAAAGATGCATTCATAATAGCATAAGTTCATGATAAAAAAGAAATAATGATTAAGTTCAAAATAACATTTAAATTATATACTTCATAAAATAACATATAATAAAAAGATCTTTTTATTAAGCCTCATTCTATCATTATTAAGCCTTATTTTCTGACACATATTGAAGTAGCAAATCATATTACTACATAAAAAAATAATTCATAATTGCATAAGTCTATGACAAGAGTAAAAATAGTACGGAGTAATTAAGTCCAAGACATAATTCTGCAAAGTAATGTCAGAAAATAAGGCCTAATAACGATAGAATGAGGCCAATAAACATCATCATCATCATCTTTATTTGATCATCAAATAACCTTCAAGTTAAACTCATCATTTTTACCTAGATGACAGATGACACGAGAAAGTTGTGCGACTGCTACACGTGTTATGTTTATGTGTAAAAGTTTATACTAAAAAATGTCAGGTTTAGAAAAACCTTAATTTTGATATGCTTGTTTGGAACATAATATCACAAATCTAATACGTGGTAGTATTTTAGATTTTAGTCTTTTAGGATGCTAGCTTTAGTCATCATGCAATTAATTTTAGTATTTAACAATTGTATATTTTGTTGTAACGATACAAAAACACGGGGTCACAGGGATGAGGTTTTCTCTTTTGCTTTTAAACTATTGTTGATCTCCTATTCATTTGATGTATTCATTCAAGTGATCAAATAATGTTTTTATTTTTTGTAAAATACGGGAAATATACGTTTTATACGGGAAGTGGAAGTTTTTTTCATTTTTAAACGGACCAACATTATTTTTCGTTTTAAACGCGTTTTTTTGTTCAAGAAAACGGTACATGTTTAAAACGCGTTTTAAACGCAAAAAAAGCTAACTAGGCTAGTTGGGTCTGTTGGACATGTTCGTAGTAGTGGAAGTATGTGGGTCACGGGGTCTGGACCCATATACTCCATCAATATTATTACAATTACACGTTCTCAAATAATCACATTTGCTGTGGTAATCACTTCTAAGTTATTGTCACATTATTTTTATGAATAATCTCAAAACATTTTAATTTATATAAATGGTAATCAATTATTATTATCTTTAAACAGTACATCATATGATCTTTATGAGTCCTACATTCATCTATCCACCTCTAGTGTGACAAATAATTCCAATTATGAAGATAAATAATCGAAATTAATAATCTTTCTCCCTCAATTATTCTGCACAAAAACATGTCATATAATCAACTTCAAATACTTCAGTATTGTTATTTACACGTTCTCAAATAATCACACCGTGACCGATTAACCGTGGTAAATAACCGAAAAATCGGTGTTTTTCCCGGTTAACCATACCGTGTTTTTAAAAATTCACGGTGCGGTTAACCAATCGAAAAAAATAACGGTACACGGGACGGTTATGGTTTTGAAACAAAACTACCACCGGTTAACCGATACTCTAAATATTACATGTAAACTAATGTCAATCATCTTTATTGCGTGAGTCGGTGGGTTCAGGAACGACAACATGTGCATAAAGCCATTAAACTGTTAATATTAGTGATTAATGTTAGAGTCGAGCAAAAAGTGGTGGTTTATTGGAATTGGAGCTATATTATTTTTATCAATATTATTATTAGTCATTAATTAATTAATTTGTCATACGGCACAATCATAATTGAGGCATGTCTTGGAACACTATATATGCAAGGCTTCAGTGCAATAATACGGAGTACTAGTTTTTCCTACAGAGAGTATGAGTTTTTAGTTATATCGGGTGTTTTTATCTAATTTTCATCTCACTTCCCTTCAAACATTAAAAAAATTAAATTAAAAAAAATGAGTAATGCGGTATATGGGAAAACCTTCTACGGGGGAGCCTATATTGGATTTTTACGGGTTAGCAAAATCTGTTGGAGTAAATGTTCAATTATAAGAGGCGGAACATTTTTAGTTGTTCAAATGGTTTTTTGGTTAACCAATAATTGGTTAACCTATATTACGGTTAATTGTTACCCGGTTAACCGATGTTACGGTACGGTTAATGATATTATAGAAATATTTACCAAAATCACGGTTAACCAAAAAATTGGTTAATCAAAATGCGGTTAACCAACCATGCCCATCCCTACCTAATAGTTTAAAAAAATATGATGCCATTATTAGTACGTTGAAGATTAATACGTATTTGCTAACATTGGCCGTTATATTGCTTATCATCATGACTCACGAAGGGATTTAAATAGTGGCAATGGCTCCACCTAGTGGACGTAAGCAATGAAATCATATATTTATGCTCCTTTAGTTGCGTACTTATATTCTGCTGCTAATGTCCCTAATATTGTGTCCCTTTGCTTGAGTTATGTTGGAGGTTTGTATGTTTGAGTATATATGATTCGCAATATTTATTCTATTCTGTTTGTGTGGGTATAGTTTGAAACAGTGAGCCGGCAAAGCCTTCGGAAAATATATAGGAACACTACCAAACACGTCTCCAAATGTATCGCTACAAAAAATTGGCCTAGATTTTACCAATCTCGTCACATCCTCTGTGAATTTTGGCAAATCCCACCAAAGAACCCACAAATTCGGTGTTTTTTTGTAGTATATATAGAAACATGTCAACATTTTGCAACATATTGTTGAGGACTTGAGGTTGATGTAATTAATACATACATTTGTTTCCTATTAATTACATCTAATAAATACTATATGGACACGTTTATTTCACATGTGATTAAGCGGTGCTTATTAAATCCCGCATTAATAAGCGGTGCGTAAAATAAGCAATGCTATAAACTCATGTTTATTTCATAGGATTTAAAACACTGTTTAACATTAAAATGATCAAAATAACCCTATACATATATTGACACAAATATTCATGTACACAAGTATATAATATAATACTCGGGGGCCACCCCCATACACGTACCCCATACCCCTACCTCACCTTCGAACCCTACACCCTACCCCTACCATGACCTTACCCCTACCCCTACTCCCCTACCACCCCGTCCGTACACCTGCCCCTAACCCCTACCCCTACCTGTATTGCTCCCAAACTCTTACTCCCTACCCCCTAATTCCAATCCTGCACCCTACCCATCCCTAACCCTAACCATTGCCTACCCCTACCACAACCCTACCCCTACCATGGCCATACTTCCTATACCCTAACCCCTAACCATTGCCTACCCCTACCACGGCCATACTTCCTATACCCTATCCCCTACCCCTCACCCTCACCCTCACCCTACCGACCCGTACTCTACTGGTCAGAGTACGAGCTTATTGGTCAGGGTAGAGGTAGAGGTAAGGGATAGGGGTGCGGTGGGTGGAGGAGTAGGGGAAGGTGGGTTGGGTTAGGGGTGGGTAGGGGGTAGGATGGGGTGGGGGTAGGTGTAGGGTAGGGGTATGGAGTACGAGTAGGGGAAAGAGTAGGGGTTAGGGGTACGGGGGATGCATTGGGGTGGGGTCTGAGTGAGGTAGGGTATGGTAAGGAATAGGGGTAGGGAATGGGTAACGTTAAGAGGTAATGGCAAGGGGTAATAATAACTCAAAAAGCTTAAATTGTCGCTTAATGAGGGGTGACATGCTTTGTAAGCGACATTTTAAGCACTTATTTCGGTTAGTAAGCAGTTTTTTTAGCAGCCTACATATTTACTTTACTTGTTTCACTAATCTAATTGTGACTTTAGCACTGAACTAAACATGTCATATACAGAGGGTCTTGTCCATCATTCCTCCTCACACAAGGAGTATATACCTCTGGTTCAACTTTAGTAATCAATCGAACACTTTGATGGGACAAACGCATCTCAGCCTTTATATTAACCCCAATTCTTTTTTAATAAACTTACTGGTGCGAATTGAAATCATATAATGCTGACAGTGGGACTTGATCAACCCTTTAAATAAAGACTCTCCCCGCTCACAACCTCACTATCCATTTTCCCGTTCAAAATGCCTCTAATGTACTCCATCCGTTTCTGAAACAAGTTCCACATTTGACATCACACATATTAAGAAAATAAATTTGACTTTACTGTGGAGTGCACTGTTTGGCACTGTTTGAACACTGTTTGGCACTGTTTGAACACTGTTTGACACTGTTTTGATGTAGATAATTTACCAAATAAGGAAATGTTTGAAAGTGGAACTTAATTTTGAATCTGCCCGAAAAGGAAAGGTGAAACTTGTTTCAGAAACGGAGGGAGTAATAAAATAGTATGTACAGGGATGGATTTAAGGGGGGCGCGGGGGGCGACCGCCCCCCTTGGACTTTCAAATTTTTCTACAATATATTTAATATTTTCATAAAAATTTTATACTTTAATTAGATATATATGTGTTCGCCCCCCTTAACTTTTAGTTTTCAAAATTAATATATAGTTTTACATTATATAATACTTAATTGGAGATTTGAAAGATGAAACATCTAAAATAATTTACATAACTTAAGCAAATATACAATAGAACAACTCATTGTTCAAGACTTAGGATACCTATTATATAAAAATTCGTAGTTTTGAAATGTTTAATTATCTTTAATTTATTAGATAATTATTACTCGATTTGTAAAATATCAAGCAATATTATATACGAGACACAGTAGTTAAACAATTTTTCGATCATGTGAAATGAATCTAAAATTACACAATTCGTTTACTTCTTACTCTTTAAAAATAATTTATTGCATAGATAATAAATTTCAACTTATTTTATCACAACAACAACAACATCCAAGCCTTAATCCCAAAAGAATTTGGAGTCGGCTAACATGAATCGATCTATGATATCGATGTCAAACAGAGAAGATAGACAAGAAAGGGAAGAAAAAGAAGTAAGATAAGACGAATAAAATAAAGAAAAAAATATAAGATAACAATAACGCAAGAATATAAGAAAGATAAAAGATAAAAAATAAAAGAGCATAAAAAAGCTAGAAGATAAAAATAACATAAGAATATAAAAAGATAAAGAAGATAAACGATAAAAGAAAAAAGAGAGGAATGATAGAAAAGACATCAATCTAAGAATCAACGATATAATATTATTCTAAAAATAATAATCTCATACTCCGTACATACTATACTTTTGTAATATTAGCAAAACTTGCAATTCAAAATTTGCAATTCAATAATATTATTCTAAAAATAATAATATCATACTACGTACATACTATCCTCATGACTCACGAACACCCTTCTTGGTAAACAAAATTTGTAATTCAAAAATCAATTCCTTTTAACGATAAGATTCATGTTGTTAAACATGACATGCATGAGTTATTTAAAAAGCATTGGTGGTTGTGCACCTTTTAAACTCTTTACCTTCAAATAATTTGATAAAATGTTATATATCCTTTGTTATTTTCAAATAATTTTCCTTTAATTTGCTATTTCTTACGCTTTAATGTATCAATACTTTTTTCTAAAGCACTTACAATTATAAAATCAAAGTTATTTGTTCATTGTCTAAACTTAGAATGTAGAGCCAATTTGGTGACACTAAAATTTGTTGAATTGGCTGATTCTGCTGAAATTTATGAAGTTCTGGCTGAAGTGACTGTATTGGCTGATTCTGCTGATTCATGAAAAAATTATATTTAAAATATATGTTATTAATAAATTAAATAAAAAATTATATGAAAATAGCTAAAATGATCCTCTACAGTAAGTTCAGCCAATACAGCCAGAAAAGTAACTCTAACCTTACTTTTTCCGCTTATTATAAACTCCAGCGCGCGAAATAAAAAGTTACGTATTTGGTGAAAAAGCTGGCTGATAAGCCGAAAAAGGGTCACCAAACGGGCTCGTAATATACTCCCCCCATCCCGTAAACAACTTCAAACTTCGTTTTCACACATATTAAGGAAATAAACATGCTGGGGGATAAATTTTACTGTATGGACACTGTTTCGACATTGTTTTGCACTGTTTGGTACTGTTTGACACTTTTTGAATGTAGAGAATTTGCCAAATAAGTAACTGGGAAGAAGTGTGAAGTTAATTTCGGGACTGTCCGAAAAGGAAAGCGAGAAGTTGTTTCTGGGATGGAGGGAGTATTTAAATATCATCATGTATGTACTTATGAATTCTTTTTTAATAAAAATTAGCCGCAAAGCCTTTCTAAACTAGCGAAAAAAAATTCGCCCCACTACACTAGCAAAAAAAAACGCCCGATTACACTAGCGAAACAATTTTCACCCACTACACTAACGAAAAAAATTTCGCCCCCCTTAGTTCCAAATCCTGGATCCGTCCCTGAGTATGTAGAAGCCGGTAAAACATATGAGGGGAAATTTAATTATATACACTACCAAAACGATGGATCGTTATTAAACAAGTTAAATGTTTCAATGTAGCTTAAATAAAAGGGAGAACTACCAAATAAACCTTTGAACTTTCATAAAAAGTGCAAATAAACCCTTTTATAGGAGGCTCTGTCAGGCTGTCGCCATTTGGGGCGGATTCCGCTGGAATTTTTTGATTAACTTTTTTGAGCATTTTCTTCATTAAGTCTAGTTTACTCATACCAAATTTCAGCTAAAAATTCAATCGGGAAGACAGTCAAATGAATTTTTGAAGATAACTGCGCAGTTAAGCAGCACAGTATATTTCAGAAAATCATTTGACTTCCTTCACGGTTGATTTTTTAGCTGAAATTTGGTATGGGTAAACTAGACTTAATGAAGAAGATGCTTAAAAAAATTCATAAAACAATTCCACCGTAAACCGCCCAAATGGCGACAGCCGGACAAAATCTCCTGTAAAAGGGCTTATTTGCACTTTTTATGAAAGTTCGAGGGTTTATTTGATAGTTCTTCCTTAAATAAATGAGAACTTAATGAGACTTATTCGGTTATTGTATTGATATATATATATATATATATATATATATATATATATATATATATATATATATATATATATATATATATATATATATAATGTATTATAAAGTTCACACAACTAATGTGTGAGTAAAGTGTTTTATTTTTGAATTTAAGAATATAAACAATACCATACATCAAATTTTGCTCATTTTAAGTTAAGATGATGCTGATTTTTTCAGAAGTCATAATTTTTTATTTATAATTAATTACGTGACTCATAATATAACAAATAGAAAATATTTCAAAACTCTACATTATCTAATTTTGAAAACTAGAGTCA
Organism: Cuscuta europaea; assembly: GCA_945859875.1. Classification (NCBI taxonomy): domain Eukaryota; kingdom Viridiplantae; phylum Streptophyta; class Magnoliopsida; order Solanales; family Convolvulaceae; genus Cuscuta; species Cuscuta europaea. Next base: position 9,965,626 of record CAMAPE010000009.1, read on the forward strand.
AAATTTCGACCGATCACCCTGACCCCTCGGCTCTGCCCTGCGTAGGAGTCAAAATTTCCGTTTAAAAACATTTTTACTCCTAACTTGTCTGCCACTACAAATGAATGAATGATCCAGAGTGACATATTTATTTTTTTGAAATATTTAAAGAGTAGACGCATTATTATTTCTTATTGTACTGTAATAGCAGTAGACAGTTTAATTTATTGACCTAGTAAAAATTAATTAAAATTTGCAGCTGCGGGCCAGTTTATATATCTTTGACACGAGTCCCTAATCCCGTCCAAAACTCCAAATTCATGCTTCATTACAAAATGGCGGTAACAACCCACTCCTTCTTTTGAGTCTAATCTGCAATTCTGCATCATCATTTGTGTCCATTCTAGTGACTGACCTAGACATCGGAGGTCAGTGCATGCACATATATAGTACTATTACACTTTAATAAGAAATTTTTTTGAGCAAAAATAAATGTTTTATTAGAGTATAGAAAAGATTATAACCAACAAATTTTTTTTAGTGTAGATATATACGAAAAATAATTTTTGCTCTTCCAAAAAGTATTTTGAACCTCCCCAAAAATATTTTCGCCCCCCCCAAAATGACTTTCCTGGGTCCGCCCCTGCCACTAATGAAGAGAAAGTTAAAGAAATAACATAAAGTTATTGAAATAACACGCTAATGATCCACACCAAAAAAAGAAGCTCTCCTTCCGATGAAGATAGAAACCAATAGCTAAGGTATTTATCAATACCAACTAGATAAGCCAACACAACCTTCCCAAAAATCATGACAAATCTTACCTATGAAGATGTAATCGCAATATTCTAAGGTAAAACTAACCCTTAATCCCCTTTTTAGCTTGAAGTCGAGCGTTTCGTTTAAACTTAAGTTGAGTGACCGTTGTATAATTAGGATCACTTAATCGAGCAAGCCGCACTTGATCTGAGTCATATCCCGAAGACCCTTCATCTGAGACCGCATCAAATTCTAATTGAGAAGTACCCTTGATTGCTATTTGTTGACTTTGTTCAGGGAACAAGACTTGAATCGGTGTTACTAGCATTACTTCCTCCACATTACTCTCATCCTCCCTTGCTTCTCTAGCCATACTGTCATAATAGTTCTCCGTCGAAATGACAATATCTCTATTAGCGTAATCCGTCTCAGGAGGAAAAATAAAATCAATGATCTCAATCGCATCCTTGTCAATATTGCCTATCTCCTCAGCTACGTGCGCGTTCATTTGTGTGCATTCCCAACTAGAAAAAGTGCATGGAATACTAGAGACAGAGCAAGTAACCTATGCTAAAAATGCATAGGGCTTCTGCAAGTATCCGGAACAGAGTCATACTCTCTACCTATCAAATTAGGATTATAGTCCAATTTACATCTTTCCAATGTACCGTCCGGTCGGGGTCGGGGGTCCTCATGGATGGGGTGTCATCCTTGTTTTTTTAGTGCATGGAATACTATTAAATTGCCCGACATAGTTGTTAGGTAAGCGTCACAGTTTTATTAACGCAGACATAAAAACTGGGCCAACTTGTACGTACTGCTGCTTCAATTATTTATTCTCAGTCGAAAGCTGAGTCTGATTTCCACTATTGGGAAGCATCCTATTCTTCACTTCCTTAATGCCCAGCATGTGGCATCACCCCCACAAGCCTTTCATAGATTAAAATGGATGTATTCGAATTGTTGGTATTATTCTATTTTTAATACTTCACTCTTAATTTAAATTAAATGAAACAAATCCGTATCAAATTACACTTGATGTTTCAACTGGTAATATTATTAACGTTTCTGGCCAAAAAATCTTACGGGCGGTGGCTTGAAATTCAGACGTACAATCTACCGTGTAGTGATGATATTCATACAAGTAATGTATAGTGAACTGTAAGCAAGGAATTGGAATTTCGGCCACAACGCAGGGTTTTTTAGCAGTAAATTTGACATTATTACCGGCGAGTTTATTCGAGGTGGATGAGAATCTCACACAGCGGACTGGTCGGCAAGCATTACAGAGACACTTGGTGTTCGAGCTGCACTCATCAAGATCGAATCAGATCGTGTTAGAGACATGCACAACTGATCACAACAAGGTCGGAGGAAAGCTCAAGTTTTTCTTATAATTGATGGATTTGATGATATTAGACACATTATTCGGAATGAAGCTAGGTTTGTTGTCCAATTCCGTAGCGGGTGTCTCAAACTTAACTTCAATTTTGGATTCCTTGGGTCGTCTTCGAATCGGATCTTTTACTTTGTCAAAGTCAGGGAGTACTCCTTGGTTCATTTGTCACGCCACAGACCACATGTAAGTGCGTGTACAATCGTCGTATGTTCAAGTGACGTCACCCGCAAGTCAACCTCACTTAATGTGACACCGCACCCGGATGTACTTGAATTTAAAAATTCAATATGTATTTGAATTTTTCTAGCGAATAATTTCGTGTCAAAGAATTGTGGATTTAATTAATAAATGATTAATTAAATTATTTATCGGGCTCGTAATATTGAGAATGAGCTACCAAATTATTAGTTGAGTCATCATAATAATGATAGAAGCCCAATAAAATGCCAACTATGGCTGAGGAAAATGATTGGACAACCCGAGTGCTATTTTGACCCAACCTGCCAGAAATAGCGATAATAATTGGAAGAAACTTTCTACATCCAATTGTGATCTTTCCTACATGGCTACATGTATTGTATACTCTAAATAACGATTTGGAGACAAAGGAAGGTGGCTTGTGCGGACATGGAGAGGAGGAAGTCTCCTAGGGACAAGAAACTACACCCCATGACCCCATCCTCTACATTATATTTTGGATTGATTGCATTGAGACATTTTCCCCCTATTCACTACAAAAAAACACGCCGTTTGTCACGGATTTTGTCACGGACGGTAGTTCAAAAAATCCGTGACAAATGATTTTTTGTCACGGATTTGTCACGGAAAAAATCCACTTAACTAAATAATAATAAAGTTTCAATCCTAGCTATATATATTATGCATCCCATTAACAATAATTAACTAATTTAACTTATTAATTAGTTAATTTCCATTTAACTAATATTGTTAAATATCATTAATTCACAATAATATATAATTCACACTTAACTAATAAAGTTTGAATCCTAACTGAAATCACTACAAATCCTAAATTATGCATTAACAATAATTAACTAATTAATAAACAAATTAAACCTAATCATCATCATTGATCAATTAACTAATATTTAAATCTAACTAATATTATCAACTCATCAAATTCTAAACCCATTTCCTCAATGTTTTAACTTAATTAATTAGTTAATTAATTAATTTACATTTAACTAATATTATTGTTAAATATTATCTCATTAATAATTCACAATAATAATTCACACTAAACTAAATAATAATATAGTTTCAATCCTAGCTATATATATTATGCATCCCATTAACAATAATTAACTAATTTAACTTATTAATTAGTTAATTTCCATTTAACTAATATTGTTAAATATCATTAATTCACAATAATATATAATTCACACTTAACTAATAAAGTTTGAATCCTAACTGAAATCACTACAAATCCTAAATTATGCATTAACAATAATTAGCTAATTAATAAACAAATTAAACCTAATCATCATCATTGATCAATTAACTAATATTTAAATCTAACTAATATTATCAACTCATCAAATTCTAAACCCATTTCCTCAATGTTTTAACTTAATTAATTAGTCAATTAATTAATTTACATTTAACTAATATTATTGTTAAATATTATCTCATTAATAATTCACAATAATAATTCACACTAAACTAAATAATAATAAAGTTTCAATCCTAGCTATATATATTATGCATCCCATTAACAATAATTAACTAATTTAACTTATTAATTACTTAATTTCCATTTAACTAATATTGTTAAATATCATTAATTCACAATAATATATAATTCACACTTAACTAATAAAGTTTGAATCCTAACTGAAATCACTACAAATCCTAAATTATGCATTAACAATAATTAACTAATTAATAAACAAATTAAACCTAATCATCATCATTGATCAATTAACTAATATTTAAATCTAACTAATATTATCAACTCATCAAATTCTAAACCCATTTCCTCAATGTTTTAACTTAATTAATTAGTTAATTAATTAATTTACATTTAACTAATATTATTGTTAAATATTATCTCATTAATAATTCACAATAATAATTCACACTAAACTAAATAATAATAATGTTTCAATCCTAGCTATATATATTATGCATCCCATTAACAATAATTAACTAATCTAACTTATTAATTAGTTAATTTCCATTTAACTATTATTGTTAAATATCATTAATTCACAATAATATATAATTCACACTTAACTAATAAAGTTTGAATCCTAACTTAAATCACTACAAATCCTAAATTATGCATTAACAATAATTAACTAATTAATAAACAAATTAAACCTAATCATCATCATTGATCAATTAACTAATATTTAAATCTAACTAATATTATCAACTCATCAAATTCTAAACCCATTTCCTCAATGTTTTAACTTAATTAATTAGTTAATTAATTAATTTACATTTAATTAATATTATTGTTAAATATTATCTCATTAATAATTCACAATAATAATTCACACTAAACTAAATAATAATAAATATAAAGTTTCAATCCTAGCTAGCTATATATTATGCATCCCATTAACAATAATTGCTAATAAATAATAATTGGTGATAATTAATAACCTAATAATTAAGCTAGCTAACTAATTAATTAAATCACTACAAGTCACTAATTAATTAATCTATAATAAGCTAGCTAATACTTAAATCATCACTACACATCCTAAATTATTATGCATTAATAATAACAATAATTTAACTGATTAATATTTATATTTAAATTTAACTAATTAAATTGTGTTAATAGTTTAATAATATATTGTTAATAATATGAAAATTAACATGACCTCACTAAATTACGTTAATAGTTTAAATAAATGAACAACTAACCTCACTAATTAATTATTAAGCTAATAATTAATTATTATTATATAAAGAAAAAAGAATCCTAACCTCACTAATAATAATTAATCATTAAGCTAATAAATAATTTATTACACAATTAAAAGAAATTAGTTAAAATGACATACCTTATCTGCATAAACTCGGAAAATGATGAACTGACGGATTACATCATTCAATCTTTAAACCGATACTACATCACTCGAATCTACGAATTTTTGAACTGATAATTTTTGTTCTTGCAATTGTAATGGACGATGGGGTTGGGTTATATAAAAAAGTTTGTCACGGATTTGTCACGGATTTATCCGTGACAACTCTTTTTCCGTACCATATTATTAAAGGTTACCGCTGGAAAATCAATAATTGAGGTTTGTCACGGATTTTGTCACGGATGGATCCGTGACAAAGTTTTTTTGAAATTTCTCACGGATTTGTCACGGATCTGTCCGTGATAAATCCGTGACAAATCATTTTCGTGACAAATCCCAAAAATCCGTGACAAAACCCGTGACAACTTTGTCACGGCCGGAATCCGTGACAAAAATCCGTGACAAACGGCGTGTTTTTTTGTAGTGATCCTTGCAACCACTCGACCAAAACAATAGAGAGAGAGCTCTAAGGAAGCTTCTCACAAAGCTCAAGCTAGGAGAAAGCTAGAAGGAAGGGAAATCAAAAGAGAACAACTAGGCTTTGAGGTAAGAACACAACTATTGTTCTTTAACTAGTTTTATTGTGTATGATTTTTAAGAAATCATATAGTGGATTAAACATGATATTTTACACGTTTAAAACTGTAAAATATTGTTATAAAGTGGTGACATTTAACTTCGAAGAGTTCTGGAATCGATAGGAGTTGAAACCGCCGGAAAACCGCCACTGTTGGGGACAGTTTTCGAGCTGCAGGCCCGAAAGCCACCCACCTTTTGGCTGCTGTCCAGTTTTTCCACTTTCAATCGACAAAGAATGGGGATTGATCGAGGGCTTTAGCAAAGCAACTATTGTAGCACATCACAAGGTGAGGATGACTGACTATATTGCTTATAATTAGTGAATTAATTTCATAAGATTACCTAAGGTAATTAAATATGATTTTCATGGATTATTAATGATTAATAATGACTAAATGAAAATACTATATATTGTTTATGAGTATGTGAAACATGATATACAAATTTAGGAGGAATTGTGTATGATTATGGGTTATGAAAATGATGGCATGATAGTAGGAATTAACTATCAAATATTGTGATAAAATATACTTTTACTTCATGTAAAGAATTCATGAATGGATAAATGTGATATTTTTAATATTGAGATTAAATTATATTTGGATTGGAAAATCATTTGAAATGAAATCATTGGACTATGAATTAAGAACTTGGTTGTTCTAACATTATCCGACTAGTAATAAAATACTAGTCGGGAGATTAATATGAATTATGATGGAATTAATCCTAGGAGATTAGATTGTGGAAGTCATACCTTGGGTAATCTCAAGAGATACCTTAAGGTCGGATTGTATAAGCTCTAAGTATATTAGGAGTAGGCCTTAAAGGCTACTCAAGGTAAATTGATTCTAGGCATAGAATTGGCTTAGAAATCGAATAACTTGACTAAGAGCAAAGCTCTAGCATGGTGTAATTGTGACTAAGAACGAGGCTCTAGCATAACGTAGTTCGACTAAGAGCGAGGCTCTAGCACAAATGTAGATTGACTAAGAGTGAGGCTCTAGCCAAATGTAGATTGACTAAGAGCGAGACTCTAGCCTAATGTAGATTGACTAAGAGCGAGACTCTAGCCTAATGTAGATGACTAAGAGCGAGGCTCTAGCACAACGTAGAGCGACTAAATGTGAGGCTCTAGCACAACGTAGGACGACTAAAAGTGAGGCTCTAGCACGGTATAATAATAAGATTGAGCGAGGCTCCATGATGGCTAATTGATGTAAATGAGAAATGACTCATGACGGTAAAATTTCTTACCGAAGGTTATGACAATCGTGATTTATAATCACGGGGAAACAGGGGTGGACGTTTCAAAACGAATATGGACAATGGGCCAACTATTTGACTTTATATATAAAGTAAGTATATTTTAAAAGAGGGTAACTGGGGGTTATGGCCTATAAAATAATATCACCCTATTATGAGGGTCTTAGAAATTGAAACATTGATTATATACAGTGTAGTTGTCATTGTACTTTTCAAATGCTTCAAAGTACTGACCTCCCCTTCACGGGGGAGACCACCTCACAGTTTCAGGTAGAACTTGAAGGTTGCTATCATCGCTCGTTGCTTCGGGAAGATCAAGGAGAGAAGACGTGGTTCGTGATTCCTCCGTTTCTATTTTAAAAACAATTACAATAATGCTCATGGATATTATTTTCAGAATAATTATTTGGGGGCTTGTATGCCTAAGCTTTGCCAAGTTTGGCCTGAAAACTTGTATTATTGTTTCCGCTGCTTTAATGAATATTTTACATTATGTTTGTTTATGGATGTACTACGTGTGAATGATATCCGGACGCCTTGTATAGTATGGATGTGTTGGACTGCGGTTTACTATTCGTACTATACAATGGGTTGTTGACGTGTCCGGGTAGGTCCGGGCGTTACAATTTAATTGGTATCATAGCCATAGTCCATAAACATCATAATGAAGTCTCAAAATTCCTTTTTGAAAATGAAATTGAAAACCATGAGCATTAGAAGTTTTGTACTTATAGAACTTTGGTACTTGAGTTGCAAGGTCTCTAATTGTTAAGATGGTACCCTTAACAATTGGTATGACGGTGATTTGAGCCAAAAGGTGTCTTTAAGTGCCTATATGTCAATTGACATTTGATACAAGTCTAATGACACATTCTCAATTTCTTTTAGAAATGGAACGTATCGGGAAAGTAACTAGGAGGAACCTGACTGGCCGGGCACCGGGAGGGCCCGAGCACGACAGTAGAGGGGCTTCTAGGGTGTCAAGAGGGCAGGACCATGGAGGCCGATCTCAGACCGTGAGTGACGGTCATGTTGAAATCATAAATGAGTCTTATGAGTCCGAGGAGGATTCAACTTACCGACCGGGAACTGAGCCGGTTGAAACCCCATATGATGGGGAAGATGAAGACGTTAGTGAAGAGAGCGATGACAATGAGGCTCTAGAGAGGGTTGAGGAATTGTTCCGGCAATACAAACAGGATCGCCAAAGGTGTCGGGCAAGGCGTGCTTTGGGAGGGGCTTCAAGGAGAGGGAGCCGTGTGAGTCCTAGGGGAAGCATGGAACCCCGAGGAGGTCGAGGTACCGAGGTTCCTATAATAAGAATCTCGAAGGACTTCTACCTCAAGATTTGAATGGGAATTCATTTTCAAAGAAAGTCACGTCCCTCGAGCTATAAATGTCCTGTAATACCCCGAAAATTTGAGAGAATTTGGGAAATAATTAAAATTGTGTTTCATATTGTTTACACGGTCTTTAGGTCGTTAATTATGTTTGATTTAGTGTTTGGGAAAAAGGGGAGGTCCAAATGGGGAAGAAACGGGGTAAAAACTAAGGTTTGGGGCGTCTGGGGGTCACACACGGCGTGTGTGGAAGGTACGCACGCGTGCGTTCCTGTTGTATCCTAATGCAACTCAAACTTCGGAAATTCACTATAAATACATCCCTAATCCGATTTTCCTCATTCAAAAAACCCTAGGACCGCCTCTTCAAGCTCTATCCCTTCCATCTCTTCAATATTAACGTATCCAACACGAAATTGTATGCCAATGATGAGATCAAATAATCCAATATTCCGGTAAGTGCGTTTGTTGCCTAATTCGCGTCGTTCATCCGTTTCCTAAATTTCTTTCTCCTAAATTGAGATCCTTCGAACCTATCACTTCCTAGGTACGTGCGAATGATCCATAAAACTAGGTTTGACGTTTAGGATTCGTTGCTAGCCTCGAGGTAAGGACTATTGCAACCAAAATTACTATTTTGCCCCTATATTGTATAAACTAGGGTTTGTGCTATGATTTGAGTTTCTTTCTGAAATTTTATGGATAATTCGACTATAATAGTATGAGTATGATGATGTATGCTTTTCTGGGAATTTATGAACGTGTGATTTTTGGTGAATTTATCAAATCAGTTTATCATGGCTAAAATTGTGATTTTTGATGATTGTTCTTTTGGGATTGGAAAATTTTGGTGATTGTTTTGGTATGAGTTGAAGAATGATTTGAGACTATTATAACTGGTTATATTGAAAATATATTATGGGTTCAGAATACTCCAATTTGATTATTTTGGCGGTAGTAGTAAATGCTACTTTTGGGAAGTGGTTGTTTGGGTTAAACCCTCTTTTGGGAAAGTGTTGTGAGATCAAATCTTTTGGGATAAATTATATATTTTTAAATGTATAATTTGGTATGAAAATTTACATATATATTCTGGAGTTATAAATATCCTTATTGGATTATTTTGAATATGGTATTAAATACTATTTTGGAACTAGTTTTGGATAAACCCTAAATTGTAAGTTTCTCTGCCAATCCAAAATTTGTTTCCTCGTATTATATGCTTATTATGCATTATGTGATTAAGTGTGAATTTTGAATTATGTGTATGTGATTTTGAGGAGATATTATATATATGGTGGTTGAGAAATATAAATTAAGTACTTTTTGGGGTATTAAATATTTTAAATACCTTCGAGACTTTTTAGAGAAATTAAGAAGTATTTTTGAAGTATTATTAAGCGAAGATAAAAATTACCTTTTCATAAAGAAGATAGCATCTCGGGAGTAATCCGAGGTGTCGGTTTTTCCACATCCGGATAAATGTGGAGGGTGATTAGAGCTACTACTACTAAGAAGTACAGTTTGGATCTATGATCCCTTTTAAGCAAGATTTGGATCTATGATCCCTTTTAAGCAAGATTTGGATCTATGATCCCTTTTAAGCAAGATTTGGATCTATGATCCCTTTTAAGTAAGATTTGGATCTATGATCCCTTTTAAGTAAGATTTGGATCTATGATCCCTTTTAAGAAGAAGTTATAGTAGTAGTCCCTAATCATTCAAGAATTTTAGAATTGGGGTGGTTGGGTTCCGACCACTCGGGATGACTTACTACTCGGAGGGCTTGGAATCCCTTTTAGGGGGTGTGCACACTTAAGGTAGTCGTTTCGTTTCCAACAGAGCAGTTGTGGTACCGGCACTTGTTCGGGGTGGCCGTCCGTAACCACGGTCCACCGGGCTCTACCGAAAGGTTAAGCACCGCCCTTCTAAATTACTAGGAAGTTAGAGAAGAAGTGATTTTCTTAAGAAGTTTAAAGAGAAGAATTACGAAGAGATTTTCAAAGAGAAGTTGAGGTTTTTAGTAAAGAAGTAATTTTAAGAAAAATCAAAGAGAAAAGTATTTGGTGGAGTGCGTCATTTTTATATGATATTATATAAAAATCTATTTTTAGTCAAACCTGATTATTTTACGGGGTTGGGTAGTACTTACTTAGCTCTAAAGCTAATTTTTGTTATTTCTCTTGTCTCTCTTCTCCCTTAAATTTTATCAGGTGATGAGTTGGATGCCTATGTGGATTGATGGATTGCTCGAGCTTGAGTGCGAATTAGAAGATGCCTTAGTTAAATCTAGTTATGAAATTAACATTTACTTATTACTACATTAGGTTTTATTGTTTTACTTTGAGTTGCCTGTGCATTCGGTTAAGAGATGACCGAATGTGGCGGTAACACCCATTCCCCTATTTTAGACTTCCGCTGTATTTCTTCAACTCTTTGATGAATGAATAAAGTATTTCTTTTAAAATATATCAATGTTTTGGGTGGGAAATTTAGGGGTGTTACATGTCCCGTTTGCGTAAATCAAAGACTCTGTAGGCCTTTTGACCATAGGGATATCCAAGGAAAATACAAGGACCCCCCCCCCCCCCTTTGCCAAATTTATCTTTACGTTTGTTGTCGTGTGCATACACCAAACACCCAAATACCAGTAAGTGCTCATAGCTAGGTAAGTAGGCGTGTGCATACACCCAAACATCCAAAGAAGAAGGAAAGGCATAAATAGGCGGGTCAAGAACAGCCCAATAAGGTAAGTAGGTCAAACAGGGTAAAGGGACCGAATCACAAAGGAGAGGGTCAAACGAAGAAGGTAAATGGGCTGGTGATATCCAAATGGCAAAGGCCCAAGTCCCAGGTAATATTGGAGAAGAAGGCCAAGGCCCATAAGGTCAATACCTCTCACATTCTCCACCTTATTGGTCCTATGTGGTGTAGAGCAAAAATGTGGCATGGCAAAAGACTCATCATCGCTGGTTGCCCAAGACATCCAAGGATATCTTAGGCCAACAATTGGAGGTATCCAAATGACACTCCCTGGGTCACACTGGACTCAGAAACACAAATTGAAAAGTGTGATGCACACTTTCCTGATCCTGAAGGATCAAAGGGACAAACCGGATGCCCAGAGAACACCATGTTCTCCGAGCAAGGTCCAGGAGTGTGAACACTCCATAGACCAAACCACCTGCAAAAATAAACAATATCTAACCATAGTCCAGATTTAATGTTCGTTTACAAGAAAGTAACTTCTCAACAGAGAGACACTTTGTCCCCATATCAGCAAGGTTGAACTCTGATGGGATCTTCTCCAGCATGATATCACCTGCCTCCATAATTTCTCGAATGAAATGGAGCCTGACATCAATGTGCTTGGTCCTGTCATGAAACACAGGGTTCTTGCAAAGCTGTATGGCAGACTGACTGTTTGAGAAAACTGTAATTCTCTGTTTAAGAAAACCTAGATCACTGACAAGCCTTTTAAGCCAAATAGCTTCCTTAAAGGCTTCAGTGGCAACAACATACCCAGACTCAGTAGTGGACAAGGCAACAATGGGTTGCAACTGGGACTTCCAACTAATACAGGACCCACACAAAGTAAACACATAAGAAGTGGTAGACTTCCTATTATCCCTATCATTAGCATAGTTAGAATCCACATATCCACGTAACACAGTACCATCAGAACACTTAGCAAAAAACAAACCATGATTCACAGTTGATTTAAGGTATCTCAAAAGCCATTTCAGAGCATTCCAGTGAGGCATACCAGGATTTGACATATAACGACTCAAGCAACTTACAGCATAGGCAATGTCAGGCTTAGTACTGACCATAAGATACATCACAGATCCTATAGCACTAGAATAAGGAACAGATTTCATATCACTCATTTCAGAATCAGTTTTGGGGGACTAATTCTTACTTAGCACAAAATGTGATACTAAAGGAACATTCACAGGGGAAGCATATTGCATGTTGAATTTACTCAAAACCTTCTCTACATAAGAAACTTGGTTTAACAAAAGAGTAGACTTGCTTCTATCCCTAATGATATTGATGCCTAGGATCCTCTTAGCATCCCCTAGGTTTTTCATGAAAAAATTTTCACAGAGACACTTTTGCACATGAACAATGGAATCAAGATTAGGACTGATAATTAACATATCATCCACATAAAGTAATAAGAATACTGGCACAGATGAGGTATCCTTATAATATAAGCAATGATCACAAACAGACTTAACAAATTTCATACATTTCATGCATTGATCAAACTTAATATTCCATTGCCTAGGAGACTACTTCAGACCATATAAGGCCTTCCTTAGCAAACACACATAATCACTTTTTTTGGGATCCACAAACCCTTCAGGTTGGGTCATATAGATCTTTTTATCAAGATCACCATGCAGAAAAACAGTGGTCACATCCACCTGTTTCATTTCCCAATTAAAGTGAGCAACTAAAACAAGCATGATCCTAACAGTAGTAAACTTAACCACAGGAGCAAAAATTTCAGCATAATCTACCCCCTCTTTTTGCGTAAACCCCTTAGCCACTAACCTAGCCTTAAATCTCACACTTTGAGGTTCTTCCTTGACCTTAAACAACCACTTGCACTCTACTACAGAACAATTGGGAGGTCTAGGGACCAAGGTCCAGGTTTTGTTAACTCTAAGAGACTCCATCTCACTATTCATGGCATCTAGCCACTTCTGGGACTCCTTAGAAGTAAGAGCTTCCTTATAGGTTTTGGGCTCATTTAACTCAAGGGTCTCAAACACAGAGTAAGCAAATAAGGAGGTATCATGCACATGAAAAGCATAATCACACATAGAATCAAACACCTTTTTAACAGTCCTTCTACTCCTATCTCTAACAAGTTGATAGTTATGCAAATCAGGTATATCATGCTCCACAGAATCATGTTGTTCAGAACTATCATGAGAAGACTCCACCCCACTAGAAGGGGTGGTACCATGCAGGTTAACATCAGAATCATTAACATTGTCAAACAATGGAATGGTAGCAGCAGGAGTAGACTCCACCTCAGACTGAACACTCTCAGAACTTAGTTTTGTGGTAGGACTAGACAGACAGGGAAATTCAGACTCATTGAAGATTACATCCCTACTGACCACTACCTTAAAACCCACCTAATTTCTATCCCACAGCCTATAACCTTTTACCCCCTCAGGATACCCAAGAAAGACACACTTCTTAGACCTAGGATCCAGCTTATCCAGCTGTTGGTGAACATAGGCAGCACAACCAAACACTCTAAGGTTGGACAAGTCTAGGGGCTTTCCAGAGTAAACTGACTCAGGGCACTTTCCTCCTAAAGGAACAGAGGGGGATCTATTTACCAAATAGGCAGCAGTGTTAACTGCTTCACCCCAGAATTGCTTAGACAGACCAGAGATGGCAAGGAGACTTCTTACTTTATTAAGAAAAGTTCTATTCATACGCTCAGTTACACCATTCTGCTGGGGAGTATAGGGCACAGTTTTGTGCCTTTTTATTCCCCAGTCAACACACAGTTGATTCATCTCCCTATTACATAATTCTAGGCCTTTATCAGTTCTAAGGGATTCAACCTTCAGATCAGACTGGGTTTCAACTAGGGTTTTCCACTCCCTAAACTTCTCAACAACATCAGACTTATTCTGCAAGAGACAAACCCAAACTTTCCTAGAGAAATCATCTATAATAGACAGGAAGTATCTCATACCACCATGGGTAGAGATACTGGCAGGTCCCCAGACATCAGCATGGACATATTCTAAGGCAGAGGTACACTTAGATAGATTTGGATAGGAGGAACTAGGGAAACTGACCCTATGCTGCTTTCCAAGCACACAAGCTTCACAGAAAGGCACAGAAGATACACAATCTTTACCAAAGTAACCAGATTTATACATGATTTCTAGACCCTTATTACTCATGTGACCTAGTCTATTATGCCACAACACAGAGCTATTAGGACAAACAACATTAGCAGAATCAGAGAAAGGAATAGCATGGCACACATACAGATTATTCACCTTCAAAGCTTTAAACATAACCAAGGAATTTTTCGAAACCTTCATGCAACCATTACCCCATTTTCCCTCTGACCCACTATCCTCAAAAGCAGCAACTGAAAACGGGTTATGACACAGATCTGGAACATGCCTCCACTACTAGAAAAATGCCTTACATTGACACCAATTTAGTGTCACTAACAGGCTTCTATGACACTAAAAAAGTGTCGCTGAAAGTAGGGGCTAGTGACACTAAAAAGGTGTCACTAAATAATGACATTGTAGTATCACCAATTAGTGATACATATGCGACACAACCGTTCAACGACCCTTTTACATCACACATGTTAATGACACTGTGGTATCACATAATTCTGTTTTCCATCCAAGCAAAATGATAATTTAGTGACACTTTGGTATCACATTGTTTTTTATTTTTTCAGCATTCCAAAACAATATAATTTTGAAATTCCAAATCAATTATATTTTAGAAATTCCAATTCAATATTTATTAAACCCATAAACGATAACAAAATCAATAAATCTCCAACCATAGATTGAACGTTTAAAGTACAATATTCATTTACAACTGAGTTAATATAATTCCAAGCAACTACACGGTTTAGTCCCAAAAAGCGAGCCGCCGACCTACACGTCCTAAATAAATATAGCAAAATCAATTGCACAACGCGAATAACAATTCAGAATTAAACATCGCCTTCACATCATCAAGTCTTCATAGCAGCGACATCCATCAACACTGAAAAATGATTGATACACCCTATTAATGATACAATAATAAAAACCACTTATACAAACGCATAGGAATACTACTTATGCATCATAGGTATATCCTGTTATCAGATCCATAAAACAAATAAGTTTGCACAAGTTTTTTAAAACACATTTTTACTCTCTTAAAAACACTTTTTGGATCATGTGTACTCTAAAATTAACTAAAACATCAACATTTTCAGGATCATTTGTACTCTAAAACTACAACAACATTATGAGTTCACCCTAACTAACATGATAATTGTATTAATGTTAGTACGGCTGGATGAAATACAATGTATGACACTAAAACTGCTATGTCATAACAGAACTAAAGTGTGGAATAAACAGAACCAATGTGACATCTCATTCCAATAAAACTGCTTGACATCTAGATGAAATTATCTCTCTTGAAATACAAGATAAAATTTCGTAGTACTAACACTATCTGTCCAGAATTAGAGTTTGCACCAATGCTAATTTTTTTCTGCTTTTTCACTTCAGTGACAAGATGAAAAAACAAAGACTACCAAAAGATGAAAAAACGAAGATTACCATTCTTTGGCCAATCGCTTTAGTGGCTGCTTGTCCAATATTTGACAAAGATGCATTAGAATTCCCTTCTGAGAAACTAAATAACAATAAGAGTTAAATGAAGTCACATCATACATAGGGCTTAAAAAGTAATTACATGATTAGCTCACAATAGAAATTTTACCTCTGTGATACACGAGATACCAAAGGTGGAAATGCCGAGTTTTGGACTCTTGCGGTCATGTTATCTAATATGTCTATTGATGAACCACAGAGGAGGGGAACCTATATTTTTTTATAGGAAACAAGATTGTTATAGTCCAAATGGGAGTCATTCTAACGCATCAAACGAAAGTGATATTGTTATGTCAGCACTTTCAAGAAAAAATAGAACCAAAGAAGTAGATAATACCAAAGACATATTTAACAAAATAGATGCCAACACTCCAAATGGGTTATAAATGATGTATCACAAAATAGATAAAACAAATGTAGTAAAGCCATCAGTTGCTTTTATTTTTTCTTGCTGTCACTTGGGTAAAGCCTGCAGCTAAAACAATGAAAAAAGTGTAATGTAAAGGGAACAATGAAAAAGTCTCAAAGCCTTGCTTTGATGATAGTCCGAGATCGTTTTCTCCCGGCTGGAACGATTGTCTCAATGAATCTTTGAAAACATTATGGCCAAAACTTTCAGACAAAACAACAAGCCCTCCAGTCTTTTCAATCGTTACTTTAAGTTCAGCAAGTCCAACCTAATGATTGGTATGAGAATTGTAGCCATTCACAGAAGTATGTTGAGCAATTTGGGATAACCCCTAAAGTATTTATGGTTTGAGAGAATAAAGAAGAAAACCACCTGATCCAGCGCACAAGCAAAAACATCAAGTACATGCCCTTGGTGTACAAGGTGCTTTGAAAGTGCTTCATAGAATTTTACAGCCTTGTGATATAATGGAGCAGACTCTTTATCCAAATCCTTGTGGGACCATATAGGTTCAGATAGGGTGTTTGAAACAATCTGGGGCATTCAAATGACAGGGTAATTAAAGATAGGAACATATGCTAGCATCAATCAGATACTTAAAATCCGAATAGCAGAGAGAAAGACTTACATCACCTGGCCCTTCTGTCGAGGGCCCACCTAGAAATGCCATGATTCTAGCCCTAGAGCCAGGAACACATACTCCCACTAAATGGGCAGCCACATTCAAAGCAGTGCAAGTGCACCTATATGCCCGTTTAGCTGCAGGCACATGCCAAGGATCTCTTTGAAGCTCTTCCAATATCTAACCTCTTGTGCTAAGTGTAATTGATCTGCAAGAGAAAGGTTAGTAATAATGGGGGTGTCCTCAGATTGAGTATCATCATTGGACCGGGGTGGATCAACTATAGTATCAGCCATATCAGAAGCTAACAAAGGATCAGAACGAGATTCTTCATTTCCAAAATTAGCCAGGATCGAAACTCCAGTAGTAGGACCTGTTGGTAAGGTATCACACGCATAGACCGAAGATTCATCACAATCAAGAATTGCATCTGTAATCAAACATTTAACGGGGAAAGAACAATGTAAGGAATAATTGTAATTAGATTTTGATGATGCTAGATTAATTAGGACTTTAGAGTACCCCTTTTAGAAATCATGTATTAGAATTTCCCCCTGTAAAGTTCTTAGCATAATCGACTACCAGAAGGCCTCTCTACCAGAAGACCTCCAGACAGAAGATTTTGGCTCTCTGTCTAGGAACAGAAAACCTCAGGGTCTCTGTTACCCTTTAAGCTTGACAGAAACCCTCTTGGTTCTCTGTAAGCTACTATCATCAGAAGTGCTCAAGATCTTCTCTGATTAGGTCTCTGCCAAAGACACCAGAAGGTCTTACACTTGGAAGAAATCCACAAAACCGGGAAGTCAACTTAAAGATTCCTTCAACGGCTAGGAGTATGAAACGGAAAAGCTACAGTGCTCGCATTAAATGCTCATTTAATGCTCCCCATGCTCCGTGGAGTAATTGCAGATGATTGGCCGCAATGTCAGATTTACTTTATCCCAAAATAGTAACCCGCCAACTTTACCGGGTCCTACTGGTCAAGTCAACTGCTCGCGCATTAAATGCAGTTGTCCTCCTACTCCTCCAACGGGAAGACAACCTCAGTATAAAAGATACACTACGAAGAACAACCGGATAACTTTTGCCTAGATAACTTTGCAACTTTTACAAAAAAGATATTAAAACTCTGAAAAGCAAAAAGCCTCCTTGAGATTCAAACTCAATATCTTCTTCAAGAGAAGGCAGAAGTTGGAAAAATACTCTTTCCAACTCAAGCAAAGTTCCAAGTGTTCTTCAACTCTTCAAGCTCATCACATACAAATCTTTTGTAACGAAGCTAGTTGGAGGAACCCCAGTTACTTGGATGTCCTGCTACAAGAAGGACGTCCAAGTAACTGGAGTAGTGAAGTGGTGATACTTCAAGGAAACTCAGTGAAAGGACCAGTGTTAAAGGAAGCCAGGCAGTGCATCCCAGGACACATCTAGGCTTGAAGAAGACGTGGAGTGCTTCTTAAGTACTAGGACTAAGGCTTTGTAAACGGCAGTTTTTACAGCTTAGTGGAACAGTGGATTAGAGGAACGAGTTGTTCCTTGAACCACTATAAAAATCCCTGGTGTCGTTTACTTACTGCTTTTAATACTTGCACTTAGATAGAACTGTCTAACTCCTTGGACTTGGTATCTGTGTTCAGCAGAACTTGTTCTACGAGTTAACAGAAGGCCTACTGCCTTTGCTTCTCTGAGGCTAACAGAACTCCCTGCCAGAACCCCATCCGCTGCCAGTCTGTTCTTTCAACAGAACAGGCTATTCTGTAAATCTGGTACTTAGTCTAAAAAGCTAAAAACCAATACAGTCTATTCACCCCCCTCTAGACTGTATCCTTTATAACCGGGACCAACAAGTGGTATCGGAGCCTCCTTGTTCTAATAATCTCTTAGGTTATTTGTTGAACAAAGATCCACTTGTTTTTCTGTATTACCTCATTTCTATCTGATATAATGGATCACTCCTTGTCCAAGAATCTTATGTTTTCAGATCTTAAGTTTGATGACTGGAGGATCCGGATGAAAGCACATCTCTGTGCCCTGCATGATGAGATGTGGGAAGTTCTAGATATTGGCCCCTTCACAAGCTTGCAGAAGGTCAATCCTGAGCATGCCATAGACAACACCAGACCCCAGATGATCAGTAAAGCCAAGTCAGAATGGACCACTGAAGAGAGGAGAAAGTACAACCTAGACAATATTGCCAAGGACATCCTCTACAAGTCCATTGATGATAGGTACTTCAACAGAATCAAGAAGTGCAAGACTGCTAAGGAAATCTGGGATACTCTTGAGCTCATTGGAGCTGGTGATGAGCAAGAGAAGGACAACAAACTAACCATAGCCAACAAGAAGTTTGATGACTTCAAACTTCTCCCTGGTGAAAGCATCTCCAAGATGTATGACAGGCTCCTCACTCTCACTGGAGAGATCTCTGAGCTTGGCAACGAACTCACCACCAAGGAGATCAACCTGAAGGTGTTGAGGGGACTGCCCTCAACATGGAAGATGAAGGTGGTTGCTGTCCAAGCCAGCAAGGATGTAAAGACTTATCCCACTGATAAGCTCATTTCAGATCTCAAAGCTCATGAGTTTGAAATGATTGAAGAGAAGGAAGACTTACCAGAAGAGAGGACCACTACAGCCCTCACTGCCAGCACATCTAAGGTAAATGATTTTGACCCTTCAGTACTTTTATCTGATGAATATATGGCTGCCTTTGCCAGGAGATTCAAAAAGTTTATGAAGAATCCGAAAGATGGAAGGAGTCCATCTTTCAACAGAAAGCCATACCAGAAGGTCAAATCAACAGAAAGCAGTGGAGAGCTTCTCTGTTACAATTGCAGACAACCTGGTCACTTCAAGGCTGATTGTCCCCATCCTAGAGTGTCCAAGAAGCAAGCACAGGATGGAGAAAAGAAGAAGTACGAGGACAACTCCAGAAGGAGAAAGGCACTTGTGACAGAACAGCTAGAGAAAGACCCTCTGTAAGAAACAGAATCCAGTTCTGACTCAGATTCTGATGAGGCCTTCTGTTGCCTTGATACTGAGTCAGAAGACCTTTGCCTCATGGCTCATTCTGATGATGAGGTAACCTCTACGTCTGAATCTAGTTTTTCTTCGGTAGGCTTAGCTTTTGATTCTGATTCAATGTCAGAATTTTGGGAAGAGTTTAAAGCCATACAAGCCACTTATTCCTCTATAACAGAAGAAAACAGTAAGTTGAAAGCTGAAATTCTTGACTTAAAGAAGGAGGTTGAGATCAAAATCAATCTTCTAATTGAGGAAAGAGATCAACTGGAAACTGAAAATGTTTCTCTTCTCAAGAGAATAAGAGAAATAGAGCCTCTCGAGATTAAGTACAAAGCTTACCAGAAGGCCCAGTCTTCCATGGAAAAGATTGTGTTTGATCAACAGATTGGCACTGGTTTTGGTCTTGGTTATGGCTCAACAGAATCAGGTGAGCCTTCTATAATGCCTAGCACCAGAGTTGCTAAGGCAGATAAGGTCATAGAGCCACTGATTTCTAGCCTCATCTGTCAAGCTGGTGTATCTGGCACCAAGGTTGTTCATGAGGAAGTCAGACCAGAAAAGGGTAAGATAAAGGTTCAACAGAAACCCTTTTTGAAAAATAATGAACCTGGCAGAAAACCTAACAACAGAAGAGGTTTTCAAAATAACAAAAATAAAAGACCATTCATTGACAGACAACCTCATGTCAATCGTGCCAGAAATGATCACCAGAAGGGCAAATATCAAGAGAGAGTTAACTTCAGGCAGAAGAGGTTGGCTGGTCAACCTCAGAAGCCCAAGGTTAACCGTCCCTCTGCTCTTGATAGTATATGGGACTTCTTTCCAACAAAGAAAGCTATGCAAAAGTATGTAAACAGGAAGCATGACCCTCACAAGCATCTGCCCAAAGTGAATCACACTTCAGTTTACTATAACTACCAGGTGGACAATGGGTACCACCCACCAAGGTTTCACTTGATGAGACCAAAATGGTACCAACTACCCAGACTCCATGACCCCCCAGGACCCAGCATTGCTTGGGTACCTAAATCTTTCTTTTGATCTTGCAGGAACTGTGTGCTGGAGCCATCTCTGAGCAAGAATGGTTTATTGATAGTGGATGCTCCAGGCACATGACAGGTGACAGAAGTTGCCTAACAG
Organism: Cuscuta europaea; assembly: GCA_945859875.1. Lineage (NCBI taxonomy): Eukaryota > Viridiplantae > Streptophyta > Magnoliopsida > Solanales > Convolvulaceae > Cuscuta > Cuscuta europaea. Next base: position 9,986,608 of record CAMAPE010000009.1, read on the forward strand.
AGTTCCAGAAATGAAAAGGACCTAGAGTTACCTTTGGAGGTAATGACAAAGAAGGTCAAACAAAAGGAAGAGGAAAGCTGATCAAGAACCAGATAATCATTGATGATGTCTCATATGTCAAAGGACTGAAGTTCAACTTGCTAAGTGCTAGCCAATTCTGTGACAAAGGCTACACTGTTGAATTCACAAAGGACTTCTGTTATGTGAAGCATGAGACAACAAAGGAAGTGGTTCTTACAGCATCAAGGAAGAAGAACATCTATGTAGTTGATTGGAACACTGCAAAAGATGGAGTTTGCCTGATAGCCAAAGGAGATTCAAAACTGAGCTGGGACTGGCACAAAAAGCTCAACCATTTGAATTTCAAAACAATCAACAAACTGGCCAGAGAACACATTGTAGAAGGACTACCAGACATTGTGTACAAGAAGGAGACCCTCTGCAGTGCATGTCAGAAAGGCAAACAAGTAAAGAATTCCTTCAAACCCATTGCTGGAGATCTTTCTACAAGTCCTCTAAATCTGATTCACATGGATTTATTTGGACCTGTTGAGACTCCAAGCGTTGGTGGCAAGAAATATACCTTAGTCATTGTTGATGACTACTCCAGATATACATGGACTATTTTTCTATCAAAGAAAATGAAACTCTTCAGAAGTTGCCATCTCTGTTAAAGCAACTTCAGACTGAGAAGAACTTGAAAGTGAAGACAATCAGATCAGACAGAGGAACTGAATTTGTCAACCAAGTCATAAAGGACTTCTGTGATCAGAATGGAACCTTTCATCAACTTTCTGCCGCCAGAACCCCTCAACAGAATGGCGTAGCAGAAAGAAGGAACATAACTCTAAAAGAAGCTGCAAGAACAATGATTGCAGAATCTGGATTGCCTATGAGATATTGGGCTGAAGCAATCAACACTGCATGCTATACTCAGAACAGAAGCATGATCAACAAGAATCACCAGAAGACCCCTTATGAACTCTGGAAGGGAAGAAAACCTAACATCAGCTACTTTCATATATTTGGATGCAAGTGCTACATTCTTAACAATGGAAAGGAGCATCTGAAAGTATTTCAAAAAAAGGCTGATGAAGGAGTCTTTATAGGCTATTCAAACACCAGTAAAGCCTATAGAGTACTCAACAGAAGGACTCTACACGTTGAAGAATCCATACATGTGAAGTTTGATGAAAGCACCTCTGTTAAAGAGGTAACAGAGATTCTCAAGGAAGTCAGCATAGAAGACAGAACACCAGAACCAACAGAAGAGGTGACAGACAACCCTGCATTTCCTACACCTGCACCAAACCCCCTTCTGTTGAATGAAGATGAAAACTCTGAAGATGAGGAACCAGAGAGACCAAGACAGCAGCTGACCGAACCAGACCTAACATGGTTAAGAGATCATCCTCCTAACCAAGTGATTGGTCAAATCAGAAGTGGAATTCAAACCAGATCCACATCAAGAAGAGAAGCAATGCTTGCCTGCTATATATCTCAGATGGAACCTATGACAGTTGAAGAAGCTCTTGCAGACTCAGATTGGATCAATGCTATGCAAGAAGAGCTCACTCAGTTTGAAAGGAACAAAGTATGGGAACTTGTTCCTAGGCCAAAGCACCAGAATGTCATTGGAACCAAATGGGTATTCAAGAACAAAGCAGATGAAGATGGCAACATTGTAAGGAATAAAGCAAGGCTAGTAGCTAAAGGATACTGTCAAGAAGAAGGAATAGATTTTGATGAGACCTTTGCACCAGTTGCCAGACTTGAAGCCATCAGAATCTTTCTAGCATATGCTGCCTACAACAACATCAAGGTCTACCAGATGGATGTCAAGAGTGCATTTCTAAATGGAGATCTTGAAGAAGAAGCTTATGTGGAACAACCACCAGGTTTTGTCATTCCTACCCAATCTTCTTGTGTCTACAAGCTTAAAAAGGCCCTCTATGGTCTTAAGAAAGCTCCCAGAGCCTGGTATGACACATTGTCCCTTTTCCTAGTGAACCATGGGTTTACTAAAGGAAAGGTTGACAAAACTCTATTTCAAATCTCTGTTGCTAATCACATTCTGTTAGTACAAATATATGTTGATGACATTATATTTGGAAGTACTAATCCAGAACTGTGCAAGAAATTTTCTCAAGTGATGCAGAGTCAATTTGAAATGAGTATGATGGGAGAACTCAGTTACTTCCTAGGACTTCAAGTCAAACAAGTTCCAGAAGGGATCTTTATCAATCAAGGGAAGTACACCAGAGATCTAATCAAGAAGTTTGGAGTGGAAGGCAAATCATCAGTGAAGATTCCCATGAACACTTCACAAGGAATTGGTCCAGATGATGAAGGAAAGGATGTAGATGCAACAACATATAGAGGAATCATAGGATCTCTGTTGTATCTAACTGCAAGCAGACCAGACATCTCATTCTCTGTTGGAATCTGTGCCAGATACCAATCAAAGCCCAAGGAAAGCCATCTAAGTGCTGCAAAAAGAATCATCAGATACATCAAAGGAAATCCAAATGCAGGCTTATGGTATCCAAAGGGAGGTAACTTTGAACTAATTGGTTATTCTGACTCAGATTTTGCAGGTTGCAGACTAGACAGAAAAAGCACCTCTGGTCACTGCCAATTGCTAGGAGGAAGACTTATTTCCTGGTTTAGCAAGAAGCAGAACTCCATCTCAACAAGTACAGCTGAGGCAGAGTACATTGCAGCTGGGAGTTGCTGTGCTCAGCTACTCTGGATGAAGCAACAACTGAAGGACTATGGAATTCAAGCAAAGGAGATCAAGCTGTTGTGTGACAACACCAGTGCCATTGCTATCACTCAGAATCCAGTTCTTCATTCCAGAACAAAGCACATTGAGATCAGACATCACTTCATCAGAGATCATGTTGAGAAGAAGCACATGTGCATGGAACATGTGCCAACAGAAGACCAGCTTGCAGATATCCTGACAAAGCCTCTTCCTGAGGCTAGGTTCAACAAACTGAGAGAGGAATTGGGAATGATGGATGAGATTCCAAGGGAAAGTTGAAAAGGAAGGCCCTCTGTTGCTCACTTGCTATTGACAGAATACCTGTAGCAGAACCCCTTCTGTTAACCCCTTCTGTCAACCTCCTCTGATCCCTACCCTGGCAGAACACCTCAGCAACAGAAAACCCCCCTTCTACAGAAAAACCCTCATAAGGTTGTGGACTTAGAAATTTTCTGAAAACCGGGTGTCCTAGTAAATTATTAAAAGTCTTTCACCCTTTTACCCTTAAAACGGTATCAAGCCGTATTATATTTACTGCGCCCCCGTCTATTTACTCCGCCCCTTTTTACATTTATTGGTTTCTTGGAACCATAAATTAATTCCAAGCGTCCACTAACCCAAACCCATAAATTCCTCTTTCGCAAACCTAAACCGCTACTGCTCTCATTACTTTCAAACTTTCAAACCTCCATAGCTCTCAAGCTCTCTGACTACTCTCTGATCAAATGGCCTTCATCAACATCAACGACCTCACCTAGGAGGAAATCAACACTCTTGTTTCAAACATCTACACAGGGATGAACTGCGACCTCTCCGCACTCCCTGAACTCGCTTCAAACCACGAAACGATGATGAAAATCATCAAGGGAATGGAGGACTCCCAACTAAACAAAGTGGTAGGTTATCACTTTGAATCCTACAGTACAAGAGACGTAGTAGAATTCTATCTCAATGCTACATACGAAGGGGAGACGATACGGTCAAATGTCAATGGTGAAGACATTACCCTCACCCCTGCAGACCTCAACGCCCTCTTTGGCGTAGTAGAAGACCCTCAAGAAGAAGAAACTGAAGGTTTCCTAACTCTGGACAGTGTCAACGTCACCGTGGACAACTTTGTCCAACTCTACTGCCGACCTGAAGTGGGTAGAGTTCCAAAGCTGTACATGAAGAAAAACCTCCTTCTGAGTGACTATGAGAAATTGGTCAACATCTTGCATAGGTGTGTCTGGAGCAAGAGCACCTCCACAGATGACATGAATGCACTGAATGCAAAGGCTGTCTTTGCAGTTCATCATGGGATGAACATCAACTGGGGACAGGTAATTGTCAAATCCCTTGTTGAATTCATCAAGAAGAAAGACAAGGAGACCGGTCTGTTCAGAACCCCCATGGGTTATGGTCTCCTAATCTCTGAAACCTTGCTCAAGGCAAGGATAGGGCTGAGCAACCCTATTGAGGCAGACTACACCAAGTTGCTCTTCCTCAACACTTCAAGTGACAGGAAGGTTGCTCTCAAGGCAGAGCAGAAAAGACTCAGGACCCTTGAATTCAACAGAGAAAGGCAACAACAGAAGGTTGTTCAACCAAAGAAAGTTTCAAAGAAGCAACAGAAACCTCCTACCCCTTCTGATTCTGAAGAAGAAATGCCTTTGGTGAAGAAGGTGGTCAAGAAGGTTCCCAAGAAGAAGACCAGACCTGTCAAAGTCCACAAGATGGTGGCAAAGAAATCTGTCCTTAAGAGAAAGGCACCTTCACCTATTTCTTCAGAAAGCACCCCTTCTGCCTCCCCCATTGCAAAGAAGACCAAAATTTTGACACCTGCAGCACAGGAGAAGCTGGAGGACTCTGCCACCTCTGCCCCAGCCAACAGAAATGCCTGGCACGGCAAGAGGATCATCTTTGAGTCAAGTGACTCAGAAGAAGAAGAAGTGGTGCAGAATGCCACTACTCAGGGGGAACCACATTCTTCTCCTCCTGCCTCTGCAAACGATCAACCTATGGTGGTTTCTTCACCAGAACACCAAGAAGTAAGCAACACTTCAAGCCCTGATAGGAAATTCATCAGGGTTCTGGCATGGAGAAAGTGGAGAGTGGGACCTCTCACTGAGCTACTGAAAAACATGTCCCACTTCATCTCTGAAGAAGAAGAAGTACTCAGATGGGCTGACACAGAAGATGTGGAGTCATGCCTAAACAAGGATTTTCTTCTTTCTGTCCTACAGAAGAAGAAGGAGAAACTTCAAGGAAAAGCCCCTCTGGTCAGAAACTCACCAGAAGAACATGTGAAGGCTCTTCAAGAGCATGAGATGCATGACTTTGATGCTTGGTTAGTTGAGAAGAAGAGGAAGGAGTCAATGATCAAATTTCGCCACAGTGCACATGGAGAAGGTGAACCCTCTACTGCAAATGATCTACCTCTGGCCATGGAAAGACTTGTCAAAGAATGGAGAGACTCTCTGTTCACAGAAACAATACTAGAGGTAATTCCCCCTATCATTCCTTCTCCCCCTCCCTCTCCTAAAAACACCTCTCCCCAACCCCAACAGAAATCCCCCTCACCCCCATAGAAAACCGTCTCTGCACAGAAAACCCCTTCACACCAGAAACCCTCCACCCCCAAATCTTCATCTCCTTCACCCTGCAAACCGTTCTCCCCTCCAAAGAACAAATCACCATCCCCTCAAGGACAAATTATCCCATACCAACACCAACAGATCATCTCCTCTACAACTTCACCCCAACAGAATACCTCTTCACCCAAAACCAAAAATCCATCTCCCTGCAAATCCCAACCCTCAATCAGATCCAGATCACCATCACCTCCACCCTCTCCTCCAAAACAACAGAATGCTCCCTCACTTCAACAAGAAAACCCCTCCATCAAGCAATCCAGAACTGCTTCTCCAAAGCCTGCAACACAAGATGCAACCATTCCTATCTCCCCTCAACACTCTGTGGCTTCTACCCCCATCAAGAAACCTATCTTCAGGGTCCCCTCTTCTTCCAGTGACAATGATGGATTCCTTACATCCTCCATTGCTGCTGATGAAACTTCCAAAAGGAGGAAGACCCCTCCTCAGAATGAAGAACAACCCAGAAGGCCTCCTATGCCTAAATCAAGAGGTCTAGGTATGCCTGGGAACACAGAATCCAAAGAAGCTAAGCCCTAAATCTCCTTCAATCAGTTTGTCACTGCAGCTGAGAACTTTGGTGGTAAAATGCTTGATGGAATGGATCAATTGGCTGAGATCAACACTAAGCATCATGAACATATCACCTTTGTTCATAGTCATCTTGAGGCTGGACTTCAGCACATCTCAGAGAAGGTTGAAGCTCTGACTCAAACACTGGTCACCTTCATGGAATCATCATCTGCAAAGCTTAATGCTGTTGCCAGAGAAGTGGATGGTGTCCACTCTGTTCTCTACTCCCAGTCTCAGATTCTCAATAAGCAGAATAAACAACTCAAGGATATAACAGAATCCCTTGACATTGTACAATGGTATGAAGACCAATCTGCTGAGAAGTTTATGCAGCTACAACTCTTGAATAATGAGCACAGAGATCAAGTGGCCACCCTGATCAAGAAGGATCAAGAAAGGTATCAGAAGCTGATACTACTTGAAGCTGGCTCTCAGGACATCAAGTCTGCTCTTGATCGTCAACAGAACTTAATAGAAGGTCTGACCTCTGTCACGCAGACGTTACCAGAAACTCTTGAGCAGATAGCCATCTCCCAGGCAACAGAGTTCCAGAAAATTGCCATGATGATCTCTGACCTGGATGATGCCAAAAAGGGGGAAAAGGAAAAGGACCCCCAACAGAAGAAATTGCCCCCTAGGCCAACTGCTGGACCTTCATCTGATATTGATCCAACCCCTTACTTCCAGGCCTCCCAACAGAAGAAGAGAGAAGCTGGTACTTCAAGACCCTCTTCTCCTCGCAGAGGTTCTACCAAGAAGAAGAAACCCATGAGCCTAACTGAGTGGAGACTTGGAGGCTCCCAAAAGATTGATAGAGCACAGTTTGAAGAAATTCAACAGAAGATGACCCCAACTCAAAGACAGAATCTCTATCTTGACAGAGATGGTCATATAAGGGTCAGACATGGTGGTTCTTTGGAAGAGGCTGAATATTGGTTTCACAAGAGAATACTCCCAGGCAAGGATGTATATGAGGGAGTACTTCATTATCTGAATTGCAAGCTATCTCCCATTTGGGCCTCATGTCAAGCACCACGAAGTCTGGCTGGCATAAGAGAAGAAGTGAATGCTGAACTGAAGAATCTGAAGGAACAAGATCGCAGAACCAGAGCTGAAGTTGAAAGGGAAAATCTGTAACTCCTTTTAAACCCTTCATAAAACTCTTGATCTAATAAAAGCTTATCTCTGCTCCTTCTAAAAGTCTCTTTGCCTCTTTACTCTTTGTTGCTTACTGTTTCATTCTGTACTTGTTTCTTTTTGAACTGCTATCTGAATGTACCGTACTCTTACTATTTTCCTATGCCAAGTTGCCCACCAAGATTTTAGTGAAAAGTTTTAAACTTTAAATTTTTTATGGTGAAGGCACTTCTCTGGAAATAGTTAAAGGGTTTTGGCATCATCAAAAAGGGGGAAATTGTAAGGAATAATTGTAATTAGATTTTGATGATGCTAGATTAATTAGGACTTTAGAGTACCCCTTTTAGAAATCATGTATTAGAATTTTCCCCTGTAAAGTTCTTAGCATAATCGACTACCAGAAGGCCTCTCTACCAGAAGACCTCCGGACAGAAGATTTTGGCTCTCTGTCTAGGAACAGAAAACCTCAGGGTCTCTGTTACCCTTTAAGCTTGACAGAAACCCTCTTGGTTCTCTGTAAGCTACTATCATCAGAAGTGCTCAAGATCTTCTCTGATTAGGTCTCTGCCAAAGACACACAGAAGGTCTTACACTTGGAAGAAATCCACAAAGCCGGGAAGTCAACTTAAAGATTCCTTCAACGGCTAGGAGTATGAAACGGAAAAGCTACAGTGCTCGCATTAAATGCTCATTTAATGCTCCCCATGCTCCGTGGAGTAATTGCAGATGATTGGCCGCAATGTCAGATTTACTTTATCCCAAAATAGTAACCCGCCAACTTTACCGGGTCCTACTGGTCAAGTCAACTGCTCGCGCATTAAATGCAGTTGTCCTCCTACTCCTCCAACAGGAAGACAACCTCAGTATAAAAGATACACTACGAAGAACAACCGGATAACTTTTGCCTAGATAACTTTGCAACTTTTACAAACAAGATATTAAAACTCTGAAAAGCAAAAAGCCTCCTTGAGATTCAAACTCAATATCTTCTTCAAGAGAAGGCAGAAGTTGGAAAAATACTCTTTCCAACTCAAGCAAAGTTCCAAGTGTTCTTCAACTCTTCAAGCTCATCACATACAAATCTTTTGTAACGAAGCTAGTTGGAGGAACCCCAGTTTCAACAGAAACTCTTCTTGCTACAAGAAGGACGTCCAAGTAACTGGAGTAGTGAAGTGGTGATACTTCAAGGAAACTCAGTGAAAGGACCAGTGTTAAAGGAAGCCAGGCAGTGCATCCCAGGACACATCTAGGCTTGAAGAAGACGTGGAGTGCTTCTTAAGTACTAGGACTAAGGCTTTGTAAACGGCAGTTTTTACAGCTTAGTGGAACAGTGGATTAGAGGAACGAGTTGTTCCTTGAACCACTATAAAAATCCCTGGTGTCGTTTACTTACTGCTTTTAATACTTGCACTTAGATAGAACTGTCTAACTCCTTGGACTTGGTATCTGTGTTCAGCAGAACTTGTTCTACGAGTTAACAGAAGGCCTACTGCCTTTGCTTCTCTGAGGCTAACAGAACTCCCTGCCAGAACCCCATCCGCTGCCAGTCTGTTCTTTCAACAGAACAGGCTATTCTGTAAATCTGGTACTTAGTCTAAAAAGCTAAAAACCAATACAGTCTATTCACCCCCCCTCTAGACTGTATCCTTTATAACCGGGACCAACAAACAGTATCAACTGGGGCATCCAAAACAGAACTACAGGTAACAATTTTAGGACCCGGGGCATTACACAACAGTTGTCCATTTCTAGATTTAAAACCAGAATCAGACCCAACTGTTGGTATCTCATCAGGAACATCATAAGCCAGGGATTCAAGAGGGACCTCACAGGGGGCCGTTGCCTCAACAACATCATTGGCAGAATAGGAGACAGTATCAGAAAAGGCATTTTCATAAGCTTTTCAAACAACCCTAGCCTTTCAAAAGCCTTTTCACCGAATAATTCTGTAAAAACCCTAGCATTTCAAAAGCATTTTCACCAAATAATTCTGTAAAAACCCTAGCCTTTCAAAAGCCTTACAAATCGCAAGGATGGGGGGCGACCGAAAGGGAAAATACCGACCAGAGCAAATCGGAAGGGGTGCGGTAGAACCTGTAACTCGTTGTCAGAGAAGGTAACCGACGAGAAGCCTCTGAAGCTACTAGACGACCCCAGGTCTGCAACATCGGAAAAGGAGCATGGCTGTGAGTGCAATTTTTGGTCGGGGATAGCATCTCTTACCACCGCTGCGTAAGAGTTCTTCGCTTGCGATGTCTCATGGACGATCCCTTCCGCCGGCGGCATCGCTGCCGCACTGGCTTCAGGCGGACCGAAGAGTAGCGTGGATATCCTAGAGAGAAGACAGAGTGTCTCTCTCTAAACATGTGTGATTCTAAATACGGACCTAAGAATGTGTCACTATTCTATAATAATAATTGATTTTGAAACCAGCGCCTGGCCTGCGCGTCTAGAGAGGGTTGAGAGCATTCTCTCGAGAAGTGACCTCCAACGGTCATCTTCTTCCCCTTCTCGCCGGAAACCACCCCTTCACCACCACAAACCACCGCCTCGGAAGCTTGGATATCTCCTCTATTACCTTTCCATCCTTTGGATGAGTAATACTTTATGTAAGGAATAAATGTATTTAGATTTTGATGATGCTAGGTTAATTAGAATTTGAAAGTACCCCATTAGAAATTGTGTTTTAGAATTTCTTTTGTAAGTTTTAGCTTAGTTTGCCTGCCAGAGTTTCATCTTGCCTCTACCAGAGTTGCTCACCAGAGAAGCCATCAGAAACTGGTTATCAGGAAGATACCAGAGTTGGCACCAGAGACGGACGTCAGAGATTGGACCAGAGAACCTCTTAGGACTCTGCTAAGTATCATCAGAATCCGGAAGCCCTTCCAACGGTCGTTAAACTAACGGGAAATCCCCTAACGGTTACGAACCTTTCCAACGGAAGCATGGCACTGTACACGCATTAAATGCACATTTAATGCTGTACGTACGAAGAGATATTTAAAGCTGATGATTGGCCATGCGAATATCTTTACGCCCCCAAAATAGCAAGTCGGAGGACCAAACGGTCAAGTCAACAGTACATGCATTTAATGAAGCTGTCTTCTACACTCCAACGGGAAGACTGCTCCCAGTATAAAAGATACACTCTGAAGAACTAAGAAGATAACTTTGCCATAACCTTTGCCAAGATAAATTTGCGTGAACAACTTTCTTGAGATTAAAACTCCATTCTAACAAGAAAAGGCCACAGTTGGAAGATAAACATTCCTATCCTTCATCCAACTAGCAAAGGCGAAGTTACTCAGTTCTTCAACACTTCGAGAGCTTCATATACTCACCTTTTGTGAAGAAGCAACGTTGGAGAAAACTGATTCTATATCAAACACTTCTTGAAAAAGAAGGGACGTCTCAAATTAGCTGGAGTAAGTGAAGTGGAGATACTTCAAGAGACTCAGTGAAACGAGACCAGCCATCAGGAAACAGGACTGCATCCCGGGTGGCAACTAGACTTGAAGAAGACGAGGAGTGCTTCTTAAGTTCTAGGGACTAAGGCGTTGTAAACTGTTGTTTTTGCAAGCTTAGTGGAACAGTGGACTAGAGGAACGAGTTGTTCCTTGAACCACTATAAAAACCCCGGTGTCATTTACTTTAAGCTTTTAATTACTGCACTTAAGATTCTACTGACTAACTCTTAAGGTTGGACTCTGTGTCCAGCAGATCTTCCTTCAGAGTTATCAGAAAGGCAGTTTGCCTTAGTTTTCCTCTAGAGGCTACCCGGACAGAAACTCATCCGCTGCCTGGTCTAGTTCTGCCATCAGAACTTGACCATCTCTGTCACCAGATTTCGACCATCTCTGTTAAGTCAGACTTGACTTGGAGAAAAGTTTAAATTCCTGAACAGTCTATTCACCCCCCCTCTAGACTGCTCCTATTACAAACGGGACCAACAAGTGGTATCAGAGCCTCCTTGTTCTTGTAATCTTTTAGGTTATTTACTAAACAAGAGATCCACTTGTTTCAGCCTCTTTAATCTCATATTATGGATAACACTCTTTCAAAGAATCTTATGTTCTCAGTAACAAAGTTTGATGACTGGAGGATCCGCATGAAAGCTCACCTCTGCGCACTCCATGACGAAATGTGGGAAGTTCTTGATGCAGGACCTTTCACAGAGTTCACCAAGGTCAACCCTGAATAAATCACTGGTAGTGGTCAACCCCAGATGATCACCAAACTGCGCCATGAATGGTCTAATGAAGAAAGGAGAAAGTACAACCTTGACAACATTGCCAAGGATATCCTCTACAAGGCCATTGATGACAAGTACTTCACCAGGATCAAGAAGTGCAAATCTGCCAAGGAAATCTGGGATACTCTCACCCTGATAGGAGCTGGAGATGAGCAAGAAAAGGACAACAAACTTACTATTGCCATGAAGAAGTTTGAAGATTTCAAACTTCTACCCAAAGAATGCATAGTTGAGATGTATGCACGCTTGCTCACCCTCACTGCTGAGATATCAGAACTTGGGAAGGAGCTTACTCCCAAGGAGATCAATCTGAAGGTTCTCAGAGGTTTACCTTCACCATGGAAGATGAAGGTCACTGCCATGAGAGATAGCAAGGACCTCAGAACCTACAGCACTGAGAAACTCATCTCTGATCTCAAGTCTTATGAGTTTGAGATGAATGAAGAAGAGAAAGAAGAAGTTGAGGACAGAACAACTACTGCCCTCACTGCCAGCACCTCTCAGGTAAATAATTTTGACCCTTCTATTCTTTTAACTGACGAGTATATGGCGGCTTTTGCTAGGAAGTTCAGGAAATTCTTAAAGCCAAAGGATAGCAGAAGTCCACACTCTAGCAGAAAGCCACACCAGAAGTCCAAACCATCAGAAAGTAGTGGAGAGCTTCTCTGCTACAACTGCAGACAACCAGGGCACTTCAAAGTCAACTGCCCACACCCCATAGTCTCCAAAAGGCAAGGCCAGGAAGGAGAAAAGAAGTACGAGCACCGAAGAAGGAAAGCACTCATCACTGAACAACCAGAGAAGGACCCCCTCTCTGAGACAGAGTCCAGCTCGGAATCAGAATCTGATGAAGCATTCTGTTGCCTGGACACAGAAACTGAAGACCTATGCCTTATGGGTCAATCTGATGATGAGGTATCTTCTACTTCCAACTCTAGTTTTTCTTCGGTAGGCAGAGCCTTTGATTCTGATTCAATGTCAGAAGTTTGGGAAGAGTTTCAAGCCATACAAACCACTTATTCTTCTGTTAAAGAAGAAAACCGTAAGCTTAAGGCTGAAATCCTTGACTTAAGAAAGGAGGTTGAGATCAAAATCAATCTTCTGATTAAGGAAAGAGATCAGCTGGAAGCTGAAAATGTTTCTCTTCTAAAGAGAATAAGAGAGATAGAGCCTCTTGAGATTAAGTACAAAGCTTACCAGAAGGCCCAGTCTTCCATGGAAAAGATTGTACTTGACCAACAAATTGGCACTGGTTTTGGTCTTGGTTATGGCTCAACAGAATCAGGTGAGCCTTCTGTAATGCCTAGCACCAGAGTTGCTAAGGCAGACAAGGTCATAGTGCCACTGATTTCTAGCCCCATTTGTCAGGCTGGTGTATCTGGCACCAAGGTTATTCATGAGAATGTCAGACCAGAAAAGGAAAAGATAAAGGTTCAACAGAAACCCATTTTAAAAATAAATGAACCTGGCAGAAGAACTAACAACAGGAAAGATTTTCAGAATACCAAAAATCAAAGACAGAACCATAACACACAAACTCATGATAATCGTGTCAGAGATGATCACCAGAAAGGCAGATATCAAGAGAAAATTAACTTTAGGCAGAAAAGGTTGGCTGGTCAACTTAAGAAGCCCAAAGTTAATCGCCCCTCTGATCTTGATAGTATATGGGACTTCTACCCAACTAAAAAGGCTATGCAGAAGTATGTAAACCGGAAGCATGATCCTCACAAGCATCTGCCCAAAGTGAATCACACTTCCGTTTACTATGACTACCAGGTGGACAATGGGTACCACCCACCAAGGTTTCACTTGATGAGACCAAAGTGGTACCGGCTGCCAAGACTGCATAACCCCCTAGGACCCAACATTGCTTGGGTACCTAAATCTTCCTTTTAATTTTGTAGGAACTGTGTGCTGGAGCCATCTCTGAGCAAGATTGGTACATTGATAGTGGATGCTCCAAGCACATGAAAGGTGAGAAGAGTTGCCTATCAGAGTTCCAGAAAGTCAAAGGGCCTAGAGTTACCTTTGGAGGTAATGATAAAGATGGCCAGACAAAAGGAAGAGGGAAGCTGATAAAGAACCAGATAATCATTGATGATGTCTCTTATGTCAAGGGATTGAAATTCAACTTGCTGAGTGCTAGCCAATTCTGTGACAAAGGCTACACAGTTGAATTCTCCAAGGAAGGATGTTCTGTCAAGCATGAGACAACTAAGGAAGTGGTTCTAACAGCAACAAGGAAGAAAAACATCTATGTGGTTGATTGGTCAACTGCAAAGGATGGAATTTGCTTGATAGCCAAAGGAGATTCAAAACTCAGTTGGGAATGGCACAAGAAACTGAGTCACTTGAGTTTCAAAACAATCAACAAGCTAGCAAGGGATAAAATTGTTGAAGGTCTACCCAACCTTGTATACAAAAAGGAGAACTTGTGCAGTGCATGCCAGAAAGGAAAACAAGTGAAGAACTCATTCAGACCCATTGCTGGAAACCTATCTACTGGCCCTCTAAATCTAATCCACATGGATTTATTTGGACCAGTGGAAACTCCAAGTGTTGGTGGCAAGAGATACACCTTAGTCATGGTGGATGACTACTCAAGATTCACATGGACTATTTTTCTGACCAAGAAAAATGAAACTCTGCAGAAACTGCCATCTCTGCTAAAGCTACTACAGAATGAGCAGAATCAGAAAGTCAAAGCCATCAGATCAGACAGAGGAACAGAGTTCGTCAACAAGGTTATACAGAATTTCTGTGACCAGAATGGTACAATGCATCAACTCTCTGCAGCCAGAACTCCTCAGCAAAATGGAGTTGCAGAAAGAAGAAATAGAACATTAAAGGAAGCTGCAAGGACCATGATTGCTGAATCATGTCTACCCTACAGATACTGGGCTGAAGCAATCAACACTGCATGCTACACCCAGAACAGGAGCATGATTCACAAGACTCATCAGAAAACTCCTTATGAATTATGGAAAGGACGAAAACCCAACATCAGCTACTTTCATGCATTTGGATGCAAATGTTATATACTTAACAATGGGAAGGATCACCTCAAGGTGTTTCAAGAAAAAGCTGATGAAGGAACATTCTTAGGCTACTCTGGCACCAGCAAAGCCTACAGAATACTCAACAAAAGAACTTTACTTGTTGAAGAATCGATTCATGTCAAGTTTGATGATCTCAACTCTGTTGAGAGCATAACTGAAAACTTGGAGAAAGCGAATCTTGAAGAATCTCCAGAACTGGATCCACCAGAGACGGATACACCAGAGTTGCTAACTAACTCTGCCATACCAATGCATCATCAGAATCCCATTCTACAAGACAAAGAAAGTGATGAAGAATCAGAAGAAGATCAAGAGAATCCAAGACAACCCTTATCTGAACCTGATCTAACTTGGTTAAGAGATCATCCTCCTAATCAAGTGATTGGACAAATCAGAAGTGGAGTCCAGACCAGATCCACATCAAGGAGAGAAGCAATGCTTGCCTGCTACATATCTCAAATGGAACCTATGACAGTTGAAGAAGCTCTTGCAGACTCAGACTGGATCAATGCTATGCAAGAAGAGCTCACTCAGTTAGAAAGGAACAAAGTATGGGAACTTGTTCCTAGACCAAAGCACCAGAACGTCATTGGAACCAAATAGGTATTCAAGAACAAAGCAGATGAAGATGGCAACATTGTAAGGAACAAAGCAAGGCTAGTAGCTAAAGGTTATTGTCAAGAAGAAGGAATAGATTTTGATGAGACCTTTGCACCGGTTGCCAGACTTGAAGCCATCAGAATCTTTCTAGCCTATGCTGCCTACAACAACATCAAGGTCTACCAGATGGATGTCAAGAGTGCATTTCTGAATGGAGATCTTGAAGAAGAAGTTTATGTGGAACAACCACCAGGTTTTGTCATTCCTACTCAATCTTCTTGTGTCTACAAGCTTAAAAAGGCCCTCTATGGTCTTAAGCAAGCTCCCAGAGCCTGGTATGACACATTGTCCCTTTTCCTAGTGAACCATGGGTTTACTAAAGGAAAGGTTGACAAAACTCTATTTCAAATCTCTGTTGCTAATCATATTCTGTTAGTACAAATATATGTTGATGACATTATATTTGGTAGTACTAATCCAGAACTGTGCAAGAAATTTTCTCAAGTGATGCAGAGTCAATTTGAAATGAGTATGATGGGAGAACTCAGTTACTTCCTAGGACTTCAAGTCAAACAAGTTCCAGAAGGGATCTTTATCAATCAAGGGAAGTACACCAGAGATCTGATCAAGAAGTTTGGAGTGGAAGGCAAATCATCAGTGAAGATTCCCATGAACACTTCACAAGGGATTGGTCCAGATGATGAAGGAAAAGATGTAGATGCAACAACATACAGAGGGATCATTGGATCTCTGTTGTATCTAACTGCAAGCAGACCAGATATCTCGTTCTCTGTTGGAATCTGTGCCAGATACCAATCAAAGCCCAAGGAAAGCCATCTAAGTGCTGCAAAGAGAATCATCAGATACATCAAAGGAAATCCAAATGCAGGCTTATGGTATCCCAAAGGAGGTAACTTTGAACTAATTGGTTATTCTGACTCAGATTTTGCAGGTTGCAGACTAGACAGAAAGAGCACCTCTGGTCACTGCCAATTGCTAGGAGGAAGGCTTGTTTCCTGGTTTAGCAAGAAGCAGAACTCCATCTCAACAAGTACAGCTGAGGCTGAATACATTGCAGCTGGGAGTTGCTGTGCTCAGCTACTATGGATGAAGCAACAACTGAAGGACTATGGAATTCAAGCAAAGGAGATCAAGCTGTTGTGTGACAACACTAGTGCCATTGCTATCACTCAGAATCCAGTTCTTCACTCCAGGACAAAGCACATTGAGATCAGACATCACTTCATCAGAGATCATGTTGAGAAGAAGCATATCTGTATGGAGCATGTACCTACAGAGGATCAACTTGCAGACATTCTAACCAAGCCTTTACCTGAGGCAAGGTTTAACAAGCTTAGGGAAGAATTGGGAATGATGGATGATCTTCCCAGAGATGCATGAACCAGAGATTCACTGAACCAGAACTGCCTTCTTCTGCACCAGAAACTCGGATCAGAGAACCACTATCTCTGATCATCAGAATCTCACATCAGAGAACCTCCCCTTCTCTGACCAGAGTTCCTCAGCCGAAAGACAACAGATACGGAAGTGGACTTTACAATATTTCGAGGTACGGGCTAGACCTAATTAATTGAAACGGTCTTTTACCAAAATACCCCTGATCGTTACTCTTCTAACGGAAACGTTTCCGCCCGCATTTCCTTAAATGCTGCCTCGAAACTGCCAATATACCAAACGTCCACTATTCCTAACTCCCTTATATCCACCGTCTTCGACCCAAATCCCTACTGCAACTTCATCTCTCTTAAACTGCTCTAGCATTCAAAGTTTTCAGATCCCAAAAACTTTCCAATACCCAGAAATTTTCTTAACCGTCACTCAAGATGAACTTCCTGAGCATCAACGACCTTTCTAAGGAGAAAGCAAAAACTCTCATCGCCAACGATGTATCCGGCATGAAAGTTGACATGTCGTCACTACCTCTCCTGGCAGAAAATCAGAAGAGGATGACGAAGATCATCCAAGGGATGACTGACTCACAACTTTCTAAGGTTGTTGCTCATCCCTATGAGCATTTCAGCATCAAAGATGTGGCTGAGTTCTACCTCAACGCCACCATCTCCAGGACCGGAGTCCACTCATCCGTACAGGGTCAACTCATCTTCTTGAATGCAGACGCACTGAATGAATTCTTTGGAGTTCAACTTGACTCCCAAGACCAAGAAGCCAACAATCTCATTGCACTTGACTCAGTGGAAGTCTCCACTGAAGGTTTTGTCCAGACTTACTGCCGTCCAGAGGCTGCCGGACTGGACAAGCTCTACATGAAGAAATTTCTACTGAAGAAGGATTATGAGAAGCTTGTCACCATTCTGCACCGATGCTTGTGGTGCAAAACTGCCTCAACTGATGAGATGAACACAAGCAATGCCAAGGCAATCTTTGCAGTGCACCATGGCATGAATATCAACTGGGGGGAGGTAACTTTTGGCTCTATAATTGAATTCATCAAGAAGAAAGACTCTGAAACAGGTCTTTTCTCAACCAAGATGGGACATGGCCTTCTTATCTCTGCCATCCTTGCTGCAAAAGGAGTTCAACTCAGGGATCCTATCCCAGTTGACCACACCAAGACTATCTTCCTCACAGCCTCTCCAAAATTCAACATTGCCATCTCTTCTGAACTTAGGAGAGAGGAAAGACTGGAAAAGAAAAGGGAAGAACAGGCTGCCAAGGCCAAACCTGCCAAGAAAGCTGTCAAAAAGCCCAAACAACCTGAGCAGTCACAGGTTGTAAGGGAGGTTAGACAGAAGAAGAAAAGTGACAATCTGTCACTACCAGAGAAGGAAACAGCAGAAGAGGCTGCACCAGAGTTGCCCTCCCCAAAGGCAACCAGGAAATCTGTTGCCAGAAAACAAAAGCAGAAGAGGAGAAGAAAGATGGTTGTGCAAAGTGGTGATTCTGACAACTCTAGCATTAAACCAAGGCAGAAGAAGAGGAAGACTAAAGTAGTCTCACCTGCCAAGGATTCAGCAGTTCAGGGGGAACTTGCACCAGAATCTGGCACTCTACCAGAAATTCACCCAGATTCTGCACCAGAGTTGCCCAACTCTGCTCTCTCACCAGAGCGTGAAGCCTCACCAGAAATGGACCAAGAAACAGACTTCAACATCATTCTGCAGAAGCAGTTTGACAGAGTCCTAGCTTGGAGAAGATGGAGAATGGGTCCTCTTCAACAAATCATCCAATTCTTTGATGCCTATGAAGAAGAAGAAGCTGTTGTTCTTCACTGGGTAGGCACAGATGATGTGTCAAAATGCTTCAACCTTACCTTTCTGATTTCTGTGCTACAAAAGAAGAAAGAAAGATATCAAGGTAAAGCTCCAACATCTGACCTATCTCCAGAAAGGCATGTCAGAGCCTTGGAAGAAGAAGAAATGGAAACATTTGATGCTTGGCTGATGGAGAAGAAGAGAAAAGAATCAATGATCAAATTTCGCCATAGTGCTCTTGAGGAAGGAGAGCCATCCACTGCGAATGACATTGCTATTACCATGGAGAAGCTGGTCAAGGAGTGGAGAGAATATGTGTACTCTGAGATTGTACTTGAGGTAATTCCTACACCTCCTCCTTCCCCTCCCCAATCTCCTATTACTCTACCCTCACCCTCCAAATCTCCATCTAAACCTTCATCCCCACCTCACCAGAAAACCCCTTCACCCCAACAGAAAACACCTTCACCGGAACAGAAAACCCCACCTTCCACCAGAACACCATCTCACCAGAAACCCAACTCAAGACCCTCTTCACCCAAACAAAAAATTGCATCTCCCTGCAGAGCAATTGTCCCTTTCAGAAACCGTTCACCCTCACCTCCACCATCCCCCCTCAACAGAATGCCTCACCTGTTCATTCTTCACCACAGCACCAGAACCCCTCACCTGCATCCAAGTCTGCCTCACCTCAGAGATCCTCACATCACTCTGCAGCATCTACACCAAAGAAGAAACCCATCTTCAGGGTTCCCTCCTCATCTAGTGACAATGATGGATTCCTCACCTCCTCCATTGCTGCTGATGAAACCTCCAAAAGGAGAAGGACACCCCCCAGAGTTCCTTCCCCTCCACCATCCAACAGAGCTCCTCCATTACCAAAAGGCAGAGGATTGGAAACGCCTGATTTTACACCTGAAGAATCCCAAATCCCCTTCACCCAGTTTGTGAAGTCTGCTGAAGCTTTTGGTGGAATACTGGTTCAAGATCTGAGCAAGATTACTGAATTAAATGACAAACAACATGAAGAACTCACCCATACCAATCTGCAAATCACTATAGGTTTTCAACACCTGTCAGATAAAGTTGCTGCTCTCACAGAGAATCTGCACAACTTCATGCATTCGTCTACCTCGAGGATTGATTCTGTCTCAAGAGATGTTAGTGGACTCAACTCTGTTCTCCACTCTCACTCTCAATCTCTGCTTGCCCAGAACCAGACAATCAACAGAATCTCAGAATCTGTTCACAATCTTCAGATATCTGCTGATAACTCCTCCCAGAAACTCAACATCTTGCACTCTCTATGCAAGGAACATCAAGAGCAAGGCCTAGCTCTTCTCAAATCTGACAGAGAAAGGTACCAGAAGATGGTGCTTCTAGAGGTCAGCACCAGAGATCTCCAATCTGCAGTAGACAAGCAACAAATCCTGATTGAAGGACTTGCCTCTGTCACTCAGACACTGCCAGAAACCCTTGATGAAATCAGAGATGCTCAAGCCTCTGAGTTCTCCAAGATTGAACTTCTCCTTGGTGATCTTTGTGATGCCAAAAAGGGGGAAGATACCAGAGAAGGAGAAGGCACCAGCACCAGAGCTCTTTCTATCAGAGAACCCTCCTCTGTTGATCCTACTCCTTACTTTGATGCATCTAGAAAGAAAAGGCTAGCTGCTACAGGCACCAGACCCCCACCTCCTCCTCCTAGAAGCTCAAAGAAAAAGCCTTCATCCTTTTCATTCACTGATTGGATGAAGAGTGGTCTGTCAAGGCCAGACAGAGTTCAGTTTGAACAGATGAGAAAATTGATGACCCCTCTTCAAAGAGAGAATCTGTTCATGGACAGTGATGGACTTGTCCAGATCAACCATGGTGGTTCGATCGAAGAAGCTGAGATGTGGTACGGAATGAAGATTCTGACTGGCAAAAATTCTGCAGAAGCTGTCAGAAACTATTTGGATTGCAAACTTGCACCTCATTGGGCTGACTATCAGAATCCAAGGGATTTAGCCTCAATCAGAGCGAAGGTAAATGCTGAACTTGAAAGGATTGACAGAGCAGGACCACAGGTAGATGTAGAAGATCTCTAAATTCTTTATCTAACTCTGTAATGCTTTACTTTCTCTAACAGTTTAATAAGATACCATCTCTGCCTCTCTGTTTGATTGGCTCTTTTCAAATATCTGTTCTTATTTACTTTCTTGTGTATATTCTGTTATCATACTTGATTATTGCTATCTGAATGTATCGCACTCTTACTATTCTCCTATGCTAAGTTGCCCACCAAGATTCTAATGAAAAGTTTTTAACTTTATTCTTTTATGGTGAAAGGCACTTCTCTGGAAATAGTTAAAGGGTTTTGGCATCATCAAAAAGGGGGAAATTGTAAGGAATAAATGTATTTAGATTTTGATGATGCTAGGTTAATTAGAATTTGAAAGTACCCCATTAGAAATTGTGTATTAGAATTTCTTTTGTAAGTTTTAGCTTAGTTTGCCTGCCAGAGTTTCATCTTGCCTCTACCAGAGTTGCTCCCAGAGTTGCTCACCAGAGAAGCCATCAGAAACTGGTTATCAGGAAGATACCAGAGTTGGCACCAGAGACGGACGTCAGAGATTGGACCAGAGAACCTCTTAGGACTCTGCTAAGTATCATCAGAATCCGGAAGCCCTTCCAACGGTCGTTAAACTAACGGGAAATCCCCTAACGGTTACGAACCTTTCCAACGGAAGCATGGCACTGTACACGCATTAAATGCACATTTAATGCTGTACGTACGAAGAGATATTTAAAGCTGATGATTGACCATGCAAATATCTTTACGCCCCCAAAATAGCAAGTCGGAGGACCAAACGGTCAAGTCAACAGTACATGCATTTAATGAAGCTGTCTTCTACACTCCAACGGGAAGACTGCTCCCAGTATAAAAGATACACTCTGAAGAACTAAGAAGATAACTTTGCCATAACCTTTGCCAAGATAAATTTGCGTGAACAACTTTCTTGAGATTAAAACTCCATTCTAACAAGAAAAGGCCACAGTTGGAAGATAAACATTCCTATCCTTCATCCAACTAGCAAAGGCGAAGTTACTCAGTTCTTCAACACTTCGAGAGCTTCATATACTCACCTTTTGTGAAGAAGCAACGTTAGAGAAAACTGATTCTATATCAAACACTTCTTGAAAAAGAAGGGACGTCTCAAATTAGCTGGAGTAAGTGAAGTGGAGATACTTCAAGAGACTCAGTGAAACGAGACCAGCCATCAGGAAGCAGGACTGCATCCCAGGTGGCAACTAGACTTGAAGAAGACGAGGAGTGCTTCTTAAGTTCTAGGGACTAAGGCGTTGTAAACTGTTGTTTTTGCAAGCTTAGTGGAACAGTGGACTAGAGGAACGAGTTGTTCCTTGAACCACTATAAAAACCCCGGTGTCATTTACTTTAAGCTTTTAATTACTGCACTTAAGATTCTACTGACTAACTCTTAAGGTTGGACTCTGTGTCCAGCAGATCTTCCTTCAGAGTTATCAGAAAGGCAGTTTGCCTTAGTTTTCCTCTAGAGGCTACCCGGACATAAACTCATCTGCTACCTGGTCTAGTTCTGCCATCAGAACTTGACCATCTCTGTCACCAGATTTCGACCATCTCTGTTAAGTGAGACTTGACTTGGAGAAAAGTTTAAATTCCTGAACAGTCTATTCACCCCCCCTCTAGACTGTTCCTATTACAAACGGGACCAACACTTTAGATATCCATCCTTCTCCTCACTCCAAATCACCCAAAAACCTGCGCACAATCACTATTCACTCGATAAAACTTTTGTTGATTCGTTTGAAACGGTTCGTTGGATTAACACCATCTTTTGGGGGGAAGGTTCTCTACTCTAAGTGAACTTGAATCTCAAGTTTGGTCGTCATCCAAGGTTGCTGTACACCACTTCCGAGCTTGAGCTAAGAAACACTATTCACAGTTGACTTTTGGAAAGAGATAGATCTACTCAAAACCGGAGGAGGGGGGAAGATTTCAAGCTTTGTTTGGAGGTCGCCTCTCCTAGGCGAACCTCTGGACATCTTTTACATCATCATCGGACTATTTTGCAAAAACCTTGTTACTATTCACCTTCTTCTACGATGGGGAAAACTGCCACACGAAGTTCAAAGCTTAAAGGGACTACACCGGTGAAGAAGTCTTCCATAAGACTCCAAATGAAGGACCAAACGAAAGAGAAGATTGAGAGCACGGAAATTACTTCCACCTCAAACAAAGCGGTCATGGCCGAGAGTGTTGATGAGGATTTGGAGGTTGATAATGTCCAAGCTACACCTTTGGAGAAAGATAGCTCTAAGCATGTAGGAGGCACCACTACTCTTATTGTTGAGGCCGAGGAGGGGGGCACCATCACTCCCATTGTTGTTGAAGCCGTAGAGGTAAACCACAATTCCTCTAATGATAGTGCACTTGTTGTGGTTGAAATTGATAAGGGGAAGGCTACTATGATTGATGGATTGGTGGAGGATGATCATGTTTCGGATGACTCCTCATCAAGAGATGGTAGAATTGTTGTTGACAAAGACAAAGGGAAATCCCCTATTATTGATAAAATGATAGAAGATGTTATGGCCTCGGGCGTGGCCCCATTAAAATGTGACACAAACAAAGTATGGAAATCTCCTTGGACTTCTCTTTTCAAGGATAATAGGGAACCTAGCAAAGGGATGAAGCTTAAATATATTGAGCCCGTGGGAGATTTTGTGGACCTCTCAAAAAGGCCTATCAACCCCTGAAGCCCAAGAACCAAGGGACATTTTTTTGGGTTAATGGCCTTCCAGGACCGGCCCATCAATCCCTGAAGCCCAAGAACCAAGGGACGTACGTGGCCCACCATAGCCAAGCCTCAAGGTCCAAGGGCCAGGGGACGTACGTAGCCCAGCATAGTGTGACACTCCGAAAATTTAAATAATATAAAATAGATAATTATGTTAACTTGATAAATTTTAACATAACACAAAAGTGACAATTTTTTTATCACATAAAACTTTGACATAAATATGAAGAGTAGCATTTTTATGATAAAAGTAACGTTTCAGCAATTTCTAAACGGAGTGTCGATTAATATTACTCGTATGTTACAATTGAATTTAAATTAAAGTATTATTATACGTAGCATTAGGCAGAGGCTAACTTTTCAAACCCACTACACACGTGATAATGTTTTTATTTTTTGTTAATCTTACGTATAACTACTATGTGAATGTATATACTTAACATACATACCAACATGAAATTCTCCACCCACATCCATATAACATAACATACATACATGACACAGCGTATATAGCATACTAAAATCTGTGTGCATACATAAGGAAAGGAGGAAACCGCTGCGTAATAACATGCGGTTAATAAATGAAAAGATTTCGAACGTACGTAACGAAGAGTCTGGAACATTGACCGAGCATATATATACATCCTTCAACAACTACGCCCTAACCCTACCGGAGGAAAACGAACCAGCGCAAACTTCATCACCCACATTTCGATATACGACCATCGATCTGCGTGCAGTGGGCCGCCAAGTTTCATACGAAGTATATGTATACATGAAGCTTCAACCAACGCCTTAACCGTGCGAACAAACGACCATGATGACGTTGTTGAGCGATCACATCTCCTTTACAAGGAGAAACGAAGAAAAGAGAACGTCAGAGGGAGGGGCGAAATTGGCTGGAGAAGAAGACCCAGTTGCCGGAGTCGTTGCCGGACTGGCTTCACGCCGGAGGAGAAGAAGCTGATGTTGCGGCGATCGGACTTGACTGCTTCCACTGGACGTCGCTGCCTATCACAAACCTATTTCCGTCGCTTGCTGCCGGAATAGAAACTCTTTCGCCAGAAGGAAGAAATAGAGAACGCCGGAGTTTGCTGCAACCGGAGAAGCTGCTACGTCGGAGAACTTACTGCCGGACTGCCATATCGTTTTATGACGGAGGAGGACGAACGAGTCGCCGTCGCTTGACACTTCATCCCGCCGGAAATATAAGAAAGCTCGCCAAAAGTAGACGAAGAGCGCGCTGTTGCCATTCCCTTCGTTATCTGCACCGCCGTTCCATCAGAAGGAAGAGCCGTCGCCGAAGAAAATTGCTAAGCCACGCTGCTACCTGTCACCGCCGCCACCCGCTGCTGGAAGTAGCCCGAAGACGCCGCCGCACACTCTGCTTCGCAAGCTTCAACGAGTACGTAAGTACTCTGCGTTACTTTCTAGTTTCTACAGCTTCTTGCATTTGGGCTGGATGTGTACGGCTGGTCCGAACTAATAATAAAAACAACCAATTATATTTGGATTTTGGGTTAATGAATTTAATATGTTGGCTGGGTACTACTCCGTATTATATTTGGACCACTGGTATCTTTATTGAATGGACTGGACAGTTTAGTTAAATTGAACAAAGAGAATTATGGCACCTGCACCAATTAATAAAATAATAATTCAAAAGGGGTAGAGGAATATAACTATAAGTTGATTATATGTTGATTTTAGAATTTTAATATTTTAGAAGGTGAATTTGAAGAAGATCGAGATAGGGGTTTCGGTTAGGACTTATCGCGATTTGTGGTAAGTTTCTCTGCCAATCTAAAATTGTTTCCTCGTATTATATATGTATTATGTGATACGTGATTTTAAGTGTGAAGTATGATTTTTTATGCATGTGATTCTGAGATGATTCGTGGAACTAAGTGCTTTTGGGGGTAAATATTTTATCTAAATATTTTTAAAGCAGTTTGAGAAGTTGAGAAATATTTTGAAGTATATTAATTCAAGATAAAAGAATGATTTCATAAGAGGTGAGCATCACGGGAGAAATCCGTGGTGTCGGTTTTCCACGTCCGGATAAATGTGGAGGGTGATTAGGTTTGCTACTACTAAGAAGTACAGTTTGAGTTTAAAGTGATATTTGGATCGATGATCCCTTTTAAGAAGAAGTCATGGTAGTAGTAACCCCTAATCATTCAAAATATCTTATTCAGGGGTAGTTGGTAGACTGAGTCCCGACTACTCGTTACGACTTACTACTCGGAGGGCTTGGAATCCCTTTTAGGGGGTGTGCACACTTAAGGTAGTCGTTTCGTTTCCAACAGAGCAGTTGTGGTACCGGCACTTGTTCGGGGTGGCCGTCCGTAACCACGGTCCACCGGGCTCTACCAAAAGGTTGAGCACCGCCCTTCTAAATTACTAGGAAGTTAGAGAAGAAGTGATTTTCTTAAGAAATTTAAAGAGAAGAATTACTATGATATTTTCCAAGAGAAGTTGAGGATTTTAGCAAAGGAGTGATTTTAAGAAAAATCAAAGAGAAAAGTATTTTGGTGGAGTGCGTCATTTTTATATAATATTATATAAAAATCTATTTTAGTCAAACATGATTATTTTACGGGGTTAGGTAGTACTTACTTAGCTCTAAAGCTAATTTTTGTTATTTTTCTTGTCCCTATCTCCCCCATTAATTTTTAACAGGTGATGAGTTGGATGCTTATGATGATTGATGGATTGCATGCGATTGAGAGCGAATTAGAAGATGCCTTAGTCAAACCTAGTCAAGAAATAAACATTTATTTATTATGACATTAGTTTTATTGTTTTGTTTTGGTTTGCCTGTGCATTCGGTTAAGAGATGACCGGATGTGGCGGTAACACCCATTTCCCTATTAAGACTTCCGCTGTATCTCTGATGTTTTCAAATAAAGTTGATAATTCCTTTGAATAAATCATCATTTAAATGTATTTTTGGGCGGGAAAAATGGGGGTGTTACACATAGCCAGGCCTCAGGGTCCAAGGGCCAGGGGACGTACGTAGCCCAGCATAGCCAGGCCTCAAGGTCCAAGGGCCAGGGGACGTACGTAGCCCTGCACAGCCAGGCCTCAAGGTCCAAGGGCCAGGGGAGGGACGTCTTGTGGGCTATACCTGGAGGCCCCGGTTGCCATTAAAGAGTTGAGTCCAATGTAGGGGACAGACGTCCCCCGCATTATGGCGGGAAACCAAGATCTTGGCGGGAAGCGCATTTAATGCAGAAGAATTGGTGGTTGGAATCATGTCGCCCACAGCCGGCCACGTCAGTCCCCCAACTACCAGGGGGTACTATAAATAGTCACATTTATTTCATTGTAAGGGGTTCGCACATCGTTACTCTAGAGTTGTAATAGCGTCAGCAGTACGTAGCATATTTTCAGTACGTTCGGCCTTTACGGCTTGTAATCATAATATTGAAGAAAACAGTCATTTAATCCACCTCCGTTGATTTAGTGAGTTCATTTGCCTTCTACCCATTCGAAACCCCCAGGTTACGTGTTGGGCCTGCGGGTTGAGGGGAATAAACCTCAACAGAGTCCTTAGCTACCTGGACTACAAGCTATCTCCTATCTGGGCCTCCTATCAAAGTTCTGGTAACCTATCACAAATTAGAGCAGAAATCAATGAAGAACTGCAAAGGCTTCGAAAACTGGAAGATGAAGCCTTGGCCGCCGTCTATGGGAAGCTGATCAAAAAGCTCTTTTTTCAAGCTCTCCATTTATAATTTCTAAGACAACCAAAAAAGCAAACAAAATGAACACTAACAACGTGGGCAATTCTCAAGACCTATCATCACGACTGGCTCACAGCAGGAGGAGCCGTAACCAGGCGGCAGGGGCCCAATCCACCAGTCTATGGAGTCGAGGGGACTTCAGGATGCTCACCGACCTGATTCCACAGGAACTCCGCAGGGACCCCCACGCACAGTGAGATATCGCGGATACTATCCGCCGACTGACGGATCAGCGGGAGGAAGAGCATGTGTACACTGCCAATACTGAGCGCACCCCGCTCTCACCCGTCCGTCCCATGCAGTCTTTCACCGAACACACTGGTGAGAATAGCAATCCCCGCCGCTCGGTCCATTCCAGAATAACCCAGAACGCCCGCCCTCCAGGTATGGGGGGCGCCACGGGAGCTAGGCCCTTCAAAGGAGCACAACGCCACACGTTTCAGGACCCCACGCCGGTCATGCCCCGCGGTGGAGGAACGGCTAGGGAACATACCCCCGTAGTGAGCGGCATGGCGGCGGAGACCCGAATGAACCTTGGCTGACACAATCAGGGCGTTGTACCAAGAGGAGACGCCTTGGCAGTAGTAACCCCCGTGCCTGTTGGGACTGATCCACGGGATGCCATGCTCCTGGATATGCAGAGGCAAATAAATGAGCTGAATCCCCGGACGGAGAACGCTCAGGCCCAGCCCAGGATTGCTCTTTCACCCCCCTTCACCGACAGAGTTATGGCGGTAGACATTGTGCGGGACGTTCGCCCCCCTGGAACATTAAGTTATGACGGAGTCGGGGACCCCAAAGCCCATCTACTATCTTATAAAGGGACGCTCTCCATGTTGGGAGCCTCCGATGAGGCTGTGTGCAGACTTTTCTTCAGCACCCTTAGAGGGCCAGCACAGGAGTGGTTCGGGCAGCTCAGGCCCAGATCTATCGACAACTTTGAACAACTCTCCCGGCAGTTCATGGCTCAGTTCGCCTCCAGCTCCACGCCAAAGAAGCACTTCAGTTGGCTGACGAACGTCCACCAAAATAAGGGGGAATCCATATCTGCCTTCATGATCAGGTGGAGGGATGAGACCTTGAAGGTCGAAGATCTTCCGGAGAGCACCGGCATCACCCTCTTCACCAATGCAGTGGCGACCGGAGACCTCTATCTGGATTTAGAGAGGAACCCCGGGAACAACTACGCCGAGGTGCTGGCCCGCGCGCACAAATTCGCGGCAATAGAGGAAGAGGTCTCACAGCGGGACGGAGCATCAACCCCCACTGCGCGCAAGGCATCAGACCGACTGGGTCCCGGACCAGTGGAATCGCCACCCCTGAAAAAGAAGAAGACGGTCGGTGGGTATGTCCCGTGGGCCGCACAGGAACGCACGGGGGATGGCCCCAATATGAGCCTAGGGCCGGCACCCCTGGCCTACCCAATCAGCCAAATCTTTGGGGCCATCAAGGACCAGGGGCTGCTCAAGGAGCCAGTACCCACCAAGGGGCTCATGATGGGCCGGGACGCGGGATCGTATTGTGAGTACCACCGCAAACAGGGACACTGTACCGACGACTTTAAAAGTTTGAAGTACGCCATCCAAAAGCTCATTGATAGAGGGTATCTGGGTGAATTCACCATGGAGGGAGCATATCAGGGACCCCCACAACAGCATAGGAGGCCCTACAGCTGGGGCCGGGACGATCGGCGAGAGGCCGGAGTCAAGGAGGATGATTTTCGCCATGGCGACAAAAGGCCAGAGGCGTCTCTCGGACCGATTGGCTCCAAGAAGAAGATAAAAATCAAAATGATTTTCAGGGGGGGGGGGGGGTGGAGACCGGGGATACCCCGACGGAGAGGAAGAAGTTTGAGAGAGCCCTACGGATAAATTCTATCTCCGCACCCCTCGCCAAGAAACACAAGGTCGAGCTCATCACATTTGGGGCAGCGGATGTGCCGCAAACACCAGGGCCGCACAGGGATGAGCTGGTAGTCAGTATGGATATCCGGGAGTGGATAATTCGACGAGTTCTGGTTGATACAGGGAGCAGCATCAATGTCCTCTACTGGGACGTGTTCGAAAAAATGCACCTGGGAAAGGCCGATCTGAGCCCCCTTCGGACACCCCTGGCCGGTTTCACCGGTCATAGCATCGATGCAGAAGGGACCATCGTCCTACCGGTTGAAATCGGGGACGGCGAACACAGGGCAACAATCCCCATGACGTTTGTGGTGGTGCGGCTCAAATGCGCCCACAACGCCATTCTGGGACGACCTGGACTTGAAGACCTTGAGGCCATCTGCTCCGTACGGCACTCCTGCATAAAGTTCCCCACAGAAACTGGGGTGGGCGTGGCCCGTACGGACCCAGATACGGCAAGGGCATGTTACGAGGAGGCAGTAAAGAGGATGACAGAGAAGGACATGAGGGTTAACAGCATTACGAAAACGGCCCGGCAGGAGGAGGCCATGTTCTGACCAGAGCCGGCCACCTTGCTGGAGGAAGTAGAACTGGATGATCCTTCCGATCGGAAGGTGTCGATTGGGACCGGCTTGGAGCCGGAAATCCGGGAGGGGGTGATCATGACCCTTCAGAGGTTCAAAATCTTATTCGCCAGGGGACCGGAGGATATGCCAGGGATTGATCCCAGCATCATCTGTCACAAATTGGCCGTTCGGCCAGATACCAGACCTGTGCAACAGAAGAAGAGATATATGGCAGTCGAGCGAAGGGACTTCATCAAGGTGGAAGTCACCACCCTGCTGGACATATGCCACATACGACCTGTGATGCATGTGGAATGGCTGTCCAACGTCGTCTTGGCTCCGAAAGGAACTACCTGGCGAATGTGCGTCGATTACTCCGACCTCAACAAGGCTTGCCCGATGGACCCATATCCCATTCCGAGGATTGACCTCTTGGTGGATGAAACCGCAGAATGCGAGCTGCTAAGCTTTATGGATGCCTTCAGGGGGTATCACTAGGTATTCATGCACCCGGACGACGCCGAGAAAACTGCATTCGTCACCTCAGACGGGGTGTATTGCAATGTGGTCATGCCATTCGGATTGAGGAACGCAATGGCCACCTTCCACAGAATGATCGGGATATTGTTCAAGGACGTCCTTGGGAAGATCATGGAGGCGTACGTCGACGATATCCTGATCAAAAGCAGGAAAAAGGAGGATCATGTACAGGACATGGAGCGGGTTTTCACCATTATGGAGGGGGCGAACATGAGGTTGAACCCAAATAAGTGTGCCTTTGCCGTCAGGGGAGGGAAGTTTCTTGGTTACATGATGAGGGAGCGGGGAATCGAGCCTAATCCTGAGAAGGTCAAAGCCATCATGGACATGGAGGCCCCCAAAAATTTGAAAGATGTATAGAGACTCACGGGGCGCTTGGCGGCACTAAGCCGGTTTATTTCAAAACTGGCCGATCGGGCGATCCCTTTCTTTCAAATCATGAAGAAGGCCAACCCATTTGAATGGACGCCAGAGTGTCAGACAGCCTTTGAAGATTTCAAGACGTACCTCTCCTCGCCACTTGTCCTAACTAAGGCAGACCTCGGGGAACCATTATACATGTACCTAGCGGTGGCTGACTTGGCAGTAAGCTCTGTCTTGCTGAAAGAGGTAGAGGGCGTTCAGCGGCCTATATACTTCGTCAGCAAAGCACTGAACGGCCCGGAGACAAGGTACACACTGATGGAGAAAACGGTCCTGGCATTGATCACAGCAATAAAACGATTGGCGCCGTACTTCCAGGCACACCCGGTGACGGTATTCACCACTCAGCCTTTGGCCACTATCCTCAGGAACCCAATGGTGAGTGGGCGAATTACGAAGTGGTCCTTGATGATCGGGTAGTACAACGTGGAATTCAAACCCAGGCCGACAATCAATGGACAAGCGCTGGCAGATTTCATTGCCGAATGCACAGCACGAATGCAGGAAGGAGAGTATGGTAGCAATGACCTAGACAGCTGGTGGGAAATGTATACCGATGGGGCAGCAAGTGCAAAGGGATGCGGGGGGGGGGTGCGGTCATCACTTCCCCCGAAGGGTTCAAAGCCTACTACTCCATGGAGTTCAAATTCAAAGTCACCAACAACGAGGCCGAGTATGACGCTCTGATCGCAGGATCGAGATATGCAAGGGCCCTCGGGGCAGCTCGTCTGAAGGTGCGAATGGATAGTCAGTTGGTGGTTACACAGATGAACGGCATGACTGAGACTCGGGAAGAACGGATGAAGGCCTACAAGGAATTGGCAGAGGAGCAGACCGCACAGTTCGAACAAGTGATCATAGACCTACTACCTCGGGTAGAGAATGCCGAAGCTGATATCCTATCCAAGCTAGGCAATCCCCTGCCCGGGGAACAGGCGGCGGCCGTCCCACAACATAACCGGAATTTTGCAAGACAGGAGGCACTGCTCCGACCGGCAACAGAAATGATCCAGGTAAATGCTGTGTCTTATGCAGATCCCAATTGGGTAAAGGAGGTGACAAATTATCTTAAAGATGGGACCCTCCCCCTCGAGAAAGATGGACGCACCTCCGGAAGGGCCCCGTGGGTAAAGAGACGGGCAGCAAGCTTTGAGATCATTGGGGGTGAATTGTATAAAAAGACGTTCGGTGGGCCATATCTCAGGTGCCTAGCGCCGGACTTGGCGGCATCAGTCATGGAGGAAATCCATGAGGGCATCTGCTCCAGCCACCAAGGGCCCCGGACGCTGGCAAGAAAGATCATCCTACAGGGGTACTACTGGCCAACCATCCAACGAGACTGCTTCAATCACACCCAGAGGTGTGCGGTGTGCCAACAATACGCGCCTATGCCAGGGAGACCGGTCAGTTTCTACACCCCAATGACCGTCGCCCTGCCATTTGTGAGATGGGGGATAGACCTGCTGGGACCCCTTCCCAGGACGACCGGCGGAAAGAAATTCATAATAGTGGCCATTGACTATTTCACGAAGTGGGTGGAGGCCGAACCATTGAAGAACATCACTGAGTTCCAATGCCAACGGTTCGTGTGGCAGAACGTGTTGTGTCGGTTCGGCATCCCGGAACAGATCATCACAAACAACGGCCGGCAGTTCGTCGGCAAGGGATTTGAGGCATATCTGTCCAAGTGGGGCATCCGGCATTCAAAGGCTTCAGTCGCATACCCGCAGGCAAACGGTCAGGTGGAAAATATGAACCGAACCATCATGGATGGCATAAAGAAGAAATTAGAAGACTACTCCTCAACCTGGCCGGAGCAGCTGAATTATGTCCTGTGGACATACAGAACAACCCCAAGAACGGCGACCGGGGAAACACCGTTCGCACTGGCATACGGATTTCAGGCCAAGGTCCCCACCGAAGTACTGGTGCCCACGCACCGGACTCTGCACTTCGACCCAGGACAGAACGAGGAGAACCTAAGGGCCGAGTTGCACTTCATCGAGGAAAGAAGGGACCTAGCCGCACGGCGCATGGAGGAATATCATCGGGCAACCGAGAGGTATTTCAACAAAGCAGTAAAGGTCAGAGAAATCAGGGTCGGAGACTTGGTGTTACGGAAGCGGAAGAAGAGCAAGCCGCTGGAAGGAGGCAAAATGGCCAGAAATTGGGAAGGACCATGCAAGGTATACGAGAAGAGATTGGCGGCGGGGACGTTCCTCTTACAAACTATGGAAGGACGTTCCGCTGGCATATGGAACGTGGAGCACCTGAAGAAATTTTACCAATAGCCCCCCTGAAAAAAAAAGAGAGAGACAGGGGGAAGGAATCATTAGAAGTATTCTGTTCATACAAATGTAACAACAGGAATTAATAAAGACAAGACGCTTGGACATTAGCCCAAAAAGTCCCGTGGTTTTTTCCCTTTCCGGGTTTCCACGATAAAATCATGGTGTACAGCGTCATCACAAAAACACTACGAGCCTACCAGGGGAAACCAACATCCCCCACCGGACGGGACTAATAATCCAAACGACACAACCACCGTACCAAAAGACCTCTCCAAAAAAAATGGAGAGAGGCATTGGGGAATCCCCAAAAGGGATAAACCCGTTCCGCATCACAATCGCGGCCGAGTCCAGCTCAGGATCCTAAGGACCGGGCCAAATGGGCAGGTAAGACGAACGGATGACGGACGAAGACCGAGGAATCCCCAAAGGGGATAAACCTGCTCCGCTTCACAATCGCGGCCGAGCCCAGCTCAGGATCCCAAGGACCGGGCCAAATGGGCAGGTAAGAGGAACGGACGACGGGGCAAAACCAAAGACCTCTCCAAAAAAAATGGAGAGAGGCATTGGGGAATCCCCAAAAGGGATAAACCCGTTCCGCATCACAATCGCGGCCGAGCCCAGCTCAGGATCCTAAGGACCGGGCCAAATGGGCAGGTAAGACGAATGGATGACGGACGAAGACCGGGGAATCCCCAAAGGGGATAAACCCGCTCCGCGTCACAATCGCGGCCGAGCCCAGCTTAGGATCCCAAGGACCGGGCCAAATGGGCAGGTAAGACGAACGGACGACGGGGCAAAACCAAAGCCCTCTCAAAAAAAATGGAGAGAGGCATTGGGGAATCCCCAAAAGGGATAAACGCGTTCCGCATCACAATCGTGACCGAGCCCAGCTCAGGATCCTAAGGACCGGGCCAAATGGGCAGGTAAGACGAACGGATGACGGACGAAGACCGGGGAATCCCCAAAGGGGATAAACCCGCTCCGTGTCACAATCACGGCCAAGCCCAGCTCAGGATCCCAAGGACCGGGCCAAATGGGAAGGTAAGACGAACGGACGACGGGGCAAAACCAAAGACCTCTCCAAAAAAATGGAGGGAGGCATTGGGGAATCCCCAAAGGGGATAAACCCGTTCCGCATCACAATCGCGGCCGAGCCCAACTCAGGATCCTAAGGACCGGGCCAAATGGGCAGGTAAGACGAACGGATGACGGGACGAAGACCGGGGAATTCCCAAAGGGGATAAACCCGCTCCGCGTCACAATCGAGGCCGAGCCCAGCTCAGGATCCCAAGGACCGGGCCAAATGGGCAGGTAAGACGAACGGACGACGGGGAAAAACCAAAGACCTCCCCGGAAAAAAAATGGAGAGAGGCATTGGGGAATGTCCAAAAAGGGGAAGGATAAGCAAAAAGACCAACGGAGGACAAGTGGTAAAGACGATCGCGGCAACCAAGATACATTTTATTCATCAGCTCTACCGGCCGGAAAGTACAACAAACACGAGTTCGGAGTGAAATCAAGAGTACAAAATAATCGGAACCATCACGCCTCGGGGAGCTATCCTTGAATATAGATGAGACTGCAAGAGCTTTCTATGAACCCAGAGGCGTGAGGGCCGAAGTAAGCCATCTTAAAAACATTAGCCGCCTCGGGAAGAACGGCCGGCAAGCCAGGAGGTACGGCTAGAAAGCAGAATTTGACAAACTCACCCAGCCAGGGGGGCCGTCCGTCACCTGGCACTTGCCCTTCAAAGCCTCCCCGTAAGCTTCAACAAACGAAGCATTGAAACCAGCGGCCTCAGGATCAAACGGCGTGGGGAGATAACGCTGGAGGGTCGGGAGGTTTCCGGCCAAAAGGCCGATCATACCTTTGGCGAAGGCATCGTCGGCAAGCTCTGCAAGGAACTCCTAGCCGGCGGAGGTTCCCGATACCAAACCAATGCCGTCCTTCAGCGGATCAGAACTCTTAGCCAGAAACTCCTCAAAGCTCTGGGCAAGGCGCTCCTTTACACGGACATTCACGACATCGACATAGGCACGGGACTTCTGGAACTCAATAGAGCCATCCTCCTTGATCTTGGAAACATCAGCCTCAAAAACAGGAAAGGCCCCATCCGTACCAACCTGGCGAAGCTGCACGTCGGACTTCTCCACGGCAGCCACCTTGGCACGAAGCAACTGCAGCTCCTCGGCTTGTTTCCTCACCCTCTCCTGAAGTGACGTGCTTCCCTTAGCAAGCCCCAGGGCAACGTTCAAATCCTGTTGCATCTAGTGCAGGCGCTCCTTGGCCTTCTTCACCAGATCATCAGCTTCACAACGCACCTGGGCGGAAGCACGCTCCTGAGCTTCATAGGCAAACCGCGCCTTGCAGAAATAGATGGCAGCCTTGTTGAGCGTGCTAAGGCCGCACTCATGAAGGTCCACCGTGCTGTCACAAGCAGCGAAATCCCGAGGGAGTTTCAACCCCAGGGAACACCAAATCGAAGAGGCCGTCTGCGCGAACAGCCTCTTTGACTCCGCACGGGGGCCCAACCCGGAGAACTCAATGATATTAGAAAACGAATCCTCAGAACAGGACGGAGGAGGATCGCTCGAGCCCTGGCCCGGCAGGGGTTTGGGGTGGGGGCTTAGGAGGAGAGGCGGCCTCATTATCAGACCCATCAAGGATCACCACGGCCTTAGAAAACCCTTCCCCGTGGCGAGATGTAATACTTGAGATTTAATTTAAACGGATTAATAGTACTACTCATACCAACAGAGGTGCATCTCCTTTTAAGGGAGCTCATCACCCAAGAACTCCAAAGTTAAGCGTGCTTGCACGGGAGTAGTCTTGGGATGGGTGACCCCCTGGGAAGTTTCTCAGGGCGCGCACGAGTGAGGACAAAGTGCGCGGAAAAGGCTAGTGGTGGTTTGTGAGGACAGTACTAGAGGTCTGGAGTAACTACCTCGGGGCCTACGGGGCCGGGGTGTTACAAATGGTATCAGAGCAACCCTGCGACGGTGTGCTGATCCGTTGGATATCGGGCGGGCACTTAGTAAGGGAAAAGATTCTGGGATATGATTGAGATTGGTGTTTGGGCACAACGAGGACGTTGCGTTCCTAAGTGGAGGTGATTGTAATACTTGAGATTTAATTTAAACGGATTAATAGTACTACTCATACCAACAGAGGTGCATCTCCTTTTAAGGGAGCTCATCACCCAAGAACTCCAAAGTTAAGCGTGCTTGCACGGGAGTAGTCTTGGGATGGGTGACCCCCTGGGAAGTTTCTCAGGGCGCGCACGAGTGAGGACAAAGTGCGCGGAAAAGGCTAGTGGTGGTTTGTGAGGACAGTACTAGAGGTCTGGAGTAACTACCTCGGGGCCTACGGGGCCGGGGTGTTACACGAGACTTCTTGGGGGGCCGTTCATCCCCAGCAGGTTTAGCCTTGGGCCTCTTTTGGCCCTGATCCTCATCAACGATCTGCTTTCCCTTGCTAGCATCAGCCCGGACAGAGGAGGGAGTGGCACGGGGTTGGGGAACCATGGCAGAGGATCTGGGATATATAAAGCCCTGCAAAAAAACAAGAGAAATTGTCAGAACAAGTTGGGAGTCATAAAAAAGAGAGTCCAAAACCCAGGCCTCAGCGAGGACGTACCTATGCCGGCCTTGCCCAAGTTGGTGTCATTCACCAGCAAACGCAGGTTCGGGACCCCCTCACCGGCGATACGTGTGGCCTGTTCCAGCTCGGCTGAATGGAGAACTGGGGGCTCAAACTTGGCCGGAAAGGCATTCCACCGATCGGAGAAGGGGAGGGGGGAATCAACCCCGACGAGAAAGAACCTGTCCTCCCAGCTGTTCGGGTTGGAGGGGTTGTTGGAAAAAAGAACCCTCCACGAACGGGCCACCACACAGAGATAACCCGTCTGGCCGTACGGGGAAAGCCGGAAGAAATGCAGGAACAACTTCATAGACGGCTCGACCCCCACGTTGTGGCACCGGATTATGAAACCGGAAAGAATCCGATGGGAATTCGGGACGAGTTGGGCCAGGGCGATGCCAAGTCCCCTGAAAAGAGAAACATGGAAAGGAAGCAGCGGGAAAAGGAGACCCGCTGCCACAGAGTCCAGATGGATGACCACATGGCCAGGAAGATGCCGATTAGGGTGGCGGAGGAACCGTGTGTCCCAAACCCGTGGGGGGGACGCAACCGGGGAATCAGGTTCTTCTCACTGAGGAGCAGATGTTGGCGCTGACGCCGAACGAGGTGGAAGTTAAGGGAAAAACGAGGAGGCTGGGGGGCATCCCACGCCTATAGACCTCGAGGTCGTCCCCTGAGATACAGCCGTCATCGGATAAGTTTCCGGAACGACCATGGGCCGACGGCTTGGGGACAATGGAAGACATGGCAGGTACGGAGGAGAAATGGGAGACTTACAAGGAATCTAGAGAGAGGAAATAATCCGGCAGAAGTAACAAAGCAATCCCCCTATTTTGGCAAGGGGGTATTTATAGGCGAAAACCACCCCGGCTCCCGAATGAAGGAGAGACATGTGGTGGGCCATGGTTGGTGCATCCTACGGCTGGGGACGCTTCGGGATCCACGCCGCAGGGGACAAGTGCTGAAACCACCCCTCACAAGTTCCAAAAAAAAAAAGAAAAGAGGAGAAGAGGTGAAGGCCCATGAATAAGGATCAAGGGCCGTTCCTCACCAGGAGAAGAAGTGAAGGCCCATGAGCAAGATTCAAGGGCCGTTCCTCGTCAGAAGAAGGGGTGAAGGCCCATGAATAAGGATCAAGGGTCGTTCCTCGTAAGAAGAAAAGGTGAAAGCCCATGAATAAGGACCAAGGGCCGTTCCTCGTGAAAAAAAAAGAGGAAGGGGGGAGAAAGCTGCAGAGAAACCTCCTGCTCCCTCTTAAGGGCCGCATCGGCCTTCTTCCTGAGCTCGACGAGATCTCTCTCCCGAGCAGCCCTAGCCTGCAGCAAGCTCAGCCCGGCCTGCAAAAAAGGAAAATGGTTTAGGTGGAAACGAGGAGCAGAGTCAGAAGATAACACAGAGAACGGCTAGAGAACATACCTCAAGGCTCAGAAGCAGGGCATTATCAACAGAGTCGCCCGAGGAACGACCTGATAACTCCAGCCCGGCCGGGAGGGCCATGTCCTTCCAAACCTCAGAAATGGGACGAACGGCGGAGTGAACCGCGACGCTCGTAGACTTGGGAGCAGAAGGCTCAAGGCGCGGCCTCTTCGTCTTCTTCCCCTTATCCTTATCCCCGCCAGCAGGGATAGCAACGCCGACCAGGTTCACATTCAGAACCCGGTTATCTGAAGGAGGGGCCTCGGAGGTTTGCCCAGTCACCTTAGCGACCAGAAGCCACTCTGCATCGGCAACCCGCTGACTAGCCTGGGACGCGGCTGAAGAGGTAGCTCCAGAGGATTGAGCAGCTGCACGGGCTGTAGCTAGCATCTCCCGTTCCTTGGCAGCTTTTGCCTCACGACGACGGGCCATAGCCGCGCTGTCCATTTGCTCTTGAGTAGGGGGAGGACCTGAAAAATGGAAAAACAACATTAGTACCGGGCGGTGCGAATCACAAAGGAACTCTCCTCAGGGAACAGACCGCCCGGGCCCACAAGATGAACACTAGAGAAGGCCAGTCCAGGGATCACGGGCGGTACCTATCCCAGCGTTGGAGAGTGCCTCAATGGTCAGAAGGCCTTTTAATTTCCTAACGCCGCGCAGCCTCAGCTTGTCCACGGCTTCCTGCAACTCTGGGGTCAGCTCCGGTGTCTAGACCTTCGGAGGGTACCCATTCCACCGTATAGGGAGTCGATCGTCCGCATAACGAATAAAGAAGTAGCAGTTCTTCCAGTCATGGATAGAGGAGGGAGTCCCCTCAAACAGCTTTCTCTTGGGACGAGCGGCCACGCTCAGGAACCCATCAGCATTTTGGGGGGTAACTTGGAAAAAATAATGGAACAGCTCCAGGGAGAAAGCAAGCCCCAACGATTTGCAAAGGACAAGGAACGCAGAGATCTGGCGGTAGGAGTTCGGCATGAATTGAACCGGGACCACGCTGTAGAACTCGAAGAAATCCAGGTAAAACGGATGTAACGGGAACCGCAGTCCGGCCTTCAGAGAGACCATATGTACCAACCATCCCCGGACGTCTCATAAAGAGGTTATCTACGCCCCGGAGGCTATAATAGGCAGGTGGGGGGAGGATAACTTGCAGTTCCCTCAAGGCCCTTTTGAAAAAAACCTGCTCGATCACAGCTACGTTCGGAATAAGCACAATGTACCTGTGATCGTCCATGGGGATGCCCCGCTTGTAGATTCAGAGGTCATCCCCTTCTTCAGCCTCCTCACCCGAGTCGTGGTCAGCTGGATGAGGACCGGGATGGCGGCATCGATCACTACATCAGGGACTGCCATTGAAGAAGCGCTGGAACGGCCAGAACCAGTCGCCTCAACCGAAGAACGGGATCTGAGTTCTGACGCCGAAGATGAACCGGCCGAAGAACCGGTAGAAGAGCCGGAGCTAGTCTCCGAGGAGGAAGAAATCTCCATGGAGCAGGCCATGGGGAGATATACGAGAAGGAAGGAGAAGATTGGAGTCGAGGATTTACCTTAGCTAGAAGCTTGGAAAAGGAACAAACACCGGGACCGAAATACTCGCTGATCGGCGCAAGAGCAGGCAAGAGAAGACAGCAGATGAAAAGCCCTAACCCTTCCCTGATTTCCGGTATTTATAGGGGAAGGCACTGACTCAACAACCAACCCGCGAGCGACACGTGGCAAGGAGCGTATACAGGGACGCGTGTCGCATAGAGACGGGCTGATACAGAATGATTACCTTTTTATTAGAAGTTGAACCGGCCTGATAGCTGGCACCTAGAGCCCCGCAAACAACGACGGAAAGTAACCGTCACCTAGGGAAAAGGGAGCAACGGCTCAAAACGGTACGATGGAAGTTATCTTACTTCTTCATGTCCCGCGCAGGCTCGGGACATCAGAAGTGGGGGACTTGTTTTGGGTTAATGGCCTTCCAGGATCGGTCCATCAACCCCTGAAGCCCAGGAACCAAGGGACGTACGTGGCCCACCATAGCCAGGCCTCAAGGTCCAAGGGCCAGGGGATGTACGTAGCCCAGCATAGCCAGGCCTCAGGGTCCAAGGGCCAGGGGACGTACGTAGCCCAGCATAGCCAGGCCTCAAGGTCCAAGGGCCAGGGGACATACGTAGTCCTGCACAGCCAGGCCTCAAGGTCCAAGGGCCAGGGGAGGAACGTCTTGTGGGCTATACCTGGAGGCCTCGATTGCCATTAAAGAGTTGAGTCCAATGTAGGGGACGGACGTCCCCCGCATTATGGCGGGAAACCAAGATCTTGGCGGGAAGCGCATTTAATGCAGAAGAATTGGTGGTTGGAATCATGTCGCCCACAGCCGGCCACGTCAGTCCCCCAACTACCAGGGGGTACTATAAATAGTCACATTTATTTCATTGTAAGGGGTTCACACATCGTTACTCTAGAGTTGTAATAGCGTCAGCAGTACATAGCATATTTTCAGTACGTTCGGCCTTTCCGGTTTGTAATCATAATATTGAAGAAAACAGTCATTTAATCCACCCCCGTTGATTTAGTGAGTTCATTTGCCTTCTACCCATTCGAAACCCCCAGGTTACGTGTTGGGCCTGCGGGTTGAGGGGAATAAACCTCAACAGAGTCCTTAGCTACCTGGACTACAAGCTATCTCCTATCTGGGCCTCCTATCAAATTTCTGGTAACCTATCACAAATTAGAGCAGAAATCAATGAAGAACTGCAAAGGCTTCGAAAACTGGAAGATGAAGCCTTGGCCGCAGCTACTAGGGAGAATGTGTAAAGGAACTACTCTGTAAACTTTTCTCTAATAAAATCACATCTCTGCCTCTCACATTGTAAGGCAATTACTTCCTATCTATCTCTTACTGTTTATTGTTTTAATTGCCATCTGTGTGTTTTTGATTTATTATCTGCTATCTTGAATGTATCTTACTCTTACTATTTTCTTATGTCAAGTCGCCCACCAAGTTTTTAATGGAAGTTTTATACTTTAATTCTTTTATGGTGAAGGCACTTCTCTGGAAATAGTTAAAGGGTTTTGGCATCATCAAAAAGGGGGAAATTGTAAGGATTAATTGTAATTAGATTTTGATGATGCTATATTAATTAGGATTTTAAAGTACCCCCTCTTTGAATTTAATGTATTAGAAATTTTTCCTTGTAAAGTTTCTTAGAATAGTCGACTGACAGAAGGCCTCCTGACAGAAGACCCTCTGATAGGCTAAGTCTTGACAAAAGATCTTTGGGTATATGCTAGTTACAACCGCAGACAGAAACCCTCTGGCTCTCTGTTGGACCTCATTTTAACAGAAACTGTCATGACTCTCTGATTGGTTCGCCCTTGACAGAAGACCTCAGGACCCTCTGATAGCTTATTCCAACAGAAGTACTCAAGACCTTCTCTGGCAGACTCTTCTGTTGAAGACATCAGAAGGCCTGACACTTAGATAATTTTCAAAGAACTACTTCAGCCGGTGAAACCAACGGAAGATTCCTTCAACGACTAGAAAACTTCAACGGAAAAGCTACAGTACGCGCATTAAATGTACATTTAATGCACCCCGTAACCTGAAGAGTAAAAGCTGATGATTGGCCGACATTCCAGGATACTTCAGGATAACTCTATCCCAAAATAGTAACCCGTCAACCTTACCGGGTCCTACTGGTCAAGTCAAGTATTCACGCATTTAATGCAGTTGTCCTCCTCCTCCAACGGGAAGACAACTCCAGTATAAAAGATACTACTTGAAGAACATCAAAAAAGGACTTTTGCATACTTTGAAAACCCAGTGCTAAGACAAAAACATTTAAACATTCAAACGCACAAGCCTTCTTAAGATCAAAATCTCCTTCTTCATCAACAAGAAAGGCGTACGTTGGGAAGATAATCTTTTTCTATCCTCATATCCCCAACAAGAGCAAAGTTCCAACTGTTCTTCAACTCTTCAATCACTTCAACTACAAACCTTTTGTAACGAAGCTAGTTGGAAAACCTCTGTTCTCTCAAGAACTCTTCTCAAACGAGAAGGACGTCTAAGTAACTGGAGTAGTGAAGTGGTGATACTTCCGGGAAGCTCAGTGAAAGGACCAGTCTTAAAGGAAGCAAGGAAGTGCATCCCAGGAGACATCTAGGCTTGAAGTAGACGTGGAGAGCTTCTTAAGTGCTAGGGCTAAGGCTTTGTAACTGGATTTTTTACAAGCTTAGTGGAACAGTGGATTACAGGAACGAGTTGTTCCTTGAACCACTATAAAAATCCCTGGTGTCATTTACTTACTTCTTTTAATTCTTGTATCTATCTTTAACTGATTAACTCTAGAATTTGGGTCTCTGTGTTCAGCAGAACCCCTCCTGTGACTTAACAGAAGGCCTACTGCCTTTGCATCTCTTAGAGGCTACCCGGACAGAACCCCTACCAGAAGACCATCCGCTGCCAGTCTGTTCTGCCAACAGAACAGGCTATTTTGTAAAATCCGGTACTTAGCTTGAAAAAGTTAAAAACCAGTATAGTCTATTCACCCCTCCCCCCTCTAGATTGTACCCAGTACAACCGGGACCAACAATATTATCCAACGGCCCAAGGCCTCCTATTTTTCAAGAATAAATGCATGTTGAAGACACCAAAAGTACCAAGTACACAACACACATGAGCGGCCAAGCCCTCATGCGAGCTCCTGGCCGAAGGCCTTCTCACAAGACCCCCCGGCACCAAGTGCCGAGGGAGGACGATCCAATCAACTGCAAAGATAAAACACGAAGTATTTTTGAAGAAAACCCCTCGGGACCCAGTACCGAGGGTACTGTATGCAAAAAATAACACCAAGTGTTAAAAATAGAGCCGTACCCCTCGAGGATGCAATCATACCAAAGGCCCCACCTATCGGTGCAGAATGTACCAAGTACCATGGCCTTTTGCAACTAATATGCAAATAAAACCCTTCCCTGAAACGCTTTCCGCACCATTACCCCAAGGGAATGGCAGGCAACTAATATGCCTCAGGATTCGACTTTCAAAACGAAACGCTTCCCGCGCCATTACCCCAAGGGAATGGCAGGCAACAGACTATGTCTCGTGCTGAGGGAACGACTTTCAAAACTGAGGCGCTTTCCGTGCCATCCCCTAAGGGGAGGCAGACAATAGACTATGTCTCGGGCCAGGGAAACGACCCTCGATCCCCTCGGAACCCGGAAGGTTAACCCCGAGGGGGGAGCCAGTGGTGTATATTGTTGCCTCCCGATAGGCCAAGCCTTACCAAGAAACCAAGTTTCTTGAAGCCTTCCCTTCACTATTAAAAACAATGGGGTCAAGGGGAGTAGACTCAACGAGCAATCAATGAGTACAAGTTCAACATTCACAACAAACACCCGACGGCGGCTACCAAGAATGCTCCTCACAAGGCATTACGGATTATACCGAAGGCTCCCCTGGGGAGCACCTCCGGTACCTAAGGGTTCTTATTCAGGAAGTCACCTTTGGCATTGGCCCTTATTCCGAATGCTATAATACATTGGACTCAACAATTCCTAAGTCCACACATTGGAATCCAACATCACCAGAGACTCATGTGCTAGGAATGGGCAATGTTTGACTATCACTACTGCACCCTACGGCCTTACCGAAGGCACCACAGTCAGCACCGGAGGTGCTAATTGCAAACCCAATACAAAATTCTCTATGTCGATGACTTAGGGCCCCCGACATCACTATCCTTTGCTAAGAAAAACTTTGCCTAAGACTACTACTACAAACCGAGGGCACATTCGTGGCATCACTCAAAATTTTGCTAAATCCACAACACCAGTTCCCCCGGGGATATACGGCGAAGGCCAGCTACTTCATACAACTGGGGGGATGTGTCAACCGAGGGCCTAGTGGCAAAGCACCACTTGAAAAACGTCTAAGTCCTAAATCTTAGGCCCTCGGTCAGCTCGTGGCATTCATGCGGACTAAATGGAGACATCAGCCGAGGGCCCAGCAGTGAACATTACTTAGAAAATTTTCTAAGTCCTGAATTATTAGCCCCCGGCCATCAATGGAGGAGGGCTTACAGCTTACACAACACAAGGTACACGAAAGAAGATGTCAGCCGAGGGCAAAAGTTGTAAGCAACACTTAGGAAAATTTTCTAAGTCCTAAATTTTTGGCCCTCGGTCAACCCATGACAAGTTACACAAGATCAAGAAGGAAGCATTGACCGAAGGCCTAGCACTGCACAACACTTAGAAAAAAAATTCTAAGTCCTAAGTGATTGGCCCCCGATCAACTCACCATACAAACATACATACAACTATGGAAAGAAGGCATAAAGGAAAATGAAGGCATTCATTCATCACAAGGGAAAAAAGAGATAGATGCAAACATCGAGATCCTGAAGGCATCCATACACTCATTCACAAAAATAAAGGAGTAATATGTTTAAATTACAACAAATGGACGAAGCCGAAAGATGCAAAATGTTCATACAACATTGTTCAAAAGTATCTATGGATTATC
The DNA here is from genome assembly GCA_945859875.1 of Cuscuta europaea. Lineage (NCBI taxonomy): Eukaryota > Viridiplantae > Streptophyta > Magnoliopsida > Solanales > Convolvulaceae > Cuscuta > Cuscuta europaea. The sequence goes on from CAMAPE010000009.1 coordinate 10,030,730, forward strand.
TACTACAGCAGCAGTCTCCTCAACCGGCTTGGAAGTGACACCCCCCGGCCTCTTCTTCTTCGTCACTGGCCTCCTGCATCAAGATGGTATCCTCAAGGTCAGACCTTTCAACACCCGCAGGGAGGGGAATTCTAGTGTCTGGCTGAAAGGGGGGAAGACCGTGAGCCGTCGGGTCAAAGGCCTTCGGGTCCACTCCAATATGCCGGCTAGCCTCCGGTATATGAGGGCTTGAGTAAAGAACTCACCCCCATCATAATACTCTTTGACCTTACGGGCTAGCCACATGTCCCCGGGGCCTTTCACCCAAGAGTCCACCGAAGCTCCACCACTGAGGCCACCCATTCTTGCCGGCCCTCAGCCTTCCATCCTTCGGAGACAAAAGCAGGGATGGCATCCTCCCGGGCCGCAGCGACAACTTTATTCCTTGCCTCCTCGCCCTTCTCGTTGGCCTTCTTGACAGCCTCAGCTGTCGTCTTCTCGGCCTCAGCTCTGGCCACAACCTTGTTGTTCTCAAGGATTTTGCCGAAGGCCTCCTTCTCTAAGTGGAAGGCCTCCTGTACTTCCTGGAGCTGCTTTCGGGCAAGGATCATGACTTCATCAGCTTGTGCCTTCTGAAGTTGCGATTGCTCCATCCTCTAGATGAGCTCGCCAAGCCCAAGGCATGCCTGCAGAGAAAATCCGAAGGCAATCAGAGTTAAGTTACTATGCACAATATGCAAAATACATTTGACTAAAGGAAAGAAGGGAGGAAAAAATCTTACAGTGACCGAGGCCTGGAGGACCTTGGAGCAGAGGGCATCGTCAGCCTAACGGGACAGCACCGACTTATCTGTCAAAGATGTGACACCCCTCAGGAACTCCCTCGAGTTGACGGTGTCGTGCATGATGGCAGTCCCCTTGGTAATAGAGAACTTCACGTTCTCCTGGGGCCATGCCATTCCAGCAACTTGAGTCGGGGGCTCGGAGGAGGAATGTTCCTCAACAATAACAACAGGGATCTCTTTCTTCTCGACAGCCCCCTTCTTCTGCTTCTTCCCCTCCAGGGCACCACGGCCTTCCCAGCCCGCTTCCTCTTAAGCTCCTCGACAGGGGAGCCCTCGGCAGCAGAGCCAGCATCTTCACCAACGGCACCCTTCACCAAAGGCCCACCATCACTCCCAGTCCCCGTCTTCAGGATGATCTCGTCTACAGCCCTCTGAGAAGCCAGAACCTCCTTATTCTTGCCTTCTTTGGCAAGTTGCCTTTTCAGCTTGGTAAGATTCCTAGCATCCATATCTGGTCCTGAGAAACGAGGGAAACATACAAGTGTTAGAATACTACTACAGTAAAACAAAAAAAATCTTGAGTATAAAATGAGAGCCCTCGACAAGGCAACAACCTCCGGCACTCTGGTAGACCCTATCAATTGGGGGATATCTCTCGTCTTCTTCCCCCATAAACTGGTACCGACGGAAGCCCAAATCGTAAAGTTCATCCGAAAGGGTGGCAGTCTTGATCAGAACATGCTTCTCGGATCCCTCCGACTTCTTGGAGAGTTTTCTCCCTTTCTTCTCCAGGGCAGCGCCCTCTACCTTTAGATGCCTCCGGAAGCAATCACGAAGTGGGGCTGGGAAGGGATTCTCCGCCGGACGAATGTAGCAAAATTTGTCCTTCCATCCCTTGTGAGATGAGGGGACATCGTCGAAAAGTCTGAACTCGGGGAGTTGTTGCAGGTTGGCGAAGCCTCTAGCATTTGAGTGACCCCCCCCCCCCCCCCCCCCCCCCCCCCCGGCAAAGGTTGAAGGAAAGGAAGAATTGATCTAATGTGGCCTCCACGCCCCTGCTCTGGCAAAGAGAGAGGAAACCAACCAAGTAGGAGTGGCTATTTGGGGTCAACTGGCAGGGGGCGAGTTTGACGAAGCGAAGGTACTGGACCACGAAGGGGTGGAGGGGAAATCGGAGGCCCAACTCCACCGAGAGTATATGTACAATAAAGCAGCCGGCGGGGGCATGCAAAAGCACGTCATCTGGCCCCGGTTCCACTACCTATGCTGAAGGACCCACGAGGAATTGCGTGGTCTGATAGTCGGCGGCCGTCGCCTTTGTCTTCACCTCCAAGGCCGTAGTGATGAGAAAGGAATAGCCCTCGAGGATACCCATCGGCTGTCCAACATCGGCAGCGGCTTGTTTCTTCTTCGGGACAGCCTTCGCTTTCTTCTTTTCACCAGGGCCACGCTAATAGGCATCAGGTCGAGGGGACGAGAGCTTCTAGCTTCTTCGTTGTTACGGGGTGGCAGAATGGCGACAGTCACCTTCATACGTTCCTTCTCCTCTTCCTCCTCCGCTACTTGGACGGCGAGGGCTAACTCCTCATCTTCCACCACCTGTTCGAACTCTTCTGCTTCCGCCTCAGTCTGAAGGTTATCTTGGATCCTCTCAGCCACAACAGAGTCATTACGTACCGAGGACCGCTCACTTGAAGACTCAACGTCTGAATAGCTCTCAGCCTGGATAGACGGCTCCATCGAGATGACATCTTTGGTAAGGTGTTTGAAGGGTTCAAGGAAAAAATTCTACCTAGGACTATAACACCTAATCTAAGGTCGGAAAGCAAAGTGTGCAAGAATTACCAAGGACAGAGGAAGAACTGACCTCAAGGATGGGGATTTGATCGAAGGAAAATTTCTCTCTCTAGGAAATTTGCCAGAGCTTCGCTATAACAAAGGAATGCGTAAAGGAAAATGTGTCCAGGCCCGGGGTATTTATAGGCCCCCCTAATCCGGGCTTGGGCCAAAAACTGGGCCCCTGGTCACAGAATCATCATTGCTGACCGTCGCCTCAGTCAACCGGTGACGCCCGCCCGGGAAAGCCAACGGGAACACGCCACGTGGACCCCACCTACAACGGTCATATTCCAATGGTCATATCTACAATGGCTATACTTCAAACGGTCACCACACAGCATTGCCTTCAGCTGGTACCCTTCGGGCAAAACAACGAACATGCCCCCGGACTCACACGTTCCAGGTCACCTCATCAAGAGGTAAACCCCTTCACCAGGAAACCCCTCGGGTACTTTTAACACTCAAAAAATTGAGAACAAGGGAAGCCCTCAGTGACCCTTAAGCCCTCAATATATGGAGGAGCAGGAAACCCCTCGGCAATACAGGAACTATCATTTGCATTCATCACGTCCTCAGTCCTCACTGACTAGGGGACCCCCTCGGCATTCCCGGGATGTCAACAAGGTACCTTCGGAAAATCAAAAAGAAGGCCCCCCAGATCAAGGGTAGCCTTCAACATTGACACTACACTCAGATCGAGGGTTAACCATTTCGATTCATCATTGGGGGAACTCGGTGCACTCTTTTTCCCTCATTAGAATTTTTTCCCACAAGGTTTTTTCTAGTGAGTTTTTTAACGAGGAATCCCCCAAAATGAAATGAAAATAGGCATCCCTCGACCACATACTGAGGACATGCACTGCTCTACTCCTCTTCACCACATTACATGTGCCTCAACGAGTGGGGGACTAGAGTACCCCTCCGGGAAAATCACAAAATGTCAAACTCTCCCCATAACATCAACATAATCCTTCAAGTCCCGAAATATGGGGGACTGAGGAACTGCCCTCGGCAAAATGCGCATACGAAAATCTCCTAGCAAACTTTACAAACTACAACGAGGCAGCGTCAGAGGACAAACGCAATTACTCCTTTTCCCTCAAGTACCTTTCGGCAAAAAGAGTGAGGGACTCCTGATGGAGTATATGGCCCAGGGACCCCCGGCCCACATACTTCCACTACTGCAATCAAGCCCAAAAGCCCAAGCGGGCCAGGCCCAGCAAGACAAAGCTCTAAGCAGCCCACAATACGCACATGGGGGTGCCTTCGGCTCCATGGCCGAAGGCTACCGTTTACAGATTCGAGCTCGGAGACATCACATGAAAATAAGGCTGGGGAACCAAGCCTTTGGTAATTAGAGCCCTCGGCACTATGAGGCCCCTGGTATGAAGAGCCTTCAGATTGTCACCTACAGCCGAAGGCATCTTCCTCGACCGAATCTCCTCTCCACATGCGCTGGATTGCCGTACCAAGTACTGGTGTCACATCCAACCACCGCATTTAATGTGGCCTTACGCGAGTGCCATCGCCACCCCCGGTTGAGGTGACCCCTCGACCACCAGATTATTGATATGTTTCCCTATCTAGCATTTATTACTACTATAAATAGCTGCTCCTTTCCCCTTTGATGGTACACTATCCATCAATTTATTTATTTATTTATTTTTGTTTGTTATATTTTTATTATTTTTTTTTGAAAAGAAAATAATGCAACTTACATGGTAGAAAATGAAAGAGTACATACCAAATGAGTGACTCCCCCTACTTTGTCCAAGCATTGTCTCTAGTGCTCCTCGTCATTATCTTCGCCATGGTAGCCATCCTAACTGTTTCCCTCACCACCATAGCCTCCTCCACTACCGCTTGCTCCACCAAAATTACCCCAAGAAGAGGGGTCATACCAGGTAGGGTGTTGATGTTGAACTGGTATGGATGAGAAGTGGCCCTGATTATCAAAGTAGGCATGTATAAACCCCAATGCCCTACGTTGATTTTCTTCTAATCGTTCGAACCCAAGCATTGTTCCTCCCTTGCTTGCCAGACTTCCACATAAAGATTAGTAATTTGCCCATATGTTCCTCCCTTGCTTACCGTTGTGGGGCTGGGTTGATATGTCATATGTAAAAAGTCTTATCCCCAACATTGTGAAAAAAAGCTTAAATCATGGGCATTTAGCATGAATTGAGTAAATACAAGACCCCACTCAAACATTGGTCACCTCTCAGTATATCCAAATTTGGAACATATATGGATTATGATACCCCCAATAAACAAATCTTCTGTTGCCTGACATTCTTTTTTCAAATGTTTCCACCACAATGAGGCAACATCCAATTTAGGTGCTTCCATCAAAGCAACCATAGCAAGAATGCCCACATTAGTTTTTCTAGTCTAATGGTTATTTGGTTTACCGAAGACAAAATAACCAAACCATTTAAGGAAAATCCAAAAAACAGGGTGCTGGACATGAGTGATATACATATGAGATGTTCTAATTGTTCTAGCACACGACATTCTTTTCCACAAATCATGTATAATTGAGGTGTCAATTTTCTTCACTCTTTCCTCCTTTTCCAAAATTAGCAGTCCAAAATGTTTTGCAAACTCATGTTTCGTTAACTCTTTTTCTTCGTTGAGGAAACGGAACATGAGTTTGTCCTCATACTCATCATCGCCATTCTCAGTAAATTGGATGAACCTTAAAATTCATACACAACTCTCTCATTTGGATTATAGGCTATATTCATCAAAGATATCAATCCTAGCCTATTGCATAGCTCAAACATCAATTCAAAGAGCTCCAAAGCAGTCAATGAAATAGTGCAGAGGAATCTACGTGGGTATACCTGCCTTTTGGTCTGCTCAATGAATTTTTTTCGGTGAGCTTGTGAGGTGAACTGTAGTCCTTCGTATCCGAGAACTTCGGGGACCGAAACTGATGCCGTGGAGGAGGAATGACGAGTTCTTTTGGGTGCCATAGCTTGCTTCTTCAGAAAAATTGGGATTTGGCGTTTTTATAGGCTAGGGATTAGGATTTCAATTTTGGGGAGGCAAAGTGTGGATTAAGGGTATTGGAGTGATGAGGAAGATGAGGGGAGTAAGTGTATGGGGTTTAATTTGGAGTTAGCTTTGGGATTTGGGTCATTTGAAGGAAGCTTGAGAGTGCCTATGGAGGTTTTAGGAGGTGAGGGGCAAAAATGTTTGGGGAAGATGGTATAAACCCGTCGGGTTTGGGGTTAAAATCAGGTAAAATCCCGTAAACCCGATCGGGTAAATGGAGAAACCTGGACGGGTTTACATTTTGACGTTGGCAGAAACGTTATTTTTGTTAGTTTACCCGGTCAGGTAACCGTTATACCCGATCGGGTATAAGTCTTTTTTTCTTTTTTTTTTTCATTTATCCGAAAACCTGGCGGGTTAGACGGTGATACCCGAACGGATTTTTGTTTCCAGGCCTAGCAGTGGCAAAATTTTCAGTTTACCCGGCCGGGTTTTAGGTATACCCAATCGGGTAAACCTTTATTTTTTGATTTTAAGTGTTTTACCCGGCTGGTTGTTGCTCGGGTATGGCTTTTAAGATTGTTACTCGGTCGGGTAAACGTTTTACCCGGCCGGGTAAACGTTTTACCCGGCCGGGTAAACGTTTTACCTGGCCGGGTTTTTTAAAAGAAAATAAAATAGCTCTCATTCTCACATACTTAAATAAAACATTAATAAACAAAATACAAAACTTGGGTTGCCTCCCAAGAAGCGTCTTATTTAATGTTGCGGCACGCCGTTATTTTTATTTATTATTCGTTTTAAGTGGGATCGTGAACACCCCTTGTTTCAAAGGTCTTGTTTGGCCACATTTCATTCTTTTTCCTTGACCTTTTCTAGTAAGGCCGAACTTTCTTCTATATTACCACCTCAACCGTAGGTGATTTTAATTCATAGTCTTGGGATTTCATCCCTTCGCCATTTTTAAAAAGTGATTTTTGTTCAATTTTCACTTTTTCAAAAATTTTGGTTTTCTCACCTTCTTTTTCAACAAAAACATGTGGTGCTTGTGGTTCAAAAACATTTAAAGAACAAAGAGATTGGTCTTTAATTTGTTTTTTCGTAGAATCAAAGATATTAAATTCTACTTTTTGGTCATCGAACTCCAAAGTTAATGAACCGTTAGACACGTCTATTTTTGTTTTGGCGGTTTTCAGAAAAGGTCTACCCAAAAAGCTGAGCGTTGTTTGGTCGTCATCTCTCATTTCAAGAACATAAAAATCAACAGGAAATACCAATTTTCTATTTCGACTAGCACATCTTCTACTACACCCTTTGGGTAAGTATTAGACTGATCCGCTAGTTGAATCACTACACCAGTTTGATTTAGTGGGCCAAGTTGTAAGGATTTATAAAAGGAGTAAGGAATAATGTTTATTGATGCTCCTAAATCCAACAAGGCTTTAGAAAATATGGTGTCCCCTGTTTTGCAAGGTATAGTGAACATGTCTGGGTCGCTACATTTTTTGGGAAGTTTCTTTTGAAAGATGGTTGAGATACGTTCACTAACCTCTACCTTTTGTTTCCCCTTCAATTTGTTTTTCCTTATTATTGTGTAGAGTTCCTTTAAAAACTTTGCAAAATGGGGAACACTTTTAATTAAGTTAAGGAGCGGGATGTTTACCTCACACTTGGCGAAGGTCTCACAGATGTCAGCATCTTTCTCCAACTTCCTTGTTTCCTTCAGTGCTTTGGGGAATGGGGGTAGTGGTTCATATGAGGATAATGGTGGGAATTTTGCTTTTGTGGTCCTCTCTTCCGGTTGAAAGTTTTCTCCAAGGTCAACCTCCTTTTGAGCTTGTTCTTCTTCCTTATGCACCTGTTTCAATGTTTTCTCATTCATCAACATGATTGCATTAATATGTTGTCTCGGGTTTTGCTCCGTTTGAGATTGGAGTCTACCCGAATCTTTTGCCTCAAGTCGGCTCACCGCATTGGAGATTGGCTCATTTGGTTCTCCAAATTTTGGATGCTAGATTTGGTCGTTTCCTGAAATTGAGCCACACTTTGTTGCATGGTTGACTTAGTAACGGCACGTGCTCGAATCATGTCTTCGGTGGACATATTCGAGCTTGAAGTTTGGCCTTGGGGTTTGTAAGGCTGAAAAGGAGAGCTTGATTGTTGAGTTTGTTGAGAATTTCCATACCTTAAATTTGGATGATCCCTCCATCCCGGATTGTATGTATTGCCATGAGGGTCATATCTCCTTTGTCATTGGAATCCCAATGCATTGACTTGTTCAGGATTATCTTCTTGTAGTGTTGGGCATGAATCGGTAGGATGGTCTTGCGTTAATCATATGTCGCAGACTTTGACTTCTTGGGTTTTGGGTTTTAAGAGAAAATATTTAACTAAAGAAGTCAGGCCGACCACTTGACTCTCCAACGAGGTGTTGGATTCCGCTGCGGCAACCCTTCGGGTTGAGGACCACCCATTCTAATGTCTAGAATTCTCGACCAACTCCAAGATGAGATTCCTTGCTTGAGAAGGGGTTTTGTTGACAATTCCCCCTTCACACGCCACATTCATCATGCGTCTATCTTGATTCGCAAGACCATCATAGAAGTAACTAGCACACAATTTTTTAAAATGCTCCCAATATTCGTACAATGTCTCATCATATTTTTGCTCAATGTTGCTTATTTGTTTTTTCAAAGATGATGAGATGGAAGCGGGATAATACCTTTCCAAGAAGCATTTTTTCATTGCCGCTCATGTGTCTATACTTTCCGAAGGAAGATAGAATAGTCAATCCTTTGTGGTGTCTTTCAGTGAGAATGAAAAAGCCCTCAACTTTATTTGCTCCTCAGTGATTCCATTTGGGCACATGCTTGTGCAAACAATGTGGAACTCCGAAAGATGTTTATTCGGGTCTTCGCACCTTAGACCATGGAAAGAGGGGGGTAGGTGGATGAGCCCAGATTTTAGCTCAAATGTATTACCTTCATTAAGTGTAGGGAAAGTAACACACAATGGTTGTTGGTTTAAATTCGAAGCTGTAAGCTCCCTTAGTGTTCTGGTCTCGAGAGCCATACTTAATGGTTCTCCGGATTCGCTAGAGCGTTGGATGAATCTCCGGTAAATAATTCCTCTGAGTCCGTACTTGAAAATTTACTTTTCAACCGCTCGAGGGTTTGTTCTATTTTCGGGTTTGCTTGATAGGTGATTTCGTTTATGGGACGAGTTTTAACCATATACTCACAAAGCTGTGAAAATAGAAAAGTAAGAACTCTTTATATTTTATTTATTTATTTTTTGGATTTTTCTTGAAATAAAGTAAGAAAAATTATTGCCTTTCCCCGACAACGTCACCAAATTTGACATGCACTTTGTCATAGTGTGCCTCAAAATAATATTCAATACAACAATTATACGTAGTATAATGAAGTAAGGTTCGTATCCACAAGGAAATGAATACTTCTCTTTTATGTAATTAGTAACAAGGGGGGTTTAGATTGTTGATGAACTTAAAGTATATTAAACACAAAGATGAATGAATTATGTGGTTTAATTAATTAGAGATGAAGACTTGATTGTACTTATATCCACTTAATGAAATATCCGTCGATCTCGGTTCTATCTTTAAGTATCGTCCTCTCGAATACTCAATCGAGGAGTAAATCCAATTCATCGAGGGTAGTTATTAATAATGAGACGCGTTCATTAATAAACTTAATATCGAGTCAATATAGAACACGCGGCGTATATTAACCCGATAGTAGCAATAGAATTGAGATGAAAACGATTAAGATTGATAACCTCAACACAAGCGATTTATTGGTTTAATTAATATAATTAATTCCTGTTGAAGATCAATTTATTGTGAATCAAGTTTGTCATATGTTTTGTAATAGATTAGCTTTTATTATATCCTTTGTATTTAATGTGTGAATTTATTAGGGTATAAAAGATATGGAGCAAATGTGCCAGGCCCATATCAGGCTGAAAGCCTTTATGCAGACCCAAACCTGCGCATATAAAAAGTCACTTTAGGTTTAGGTTTGCGTTAACTTTGCATATCGATCTTATCAGCCTCAGAGCTCATCCTTGTGTTTGTAAAGTTCACGATATATCAAAGACGAGTTAAAGAATCTTAGCGTATATCTTTATGCTTCTCTATCTTTGATATATATATATCTCTATTGCTGTAAATCTTATAAACAGGGACAAACAATTGGTATCAGAGCCGATCGAGAACTTATCCGAAGAATACTCTGCGTTTTTTTCGTTCATCTCAAGATAGCGAGTTTATCATCTGTAATGTTGTTTTTGTAATTAAAAGTTGTAAAAGTTATACTGATAGGATCGCATCTCTAAGACGATCAAGCAGTATATCTTCTTTCTGCTTTTCAGCAAAAATTTTCCTCTGTAAACTCGCAGGCAGAAACTCGCAACCCACTTTTAGCAAAGCTCCTTTCAGCTTTCTAAATTGAAACTTGGGCTTCAGAAACTCGACATCAAGAGCATCACAAAAACCTCGTTTTCACAAGAAAATTTTGATATTTGATTTTGTCAGGAACTCGCAACTCAGGTGTTGAACGTCTAAACTCGCAACAGGAAACTCGAGTTTAGAACTCGCAATTTTAAACTCTCGAGTTAAGAACTCGAAACCAATAACTCGAGACATAAGTTCGCACTTCAAAACTCGCAATTCCACTTCGAGTTTTGAGTTGCGAGTTTTACATCTCGACTTGTTGAAACTCGAATCACCTTAACTCGAGTAGTTTTTAAACTCGAGTTCTCACCTCGAGTTTCTCCGACCTCGAGTTTAGTCCTTCAACACTTTGCTATAAACTCGCTCCTACTGATCAGATCTCGAACGGTCAGTTTATTACAACAATGGCAACAGACTCTTCAGCACTTGGTAACAGCAACAATCCTCCAGTACTTAGAAATGGGGAATATTAGATGTGGAAGACCAGATTTCTCAACTTTCTAGAGAACAGGGATAACTCCTCTAATCTGCTAGAATCCCTCACTCAAGGCCCTGCAGTGCTTTGGATTACTATCCCGGGGAATGAGGGCAATAATCCACCAATTGAAGAAGTAAAACAGGTAAAAACTCCCACTGAATACACAACAGAGGACAGAGAGAGATTGAAGGCTGATCTCACTGTCAAAACTTACCTTCTACAAGCCATTCCCAATGATATCTACATCATGATTGACAGCATGCACACTGCTAAGGAAATGTGGGATGAAGTTGCAAAACTTTTGCAGGGAACTTCCATTGGACTAAAAACAAAAAAGGCCAGTACTCTGACGGCCTATGACTCCTTTAAAGCCTTACCTGGCGAATCACTAATTTCAACTCACAAAAGATTCATGACTCTAGTCAACGAACTCAGAAAGATCAAAATCTTCAAATCCAACATGGAAATGAACATCAGATTTATGTCAAGTTTGAATCCAGAATGGAGAAATCGAGTGAAAGACGCAAGAACAGGCCTAGACCTGGATGAAGTGGATCTCTGCACACTACGAGACCACTTAAGAACCTTTGAGAATGATACTGTGGAACTAGAAGGACAGTACTCAACTGATCGACTGGCACTGGTTATGGAAGCTCAACCACAGAGGTCCACGAAGGTCCAGAAGAAAAAGAAAAAGGTTGTAATTGAATCAGAAGAAGAAGAAAGTGAAGATGAAATTGACTTCGAACATGAGATGGCAGATGTAATACTTAAGAATTTGATTATTTAGATTTAGTTAATGTTTCGAGACGAAACATCTTTTAAGGAGGGTAGAATGTGACACTTCAAAAATTTAAATAAAAAATAATAATAATTAGTCAGATAAAATATTACGAAAATAACATTTTTATAATTAATCGAGTCAGACAAAAATTCAACAGTGGTAACATTCTAACCAGATAAAAATTTCCAAGTTTACGACGTTTTAGTCAAATAAAAATGGTCCGATAATAGTTGTAACGTATAAAAATAGTTCTAGTCAAGTTTTACCGGTAATTGCATCGAGGCTGAGGGGACCATCCAATTAATGGTTGAAATTGGGGATGAAACCCACAAAGCGTCACTCCGAATGACGTTCGTGGTGGTAGATATAAAGTGTGCCCACAATGCCATATTGGGCCGACCAGGACTGGAAGATCTGGAGGCAATAGCCTCTGTCCGCCACTCATGCATCAAATTCCCTACAGACACTGGGGTTGGGGTGGCCAGAACTGATCCGACAACAACCCGGACATGTTATCGGGAGGCCCTGAAACAGATGAACACTCGTGGGATGTGGGTGAATACAATTGAGGTGGAAACCCACCAAACGGAGTTCGAGGCACACCCAGAGCCCGCCACCTTTCTTGAACAAATCGACCTCGACTTCCCCCCGAACCGTAAGGTGGCTATCGGGGTAGATCTGGAGGCTGATATCCGGGATGGCGTGATCGCCGTCCTCAAAACGTTTCAGGTGCTGTTTGCCCGGGGCCAGAAGACATGCCCGACATTGATCCAGAGATAATATGTCACAAACTTGCCGTTCGGTCAGATGCAAAACCAGTCCAACAGAAAAACGGTATCAAGCAACCGAACGGCGGGAATTCACAAAGAAGGAGGTGGCCACCTTGCTAAGGATAAAGCACATTCGTCCGGTAATCCACGTAGAATGGCTATCCAATGTGGTTCTAGCCCCAAAACAATCTACTTGGAGAATGTGCGTGGATTACTCTGACCTGAATAAAGCGTGCCCCATGGATCCCTATCCAGTGCCGAGGATTGATCTGCTAGTGGATGAAACCGCCGGCTGTGAGTTACTGAGCTTCATGGATCCTTATCATCAGATATTCATGCACCCGGCCGATGCAGAGAAAACGGCGTTCGTTACTTCGGATGGTGTGTTTTGCTATATCGTCATGCCATTCGGATTAAAAAACGCAATGACAACTTTCCAGAGGATGATCAGGATGCTGTTCAAAGATGTGCTGGGTGTCACAATGGAAGCCTATGTTGATGACATCCTGATAAAAAGCAAAAATTAGGAAAACCATGTCCTGGATATAGAAAAGGTGTTCGGGATAATGCAAAAAGCGAATATGAGGCTGAATCCCAAGAAATGTGCTTTTGCTGTAAGAGGAGGCAAATTTTTGGGGTACATGATGAGCGAGAAGGGGATTGAGCCCAATCCAGAAAAAGTAAAGGCAATTGTGGACATGGAGGCTCCAAGAAATCTCAAAGAAGTGCAGAGATTGACCGGTCGGTTAGCAGCCCTGAGCAGATTCCTATCTAAACTGGCCGATCGTGCTATCCCGTTCTTCCAGATCATGAAGAAAGCCAACCCTTTTGAATGGACGGCCGAGTGCCAAACGACCTTTGAAGATTTCAAAACGTATTTGTCTTCCCCTCTGGTCTTGACAAAACCCGAACAAGGGGAGCACCTGTATATGTACTTAGCTGTAGCCGACCTGGCCGTGAGCACAGTACTGTTGAAAGAAGAAGATGGCGTTCAACGGCCAATCTATTTTGTAAGCAAGGCGTTGAACGGCCCGGAAACCAGGTACACCTTGCTAGAGAAAAATGTACTGGCCCTGATGGCTGCCATTAAACGTCTGGCCCCGTATTTCCAGACCCACCCGGTAACTGTGTATACTACTCAGCCACTATCCACCATCTTGAGAAATCCTATGGCAAGTGGACGCATTACCAAGTGGAGCCTCCTGATCGGGCAATACGAGGTGGATTTCAAATCCCGGCCTACTATCAAAGGGCAGGCCCTGGCAGATTTCATTGCAGAATGTACCGCCTGGCCCTCATAAAAAGATTCAGAGAACAATGGGCTGGATAACTGGTGGGAAATGTATGTGGATGGTGCATCTAGTGCCAAAGGTTGTGGAGCTGGAGCTGTGATCACATCGCCCGAGGGGTTCAAAGCATATTATTCTATTCATTTTGACTTCAAGGTAACCAACAACGAGGCTGAATATGAGGCTCTCATTGCTGGTTTAAAATATGGAAGGGCCCTGGGTGCCGATCGGTTAAAAGTCCGATCGGACAGTCAATTGGGGGTACATCAAGTAAACGGCACTGCTGAGGCCAAAGAAGAGAGGATGAAGGCCTACAAGGAAATAGTTGAGGAGCAGATACGTAAATTTGAACAGGTGGTGCTCGATCAAATATCCAGGCTTGAAAATACTGAAGCAGATATCCTGTCCAAATTAGAAAATGCAGCGTTCGACGACCGGGCACAGGAGATCCCGGCTCATATCCAACGTTTTGCCCATCGGGAAACCTTGGCGACCCCGGCAATCATGGTGCTCCACATCGAGGCCATATCTTATGCCGTCCCGAGCTGGGTCGTAGATATGACCAACTACCTGAAAGACGGAACCCTCCCACAAGATAAAAATCCTGCTTATCAAATAAAATGCATCCAGAGGAGGGCTTCCATGTTCGAATTGGTAGATGGGCAGCTGTACAAAAAGACGTTTGGTGGGCCGTATCTGAAATGCCTCCCACCCGATCTAGCGGCGGATGTAATGGAAGAAATTCATGAAGGTATCTGTTCTAGCCACCAAGGGCTCAAGACACTGGCCAGAAAAATCATCTTGCAAGGGTATTATTGGCCGACTATCCAACAGGACTGCTTTGCACATACTAGGAAATGTAAGGTATGTCAACTATATGCACCGGTCCCCGGACGGCCTGCCACTTTCTACACTCCAATGACGGTGGCCCTTCCATTCGCAAGATGGGGAATAGACCTGTTAGGTCCTCTACCTACGGCACCTGGAAACAACAAGTATATTATCGTGGGGATAGATTACTTTACCAAATGGGTAGAGGCCGAGCCACTGGCCAGCATCACAGATGTTAAATGTCAGAAGTTTTTCTGGAAAAATATCATTTGCCGATTCGGAATCCCTGAACAGATTGTAACTGACAATGGAAGGCAGTTCGTGAGCCGGAATTTTGAGAACTACCTGGTCAAATGGGGAATCAAGCATTCCAGAGCGTCCGTGGCATACCCTCAGGCGAATGGCCAGGTAGAAAATATGAACCGAACTATCATGGATGGTATGAAGAAGAAGCTGGAAGAATACTCCTCATCGTGGCCTGATCAGTTGAATTATATTCTGTGGACTTACAGGACCACACCCCGAACGGCCACGGGAGAGACTCCATTTGCCCTTGCCAATGGTTTCCAGGCCAAAGTACCAACGGAGATCCTAGTTCCCACACACCGAACGGTGCATTACAGCCCAGAACAGAATGAAGATAACTTACGGGCCGAATTGCATTTCATAGAAGAAAGAAGGGATCTGGCAGCGACACGAATGGAAGAGTATCACAGAGCCACAAGAAGATACTTTGATAAGCAAGTTAAAGTTCGTTCAATCGAGGTAGGGGACCTGGTGCTAAGAAAGCGAGAGAAAAGCAAACCGCTCGAAGGGGGCAAAATGGCACAAAATTGGGAAGGCCCCTACCAAATATGTAAGAAGTATGCTTCAGGAACGTTTGGCCTACAAAATACCGAAGGCCGACCGGCAGGAACTTGGAATGTGGAGCATCTAAAGAAATTTTATCAGTAAAAACGGCTGTTGCCACCTCTAAAAAAAGGGTATAGAGAGGGAGACATAACTTCCACACAAACTCAGCCCATGGTTAACTCGATCATTCCGGATGACCGAATGACGAACGGGTTAACAACATGGAAGGAAAATCAATTCTCAGCTTAGAGAGTTTTTGACCCTAGATTTATGAAAGAATAAAGGGATCAAAAACGGCTTGAAGAATTGAGGCTCAGAAAATCGGTGCCCGTGGTTAACTCAATGATTCCGGATGACCGAATGACGAACGGGTTAACAACATGGAAGGAAAATCAATTCTCAGCTTAGAGAGTTTTTGACCCTAGATTTATGAAAGAATAAAGGGATCAGAAACAGCTTGAAGAATTGAGGCTCAGAAAATCGGTGCCCGTGGTTAACTCGATCATTCCGGATGACCGAATGACGAACGAGTTAACAGCATGGAAGGAAAGTCATTCTCAGCCAACGGCTTGGAATTTGACGCTCAGATAGTCTCACCTCAGCGGTTAATATGAGAATCGATTCTGGAAAACCGAATGACGAACATATTAGCAGTTTGGAGGGAGCCATTATTTCAGCAAGAGTTTTGACCCTGTAATTACGCATTGATGAAGGGATCAAAATGGCCTGGAGTGCGAAGGACAATGATTCTCACCTCAGCTTGTTAACACGTAGAATCATTCTGGATGACCGAATGACGAACGGGTTAACAACTTGGAGGGAGCTGAGTCGTCAACTTAGCCAAAGTCGACCCTGTAATTACGTACGAGCAAAGGGATCAAAACGGCTTGGAGATGGTGTCAAGACTGTAAGATATGGATTAACCGAGCGTCGTTCGGATAAGGTACAGATTGTCGCCCGGGGAATCGGAACTATGGTTTTGAAAAATCTCGCCTCAGTCATTAACTTGATTTGGAAGTGAGTCGCCCTTTTAGCTATAAGTAAGGAATGACCCAAATTCGGTGATCTTGCTTACAGTTCGAAAAGAGTTACCTCAGACCCCTAATATGGATGATACGAGCCAGAGAGAACACTTCGGAATGCATCAGAATTATGGGTTTGGAAGGGAGATAGCCTCACCTCAGCTTGTTAACGCATGAAATCATTCTGGATGACCGAATGACGAACGGGTTAGCAGTTTGGAGGGAGCCCCTATCCCAGCCGAGAGTTTGACCCTGTGGTCACGATCAAAACGGCTTGGAGGAATTCACCTCAGCTAATAGTTTTGAACCCGTGCGTCACGAACAGGAAAAGGGATCAAAACGGGTTCGGGAAAGGTGTCAGAGCAATTGTGAAGAGAGTCTCATCTCAGCTTGTTAACACGTGAAATCATCCCGGATGACCGAATGTCGAACGGGTTAACAGTTTGGAGGGAGCCCCTATCCCAGCTGAGAGTTTGACCCTGTGGTCACGATCAAAACGGCTTGGAGGAATTCACCTCAGCTAAGAGTTTTGAACCCGTGCGTCACGAACAGGAAAAGGGATCAAAACGGGTTCGGGAAAGGTGTCAGATATAGAGATACATGAGCCGAGAGAGGTTCGGCCACGTAGAAAAGATTATGAACAAAAAATCAAAGGAAGATAGAAAAAAGACAACAGATAAGGAAAGAAGTCCAGTTTATTCTTCGGCATTACTAGCCGGAATATACAAGAAGAATGAATAAGCAAAAAATTTACAGTAAGACTATACTACTGGAGGATTGCCGTTCGGGGAGGATGAAGGCTGAGAGCTCCCTGCCTGCACTGCATCATCAGGCGCTGCTCTGGATCTTTTTTCCATGATACGATCATATGTGTTCCCGAACAGATCGTCAAAGCCTAATTCGCCGGGATCGAGCGGCTTGGGGAAATGCTCTAGGATCAATTCAAGGTTCCTGTCCAGAAGCAGGTCCTGACTTTGCTTCACAGTTTTCTCGGTCAGGACATCTAAAAAAGATTTCCCTTCCGGCGTGCTGTCCAGGAGGTCGATCCCCGCTTTGATGGGATCTTCGCTCTCACGCAAGAATTGGCCAAGGTGAGGACCCAGGAATTGCCGGGCCATGTTCTCCAGAGCGACGTTCAGGCCCTTTCCCCGTTGAAAATCCACTATCGATTGTTGGGCAATCTGGGAAGTATTGATCGTGTAGGGTTCAGGCAGATGGTCGCCAACAGCCTTATCAAATTTGATACCAGCAGACTCAACAGCCCGCACCTTGGCCCGGAGTTCTTTAAGCTCCCGATCGCGACGACGGGACATCTCCTGCATCTCGTCCAGAGCAGCTTTTGCCTTCTCACCCTCTTTGGCCTGCACTTGGAGATCGGCCGCTAACTTCCGAGCGGCAGAAAGGAGGACCTGGCCGTCATCCCGATCGCTGGCCAGGGCTTTCATCTCCTTCTCAGCGGCAAGAAAGGCCTTGTGATAATACACGCCAGCCTGAAAACAAGATTACAATGAAAGTCAGAAAAGGTAAAACATGAATCCCGAACGGGGTATGTGTTCCACCTATCCGGGAATGGCAGAGAATCACCTACCCGAACGAACAAAAACCGCTCCTCCCAGTCAGCCTGCGGGGTAACGTTCTCTGTGAACAGCTGACGATCAGAACGAGCTACCAGTTTCAGGTACCCGGTCGTCCAGTAGGGCTGATAGCAGTAATGATAAAGGAACAGATCGACGCTTGGGGTGATCCTCAACTCGTGGCACCGAATAATGAAGCCTGTCAGAATGCGGTAGGTGCTGGGCACGAACTGAGCGGGCAGTACAGCAACCCGGCGTAAGAACTCCACTATGAACGAATGGAGAGGGAAGCGAAGCCCAGCAGTCAGAGCGTCAAGGTGCACTAGCACGTGCCCCGGTCGGTGCCTCATAGGGTGCCGAATGAATCCGGCGTAGTATTCCCTTGGTGGGGGCAACAACTGGCTAAGTTGCCGTTCGACATCTTCTGGGAGACGTTGTTTGTGTTTGCGTATGCGATTGAAGTGTAGGGCAATGCGGGGTGGCCGCTCGGGCATCCCCTTGTTGTAAACTTGGAGGTCATCTCCGGACAGACATCCGTCCTCCTGTGGCTGTTCGATATGTTTGCTGGCCTGAGGATTGGCGGGTTTAGGTGTTTGGGACGAAGAGCCTTCGGCCTGGTTACCAGCGGATGTTTTGCTTTTGCGAATCAAAGGCATCTCTTCAGATTCTGAGCTAGAGGAGTAGTACATAAAAACGCTGGAGGAACTCTGGGAATTCTAGAGAGAGAAGGCTTGAGAGTATGCAAGGGAATTCTGGGAATTCTAGAGAGAGAAAGCTCGAAAGAAAAATGAGAAAACAGCAGGAGAAATTAGGGGAAACACCTCTCTATAAATAGGGAAAGTGCCGCACAAATCCATAATCCATGAGCAACACGTGGCATTGGGTGGTTACGATTAATCTGGGGCATTTATGATTCATTTTTTGTGCACGTACCCCGGACGGGCTTACAGAGAGGATTAGCAAAGATCACAGGGAGTTGCTGTTTAGAAAAATGCTAAGTCCTAAATGTCAACCTGAAGCCCGACCGGCCATCAGTGTTGTAAAAGGTTATCTGAAATCAAACGGCTAAGTCCTAAAAATTGGTCTGAAGCCCGAACGGCTACCAAGTTATGAAGAAGCCCAGGTGCAAAGAAAACCAAGAAAACTGCTAAGTCCTAAAAGTTAACCTGAAGCCCGACCGGCTGAGTCCCAGAGAGAGGGGGGTTTTCCTTAATAAATTATCAGAACTTTCTAATGCCCGAACGGCGATCAACGGCATTAAGAATATTTGAGCAAGAAATAAGTTAGGAAATTGGTTAAAGTCCTACAAAACGGGCCGAATCCCGAATGATGAGTAAATCGTGCATTAAAGACAGAAAAGACAATACACAAAGTTTCAAGCAAAAAAGGGATATATATTCATCGGTGCTACTGACCGGGAAGTACAAGCTACTTGGAGAAAAGAAAATTACAACAAGAATTAAAAAAGTACATATGAATTATTGACCGGGGGCCATTTCATCTCCCTCTTCGTCCTCATCCTCATCATCATCAGACGGGGGCTCAGGCTCTCTCCCAGCAGCCCGATCGGCTTCTCGTTGCTGAGCTCGCAGAAACTTCTCGAACTGAGCCTGGATAATGTCATCTTTGGGAAGATCGGAAGCCTGAACCGGCCTCCCCAGATTATTTTGAAGCTGAGCAACGAAGGGACGCAGC
Source organism: Cuscuta europaea (assembly GCA_945859875.1). Lineage (NCBI taxonomy): Eukaryota > Viridiplantae > Streptophyta > Magnoliopsida > Solanales > Convolvulaceae > Cuscuta > Cuscuta europaea. The sequence goes on from CAMAPE010000009.1 coordinate 10,050,102, forward strand.
AAGACCTGGCCAATTTTGCCATAGAGGTCTGAGACAAAGGAGTCGTTCCATTTTTTGGCCTCGGGGTCCTTGTCCAAGAGGGCCACCCCTGCCGATAGCCGACCAACACCTTTGGGGAAACCCTTCAAGTATGCCCCAAAGGCGAACGGGATTTGGGCCCTTGCATGATCATCCTTGATGATGGAGAATTCATCAGAGGATTTCAATGTTTCCCGGAAGGCGGACAGATCCACGTTCACTTCATAGGGACCGTCCGGGATGCTGGATGGCGTTTCCTCAAATTTAACCTGTGCGGCCTCAGCAGCAAGGACCTTGGCCTGGGAAGCTGCAAGCTGGACCCGAAGGGTGCCGAGCTCAGCATCCAGCCTCTGCTTCTCCTCCGCAAAGGCCCTCCGTTCGGCCTCCAGAGAAGTGATGGCTGCAGCAGCATTTTGCTCAGCAGAAGATTGGGCGACAATCAGTTCTCGCTCCTTGGCCAGACGGGCTTCCCGCATCTGAAGGGTGTACAAACCCATCTACAGAGTACCGTTCGAGAGTTAGTACTGATTATAGAGAATAAAATAAAAACAAAGCGCAAAAGATGATGTACCTTCAGAGCGGTCAAGGCCAGACATTCTTCAGATTGCTCGACCGGCAACTGAGGAAGCGAAAAGTTGTTGAACCAGGAGGAGGTCGACCAGATCTGGCTCGCGGTAGAGCCGGCCCTCTCTAATACCTCATGGACAGGGTCGGATAGGGAGATCCGTTCGACCTGACCCGTAATATGGTCGGTATGGGTATCACCAGCATTCGAAGGTTCCCCCCGAACGGAGTCGAAATGCTGAGAAAATTGATGTAGTTGATCAGAGCCGAACCGGTCGTCGACCAGCATGGCCTCGAATTGGTCCTGGTGGACCTGCTGAATTGGCTGAGGCTCTGGAAGCGGTTGAGAAGGGGCAGCATACTGAGCAGGAATAATGCTGGGAGTAGGTTGGGGGTTCTTCCTGGATTTTTTCCGTTTACCGGCCCCACCGGCTGCGATAACTCTGCTGTCATCCATAGGTAGATCTGGGTTTGGTGCTGAAAAAAGACAAAGAACAATGTTAGTATCGAGCGGCCTTAGCGTATGAGAAACTAGAAAAAAGAACAAAAGAACGTTTCTCGCACGGGAAGGACCGCCTGGACCATGGCACTTGGTTTATCAAAACAAGTAAACCCAAGAGAATGGGCAGTACCTATCCCGGCCGTAATAAGTCGTTCGGGAGTCAGATAACTCATGATGTCCATGCATTTATCCTTCTCCACAGCAAGCACGTCCTTGTAAATTTCTTCAGTGAGGACAGGATCAGGAGTCTTGCGAGGGAAGGCATTCCATTTGCGGGGAATTAGACCGTCCGGGACAGACACGAAGAAAAACCGGTCTTTCCACCCTTTGATTGAAGTTAGGTTTCCCTTGAACAGGATGTGTCCCGTTCGGGCATTAGTGGCCAGATAGCCATGGGTTTGTTGGGGGGCTACTTTGAAGAATTGGTGGAAGAGTTCTAGGGTTGGTCGGGCGCCGGCATCTTTGCAACGGCAGATAAAACCCGCCATTGCCCGATAGGAGTTCGGCATAATTTGGGCCGGTACAACTTCGTAGAAATTGAAGAAAGAAATGAAAAAGGGGTGTAGCGGAAATCTAAGGCCGGCCCTAATTGAGTCAAAATGGACTATGGTCATTCCGGGCCTATGACGCATTGGGTGAAGCCCAACTCGCAAACGGAAATCCACCGGGTCAGGGATAAGGGCCGGAATTTCAGCCCTATTATGGGAGGTCAGTTTTTGCCGCCTCTCCCTAATCAATTTTAAGTCAAGGGAATGGCGAGGACAATCGTTGGGGCGTCCGGCCGCCATGGAGGCTATTTCGTCCTCGGATTTGGTGTCATCGGAATCCTCACTGGAGGAAGAAGAAGTGCTAGGAAGGTCCTCCACCTCAGCCCTGGTATTCGTCGCCGTTTCAGTAGAACCACCGGCAAACGGGACTGTGATGACGTCCACAATGGCGGCGTCACGGTCATCTCCATGAGAGGTCATCTCCGAATCAGAGGAATGCTGTTTGGGGCTCATCTCGGTCGAGTCAGAAATGAAGTTAAGGAATCCGGATTTGGGAAATTACCTGAGCAAAGGAAGCAGGGAGAAAATTGCAGAGGAAACAACGAAGGCCAAGGAATTGCAGAATCGAAACCCGGAATTGAGAAGTTAAAGGCTAATTTATAGCCTTGAAACCGCCGTGTCGAGAACCAATCAGAGAGCGACACGTCACTAGGAGCATTTAAGCTAAACACGTGTCTAATGAAAAGACTAAACGACGGTTATCATGATGAATATGGGGAAATGAAGCGGCAGCCGTCGAATCGCAGCATGGGGAACTGATTACTTCTGTACCCCGATCGCCATTCGGGGTATTATAACATTGATATACTTCCTAATGCACTCACTTCGTTCGAGACATCGGAAGTGGGGGACTTGTTTTGGGATATTGACCTAGAGGCCCAATATCCAGATCGAGAAGGCCCAAGATACCCGGCCCAAGCAACGGGCCCATCACTCTATGATGAATAGATCCAGTGGGAAGACATACCGAACGGAGTTCGGCCCAAATAAAGGTTGGCCCAGTAAGAAGACATACCGAACGAGGTTCGGGCTATATATCATACTTGGGCCAATTTGACAGCATCTTCAGTACATCCCTACATCCCGTTCGAGCAACGGCCAACCAGCAAGTGGCCAGGTGCAATTAATGCCGGACTATGACATCAGCAAGTGGAAGCATGGATGACCAAGTCGGTGGAACAACGGCCAATCAGCAAGAGGCAGCCCATGCTCTCCATTAGTATAAATAGAAGGTTTCAAGTCATTGTAAGGGTTAGCATTTCAATACTCAAGCTCTAGAATAGCATCATTTGCTCTTATTTCTTGTATTAAAGCATAGTTTCCGACATACCGATCGGGAAATTCCTTGTAATCAGATTGGTTAATTAATACAAGTGAGCTTTCGAGTTTTAGTTAGTTCAGATCTTATATTTTTTACAAGCTTTGATTCTGGGCCATTCCTGATATATCCAAAGTTCGTGTTGGGCTTTCGGATCTACGGGATTTACCCTCAACACGTAGTATAATTTATTAAACCTAAATTAAACTACCTACGTACGTACCAAAATTTATACGTATAAATTAGCAAACAAAACTCCTAAACAAACTAAACTACCTACGTACGTACGTAATACTAAGTATATAGAAGATATACTCCTAATACTCATAGAGGTGCAAAAGAACCAAACTCCAACTCCAACTCTAACACAGCCTGAAGCCTCAACCTATACCTATAAATAATAGCCTAGGACCTGCGTTTTATTCATACAAGAAACAGCCCCATATATATACATATATACGTATATATATACCAGAATTTTCGACCCTTCGTTTTAGCCAGAACCAAGCCCTCAAAACACTCTAGAAACCTTCCCCTTCGTGAGACGAATCCAACGGAGAAAGAATCGTGGAAAACAGACGTCGGAGTAGGGAGATACAGCTCGCCGGAGTTTCGCCGGGGAAAAAACCTTCACGACGGAAACGGAGGAGAAGAGACTGCCACCGCCGCCGCCGAACCATCCCGGACCTTCGCCGTCCCCAACGAGCCTGCTAGCACCGCCGTTACGCCCGTCCGACGAGGTAAGCCCTTCCCCCTTTTTTTCCCGTTTTCCGGCGACCTGGGGAAGAAGACGACCCAGCAATTGCTGGGGTTTGTTTTTGGGCCTTTTTCAGGTTGGGCCAGAAAAATTAAATTTGGGCCAGTCCGGCCCAGTTGCATTAAAAATAAAAAATAAAATAGTAAATTAAATAAATAAAATCTGGAAAAATATAAATTAAATACCTAGTATAAATATACGTATTCGGACCATCTAGAATTGAAAAATAATATTTTTAGCTATTTTTAATTGATTTAATTGTAATTGGACCAATTTGTACACATTAAGTAAATAATTAACTAATTGATGAAAATAATTATGAAATAAATATTGGAGTAAACTAGGATAAATATATGACTAACTAGGACCTTTTGGACCATTTATAATTAATAAAAATTAAGGTTTAGTATATTTAATTGTAATTGAACCGGTTAATAGATATATGAAATTAAAGGAATAATTATGGAAATTAATCATAAAATAGATATCTGGACAACCTAGGTCAAATATAGATCCAAAATATAGTTATAGACGGTTTTTAATTTATAAAGTCGATTCTTAGTCTATTTAATTTAATTGGGCCATATAAGACTAGTTAAGTAATTAAATAAGGAAATATTAATATTAATGATGAAATAAATAAATCACTGAGATTGAAAAATAATATTCTGGACTAAAACTAATGTTGGAATAAAATAAGGAAAATAAAATAAGGTTGGGTTAGCTAGCATAAATAATTGACTATATGTAGACTTAATAAATAACTTAGTTATGTAATTAGTGGACTAATTCAATTCATAATTTTTATGATTGATTATTAGAGATTCGGACCTCATATAAATATTTAAAATATTTGAACTCATAAATTGATGGGTTAATATAAATAAAGTAGTTAAATAATATTTTAAATTAATGGTGATTATTGAATAAAAAATTAGATATTGTAGTTAATTATATTCGGATATTTTATTTCAAATATCGTAAATTAATGGATGAAATTAATAAGGTAATTTTATTAATAGAAAGTGAGTAATCAAATAAATTCGGATAACTAATAAATTAAGTTAATAAATTCGAATAATAAAATAAAAGGAGAAAATCGGGTAAAGTAATTACCAATAGAATAAGTGACTAATTTTATCATATTTAATTAAAAAAGGTGATTATCTAGAGACCGGATTAGAGGAGGATAACTAGGAGCATCAGGACTTAAGGTAAGTTTCTCTGCCAATCCAAAATTGTTTCCTCGTATTATATGCTTATTATGCATTATGTGATTAAGTGTGAATTGTGAATTTTGTGTATGTGATTTTGAGGAGATATTATATATATGGTAGTTAAGAAATATAAATCAAGTACTTTTGGGGTATTAAATATTTTTAAATACCTTCGAGACTTTTTAGAGAAATTAAGAAGTATTTTTGAAGTATTGTTAAGCGAAGATAAAATTTACATTTTCATAAGAAGTGAGCATCTCGGGAGTAATCCGAGGTGTCGGTTTTCCACATCCGGATAAATGTGGAGGGTGATTAGAGCTACTACTACTAAGAAGTACAGTTTAAGTTTCAAGTGAGATTTGGATCTATGATCCCTTTTAAGAAGAAGTTATAGTAATAGTCCCTAATCATTCAAGAATTTTAGAGTTGGGGTGGTTGGGTTCCGACCACTCGGGATGACTTACTACTCGGAGGGCTTGGAATCCCTTTTAGGGGGTGTGCACACTTAAGGTAGTCGTTTCGTTTCCGAAAGAGCAGTTGTGGTACCGGCATTTGTTCGGGGTGGCCGTCCGTAACCACGGTCCACCGGGCTCAGTCGAAAGGTTGAGCACCGCCCTTCTAAATTACTAGGAAGTTAGAGAAGAAGTGATTTTCTTAAGAAGTTTAAAGAGAAGAGATACTAAGAGATTTTCGAAGAGAAGTTTAAGATTTTAGCAAAGAAGTGACTTTAAGAAAAATCAAGGAGAAAAGTATTTTTGGTGGAGTGCGTCATTTTTATATGATATTATATAAAAATCTATTTTTGTCAAACCTGATTATTTTACGGGGTTGGGTAGTACTTACTTAGCTCTAAAGCTAATTTTTGTTATTTCTCTTGTCTCTCTCTTCTCCCTTAAATTTTATCAGGTGGTGAGTTGGATGCCTATGTGGATTGATGGATTGCTCGAGCTTGAGTGCGAATTAGAAGATGTCTTAGTTAAATCTAGTCATGAAATAAACATTTATTTATTATTACATTAGTTTTTATTGTTTTACTTTGAGTTGCCTGTGCATTCGGTTAAGAGATGACCGAATGTGGCGGTAACACCCATTTCCCTTTTAGACTTCCACTGTATTTCTTCAACTCTTTGATGAATGAATAAAGTATTTCTTTTAAATATATCATTGTTTTGGGTGGGAAATTTGGGGGTGTTACAAATTGGTATCAGAGCCTTAGGTTTTCCGAAGGGACTAGAACACGAGGTAATAGGTCGTAGGGAGAAATTCTGTCACAAAGACGATAACAGTCTAAGCTGGTTGGTGCATAATTGAGCCTTGCGCTCGTCCAACTAACTGGGAATTTCTTCTTGTGCTGAAACTTCGTTGTTCAAAATCTTAGACGAAAACTATAGTTTTGATGCGGGGATTTTCAAAATGTTTTTGTAAAATTAGGAGAATTAACATACTAGGAAAAAGACCTTTTAGGACGCGGTGAGAGGGAGAAACCTTTGCGAAATTATTGAGTTATGAAATGAATGAATTTCGTGTTTATGTGAAGTATGTGGATTAAGTAAGATCATTTGTATATGTTTATCTGTTTGAAGAGAACTTGTATAACGTAGAAGCCTGATGCATGCCTTAGAACTTAGTACACGTTTTCTTTATTAAGAGTCATGCCGCCGAGAAGAGACACCCATGCGACCCCAACTGTCGACGAGCTGGCCCAAACTGCCCAGCGAATGGCGCAGCTCATCGGAGCAGCTCAACCCCAAAATCCTGGGATCGACTACGCAACAAGGGTAGCCGGACGGAACCCTCCAAAATACTTGGGCGAGGAGGACCACCTTATCTTGGAGGACTGGATCCGCACTTTCGACAAGCTCTTTGATTCACTGAATTGCCCGTCGGAGCAACGGGTGAATATTGCGGTGTATTATCTGCACCAAGAAGCGGACCACTGGTGGGCCGCCAACGGACCAGCACTTCTCGGACAACCGGGCTTCGATTGGGAGGACTTCATAGTAGCGTTGCGGGACCGCTTCTACCCAGATCACGTGAAGGAAGCAAATTATGAAGAATTCGTCAATTTTAAACAAGGTGACGTGACTGTTCAGGAGTACCACACGAAATTCGTTCAACTGGCTCGTTTTGCCAAAGACCTGGTGTCGACAGAGGCCAGTATGACCCGCAGGTTTGTTAACGGGCTTAACTTCGGGGCCCAAAAGTTCGTGACGGTAGCGGAGCCGCGGAATTTGAATGAAGCTTAAAGAAAGGCTGGTAAGTACTATCTAGTACATCAGAAAGAGAGAGAAGCCCATAAGAGAGATTAGAAGAATGCTGAGGTGGAGCAGCAACAAAAGAAAGCCATAACCGACCGCCCTGAGCAAAGGCAAATAAATCAAGGCGGAAGAAACTTCCAAAACCAGGGGCAGGGGAGAAACCAGCCAACTCAGATGCGGCACCATAAATGCAAATTATGCCCAAACAACCATCCCGGGAAGGATTGTGCGGGAAATGCGGTGAGGTGTCGCAACTGTAACCTCTTGGGGCATCGGGCATACGAGTGCAGGAAACCCCCGAACCAGGGACAAAACCAGGGTAACAACCAAGTCGGGGGTGGGGATAATCACGCCAACAATAACCGTGGTAATCCTGGGAACCGCCCAGCGGAGGCCAACCGTAATCAAGGCCAGGGAGGGCAGAACAACACCCAGGGCCGGATTTACGTCATGAACCAGGCTCAAGCAAATGCGCACGATGTGGTGTCAGGTACCTTCCTTGTAAACTCCACACATGCTCATGTGCTATTTGATTCGGGTGCGTCCCACAATTTTATAGCCTCAAAATTTGTGGAAAAGTTAAAGTTAGAACCTAACTCTAGACTTAATCTTAATGTAAAAACGGCATCCAACAAAGTTGTAGCATGTGGAAATGTTTTCTCCAATATTCCCATAGTCATATCCGATACCGAACTACCCGGAGATCTAATCCAGTTTGACTTGGAGGATATCGACGTGGTGTTGGGTATAGACTGGCTAGGGAAATATAAAGTCAAAATCCTATGTGATGAACAAAAGGTGGTCTTAAGAGGACCCAATAAGAAACGTGTATCCTACAAGGCGGTCACATCTAAGCCAGACATGAAGCTGGCAACCATGCAACAAGTCAAACGATACGTCCGAAAGGGGTATGAGGTTTTCTTGTGCATGATCAAAGACTTGTCGTCCGAGAATCCAACCCTTGACCAAATCCCTGTGGTCAATGAATTTCCGGACGTGTTCCCAGAAGAAATTCCGGGGATGCCGTCGGAGAGGGAAGTTGAGTTTTCAATAGATCTAATGCCAGGCACCGCACCCATTTCGAAAGCACCATACCGAATGGCACCGAAGGAGATGCAAGAGCTAAAAGAACAACTCGAAGAACTATTGAGGAAGGGCTACATCAAACCAAGTGTCTCACCTTGGGGCGCTCCGGTCCTATTTGTGAAGAAGAAGGATGGAAGTCTGAGACTCTGCATCGATTACAGGTAACTGAACAACGCGACCATCAAAAACAAGTACATGCTACCTCGCATAGATGACCTGTTCGATCAACTGAAGGGAGCGGGTATATTTTCCAAGATTGATCTTCGATCCGGCTACCATCAGGTGAGGATCACAGAGAAAGATATACCGAAGACTGCATTTCGTACAAGATATGGGCATTATGAGTTCACCGTGATGCCGTTTGGTTTAACCAACGCACCAGCAGTATTCATGGACCTAATGAACCGTGTATTTCGCCCATACCTTGATACATTTGTGGTAGTGTTTATTGATGATATTTTTGTATACTCGAAGAACGAGAAAGATCACGAAGAACATCTAAGACTCGTCCTGCAGACTTTGAGAGAAAATCAACTTTACACCAAACTCTCAATTTTTTTTTGGATAAAATGTAAATATATATATCCAGAAAATAGCATTACAATGCATCAAAAGAATCAAAAAGAACTATCTAGGTAGCAATCTATCCTAAAATAGTATCTACCGTATCCGCCCCCGCCCCCCACCCGCGACAGGGGGGAGAGAGAGTCAAAAAGGCACGGGACAGGCCCCGGCTCATTTCACAAAAAGTCAAAAAAATCAAGTCAAAAGAACCCAAAAGTCCATCAAAACAATGCAGGCAGTCTTTGGGCCCGAAATTGCAGCCCACCTAGCAAAGCAAGCAACCCAGCGTCCGTCACCTAGCTCTCCAGGCATCATGGGCCCGAAAATCCAGCCAGCCCATCCGCGTATCCGGACCAAGAGTTAGGGCAACAGCCCAAACCCCAAATCCTTCATCGCATACCTATCCGCACCGCACCTATTCAAAATTCAAAAATCTTCGTACAATCAGCGAGTCAACGACAGGTGTCAGCTGTCAGTCAACCCCATCCCACCCCTCCCCCAGCCACCCCATCTGGCGCCGGTGCCGCCAAATAGTCCGGTGACCGGAAAAGCAGGGCCAACCTCAACCCGGATGTAACCCTGTCGACTCGGAGCTCCACCATCCACCACCCACCCCCGTCGAGCCCCGGCGACCCCCGGCGGCATAGGTAAGGTGTCGGAGCAGTGGTGAATCAACAGTACCCGGAAAAAGTAGCCTCAGGCAGCGTCGATTCCCGACGAGCCGGTCATCTTCTCCGGCGAACCCTGGAGCTTTCCAAAAAATATATCGTTAACTCAAACAAGCCAAAACCGGGAAAGCCCAACCAGGTGGTCCTGCATCCGCTCAGAACTCCGGTCGTCTTCCCCAGCAAACCCCAACGCCGGCATTTTCAGTCTGGCCACATCAACGAAAATCAAAGTCCCAAAAACCCAGTGTCCGTCTTCATCTAGACATCTTCCACCAAGAATGTTACCATCTCCAAATATCCAGGACCCTGAAACTCCTCCGGCCAAACACCACGACCCAGTCCAGATCCTTCTATGAGACCATTGCACACCGGACCATTCACCAACGCCTTTCCGTCACCAAATCAGTCCCCCACGGCCGTCACTCAGCGTCGGCAAGCAGTCCAGCGAGACCAGTCTTCAATTCCAGTTCCAAGATAGAGGGCATCGACGAAGAAGAACAGTTCCGGAAATCGGGATTAAACCTTCAAACCATCACCCATAAAACAAATCCACAAACATGACCAAGAACATCCCACCAAAGTGGGAGATTTTCCAAAAATTCTTAAAGAACATCATGAAACCCAGCCCACCGGAGCCGGGAGGGCCCCGGCGGCGGCCACCACCGTGAGTGGCGGCGCCGAGATGGCCGAGGGGAAGAGAGAGCAACCTAGGATCAGATTCCTAGTGAGAGACGCTCTCAACTCTCTCCTCTCTCTTCAGGCGCTTCTTATCTTACTTACGCCAAACTCTCAAAATGTGATTTCTGGAAGAACCGGGTCGCATTCTTGGGCCACATCATCACTCAAGAAGGTGTATCCGTTGACCCATCCAAGATCGAAGGGTGATAGATTGGCCTGCACCCACAACCGTGACGGAGGTCCGGAGCTTTCTAGGCTTGGCGGGCTATTATCGCAGATTCGTGAAGGATTTCTCAAAGATAGCAAAGCCTTTGACTAATCTCACAAAGAAGACCACGAAGTTCATATGGAGTGATGAGTGCAAGAAAGTTTTCCAAGAGCTGAAGCAGAGATTAACAACTGCACCTATCTTGACCCTACCATCCGGTACTGAAGGGTTCGAGATTTACACCGATGCTTGTTTAAAGGGGTTGGGTTGCGTATTGATGCAAAACGGCAAAGTGGTGGCCTATGCATCAAGGCAACTAAAGACACATGAGGTCAACTATCCGACTCATGACTTAGAACTGGCAGCGGTTATCTTTGCTCTAAAGCTGTGGAGGCACTATCTCTATGGGGTACACTGTAAAGTTTACACCGATCACAAGAGCCTGAAGTACATCTTCACCCAAAAGGAGCTTAACATGAGACAGAGACGCTGGCTAGAACTCGTCAAAGACTACGACTTGGAGATCCAGTACCATGAAGGGAAAGCAAACATAGTTGCCGACGCATTGAGCCGAAAATCAACTCACTCCTGCAAAGCAACATGGATACTTCCTGATGAGCTATATCAGGACTTTCAGAAGCTAGACTTGGAAGTTCGGGATTTCGGAGAGGTAGATCAGGAAACGCGGTTACTCACCATGACCGTTACCCCATCTATTCTCGACGAAATTCGAGAAGGGCAACCTGGAGACATCAAGTTGGATAGAATCTGAGCCGGTATGACAAATGGTGTAAACGGACCGTTCAAACTGCACGAAGATGGGAGCATTCGACACAAAGGAAGATGGTGTGTTCCGATGAAATGCGAAGAGCTTAAGAAGAAAATCATGGAGGAAGGGCACAACACGCCCTACTCAGTGCACCCTGGAGGCGACAAACTCTACAAAGGCATCAAAAAGAATTTTTGGTGGCCGAATATGAAGAAAGAGGTAGCTGAATTCGTGGCTCGATGCTTGAACTGTCAGAAGGTGAAAGCCGAACGTTGCAAGCCCAAGGGACTCGTGCAATCCTTGGAAGTGCCAAAATGGAAGTGGGATTCCATCTCCATGGACTTTGTTGAGGGCTTACCCCTAACGAAGTCTGGCCATGACAAAATTTGGGTTATAGTCGACCGGTTAACAAAGACCGCTCGCTTTATCCCGATGAACGAGACTTGGAGCATGGAGAAGTTAGCCCGAGCCTACATCAAGCACGTGGTTAAGTACCATGGAGTTCCTCAAGACATTGTTTCTGACCGAGATTCCAGATTCCTATCTCAATTCTGGAAGGAGTTGCAAGCTGCTATGGGGACGAAGCTGAAGCTGAGTACTGCATTTCACCCGATGACCGATGACCGATGGACAAACGGAGCGAACCATCCAAACACTCGAGGACATGCTAAGACCATGTATGTTAGACCTACAAGGATCGTGGGACGAACACTTAGACTTAATAGAGTTTTCATACAACAATAGCTACCACGCCAGTATCAAAATGGCCCTGTACGAAGCTCTATATGGTCAAAAGTGTAGAAGTCCACTATGCTGGGGTGACATGGAAGATCAAGTGGTGTTAGGGCCGGATTACCTCCAAGACACCATAGAGAAAGTAAAGATGATTCAAGCAAGGATGAAAGCTGCACAAGATCGTCAGAAGTCTTATGCAGACTTGGGAAGGAAGCCAGCCGAATTCGAAGCGGGAGAGAAAGTCCTACTCAGAGTCTCCCCGACCAAAGGAGTAATGAAATTTGGAAAGAAGGGAAAGCTAAGCCCGAGGTTCATTGGCCCATATGACATCCTCGAGCGAGTGGGAAGAGTGGCATATCGTCTAGCTCTACCCACCGAGTTGGCTAAGGTATAACATACTATAACTGCTCGATAGTGAATACCTTAGTAAATATCTCTCAAATACTAAAGTGTGTTATGAATAGGTACACAATGTCTTTCACATCTCCCAATTGAAGAAGTATGTCCGCGACGAATCCCATATTCTTAGCCCCGAGGTACGAATCGTAACCTTATGATAATTAGATCCAAGTATCACATCTAACCTCGACTTTCTTAGGTGGTCGAGTTGGATGAATCATTAACTTACGAGGAGAGGCCGATCCAGATTTTGGATACTAAGACTCGTGAGACTAGAAGAAAAGCGGTTAAGATGGTGAAGGTGTTGTGGTCTAACCATTTGGCCGAAAATGCCACATGGGAAACTGAGGAGGATATGCGCAAACGTTATCCAGGGTTATTTGGCTAAGGTAAAATATTAGTTACGAGGACATAACCTCTCTTTAAGGGGGGTAGAATGTAATACTTAAGAATTTGATTATTTAGATTTAGTTAATGTTTCGAGACGAAACATCTTTTAAGGAGGGTAGAATGTGACACTTCAAAAATTTAAATAAAAAAAAAATTAGTCAGATAAAATATTACGAAAATAACATTTTTATAATTAATTGAGTCATACAAAAATTCAACAGTGGTAACATTCTAACCAGATAAAAATTTCCAAGTTTACGACGTGTTAGTCAGATAAAAATGGTCCGATAATAGTTGTAACGTATAAAAATAATTTTATGTATAACTTTTTAAGTTGTAAAATAATACGGAGGGACTGTACAATAATACGTAGTATAATTTATTAAACCTAAACTAAACTACCTACATACGTATAAATTTTTATACGTATAAATTAGCAAACAAAACTCCTAAACAAACTAAACTACCTACGTACGTACGTAATACTAAGTATATAGAAGATGTACTCCTAATACTCATAGAGGTGCAAAAGAATCAAACTCCAACTCCAACTCTAACACAACCTGAAGCCTCAACCTATACCTATAAATAATAGCCTAGGACCTGCGTTTTATACATACAAGAAACAGCCCCATATATACATATATATGTATATATATATATATATCAGAATTTTCGACCCTTCGTTTTAGCCAGAACCAAGCCCTGAAAACACTCTAGAAACCTTCCCCTTCGTGAGACGAATCCAACGGAGAAAGAATCGTGGAAAACGGACGTCGGAGTAGGGAGATACAGCTCGCCGGAGTTTCGCCGGGGAAAAAACCTTCACGACGGAAACGGAGGAGAAGGGACTGCCGCCGCCGCCGCCGAACCATCCCGGACCTTCGCCGTCCCCAACGAGCCTGCTAGCACCGCCGTTACGCCCGTCCGACGATGTAAGCCCTTCCCCCCTTTTTTTCCCGTTTTTCGGCGACCTGGGGAAGAAGACGACCCAACAATTGCTGGGGTCTGTTTTTGGGCCATTTTCAGGTTGGGCCAGAAAAATTAAATTTGGGCCAGTCCGGCCCAGTTGCATTAAAAAATAAAAATAAAATAGTAAATTAAATAAATAAAATCTGGAAAAATATAAATTAAATACCTAGTATAAATATACGTTAAGTAAATAATTAACTAATTGACGAAATAATTTAGCTATTTTTAATTGATTTAATTGTAATTGGACCAATTTGTACACATTAAGTAAATAATTAACTAATTGACGAAAATAATTATGAAATAAATATTGGAGTAAACTAGGATAAATATATGACTAACTAGGACCTTTTGGACCATTTATAATTAATAAAAATTAAGGTTTAGTATATTTAATTGTAATTGAACCAGTTAATAGATATATGAAATTAAAGGAATAATTATGGAAATTAATCATAAAATAGATATCTGGACAACCTAGGTCAAATATAGATCCAAAATATAGTTATAAACGGTTTTTAATTTATAAAGTCGATTCTTAGTCTATTTAATTTAATTGGGCCATATAAGACTAGTTAAGTAATTAAATAAGGAAATATTAATATTAATGATGAAATAAATAAATCACTGAGATTGAAAAATAATATTCTGGACTAAAAATAATGTTGGAATAAAATAAGGAAAATAAAATAAAGTTGGGTTAGCTAGCATAAATAATTGACTATATGTAGACTTAATAAATAACTTAGTTATGTAATTAGTGGACTAATTCAATAAATAATTTTCATGATTGATTATTAGAGATTCGGAACACATATAAATATTTAAAATATTTGAACTCATAAATTAATGGGTTAATATAAATAAAGTAGTTAAATAATATTTTAAATTAATGGTGATTATTGAATAAAAAATTAGATGTTGTAGTTAATTATATTCGGATATTTTATTTCAAATATTGTAAATTAATGGATGAAATTAATAAGGTAATTTTATTAATAGAAAGTGAGTAATCAAATAAATTCGGATAACTAATAAATTAAGTTAATAAATTCGAATAATAAAATAAAAGGAGAAAATCGGGTAAAGTAATTACCAATAGAATAAGTGACTAATTTTATCATTTTTAATTAAAAAAGGTGATTATCTAGAGACCGGATTAGAGGAGGATAACTAGGAGCATCAGGACTTAAGGTAAGTTTCTCTGCCAATCCAAAATTGTTTCCTCGTATTATATGCTTATTATGCATTATGTGATTAAGTGTGAATTGTGAATTTTGTGTATGTGATTTTGAGGAGATATTATATATATGGTAGTTAAGAAATATAAATCAAGTACTTTTGGGGTATTGAATATTTTTAAATACCTTCGAGACTTTTTAGAGAAATTAAGAAGTATTTTTGAAGTATTGTTAAGCGAAGATAAAATTTACATTTTCATAAGAAGTGAGCATCTCGGGAGTAATCCGAGGTGTCGGTTTTCCACATCCGGATAAATGTGGAGGGTGATTAGAGCTACTACTACTAAGAAGTACAGTTTAAGTTTCAAGTGAGATTTGGATCTATGATCCCTTTTAAGAAGATGTTATAGTAGTAGTCCCTAATCATTCAAGAATTTTAGAGTTGGGGTGGTTGGGTTCCGACCACTCGGGATGACTTACTACTCGGAGGGCTTGGAATCCCTTTTAGGGGGTGTGCACACTTAAGGTAGTCGTTTTCGTTTCCGAAAGAGCAGTTGTGGTACCGGCATTTGTTCGGGGTGGCCGTCCGTAACCACGGTCCACTGGGCTCAGTCGAAAGGTTGAGCACCGCCCTTCTAAATTACTAGGAAGTTAGAGAAGAAGTGATTTTCTTAAGAAGTTTAAAGAGAAGAGATACTAAGAGATTTTCGAAGAGAAGTTTAAGATTTTAGCAAAGAAGTGACTTTAAGAAAAATCAAGGAGAAAAGTATTTTTGGTGGAGTGCGTCATTTTTATATGATATTATATAAAAATCTATTTTTGTCAAACCTGATTATTTTACGGGGTTGGGTAGTACTTACTTAGCTCTAAAGCTAATTTTTGTTATTTCTCTTGTCTCTCTCTTCTCCCTTAAATTTTATCAGGTGGTGAGTTGGATGCCTATGTGGATTGATGGATTGCTCGAGCTTGAGTGCGAATTAGAAGATGCCTTAGTTAAATCTAGTCATGAAATAAACATTTACTTATTATTACATTAGTTTTTATTGTTTTACTTTGAGTTGCCTGTGCATTCGGTTAAGTGATGACCGAATGTGGCGGTAACACTCATTTCCCTTTTAGACTTCCGCTATATTTCTTCAACTATTTGATGAATGAATAAAGTATTTCTTTTAAATATATCATTGTTTTGGGTGTGAAATTTGGGGGTGTTACAGCAGAGCTGCACAAGAAGATGACACTTCTAACCAAGAAGTGGGGAAAGAAGAACAACTCTTCAAACAAGCTGAGAACCTCATCTTCTAATTACAAACAGAAGACTCCTGATCAAAGCAGCTCTGGCAGAGCAGCTGCAGCTGATGACTCTCCAAAATGCTATAACTGTGGAAAGTCCGGACATCTCCAGAAGGACTGTCGTCTTCCAAAGAAAAAGGATGTCAACTTCTACAGACAGAAAATAATCTGGAACAAACAAAAGCTGCTCCTAGCTAAGAAAGAAGAGGAGAATGCAGCACTGCTAGCTGAGAATGAACATTGGGATGAGGACTCATCTGATGAAGAAGATGAGAACAACTATGCACTTATGGCATTATTGGAAGGTGAAGAAGAAGAAGAAAAGGGTGATACTGCAATCCCCGAAAGTGAAGGCTCAAACACCACGGTAAGTACCTCTGACTCTCAATGCTCCTGTTCTAAACAAAGTCAATCTTTACAATCTAAGGATGACTTAATTAACGACCTGAAAGAGAAGTTAGACAATAACTATCAAGAGTTTGTTAAGTGTCTAGACCAGAAAGCATCGTTAAGCATACAGCTTGAAAATGAAAAGCAAGTTACCAAGAAGATGACACTTGAACTTGATGAGTTAACACTCAAGGTTGCTGATCTGACTGATAAAGTTTTTCAAACTGAAATAGAGTTAAATACAGCTAAAGGTGACAAAAATGTTCTTGAAAATCAAAGAAATTCTCTCTTTAGCAAAATCAAAGAACTAGAGGATCTAACTGCTAAAAGAGGTCAGTCTGAACAGACAATTTTTCTTAATCAAATAAAGGATGACCGATTTTACAATCCTAGAATAGGACTGGGCATAACCAACCCATGTAATCTAAAGAAAGTTAATTGTCTTCAAATGTATAACAAAGATTACATGGGACTAGGGTTTGGTGAGAAAATGTATTTTCGAAGTGATGATGAAAACGCTGAAGCAGAAGAAGAAAAGAGAAAGAACCCTAAAGCTGTGATTTCTTGTGATTATCCCTCTGTTAATGAAAAACAACTTTCAAAAGAAAAATCTAGTTCCTGCTTTAGTGAATGTCTCGACCCTTATGCAAAAGATATTCCACACATAGGACATCCTCTAGACTCACCCCCAAGAGTAGGTATCTCTAAAACTGGAGGGGAACCTTGTATTTTTCCTATGGCTCAAAAAATCAAAAACCTCCAGAAAACTCTTGATAATGAGAGAGAAAAGTTTGCTTTAGAAAAGAAAGGTTTTGAGAGTAACTGGGAAACGCTTCTGAATGAATTCAACCAACTAAGCATTAAGTACCACTCTAAAAACAATCCCCAATCCACATCTAGTTCTGTGCATAAGGAACCTCACATCCCTCCAAAACGAACAAATTTTTCAAAAGAAACGCCCACTCATTCCTCTTCTCTTTTGTCCACAGGACAAGAAGTGAACAAGAGATGGAAAAAGAAGGAAGAGTGGAGGCAAAAAAGGAAGGAAATTGCTGATGGAAAGAAGAAAGTTTTTGAAGAAAAGAAGTCCAGCCCTTATTCTAGTTCTCTTTTTTATTCTAAGAAAAATTGTAATTCTGTATCAAACATTCAGTCAGTAATTCAGCTTTGAGTTCCAAGCTGAATAATTCTGTTTCGACTTTCAAACAATCTGCTTCTTATTATTCAACTGATGCTTATGGCTATTCTGTTCCTGACCCTCACAACTATGAATGTGATTCGAATGTTGTTAAGGTGCGACCTCGAAGACAGGTTGAACAAAGAAAAGAAAACAAGAGCAGAACCTTTGAGGGAGTTTACTGTCTTCCAAATCTAAAATATCCCCTCAAAGTTCACTCTGAGAAACATGTTAACAGACTCTCAAAAGAAAAGATTTTTAAGTCTCAACTCACCAAACAACCTTTCAATCACAAAGCAAAAGTCTACACTTCTCTTAACACCAAACAAAAGTGGGTCCCCAAAAGTGGACCTATTAAAACTGAAACTGCAAAGTGGGTCCCCAAGAATGGACCTACTAAACCTGACACTGCCAGGTGGGTCCCCAAAAACGGACTCATTAAAACCGAAACTAAAAGTGGGTTCCTAAGGGAAGACGTTCTACAAAGTCAGAACTGGCTATAACAGAGCCCACAAAAGATAAATCTTTTGGTGAGAAGGCTGCTGACTTTGGATCACAGCTTAAAGCGAAATTAAAAAGAGTGTTCACTGTTGATAAGGAAGGACCCATTTCAATATGGGGACCTAAATCTGCTTAACCGTTTGTGCAGGGGGGTCATGTGTGGCACTTAGATTCTGGATGCTCAACCCACATGACCGGACTAAAACACCTGTTGAGCAACTACACTAACTGCTTTGGAGGAAATGTCAGATTTGGCAACGATGCCTCATCTCCAATCCTTGGCTATGGGGATGTCATTTGTGCCAGTGTCACCATTAAAGCTGTCTCTTATGTCAAAGGGCTCAAACATAACTTGCTGAGCATAGGACAATTTTGTGACGGTGGGATGGAAGTGAGGTTCTTCGCAAAACAATGCTGTGTGTTGGACAGCACTGGGAACTTATTATTAACGTGTAACAGGACATCAAACCTGTACACGATTGATCTGAAAAGTGTTCAATCCACCACTTCCATCTGTCTACTGTCCAGAGCCTCAACTGAACAGAACAGTCTATGGCACCGACGCCTTTCTCACCTAAACTTCAAGAATCTTTCCATCCTTTCCTCCAAGAAACTTGTGAAGGGGCTTCCTCTGTTGAAGTCTTCCGCTGAAAACCATTGTAGTGCCTACAAGATGGGCAAAATGACGTGACGCTCCCACAAGCCAAAAACAGTTCCATCATCTACTCATCCGCTGCAGCTGATTCACATGGATCTGTGTGGTCCCATGAGAGTACAAAGCATCAATGGTCACAAATATTCACTAGTGATCGTTGATGACTTCTCAAGGTTCACATGGACTAAATTTCTTCGTACAAAGGACGAGGCAGCAGAAACTATTATGAGCTTTATCATAACCATCCAAAACCTGCTACAGCATAATGTTCGAATAACCAGAACCGACAACGGTACCGAGTTCAAGAATCAAACTCTCACTGATTTCTATGAATCTCTCGGTATCACTCAGCAATTTGCAGCAGCCAAAACTCCCCAACAGAATGGAGTTGTTGAAAGAAAGAATAGGACACTTGTTGAAGCAGCTCGCACCATGCTTATCCAATCCAAACTGCCTCATTTCATGTGGGCAGAGGCAATCAATACTGCGTGCTACACATAGAACAGAACATCCATCCACAAACGCTTCGAGAAGACTCCTTATGAAATTCTTTTCAACAGAACTCCGGATATCTCATTCTTCAAAATATTTGGCTGCAAGTGCTTCGTACTGAATGACCGAACTGAACGAAGTAAGCTGGACCCGAAAGCCAGAGAAGGCGTGTTCATTAGGTACTCACTGCAGTCCAAAGCTTACAGGGTCTATCTACGAGAAAAACGAACAGTCATTGAGAGTGTGAACGTAACATTCTATGAAATGGCTGACTTTGCAACAGAACACTTACAGGTAGAATCAGAGGACACTGATAAAGCTGATTCGAACTCAGAACACGAAGGTGTGATTCTTAATTCTCTCTTCAGAAATTTCTACGAGAATTCACAACCTTCATCTCCTCCATGCACACCAGCTTCATCATCAGCAGCTCCACAACAACCCACTGACACTACTGAGATCCCACTTCTTCTTGGTCCGGAAGTGGATGATCATGGGTTTGCTTCAACACCAGAATGAACCCCACCGCACATCACAACTGCTCAAGAGACCTCAATTCCCTATCAGGACTCGGATCAACCAATCATCACTCCAACTCCTCTGGCTCATGAGAGGAAATGGACGAAAGCAAATCCTGTTGATCAAATAATAGGTGATCCGAGTCAAGGTGTGCGCACAAGATCCGCGACGATGAATGAATGCCACTTCGCCTGTTTCCTAAGCCAGTCAGAACCATCAAAGGTCTCCGATGCACTACTTGATCCAGATTGGGTGATTGCAATGCAAGATGAACTCAATCAATTTGACAGACTGGATGTATGGTCACTGGTACCCAAGCCTCAGAGAAAGACTATCATTGGCACGAAGTGGATATTCAAAAATAAAAGGGATGAAGAAGGGACAGTTGTAAGAAACAAGGCAAGGCTGGTCGCAAAGGGATATAATCAACAGGAAGGCATAGACTATGATGAAACGTTTGTGCCCGTAGCTAGAATTGAAGCAATCCGCCTCTTTCTTGCGTACGCGGCACACAAAAACTTCACCGTCTTTCAGATGGACGTGAAAACAGCCTTTCTAAATGGCACTCTAGAAGAAGAAGTCTATGTTGCTCTACCTGAAGGATTTGTAGATCCAAAATTTCCAGACCATGTATACAAGCTCAAGAAAGCTCTCTATGGGCTGAAATAGGCACCCAGAGCTTGGTACGATGCCTTGACCGAATTTCTGATTGATTCAGGTTTCTCCAAAGGTAAGATTTATACTACTCTGTTTATCAAGCGACAGAAATCTGACATCATTCTGATTCAGATCTATGTCGATGACATCATCTTTGCCTCATCCAATCCGCGCCTATGCCAACATTTTGAGAAACTGATGAAAACAAAGTTCGAGATGAGCATGATGGGCGAACTTAACTTCTTCTTAGGCCTGCAAGTAAGACAACTCTCTGATGGCATTTTCATCAACCAGTCAAAATATATCCTGGATATGCTAAAGAGATTCAACATTGAAGGCAAATCTTCCATGACGACCCCTATGTCCCCAAACAATAAACTGGACTCAGACCCCTCCGGGAAGCTAGTTGATGCTACAAATTACAGGGTCATCATTGGATCTTTGCTGTATCTCACGTCAAGCAGGCCTGACATTGTCTTCTCCACATGCTTATGTGCTCGATTTCAAGCCAATTCGAAAGAATCCCATCTGACCGCTGTGCGTCGAATATTAAGATACCTTAAAGTCAATGTGAATCTAGGCCTTTGGTATCCCAAGCATTCAGGCTTTGACCTAGTCGGATACTCGTATGCTGATTTTGCAGGTTGCCGGATGGACCGCAAAAGTACATCGAGAGCCGTCCAATTCTTGGGCGAGAAGTTAGTCTGCTGGTCTTCCAAAAAGCAGAATTGTGTGTCAACATCTACAGTTGAGGCTGAATACGTCGCGGCTGCCAGTTGTTGTTCACAAGTATTATGGATGAAGACTCAGCTCAAAGACTACGGTTACACATTCCGCCATATCCCGATCTACAGTGACTCTCAAAGAGCCATCGCCATCACCAGCAATCCTGGTCACCACTCCCGCACCAAACACATTGATCTGCGGTATCATTTCATCAAGGATCATGTGGAGAAAGGAGACATTGATATGTACTTTGTAAGCTCAGAGCTTCAACTGGCTGACTTGTTTACTAAGGCATTGGATGAAAAAAGGTTCCAGTTCCTAGTCTCCAAGTTGGGCATGTTGAACCTCGAGCCTGTTTAAATTTCGTCTCCACTGGTCTGGATTCTGTGTGTGTGGGACTTGTAAAAAGCGTGTGTGTGTGTGATCTGTAAATAGTGTGTGTGCGTTGCATGTGTTGAGGGGGAGAAAATCTGAAAAAGAACAAAAAAAAATATAGTGTGTGTGCGTTGCATGTGTTGAGGGGGAGAAAAAGTGTAAAATACAAAAATAGTGTGTGTGCGTTGCATCTGTACTTAGCGTGAGTTGCATTCATCAAGGGGGAGAAAAAGGGTAAAATACGAAAATAGTATGTGAGCGTTGCATTCTCTGTTCTGCGTGAGTTGGTTTCATTAAGGGGGAGAAAGAGGGAAAACTTCAAAAACAGTGTGCCTTAGTTTCTTTTGCGTTAGACAAAATTTTTTTGGGGGGGCCGAACAACGCTTAAAATATCTCAGGCCTCACTCAACGGGCCTTAATTTTTTCTTGGCCCATTTCGTCAAAACTTCGCATTTAAAACAACAAACAAGGGGGAAGAGCTCGTCGTTTCATTCATCTCGAGTTTTCAGACTTCAACGATTCAGAGCTCTTCCCAGTGCGATTCAACTTCTTCGAGTTTTCTACTCGATTCAAACCCTCATCCTACTCTCAATCAAAGGTAGTAACGATTCTCCCCGTTTATTGCCTAAATCTGACCTCTGCTCTTTCTGACCCTAATCGCGACCCTGTTCTTCTCAAAATTAAAAAAAAAAGGGGGGGGGGGGGGGAAGAAGAAGACGAAAATCCTTGTATATATAAACTCGTGTTACAGGACCTGTTGTTTATATTGTTCTTAAAGTTTTCTTCACAGGTGGATTCTTCTGGGCAAACTCGAATTACAGGACCTGTAGTTTCAAATTCGAGTTCAGATTGCGAGTTTATAAACTCGCGTTCATGAACTCGAGTTTGTAAACTCGCGTCATGAACTCGAGTTTGTAAACTCGCGTTCACGAACTCGAGTTTACAAACTCGCGTCATGAATTTAAGTTTGCAAACTCGCGGTCATGAACTCGAGTTTGAGAACTCGCATTCTTGAACTCGAGTTTGTGAACTCGCAGTCATGACCTCGAGTTTGTGAACTCGCGGTCATGACCTCGAGTTTGTAAACTCGCAGTCATGACCCGAGTTTGTAAACTCGCTGTCATGAACCCGAGTTTGTAAACTCGCGGTCATAAACTCGGGTTTGCCTTTGAATTTTTTTCCCTGCTTACCCCACCTAAAACCAAAGCATTCTTGTGCAATCTCCCTCAAACTCAAATATTTTAAAGGAACTGTTTTGTGACTATTTTTTCTCAATTCATTATGTCAGGGACAGAGCAGTTCGAAGCCCCCCATCCTCAGTTGTTTCCCGAAGAACAATGGATCCGGCTGCAAGACAACAATTATCAGCTCGACCATGGGCTGTTCAAGTGCCCAGATCCTGTCATCCCCGTCATCCTCAGAGGGCACTATATATGGCCGACACTGACAAAATCCACATCAGTTCCGATGGTGTACCTTCAACAATTCTGGCATACCATGCACACGCCCTCTCAGAAAGACAGATCCAAAATTCTTGCTACGCTGCACAACAGGAGGCTGGTCCTCACTCCATCTACACTGAGAAGAACCTTGGAACTGCCAGCACACCCTAAGTACGATCCACTTCCATCACGGGACTAACTGATCGAAGGAATGAAGACTCTGGGCTATGATGCACCTCTGCCGATGATGTCAAACTTCAAATTAATGAATCTGCCTTACCCATGGAAGACTCTGTTTGGCCTAGTCAACAAATGCCTATCTCCAAAGCACGCCGGCCATGACAAATGCAACCAGCAAATCCTGCAAATCTTCCATGGAATCGCCTTCAACAAAAAGTATGACATGGCTCAACTTTTCTGGACAGAGCTCATGGACCAAGTCAAGGCGAAAGAGAACAATAAAGCTGGCATGACAATTCCTTACGCCAGATGGTTGGCCCTAATCATACATGCCCACATGATCGAAAATCAAGGAATCCCGCAACGACAAGATGAGAAGCAGTTCATAGCCCCAAAAATTCAGTACTTCAAAAGCTTCAAGCAGGACACCATTGGGATGGCCATTCCAGACTATCTGCTCGACCTGGCAGATCCACGGAATCCAGCAGTTGTCAAATACAGAGAGGAAAGACAGAGAACAGTCCCTATGGTTCAGCAAATCCCAGCTGGACCTACCCCAGGGACTAAGCCGAGTGAAAGTAAGGGTCCAAAGAGAACCAAGAAGCCACAGAAACCAGTGGCCCGTTTGCCCAGTGAAGGAAAGTCTGACGACTCTTTCAAGAGGACTCAGACAACTGAGGGCTCAAAGACAATCGCTGAGGAGCCTGCCCATGAATCGTCAAGTCCGGCCTCCAATAAGACTGACGATGAGGCATCCGACAGCGTGGCCGCACAGAGCGATGACGATGATGATGCTAATGATGACGATGACGATGAGGCATCCGACAGCGTGACCGCAAAAAGCGATGACGATGATGATGATAATGATGACGATGACGACGTCGAAGATGTTGATCACACATATGCCATGATCAAAAAGGGTAAGTTGCCCGCTGAGTCTCCCAAAAAGATAACTGGTGAAGATGCAGCAACCGTACTAGCCGGTCGTCCAAAGACGTTCACAATCAAGCAATTACAAAAGTCAAAGAGTGTGCACAGAGAAACTTCCAGCTCTAAGCCTGATTATGATGAAGCAGCGCATGTGATAAAAAATGATCAGGATGTCATCATCCGGGAGAAAAGGAGAAAAATTAAAAATGACAAATCATCAAAGACAAAACCTAAGCCCCGCGCCAAGAAGAGCCTAACAGATGAAGCAGATGCAGATATCTTAGCTGGTAGTGACCCCGTTGTCAGGATAAGCCGAGCCGAACCCTTAAGTACATGAGCCGATCTTTTCGGTTCCCGAGTAGAAGCCGCAGCATCTGGCTCAACTGCGCATGCACCGCCCTCCAATAGCCACTCGTTAGCCTCTCAGCAGGCTAAAGTTTCACCATCAAGGGACTCACCCCCCTCTCTGGTTCCTTCTGAATCAGTTGAGCGCACGGCTGGCCTATCGCTCGAGTCCACAACCCCTCCTTCATGCACATCGAGTCTAGGTGTCACACTTCCTACATTTTCTTCTTTTTCTAGGACACCTACACTATTCACTGCACAAACAAGTGCACCCACCCTGAATACAACGACCAGAGTGCAAACTATGACGGTCGGAAGCCCTGCTTTTCCCACATTGATTCCATCATTGCATGCAGGCCACACATCAGCTATCTTCACTGATGTTGTGACAACAGTTACGACCCTTGTAACTGGCACCCTCAACCCCGAAGACGTAATTGTTCTTATGCAGCGCTTTATGGATTCCACTATTAAACCATGGGTGCGCGAAGCATTCACCGCTTGGGCACAGGAATCCAAATCCACCCCAGCGTTGCATAGTGAACATAGCCAGCCCGAACCACATCCCTTACCCCCTCATACCCAACCATTGCCTTCCCATGCTTTCTCTACCAAATCCACCCACCAACTACCGACATCTTCACCCACTCGGGGAACCCAAGATACACAGCCAGTATCTACCCCTGCATCGACCACACCCTATCCCAATCCTTACTCCATGCCTAGACCCGAACTAGCCGATATCCTTTTCCTCCGCCTTTGCTCCTCTGAAACCTGTACCCTTACCCCCTTTGAAAAGGACCTGATGGCGGTCTTCATCAAACATAACCGCCCACCGCCGAGCACTTGTCGTGACAGTCCCCGGGGCCACAAACGTTCCCATGAGGACTCCGACGATTCAGAACCTCATGAGGGGGAGAACAAGCGGCCCCGGACACTTGAGCAAGGTGCCTCTTCTAGCCACATCCCGCAACCAACTCAACAATCACCTCCATCCCCAACCAACTAACAGCCACCCACTACAAGCCACAACCAAGCCAAACTAACTAGCACGGTCGAGCTAGCTGAAACATCCCGAGGCTTATCTCAAAAAGATATCGTCCGAGGAGGGGATGGAAGTCCTGTCGATATTACCTCTGGTACATCACGAAGTACAGGCCATCAGTCAGAACCATGTTCACAGTTGATGTCAACATCCCGAGGCTTATCTCCAAGAGATACTGTCCGAGGAGGGGATGGAAGTCCTGACGTTGCTATCTTCGATACATCCACTAAGTCAGGCCATCGGTCAGAACTCAGTTCAACGCCGATCACAACGGGCAATCCGAGTGAACCCGGCAGTGCCTTTCAAGCAATTTCACCGCTCCGACAGCAGCCAAGAGCTCCATACATTCCTCCAAATCAAGACATGCATGACGCGCTAGAGGATGCGGTAATACATGGCAAATGGCCAAAGAAATGGACTGAGTGGGATGAACTTAAGTGTGAAGCTGAAGGTGAGGACATGCAACAGAACTGGTGGCTTCGTGAATTGCTTGCAAAGTGTGCTGAAGACATAATACGCCTTGATGAAGAGGAGCTCAAGAAAGGGGAAGACTACGAGAAAACTCCCAAGGAACTTGAATCGTTTATTCGACAATCAGCAGGTCAAATGCCAACAACAACAAAGCCTTGGGAGAACCTAAGAATCAATGCCCCCTTTCAAGAGGAAATCAGAAAGGGAATCTGGAGAAAACCAGACAAACTTAAGCAACTAAATGAACAGAAGATCTGTGGCCTCACACACCTCAAAGGAAAATTTGTAGGCGGACATCTGCACATGTTGCATCACAGGTCATCAGGCAAACAACGAGAGCTTCTTGAACAAGACATGAGGTCCAGCATTCATCCGATCAGCGACATTCTCGATATTCACAAAGAAGATCACTAAACTGTGCCTTTCTATAGCTTCAAAGTCCAGCGCACTGACTCAAGCATATTTATTTGCCAGGAGAATGACTTTATTATGATGAAAATGGATGACATCTATCAGATGTTCATGGTATGCAGATTTCTTCCACTGAATCGAAACAGAGTCTACAGTGAAGGGTTTGAGGCGATAAAGCGATTTATGCTAAGACAAATCAGATTCCACTCCGCCCATGATCTACAAATGGCACTCGAGAACAATGTTCGGAAGGCAAATCTCACCAAGCCGATTCTCTATGGAGAAGAGATTGAGAAATATGAACCCTGCCACATTTTTAAGGATCCGCTCTCAATTCTATATCTTAACCATAAAGAGCAAAAGCGCCTGATGTGGGTAGAAGACATACACAAATACTGTGATGGGACTTTAAAAGTCATCCAACAAAAGCTGCTGCCTCTCAAAGAAGATCTTGAAAGAAGACTTGCTGATGCAACTGATGAGGAGCTAGAAAAGTTTGACAGCCTGGAAACAATCCTGCAGCCCATCATCAAACAACTTGATAAGAGAAGAGCTCTGAGACAGTATGAGCATGCACTGAACATAAGAAAGCATTACTTCAGACCTCAGAGATAAAAGCAAACGACACTTGATCACAAAGGGGGAGATTGTTGAAGATCAATTTATTGTGAATCAAGTTTGTCATATGTTTTGTAATAGATTAGCTTTTATTATATCCTTTGTATTTAATGTGTGAATTTATTAGGGTATAAAAGATATGGAGCAAATGTGTCAGGCCCATATCAGGCTGAAAGCCTTTACGCAAACCCAAACCTGCGCATATAAAAAGGTGCTTTAGGTTTAGGTTTGCGTTAACTTTGCATATCGATCTTATCAGCTTCAGAGCTCATCCTTGTGTTTGTAAAGTTCACGATATATCAAAGACGGGTTAAAGAATCTTAGCGTATATCTTTCTGCTTCTCTATCTTTGATATATAAATCTCTATTGCTGTAAATCTTTTAAACAGGGACAAACAATTCCCCTTAGATTATTAACCATGAGATGCATGCATTAATAATCCAAGTTTACTACCGTGAAGGGATTGTTGATGAACGAATAACAAGCGTATACGTCGATCAATTCTAGTAATAATTAATATATGAAACGAAACTAGTTGATCTTTTAAGTAATGCTCAAAATATTGATATGAAGTATGAATAGGAATGTAGTTAAAATTCAAGGAAAATGATTAAATAAAATAACTCACAACTTACAAATCATTAAGCTTCAACGTAACAAAACCAAGATGGAAGAGTTTACCTCCTCATTTGGAGACTAAACATGCTAAAAGTATAAAGAAAGTACTTGACTAAATTGAGATTTAGAGTATAAAGGAATTGGTGATCAAATAGGAAGGAAAGGAAGTGTATTTATAGGTGTTTCGAGATGGCAGGGTCATTTACCCGACTTGTTTTTTGATTTACCCGATCGGGTAAAAGACAAATCTTTGCCAAATCTTTGCCTTGCATGTTTAATTGCCTCCAAATCAGATTTGATCTTCGGGTAAAGTCAAACCCGATCGGCTATATGATTTACCCGACTGGTTTTTTGAGTATTTTCCCAAATTTCCAATATGTTTTGGTCCCTTTCACTTTCATTGACCTTCCCATAGATTGCCATGATTTTGTTTTGGTGAATCAACGTAATTTTGTATTATTTTCTTTGGGAATGATATCTGTCCTACATTATTCTCATCAAGTGAAATGAGAAATTAATGAAAGTAGTTACCATTATCAGACTAATCCAACCCAAAGTTCTCTGGCCAGCCGCGTCTAACCATCGGAGGCGAGGACAGAAGTGGGTAATAATCAAGCGATTTTTTTTTAAAACAAAACATAGATTTAAAACTACACTACACTAATCTACCACCTCAGTAGAATACCCATAACTCATGCCCCTTACTTTCACTAATTTCCATTTTAAGGAAGGGGGGGTTAGCAAAAAATGAAAACAGAGAAATGATACAGGTAGCAAAGGACTAATCACTTACAATATTAGTTATAAGTATGCTACCCTTTAAATACCGTAAGAATATTAATGATGCTCGAATGAAATTTTGACACGTAGGAATAAAGAGCAAACAAACAGGTGTCAAAATACACCATAAGGTTTTTCGGTAATTTTGTTTTCTTGGTGAAATTTTCCTCTCACCACCAAAAAGTTAAGCTTTAATGTTTTGATCGGTTGAGTTTAAATGGGAGTTAGAACAGAATGTGTGCAATTAGTTAGACTAAAAACTGATATATAAGGTGTTTCTGGAGAAAAAATGCATTGTGTATTAAATTGAGTATTAATGACTTACATAACACATTTTTAACATAGGGCCCAGGCCATAGTTTCAGCAGCTCACATGAGAGAATATACTACAAAAATAACTACCGATGGAATACATCAACACCTAGTCAAAGTTTTTAGAGTCTAATGTCTATGAGGAAATACATTAACTTTTAACTTAGCAAATGTAAAGAAAACATACATAGAATGCCATGATTTTGTTTTGCAGAATCAATGTAATTTTGTATTATTTTCTTGGGGAATGATATCTGTCATATATTATATTCTAACAAAACCAGAGTGAGAATACAATATCTAAATCTAGGGCTTTAAAGCCATATAAGAGAATTGATGTAGGAAAATTCTACGGTGCATTTATAAAATTGTAATGTACCGGTACCTATACTTTTTAACCAATACGATAGGAGTATTCTGCCACGATCATCCCTAACTTATTTGTACAGTAGTTTTTTTAACTACACTTAAGTCGGTTATTTATCAAAACAATAACAATAAGTAAAGTCACTACTTTGGCAAGACAGAGAAAAAACTGAATGCTCCATATGCCAAAGAGGAATTATCCGATGTCAGATTATCAAATGAGTTAAATTTTCACTTCTATATCAATGTTGGAGCATGTTCTTCACAAAAATTCATCTTAAAATCAATCACGAGGTTAGCTAAATAAAATATTAGAACATATGCGCTTTATGCAAATAAACAATCCACAGTATGTTTCAATAATTTCTTTAACTAGCTTCTCAATTGAAAGCTGAAATTTTGTTGAAATATATATACACGTTTCATTATATTTAATAGGGAAAGTTCCCGAAATAAGACTAAAAAGTTTGAAAATTCCAAAATAGGACTTTCATGTTTTTTATTCCCAAAATAGGAGTACTACTGTCAAGTTTAGAAAATACTGTCATGTTTGAAGTCTGGTACTGACAAATCATTACAGTAATTAGTCCTATTTTGGTAGGGAATAAAAACATGGCAATCCTATTTTTGAATTTTCAAACATTGTTAGTCCTATTTCGGGTAATATTCTCTATTTAATATTAAAAAAAGGGTTACCCGAAAAATTACAGTGTTATCACATGGTTTATTTTAGTGAAATAGTTAACTTGTTTGGTTGTTGTGAAAATTTGTTAGGACTGAACAACTATTTACACAACTTCGTGTCACTTATTGAAAACGCTAAAATGAGTCTTTTTATGAACATCATATTCCAAACACTCTATACAGTCAATTCCACACCGAATGTTTTTTAGAAGCATAAATAAAATCAGAATTAATTTTTTAGAAGCGGGTCTCCCCCTAATTTCCAACACTTCAGTATCTACTTCTGCTCTCTAAAGGAGCAGAAGCAGTTTGAAGTAGTAGACCCAAATACCTTGTAATTCAAGGGAGAATGAACTCTTCAAGTAAAACCAAAATCTGTCCATTTTTCAAAGCAAATAGGACCTAATAGTAGTTTGAAGCACTGCAGCTGCCGCTCGCCTCCGCCACCGGAGTTTTGTTGCCGCCATCGAAGTGATGTTGCTATTGTCAGAATGTCGCCGCCAACAGATTGATCTGAGTATAATTATAGACTAGCCTGCGTATGCTAGGGAACTAGGGGAGGGACAAATAATTATATTAACTAATTATATTAAGGATAGAAACGTTATGTTTTCTCTCATTCAAAAAAATAAAACATGTAGTCCTATTTTTAGAAAATTATTATATTTCTTAATTTAATGCATGCATTTGTGCCTTAAAAAATACTCCGTACATATCAATAACAACAATTTTCCGTTTGACAAGTTCACTTTAAATAAATCTTTAATTTGTAGAAACTTTCTAATATCTGAGTTTGATAAATTTAGTTGATCTTAAGAAAATTTTCATTCATAAAAAAACTCTTAAAACAAAGGTTTTATTTCACTTGGGGAAGCATGAAAACCGGTGAACGGTGAATTAGCATGAATGCTGGTATGCGGCGGGGTTATTTCTCTTACAAGTTTTGAACTATTAAATGGGAGGGGTTAAATAGAAAATGATACAAAGTATTGAGCCTGTGTTGTAATTTGTAAACAT
Source organism: Cuscuta europaea (assembly GCA_945859875.1). Classification (NCBI taxonomy): domain Eukaryota; kingdom Viridiplantae; phylum Streptophyta; class Magnoliopsida; order Solanales; family Convolvulaceae; genus Cuscuta; species Cuscuta europaea. Next base: position 10,080,936 of record CAMAPE010000009.1, read on the forward strand.
ATAAGCTGACATGTGCTATAATCCCATTGGTTACAAAAAGTAATGTACCGAAACACTTAAAATTTTGACATGCACGGTAGAAGGACCCATTGATGTATTCCCGAAAGACTAAATCTAGGGCTTTAGACGAAATTCAGATCAATATCTGAGATTGTAGATACGGCACGTCAAAAATAAATATAAAGTGTTAGAATTGGGAGATAATACTAACCAACAATCAGAAGACCGGGTGAGGTGAGCTTTCGGAGCATAGTTGAAATCGCTGAACTCGATAACTCCAAAAACCTCGCCTCACAAATAGATGAAAGCTGACCGGAAGTTAAAATACGTATGGAATAGCTAAGCGAAGCGCGGGCTCCTTAGTATGAAAGCGTTATACTCGAGATCGAATATGGAGGAGCTCAAATGAATCGAGAGTGCTTGGGAAAGAAAATATATGAAGAAGAAGAGAAGAAATATCCATGTGTTAACTCGTTAAGGATTTACCTAAATACCCTTAGAACTGAGCGGGAAACCTAATGAAAGACTTAGTTCAATTAATTAGTACTCTCTCCGTCCCGTTGGAATGTTCTCGTTCGGTTTACGATGCTTGACTGACGATAAAGCAACTCGATCCATGTTCATACTCCGCTTATTTTTAGTAAATAAAATTTACATATTCAGAAACTACATTAAACCCGCTACAAAGCCTGATCAAGAAAAGTTCAATTTGATAAAAATTTGATATATAAAGTACAAGATTAGGAGTGACCTAAGTTGAGCAATGAATAGTGAACGGGAACATTCCAACGGGACGGAGGGAGTATATAGATATAGATATAAATATGGATATAGATATAGATATAGATATAGATATAGATTTAGATATAGATTTAGATTTAGATATAGATATAGATATAGATATAGATATAGATATAGATATAGATATAGATATAGATATAGATATAGATATAGATATAGATATAGATATAGATATATATATATAGATATAGATATATATATATATATATATATAGATATAGATATAGATATAGATATAGATATAGATATAGATATAGATATAGATATAGATATCGATATAGATATCGATATAGATATCGATATGGATATCGATATGGATATCGATATGGATATCGATATGGATATGGATATGGATATGGATATGGATATGGATATGGATATGGATATGGATATGGATATGGATATGGATATGGATATGGATATGGATATGGATATGGATATGGATATGGATATGGATATGGATATGGATATGGATATGGATATAGATATAGATATAGATATAGATATAGATATAGATATAGATATAGATATAGATATAGAAGGGTGTGATCACATACTAACTAGTCCTCCCATGCTAACCTACAAACTATCACAAATTGTGCATCTTTACATTATTTGTACCGCATATTCGTAATGGGTTATGCCATTAGAATCGAATGTTTTTCTTGAACTAAATCTTAGGGATCTTCATAAAGTGATTTTTAGAAGAAAATGGCATTAATATTACTAATGACCTTTGCATTTTGCAAAATATGACTTGATTAGTTCTTTCCCAAAATATGATTTGAATTAATTGAAAGATGGCATTTAACCCTAATTTTGAAACCCACAAGAACCATCGCAACCTTCTCTTCATTTCAGCACTTCCCTTCACAAGTGCGCCGCCTCGCTGCTGCCTCTCCTCTCTGCCGACACCTATCCTCACCGCCACGGCAACGTCTCTCACCAGGTTCACCTTTCTTCTCACCCACAACCCCTATCAGCGCCCTCCCACTCGCCGCTGCCTCTCTTCACCCCACCAAAATGTCTCTCATCATCTCCACCTTTAATCCCTTCTCACTCGCAACTCCTATTGGTGCTCTTTCACTCAACGCTCTTAGGGTTACGGATCTGGTCAACTAGACTTTTGGCGGAGCAGGGGGTTGCGGAGATTGGAGAGGGGTGGGTGGGGTAAGATACAACTGGGTTGGTGGGGTGGACGATGGTCTGGGCAGCGGCGGCGTTAGTAGACCAGGACGACGGTGGCGTTAACAGACCAGGGTTGGCAGGCAGCAATATCAGCAGTATAGGTGGGCGGGGTTAGGGCTGGGTCCGAAAAACCGAAAACCGAAAACCGAATCAAATTAAACCGAACCGCGACCAAATAAAACCGAACTGCTAAAAACCAAAACTGAATGTAAAAAACCGAACCGAACCGTAGTAGTTTGGTTCGGTTTTGGTTTTTACCCTTCAAAACCGAACCGAACCGAACAGACCGAACATAAATAAAATATGAAATTTTATTTGTTAAATGTAGGCATTAATCTTAATATCATCTATAATCTTTGAATTTCTTGTGCTAGAGAAATAATGTTTATGCTATGTTTAGTTTAGTTTATAAATGCATTTACACATTCATTGCCCATAATAATGTAGCTATATTGATCTATTATGTCTTTTATGTATGTATGTTGCAATTTGTTGCATGATTATATGTTTTTGCTAGTTATTAGTAGTAATTAACTTTTTTTTATGTAACTTAATTCTTTTTTGTAACTTAACTTTTTTATATGTTTTTGTCTCTCCCGCATACTCATATAATTTAAGACATATTTGTTTATTATTATTTTCTTCATTTGTTCAAGTATGCTTGCATTTTTATGTAATATGTTTGATCCCTCCAACTTTTATATCAATTTTAAATTAAATGACAAATATTTAGTAAAAAATCGAAAAAAACGAAACCGAACCGAAACAAACCGAACCAATCAAACCGTGGTTTGAAGTTTTGGAGTGTAAAACCGAACCGAAACCAAACCAAACTTTTACTTTGGTTCTATATTTGGTTTTAGGTCAAAACCGAACCGAAAGAACCGAACCCACCCCTAGGCGGGGTGGCGGTAGTAACTGGCCTGGGCAGTCACTAATCGGTGAAGTTACTGTCGGCGGGCTGTGATAAAAGTCACTAATGCAATTCAGTGACTAGGGGGCAGTGGTGGTGTTAGTGACAACTCCTGCGGCAGTCACTGAAAAAAAAGGATGACACCCCATCCCTGAGGGCCCGCAACCCCGACCGGACGGTACGTTGGGACCTGAGGCAGTCACTGAGGGACCGAGGGATGTAGTGACATAGAAAATAGTCACTAATGCAATCTAATGGCTAACGGTAGTGGCGACGGTGTTAGTGGCGGCGGCGGCAGTCACTGAGGGATGCAGTGACATAGAAGGTAGCCACTAATGTGGCTCAGTGACCAATCGTGGAAACAATGTTACCGGCGCCGGCAACGGTGTTAGTGGAGGCGGCGGCACTAGCGGGGTGGTTGTAGGGGTGGCTGGACAAAAATATACTTAATTATTAATTATTAAAAAGGAATCTTCTACTCTTATAGTAATAAATGCAATACTAAATACAAAGCATAAATATTATGGTAAGTCATAGTTTTGGAAATTTTCAAGAGGTTATATTTTTGTCTTTCACATACTACCTCTATCCCTTAAAACTTTGTAAAAGTTGAACTGCACGGAGAATAAAAAGTAAAGTAAAAATTGTGTGGTTGAGGTTTGTGCAGAGGAGAGAGAAATAATAGAAACCACAAAATAATTGATTAAAAAGGAAAGTGGCAAAAAATTTTAGGACGTCCCAAAAAAGAAAGATGACAAAATTTTAATGGACGGAGGGAGTATGATTTAGTAATATTCATTAAAAATGGCCATATTACAAAGTTGAAAGGGATTTTTTCAAAAATAGATTAAAAAGTGAAAATAATATACATTTTTCATTTTTCAATTTTTTCCCAAATAGTCTAGCTAACGGTTTTTCTTTCAATAGTAGACTCTGGGATGTTTTCTTTTGGATTGAAATTACTCGTTTGATCTAGTCTGATCTGGTCTGGCAAAGGTCTGGCTTCTATTTATTTTACAATTGTCTAAATCTGGTCAGAACTTGTCTGCTTAAATCTGGTTTGGTCTGATTTGTTTAAATTTGACATAATCTTCTCTGAGACTCAAAACAGTCCAAAAGAAAAGATGATTAAGCACTAACACCTAATTAATTGAGTTACACATTGCCGAGGGAAAAATGATCCAAACTTTGATCCTGATCTATCTTTATATTTGGAAAGTTCCCTTTGTACACGCCACTTTTTACACGCCGGGTTACACGTCGGTTAAATTGTCTGTGTAAAGACATTTTGACCTGCGTTTTATGAAGAAAATTGTCGTATCACTTAAAATTGTCGCATTTTGACATTTTGACGCCGGATCACAGACATTTTAAAAGTCTCATTTAAAATTGTCTGTATCACATACATTTAGTGAAAAATTCTCGTCTAAAATGTCTGTGATACAGACAACCTTTTATTTTTGTCTGTGTGGAAATTGATTTTCTTCATAAGACGCTGGCGTGTACACGAAAAGGGACTCTTTATACTTTATAGTATTAAGAGAACTTAGAATTAAGAGAATATGTATAAAATGATATACAATTTTAAAAAATATTAAAAACTGAACAAATCTATAAATTATGGAAATTATGAGAACAATGAAAACTTTAAAATGGTTAAAAAGGTAATAACAAATATAATAAATGTATAAAACAATATAAAAATTTAAATGATCTATTGATTTTACACAAAATGCATAAAAGAAAAAATTAAAAAACACAAAATGTACAAAAAGAGGGGAAATTTGTAAATTTAAAAAAAAAACTAAATACCTGAAATTTATAATAAAAAAAATATGTGACAAGATAAACATGTTTTTAAAATCTTTTAAAACATGAAAACTAATTGTAGATATAATGAAAAAGTAATTTGTATTGAATCGGTATCAATAAAAAGAAAAAACTCAAATAAATATATAAAATTTGAAAATATCCGAAAAAACAAAAAAAAAACAAACTATACAATATGATGAGAAATCCATAAAATCAGATTCTAAAAGTTTTTGAAACAAAATAAAATTAAATTTAACTATAAAGAGTGTAAATTATATAAAGTAGAAACTGAAAAATGTGAAAAAACAATAAAATAACGAAAAAATGTAAAAAGTTAAAAGGTGAAAACGTTGAAAATAAAATATATGATTTTTTCAATGCAATATTTTAATTAAAAAGAGTTACACAATTTTATTATTAATGTTATATCATTTTTGGTTGCTTGTTGTTGCATATTGTTTATGCTTATTTCTTTTTGTTGATAACTTGTAAATTTTTGTTTCATATTTTTGCTTCATGTTTTTTGTTTTAGTTGATATTCATAAATTAATCCAAATTTATAATTTTAGGTGATTGTATTTGTGCAAAAAGTCTTTTTATTCCAAAGATGTAACAAAGGTAATATAAACCTAAATAAACAATTAGAATCAAAATCAACAAAGAACATAACATGATGAACACGTACAATGCAACAAAAAACAACATGGTGTAACAAATAAAACGCAACTAAGAGACAAACTACAACAAAGATTACATCTCTTGCATATCACCTGTGCATATGTGTAACAAAAAAACATTCACCAAATGTAAATACCTTACTCGTACGAGACACGTCACTCCTTCAAATGCATGCTCTTCATATAATAAAAGATACAAATCATACAATTATATGTTAATTAATGAAGATTTCACAATTTGCCAATAATATAAACAAGGAGATATGCTAATGAAGATGATGCGCTGATAACATTTTATCATGTTAAGATTTGTATTTTCCATAACATAGAGAACATACTATATATTAATATATGTCATAAGTGGGCTCATTTTTGCAGCTGCAGCCTGCAGGGCTATGTTTAAAGACCCGGCCCGGCCGGTCCGACCCGGAACCCACCCACCCGTTTAGAAATGCGGGCGGGTTATTGCCCAATCCGTAAAACACCCAGAACCCGAAAAGACCCGAAACCCCGTTAAACCCGTGTCGGACCCGGATCCAGAAATAACCGGTAAATTACAAAAAACCTGGAAATTGGATGATTTCAGACAAAATCCTAGGGCTGGACAAAATGGTTTGGTTTGACCGCACCGAACCGAAAATCGGTGGTTTGGTTTGGGTTAACTTAAGTAAACCGATTGGTAGAAATTTTCTCAAACCGAATGGTTTGGTTTGGTTTAAAACTGAAAAACCGTAAACTGAAACGAACACCGAACAACTTGTAATATATAAATACTTTGTATTTTTCTTCAATCTTTATCTTCAGTATATAAATAATTTAGACATGAAAAATACAAATTTGGCATATATCATTTTAACTTTTACATATTTCATACATTCATTAGGACAAGATTAGCTAATACGACATATTTGTATTTGTTATGTTTTGTACTCTACTTGTATAAAAAAAATATTTGGCAATAATAATAGCAAATTACATTTTTTTTACATGATTCATTTGAATAAAGTTGTGAATATTACAACATTTACACCACTGACTCATTTAGTTTTCTTTGAATATTTTTTGAGATATTTTAAACGATAATCAACTATAAATAATTTTTTTTGTGAGAAGTGAATGTGTTTCTAGTGATTGAAAAGATGTTAGAAGTTTTAATTTATATGTAGTAATATTTTATTATTTCTTTTTCTATCTTTTATTTCCTTTTACATTTTATTTAAATAATAAATAAAATAAGATGAGATGAACTACTACTTTCATTTTTTTATTCTAATGTATAGAACTTGTCAAATAAAATACTAAACATAAGAAACCGAAGAAGGAGGGCCTTCAGAGGGAGATGAAGGCCAAAACTGAAGGGAATCGACGGCGGGGGAATGAATAACATCTACCTCTGAGGGCGGCTCTAGGACTACCCCATGGTCGCCAGCTGCAGAGGGATTCGTGAGCTCAATTTTTCCAGATTCCATGGGAGATGTTGAGAAGGGTTAAATCAGATGGAGAGATAGAAGTCGGGAAAGTAGTAGGGTTTGGGATCGAGTCCTGAGCCAAACTTTAGTAGGGTATGAGTGGGCCGAGACCTGATGGTCATTTGGCCTCATGTTTTAAATTTCAAATTTAAGGGTAATATGAAAAATTCAGAAGCAAAAAGTGAGGGAAGAATAAATAAATTGGTGTATTTTATTTCCATTTTTAGAAAGGGGAGATCTTTTCGTTATGGACGAAAAAGGAAAGTGGGAAGATCTTTGTGTTACGGAGGAAGTACATGGTAATTGAAGGGCTCCACGACCTGCAGAAATTAAAAACTATAAGACCCGTCCCTATTTCAATTGAAAATATTCTCTTTTCAAAAAATATTGTGTTTGGCAAAACTTTCAACTATTGTAGTTTCTCTTCTAGGTTAAAGTCAACATCCTTGAATTAGAATGAGATTTGAACATGAACCTCGTATTTGAAAGTTTCACAATGATGACATCAGACCACAAGGTACTTGGCTTTCAAAATATATTTTAATTACTACGGAGTAATATCTAATGTTATCAAAATCATTTCCATGAGACTCGACAAATGAATATGAAATAAGCCACAAATGCATGTGCTCTAATTAAAAAACAAATCGAATAGATTTCAAACCTGAATCTCTAATGCACGGAACTAAAACATCAAACTTTAATAAGCCCCAATATGGATTCTTGCAGATTTTAAAGGAATTTAGAATTCTATCGGAATTTAGGTGTCCTCGATTTGGATTTGGATGGAATCTGTGGAAATTCCGATATACTCAAACATTCCATGGATTTCTATTATTATTTGTTTGGATGTACTTTAATAGATTTTGATGGAATTACAAGTACAAAAACATTCTGGGAGGAATCTCACATACATTGGCTAGAATTGTTTTCTGATTTCAGAATCCAAATAAGAAAAAATCGTGTAACTCAACCGCCACATAGATGAAGCCATTACAGAATTAATCTCCTTCTATTCCAAACTCCTCCAGAGGCATTATAGCTGGAAAATTACTTCTTTTGTGCGTAGAAACTACGTGATTCAGCGGAATACTTTTTCAGATGGAGCTTTTCAAATGATAAAATCCATCAAATTTCATAAAATTGAAATCCATGGAATTTTACAACAGTCTTATAGAATCTATGGAATTCTATTAAACTCCATAAAATTCATAATCTTTTAAAATCCGTCAAAATCATCGCCGGGACACTCTCAGTAAACAAACTTTTAATGAGAATCGAATGAACACAGTCCACAAAGCTTATGAAAGTTTCTGCGAATTGGAAAAGGAATCATAAAAAACCATACGAGGCCTTGATCACTATTAAATGAGAACAAGAATACGACTATGAACCAAAATAAGATGAAAAAAGATCATTATGTGTCCTTAACAGTCGATTGAATTTAAATCTCACTGCTCAAATTCAAAGTTGAAGAACGAACACATTATTAGGATACAAATGGTGCAACTGTACATTAATAGAGCCTATGTGAGAAAACAGTAAAAGGAATTCTGGAGGTAAAAACACATCAAATATATAAAATGAAAGAAAAAATTGCCCTAAATAGGATCAAAACATAGACAAAAAGTCAAACTAGGACTTACCATGTTTTTTCCTCATTATAGGAGTCATCCGCTCCTATTTTGAGTTGTCGTCGTTTCTGTAATGTCGATAAAGCCCTTGGCTCTCTCCTTCTCGTAACCTTTATCCCTGCATCTGCATCTGCATCTTCTTCTTCTTCTTCGGCAATTTCCAAGTAATTCATCTCCTCACTTCATCTGTGTTTCTTTTTTCCCCCCAGAAATTTCACGCTCATCTTCTCCCATTTCTGATTTAATTGGAAACATATCTGTCACTCCTTCATCTTTTCTCTTCCTCTTTGATCTGATCGGAACATTCATCTTTCAAATTTTAATAATGGCGCGCCAACACTAATTTCAGAATTTCAGGTGTTCTTCATAGTGCTCTTCCTACTTCTATAGTTTCTTCTTCTTCTACTACATACTCTGCTTCCAGTGTTTTTGTTTTTAAAAAATGTCATTTTGGTTCTAAAAAACATGACAGTCGCTCCTCCTTCTTCACCTCTTTAAGAATGACATGAAATGTCATGAAGATGGCATTTACAAACGTAAAAACTGACATTCGCTCCTCCTTCACCTTTTTAAAAATGACATGAAATGTCATGAAGATGACATTTAAGACCTAAAAATCTGACAGTCGCTCCTCCTTCTTCACCTTTTAAAAATGTGACGTTTGTTCCGAAATTGTCATCAAATTGTCTATATTACTCTTTGAAACTCTCAATTTTACTCTGAAAATGTAATTAACCTGTAGAGTAAAACTGTCATGTTGATAAATATTCTAATGCCACAACAATGACATTATTTTAAGGTTAGTGTTCAATAAAACACCTATTATGGCATTTTCAAATTCAAATCATGAGAAAAATAATACGAATGGTTTAAAGTAAGATAATCAAAATTAATAACAAAATGGAAATTCAAAAGAAGAAGAAAAGAGATTAAATGTGGAAGAAGAGAAAAATAGAGCATGAGAAGAAGAAGAAGAAGCTCACCTGGGCATGTAGCAGGGTCGCCGTTCATCGCAGCCGATATTCATCGCAACCGTATTCATCGCAGAGTTTGCAGCTTGCGAACTCACTCTGAAAGGCTTTGCAGGGCATTTTTGGCATTCCAACCTAGTTTTGGTCCTACGATAACACACAGAAAAGTAGTAGTCCTACTGTGGCACTTTTCCTAAGTTTTGGTCCCATTTTGGGAATTTACTCAAAATGAAACTATATGATTTGATTTCAGCTTTAATCGCTAAAATGTTCGAATTGCTATGTATGTTGGTCCAAATTCCAAAATAAGACGCTCGTAAGCTTTTCGAGAAAGCTAAGTGATTTGAATTTTCTCGCACTTAAAATAGATTGTAGAATAATGTTGCAAGTACGAGTATGTCTCCACAAGAACGGAAATGGGAAATTGAAAATAATCTCTTAGCGAGCGATTAAGTGTGTGTGAATGTGTCCTAGAATAAACTAGATCTCTCTTAATTTATTCTAAAAGCAATTGTAATTCTAGCCGCGGTTCCAGATTACAAAAGATATCAGTTAAATTATTCAAACACAAATTAAACGACACTCATGCAATTAATCCATCAAAAAACTAGACATACATCGTGATTAACCCCTTCATCAATCCCAAATCCCTAATTAAAACTACTGCCGACTCATAATTGAAGAATCACTAGAATTGGGAGGAATAGAAATAATTGTCATTAATTAAAAAGTAGGAACTTACAAAGAATCTCAAAGAATTGAAGAACAAGGCTGAAAAGCTCTCAAACTTCGTCCAGCTTCTTTCTAAATTCCACCCCCCTTTTAAACGGATAAATGCCAACCTTATGTATAGGAAACAACGAATTCGGGTTGAATTAGGACTGAAACAGGGCACGCACGACGCCCACACACGGCATGCGTGGCGTCCGTGCGTCCGACAGACCTACACGTCAAAACGTGCCACGCACACGTGCGTCCCCCCACGCACAGTCGTGCGTGCCTGCCAGTGGCTTTTCCGGCCTCTCACCTCGGACGCACGGCGTGCATACCCAGACACACGACCGTGCGCCCATCTTCAAAATTCTTGGCCGATACTGCCACACACGCACGCATGCGTCCCTGTACGCACGGCCGTGCGTGACCCTTTTTCTTCTGATTTCATCGGTTTCTTCCACTTCAAGTCCTCGTTGGCCCCGCGATCAATTCAAAAGCTCGTACTTCATCAAATCTTCATCGTGAACCTCCCGGTGGCCTTCGAAACTCTGAATTCACTCTTGAATGCTTCTTAACTCGTCTCGATCACTTCTCAAGCGCTGATACCGAGCCCTAAAAGACCTGGTTTCCCCTAAAAGACCTGATTTCAACTCTAAAAATATCAAAACTCGATCCATCACTCGGATAATGTGACTTGAGCTAAAGACCGTCAAAACTGCCTCCAACACGCATCAAATGCGGGATGTAATACAGACTTATCAGATTCCCCACACTTAAGTTTTTGTTTGGCCTCAAGCAAACCAAACAACATGACATATGTCACGCCCCGGACCTACCCGGACACGTCAACAACCCGCCGTACAGTACAAATAGTCAACCGCAGTCCAACTCATCCATAATATACAAGGCGTCTTGAATACCATTCACACATAGTACATCCATAAACAAACATAATGTAAAATATTCATTTAAAGCAGCGGAAAATAGTTAATACAAGTGTTCAAGCCACACTTGGCATAATTAGGCATACAAGCCCCCAAAAATAATTATTCTGAAAATAATATCCATGAGCATTATTATAATTGTTTTGAAACTGAAACGGAGGAAGCACGAACCACGTCTTCTCACCTAGATCTTCCCGAAGCAACGGGCACTGGTAGCAAGCTCAACTCCTACCTGAAACTGTGAGGTGGCCTCCCCCGTGAAGGGGAGGTCAGTACTTGGAAGCATTTGACAAGGTTCTTACCGCTAGACTTTGTTTTCTCTCGGGTTGCTCCACCTTCTTGGCCTTCTTCCTTCTTGACTTCTTGCTGTGAGTGTGGAACTCTTCAAGCCTTCTTCCCCTCCTTCTTAGGTCTCATACGTATGGATAAAAATGAGAGGAGAGGATAAGGCTCCCTCATTTATCCTTACTATTTTTAGTAAGGTTGGGCCAATTTAGTTGGGTTGGGTTCGCGAGCTGCTCCTTTTAATTTACTCCGACCCAAATGACTTTTATTCGTTTACTTATATTATTTTAGGCTAGTAGACATCAATAGACCGATCCTAAAATGTATCGGATATTCCTCTCCAATGTTCCGGGCTCAAACCCCTTTACCTTTCTATTATTAGAAAGTGGCTCAAAAAGTCTCTTATATTATTCCTTTAACTTTTACCCGGGCCAAACATTCACATATAACTTATTTCCATATCCTTGGGCTTTTAATTATTTTAACGTGGTCCAAGAATATACTAGTTAGTCTCTTCCCATTTTCTTTAGGGTCCGACACACAATATAATTAATCGTTATTAATTTAATCAACTAATCATTTCTCATATGATTAATGTTTTTGTAACTAGTTTTCAAAATTAATAAATATTCACGAACTCGACTAGTCGTCCTCATCGACATTGGTATTTGTAATTTCTATTAAATTTTAATATTAATGGATTAATTAATCCCAGTTCAAATTGGGAGCGGTGTCACAAGTTCACCCCCCCCCCCCCCCCCCCTTAACAGGAATTTCGTCCCCGAAATTCACGTCGTCATTTCGTTTTAACCGGTGTCACTCTATCATTAGAGTACACATTTCTCCAAGTCTCTACGTTGACTTAACTAGTTGGGTTAAGTTCTTTGGCGTGTGAATCCGACAATTCTCACCCAAGGTGAATCATTATTAACAATTTTCATTAACCCTCAACTTGAAGGTTCCTTAGTACCTTATGGCATATCCCGTTTTAAAACATATTTACTTACATACAATTATGTAGCCAGCCGTGGGTCCGTGTTCATTTAGAAACACCCTTCCTTATTCGTCGTGATTACTAGTCACAATTATCGTAAACTCATAGTAAATCATTACGCATTTCTAGCGCTTACCCTAACACATTATTTCATTATAGGAGAGTCATGCTCATTTATTATTATTACACCGTGCTAGAGCCTTGCTCGTAGTTACGTTACATCATGCTAGAGCCTTGCTCTTAGTCACTCTACATTGTGCTAGAGCCTCGCTCATATTCACCCTACATTGTGCTAGAGCCTCGCTCTTAGTCACGTTACTAAGTCTCTAAGCAATCTCTATGCTTAGGACCACTTCATATTGAGTAGCCTCTAGGGCCTACTCCTATCCTAATTTAGCATTTACGCATTCCTACCTTAAAGTATCTCATAAGACTACTTAAGGCATATCTTTCACAATCCAAACCCTTAGGATTTATCCTTTCATAGCTCATACACCCCAACTAGTATCTCAATGCTGGACGGATTAATCTTTGAAAAATCGAGTTCTCAATTCATGTTGCCTATCCATACTTGTTAAGATGCAATTCATAGGCAAATCGTAAGTCTAGAATCGATTCATCGATCAAGTCACCTCGGGTTCTCCCTTAAGAAATACCCGACATAAGCTTAAATTCTGTTTCGTTACAGTCATGCTAACTGTCTCATCTCACCCAATGATCCCCGTGGAAGCGACCAGGTACTCGCCAGGTAGCCATTGCTACAGGAATGACTCCCATGTATCAAGTGTCAGTCCCAACTCTCATGGGGTTTCAAAATAAATAACCATCATTGGCTCTGAAATCTGCCTCACATACTCACCCTGCTAACCCGTAGGTGGGTGGATATAACACAGAACCTCCATTTGGTTTCTCAGATTCTTTGTTATCACCTCGCGGGCTCTCGATACTCATACAATAATGAGTAACATTTAAGGCAAATCAGTTAGGTGTTTTGACCACTATATTGGTTTCTTTTACATGGTATTATATCACTCGGCGATAATCAATCGTCGGTCCTATTCATTGTATAAGTCATACGTAGACTCCTCGTTAATCATTTCTTACCTCCAGCCTAAATGCCCAATTCATACGTTATACGCTATTCACAGTTCTTCTTACCGATGACTTTACCCCCCTTGGGTAACACAAGTCTACTCCACTTGTTCATTTACAACTCGGAGCGTAGGGCCCCGCCCTTACTCCTCTCGAGTCCTCAATCTCCCGGGTATTAGCCAACCCTAGCACCATGCTTCCCAAATCATTCCTTATCAAGGAATATAATATGGGTTTGAATCATACTCAACGATATTAAACCTTACACTCAATATCCTCTATTTCCTACTATCCTTACATAGTAGTATGTACCCGTCGTCGTATCGTTTCAATTGCAAGTGCCCCTCTCACACATGCTTGACACGTCTCCGGCTCAAGGATGATTCTATCATCCTCCCCAAATACCTTTGGTGCTCCTACACCCCAATCTCCATGTAAGACACACCTTCTACTCAAATAGACTCAATTCTTAAGTCGCAGAGTGCACCGGTTAAGGCGTAGATGATAGTTATTCAACGTTTCATCGCACGCTCGCCCGGTTCTTACTATTAACCATCGTAGTGCGCAAGCAGGAGAAAGCCGGCCGCTTTTTGCAAAAGCTGGCCGGTTCTCATTCATTGGGCAAGAGCATGGATGCCTCGTTACGTAAGCCGGCCGGTCTTTGTGAAAGTCGGCCGGTTTTTACCGCTGTAGCTTAATTATTAAATCAAATCATGAAAGCCGGCCGGGCTTTGCGAAAGCCGGCCGGTTTATGGCTGCGAAGGATTTTACCAACCAGCGAACGCCGGCCGGGTTTCACGGACGCCGGCCGCATTTCGTCGCCGTACTCAAATTCTGAAAATCATTTCCAAAAGCGGGTCGGGCTTTGCCAAAGCCGGCCGGTTTTCATCAGTGAGAAATTTCCCAGGCCATCTACCTTCAAAAGCTGACCGGTCTTCGGTGGAAGCCGGCCGGCGTTCAGGGCCGTAGTATTTCATTAATTAATTCAGACGAAAGCCGGGCGGCTTTCGTCAAAGCCGGGCGGCATTCGCCCCAAGGCGAGGATCTCTTCCTCTCTTTGCCTTCCAAACCCGGCTTAAATCGCTGAGGTCATCAATTTACAAGTTTACAATGCTCCCATTACTTATAATAGAGTTAACAACATGAGTTTAAGGATTTACCCGCAACGGAGTCCGGGTTAGCACGTGTGTCCGCCTCTGTCATTGCATAGATCCTAGCCTGGATCTTAACTTGATTCACGGATGGTGCCCGCCGTGCCCCGTGCTCGCATGAGGTGCTCCCATCTAGTTTCTACTCGCTGTGGCAGCACTACTCGACCTTGATACCCGATCTCCACCAAGTTGAGGGCAATCCATCCTCATATGTCCCGCCTCCTTGCATTGGTAGCACCTAGGGGGATCACGACATGTGTCCATATGGTTTTTCTTGCAATTTCGGCACCTTGGTGTCGTCGAGGCGTGTGACCCCGAGTGTTGTCCTTCCATGCTCGAATTTCTACTAGATGGTGGTGCGGGTGCTCTGAAAAATCCTCCTCCCCCGTGGTTCCCCCTTTTGCTAGAACCTTGGGGGCTGTGGTTTTCCCACTTCCTCTTCTTCGCCTCTTCGGCGTTTTTCATCTTTCTTTATTCCCACTCCTTTTCCCCCTTCAAACCTTGTTCAACCACTTGACTAAACGTCATATTAGGCAATTGTGTTGCCCTCTCACGTATGTCAAGGTCCAATGCATTCCAGAAGTGGTTCACCATTCGGTTCTCATCACATATGTACTCTGGTATAAACTCAGCAAGTTTTCTAAATTTGTGCTCAAGTTCTTTCACGGTGCATTCACCTCCTTGAGTCAAGTTTGTATACTCCCTCCTCTTCGCGTTCACTTCGAAGTCGGAGTAGTATTGACTAAAGAACTCCTGTTGAAAGTCCTCCCAAATGGCGGTCTCGCCGTACTTCCCCTTGACTCCATCCCACCACATGGATGCCATTCCCTCTAGCAGTCTCGTTGCCACCCTAATCTTCATGTTTGGAGGCAACTGCATATCAAGGGCCGCTTCATTGAATCTCTTGATCCATTCGGCCGCAATAGAGATGTCTCCCATTCCATCAAACGATTTACATCCCAACTCCCTGGCTTCTTTGAGGTATTTCGAGATCCTTATAATTCGGACCTCAACACCTCTACCTCCCCGGGACTCAACATGTCCTCTAGGACTCACGCGGCTTCCTCTTCCCGAATCCCCTCCCAAAGCACGCCTTGCCCGGCGCCTTTGGCGATCTCGTTGGTATTGCCGGAGCAATTCCTCAATTCTTTCTAGAGCGTCACTATCATCACTCTCTTCACTAACGTCATCGTCTTCCCCATCATATGGGGTTTCAACCGGATCAGTCCCCGATCGGTAAGTTGAATCTTCCTCGGACTCGTAATGCTCGTCCACTGTTTCAACATGACCGTCACTTACGGTCAGCGAGTGGCCTGCACGGCCCTGTCCCCTGGACACACTAGAAGCCCCTCTACTGCCATGCTCGGACCCTCCCGGTGTTCGGCCAGTCGGGTTCCTCCTAGTTACGTTACCTTTCCGGCACGTTCCATTTCTGAAAGAAATTGAGAATGAGTCTTTAGACTCGTATCAAGTGTCAACTGACGGATAGGCATTTAAAGACATCCTTTGGCTCAAATCACCGTCATACCAATTGTTAAGGGTACCATCTTAACAATTAGAGACATTGCAACTCAAGTACCAAAAGTTCTTATGCTCATGGTTTTCAAATTCATTTTTCAAAAAGAATTTTGAAGCTTCATTATGATGTTTACGGACTAAGGCTCTGATACCAATTAAATTGTCATGCCCCGGACCTACCCGGACACGTCAACAACCCGCCGTACAGTACAAATAGTCAACCACAGTCCAACTCATCCATACTATACAAGGCGTCTTGAATACCATTCACACATAGTACATCCATAAACAAACATAATGTAAAATATAAATTTAAAGCAGCGGAAAATAGTTAATACAAGTGTTCAAGTCACATTTGGCATAATTAGGCATACAAGCCCCCAAAAATAATTATTCTGAAAATAATATCCATGAGCATTATTATAATTGTTTTGAAACTGAAACGGAGGAAGCACGAACCACGTCTTCTCTCCTAGATCTTCCCGAAGCAACGGGCACTGGTAGCAAGCTCAACTCCTACCTGAAACTGTGAGGTGGCCTCCCCCGTGAAGGGGAGGTCAGTACTTGGAAGCATTTGACAAGTACAATGACAACTATACTAAGTATAATCAATCTTTCAATTACTAAGACCCTCAATCTAGGGTGGTATTATATTATAGGCCATAACCCTCGGTTACCCCTTTTTAAAAATATACTTACTTTATATAGAGTCAAGTAGTCGGCCCGTGGCCCATATTCATTTTTGAAACGCCCACCCCTATTTCCCCGTGAATACTAGTCACGATTGTTATAACCTTCGGTAAATTATATTACCGTCATGGGGCATTTCTTAATTACATTATTTAGCCATCATGGAGCCTCGCTCAATCTTATTATCATACCGTGCTAGAGCCTCGCTCTTAGCCATCTACATTTATGCTAGAGCCTCGCTCTTAGTCATCTACATTAGGCTAGAGCCCCGCTCTTAGTCAACCTACCTTCATACTAGAGCCTCGCTCTTAGTCATCTACATCTGGCTAGAGCCTCGCTCTTAGTCAATCTACATTTATGCTAGAGCCTCGCTCTTAGTCATCTACATCTGGCTAGAGCCTCGCTCTTAGTCAATCTACATTTGTGCTAGAGCCTCGCTCTTAGTCATCTACATTAGGCTAGAGCCTTGCTCTTAGTCAATCTACATTTGTGCTAGAGCCTCGCTCTTAGTCAATCTACATTTGTTAGAGCCTCGCTCTTAGTCAAGTTATTCGATTCCTAAGCCAATTCTATGCCTAGAATCATTTTACCTTGAGTAGCCTTTAAGGCCTACTCCTAACATATCTTAGAGCTCATACATTCCGACCCTTAAGTATCTCTTAGGACTACTTAAGGCATCTCTATTCACAATCCTATCTCTTAGGATTAATTTCATCATTTATTTATCTCAATCTTCCGACTAGTATTTCAATACTAGTCGGATAATCTTAGAACAACCAAGTTCTTAATTCATAATCAACATTTCATTCCAATTGATTTTCCAATCCAAATACAATTTAATCTCAATATCAAGAATATCACTTTTATCCATTCATGAATTCTATACATGAAGTAAAAGTATATTTTATCACAATATTTTCATAGTAAATTCCATTATCATGCCATCATTTTCATATCACATAATCATACACAATTTCTCCCAAATTTGTATATCATGCTTCATTTACTCATAAACAATAGTATTTTCATTTAGGCATTATTAATCATTAATAATCCATGAAAATCACATTTAACAACTTTAGGTAATCTTATGAAATTAACTCACTAATTATAAACAATATAGTCAGTCATCCTCACCTTAAATATGTCCAGCAAGCCTTCCTATTGAAGCCCCATCGTTAAACCTTCGATCGGGAATGATCGGAAATGGGTTTGGCTGGCAAGGGGCAAAAGCCGCCCGGCTTTTGCAAAAGCTGCCCGGATTTCGGGCCCTGCAGCACGAAAACAGCTCCTAGCAATGGCGGTTTCCGGCAATTTTGATTCCTATCAATTCCACAACTCTTCTAAGTCAAATACCAACACTTTATATCATTTTTCTACACCTTTAAACGTGTAGAACATCCCCTAGAATCCGTCATATGATTTCTATAAAATCATATACGAACAAATATATATAAAACGGAAGAACAAGAACCGGAGCTACAAGGTTCTTACCGCTAGACTTTGTTTTCTCTCGGGTTGCTCCACCTCTTGGCCTTCTTCCTTCTTGAATTCTTGCTGTGAGTGTGGAACTCTTCAAGCCTTCTTCCCCTCCTTCTTAGCTCTCATACGTATGGATAAAAATGAGAGGAGAGGATAAGGCTCCCTCATTTATCCTTACTATTTTTAGTAAGGTTGGACCAATTTAGTTGGGTTGGGTTCGCGGGCTGCTCCTTTTAATTTACTCCGACCCAAATGATTTTTATTCGTTTACTTATATTATTTTAGGCTAGTATACATCAATAGAATGATCCTAAAATGTATCGGATAATCCTCTCCAATGTTCCGGGCTCAAACCCCTTTACCTTTCTATTATTAGAAAGTGGCTCAAAAAGTCTCTTATATTATTCCTTTAACTTTTACCCGGCCCAAACATTCTCATATAACTTATTTCCATATCCTTGGGCTTTTAATTATTTTAACGTGGTCCAAGAATATACTAGTTAGTCCCTTCCCATTTTCTTTAGGGTCCGTCACACAATATAATTAATCGGTATTAATTTAACCAATTAATCATTTCTCATATGATTAATGTTTTTGTAACTAGTTTTCAAAATGAATAAATATTCACGAACTCGACTAGTCGTCCTCATCGACATTGGTATTTGTAATTTCTATTAAATTTTAATATTAATGGATTAATTAATCCCAGTTCAAATTGGGAGCGGTGTCACAACATACGATAATCACCATACGGAATTAAAAAAATTAGCACACAGGTAATTAAAGGGGTATTCACGGAACAGAAAGACTAAATCAAGAAAATTCTTCCCTAAACTACATCTTTGTACTCTGGCTAACTTCAATGACAAAATTATTCAGAACATCCTTAAAGTAATGGCTCAAACACTCATGAACTATCTACTGATCAGAAGGACTTGTGAAGGCGGTGGTGAATGGTGGATGGTCAAGAATAAAAGTCTCTTTCTTTGAGAGTTTTAGAATAATCTGACAAAAACTTAATGCGTTAAGGAATTTCAGGGCTATTTTTCTGATTAATTAAGGAATTTAGTAGGACACAAATTAGGAAATATCATCTAAACCTATGCAAAGAGTAGACATGTACAACTAAGCTAAACCAACGCGGCACATTGGTGCTTTGACGTATATTTGAAGTACGCGAACGACTAATGCTAAATTTGCAATAGCCTCCAAGTTCAATTAATTAAGATCAGTTTTCCTTGTCATGTTGGCACGAGAACGTCATTTCTTTCGAAAGATCCCCAAGTTTCATCTTATTGTGCAGAACACTTACGTTTTTTGACCGGGTCTCCCATTTCCTTTTTCGTAAGGTAAGAGGTCTAGTTCATTTAATTAATTCTTTCAATTTTCATATTTTCACTAGACATTACCCCATTCTAATCTCGGCCTCACCAAGAAAAATTAGCAATTAAAGTTCAATTAATCAAGGTGAATCCATACCTATAATGCAATCCTCGAAAATATCAAATTCCTAAAAAGTGACTGCTCTTACCCCATTTGGGGCATATGAACAGTGCCAACAGTGGCTCGTATAAACTTTCCCTAAACTTAGCAAATTAATCCCCTAGTTCCCTAAACACAAAGACTATGTCATAATTTTTCACGGGTAAGAAAACAGGCCATATCGCTATGGAGTTCAATTAATTGGGTGAAGAATAAAATGGTCAGGCTCAAAATGGCTTCTCTTAAAGGGCTTATTCAGGTGGGATGAATGATTTAATCAGTTCAATGGGTGATTAATGCCTTCATCCTCTCAACAACTAGCTCATCGTGCAGCAATTTAAGCCTAAACACATTAAGGATGTTCTAAAAACATAGTCAACACACTAGCTAGCTCACAAAGACACATTTTAAAGAAAAAATTTCAAAAAATTTGACATGACTTTCCTATGAATATACAATTAACACCTGCACATTCTAACTCTAATAATCTCATGTCATAACTACTGCCTGAATGCCCAATTCACTCTCCCCACACTTAAACTTTGGCATCGCCCTCGATGACCACAAAATGCATTATGCACAAGGGGGTAAAGAGGAAAGGGTCATGCGTGCTCAACTTAACTCAAGTCAACAATTAACACAGGCAAACAGAATGATCATGAAAACTTCCCTAAGGGCGTTGATCGGTGCAGAATAAAAATTGTGTCAAACTGACCTCGTTGCATCATCCAGATGAAAAACCCTGAGCTGCAAAACAAACACAGAAACACAAAAACACACAAAAACAAAGAAACATGCTAAAACAAAAGTGCAGAAATAAGCTTGGGTTGCCTCCCAAGAAGCGCTATTTTTAATGTCATTTGCCCGACACAACCATCTCATCAAAAACTCAGTCGAAGACACTCCCGCTCAGAAAATTAGTCTTCCACAAATCAAACCTCCTGTCAACAAATGCCTTGAGATGGCGTAAGACCTTAAATTCATGAAAATAATTGCGCATCTCAGGGTTACTCGTAAAGCACAAGAATGAGTCTAGGCCTTTATCAAACCCTTTATCAACAAACGAGTCAAAATCAGTCTCTTTAAGAGGTGAGGGTTTCCCCTCCTCCTCTCCGGTTGGATCAATGACATCTAACAAAAAACACTCATTGACATCTTGACAGGACTGTTTTGCTAGTTTAGCCATGAAAAAAGTAACTCTCTCCTCCCCAACCCTTAAAATCAATTTCCCTTCCCCAACATCTATGAGTGCCCGAGCAATGGCCAAAAAATGTCTTCCAAGAATTAAGGGCACATCAAGATCTTGGGGCATATCTAGGACAACAAAATCGACAGGAATCACAAATTTGTCCACTTTAACTAACACATCTTCAGCAATCCCCTGGGGATATTTGACTGATCGGTCAGCCAGCTGTATGCACATACGTGTTGGTTTAAGCGGACCAAGTGCAAACTTCTCATACAAGGTATAGGGCATCAAATTGATGCTTGCACCCAAATCAGCTAAAGCATTATAAAAAATCTCACTTCCTATGGAGCAAGGGATAGTGAACTTACCTGGGTCCTTGAGATTTTTAGGCATCTCCTTTAGCACCACCGCCGAGCACTCTTCATTCAGCACCACTGATTTCGGTTCTCCCCACTTTCTTTTGTTAGAGAGGAATTCTTTCATAAACTTTGTGTACCTCGGCATTTGTTGCAGCGCCTCCATGAATGGTACGTTTACTTGAACCTGTTTAAAGAGGTTCAAAAACTTGTTGAAGTCCTCAGTGTCACTCTTCCCCTTTAAACGTTGCGGGTATGGGAGGGGGTTGTATGCTTTGACTGGAACGGGTTGCTTTCGGACTGCACCCCCCTCCTCCTTCTTTTTTTCTTCCTTCTTTTCCTCAAGAACAACTGCAATAGGTTCAACTTCTTCAACTTTCTTCTCAGTGGCAGTAGGCTCCAGATCTCGTTCACTCCTCAGTGTGATTGCGTGAACTTGCTCTTTGATTTGGTTCAGTGTTGCTCGGGAGGGATCCCCTAAGCCTCTCATATACGGCCTTTATGAGCTGCCCCAACTGAATTTGCATGTCCTAAATACTTGACTGTGTTTCTTGAACACTCGACTGTGTTGATTGATCTTTAGCCGCAGTTACTTGAATGAATTGCTCTAGTGTCTTCTCCAAGCTAGAAAGTTTATGCTCGGTCTCACTCCTTTGTGGCTGGAAGTGTTGTGCTTGCGGTTGAGATTGGGGCTGGTTATAGTTCTTGAACTGCTGCTGTTGACCGTATGTTGGTCCCGGTTGTACTGGATACAGTCTAGAGGGGGGGTGAATAGACTGTATTGGTTTTTAGCTTTTTAAACTAAGTACCAGATTTTACAGAATAACCTGTTCTGTTGACAGAACAGACTGGCAGCGGATGGGGTTCTGGTAGGGAGTTCTGTTGATTTAGCCTCAGAGAAGCAAAGGCAGTAGGCCTTCTGTTAACTCGTAGGACAAGTTCTGCTGAACACAGATACCAAGTCTAAGGAGTTAGACAGTTCTATCTAAGAGCAAATATTAAAGCAGTAAGTAAACGACACTAGGGATTTTTATAGTGGTTCAAGGAACAACTCGTTCCTCTAATCCACTGTTCCACTAAGCTTGTAAAAACGACCGTTTACAACGCCTTAGTCCTAGCACTTAAGAAGCTCTCCACGTCTTCTTCAAGCCTAGATGTCTCCTGGGATGCACTGCCTGGCTTCCTTTAAGACTGGTCCTTTCACTGAGCTTCCTGGAAGTATCACCACTTCACTACTCCAGTTACTTGGACGTCCTTCTTGTAGCAAGAAGAGTTTCTGTTGAAACAGGGGTTCCTCCAACTAGCTTCGTTACAAAAGATTTGTATGTGATGAGCTTGAAGAGTTGAAGAACACTTGGAACTTTGCTTGAGTTGGAAAAGGTATTTTTCCAACTTCTGCCTTCTCTTGTAGAAGATGATGAATTTGAATCTCAAGGAGGCTTTTTGCTTTTAAGCGTTTGAATTTCTTGTATGAAGAGTTGTAGCAATGGTTAGCAAAAATTGCAAAGTTATTTGGTTGTTCTTCGTAGTGTATCTTTTATACTGAGGTTGTCTTCCCGTTGGAGGAGTAGGAGGACAACTGCATTTAATGCGCGAGCAGTTGACTTGACCAGTAGGACCCGGTAAAGTTGGCGGGTTACTATTTTGGGATAAAGTAATCCTGACATTGCGGCCAATCATCTGCAATTACTCCACGGAGCATGGGGAGCATTAAATGAGCATTTAATGCGAGCACTGTAGCTTTTCCGTTCAATACTCCTAGCCGTTGAAGGAATCTTTCAGTTGATTTCCCGGCTTTGTGGAATTCTTCCAAGTGTCAGGCCTTCTGGTGTCTTTAGCAGAGAACTGATCAGAGAAGGTCTTGAGCACTTCTGTTGATAATAGCTTACAGAGAACCAGGAGGGTTTCTGTCAAACTAAAGGCTAACAGAGACCCTGAGGTTTTCTGTTCCTTGACAGAGAACCAAAGATCTTCTGTCAGGAGGTCTTCTGGTAGGGAGGCCTTCTGGTAGTTGATTATGCTAAGAACTTTACAACGGAAAATTCTAATACATAATTTCTAAAGGGGTACTCTAAAGTCCTAATTAATATAGCATCATCAAAATCTAATTACAAATATTCCTTACAATTTCCCCCTTTTTGATGATGCCAAAACCCTTTAACTATTTCCACAGAAGTGCCTTCACCATAAAAATTTAAAGTTTAGAACTTCCATTAAAATCTTGGTGGGCAACTTGGCATAGGAAAATAGTAAGAGTGCGGTACATTCAGATAGCAGATAGAATATCAAAAAGCAAACAAACAAACACAAACAGAAAGTAAGGAAAGCCAAAGATAGAGGAATTGCCTTACAAATTGTGAGGCAGAGATGTTCTTTTATTAAGGTGGATTACAAGAGTGTTGATTACATAATTGCCTTTGCAGCTTCAGCTCTTGCTTGTTCATCCAGTCCTTGTAGTCTCTTTAGTTCTGCATTCACCTCTTTTCTGATTCCAGCCAGATTTCCAGTTCTTTGGTAAGAAGCCCAGACTGGTGAGAGTTTGCAGTCTAAGTAGTTAAGAACACCTTCATGGATATCTTTTCCTGGTACTATACTGTTGTGAAACCAGAATTCTGCTTCCTCCAGAGATCCACCATGTCTGACCTTTACATGACCATCATGGTCCAAATACAGATTCTGTTGTTGAGTAGAGGTCATCTTCTGCTTCATTTCATCAAATTGTATAGCAGTCATCACCTGAGAACCTCCCAGTCTCCATTCTTTAAAGCTTAAAGCTTTCTTCAGTGGGGATGGAGGTCTAGGGATACCAGCTAGCCTTTTCTTCTGAAGGGCAGCTTCAAAGTAAGGTGTGGGATCCACACTTGGTTCAGCAGATGTTGAGGTTCTGGTGGTCCTGGGTTTTGATAGATGAGGGCCTTCTTCCCCCTTTTTGGCATCATCTAGATCACCAAGTAGAAGGGAGAGCTTCTGGAATTCTGTGGCCTGAGTAGAGGCAATCTGTTCCAGGGTTTCTGGTAAGGTCTGAGTCACAGATGTAAGACCTTCAATAAGCCCATGTTGCTTCTGAAGTGCAGACAGGATATCTTTATTACTGGCTTCTAAGAGAACCATCTTCTGGTATCTCTCTTTGTCTTGGGCAAATAGAGTCCTGGCTTGATCACGATGGACTTTGCACAGTTCCTCTATGTCCAGTAGCCGTTCCTTTGTCTTTGTATCAGCCCTTTGAAGTTCATCAATATTTGAGGAGATTGTTTCAATAGCTTTTCCCTGAGCTATCAGAGTCTGATGAAATGTGAAGAGGGTTTTATGGATACTTTCCACTTCCCTTAACAGTGTATCTGTTTTAGCAGTTGAGGAGGCCATGAAGTCGTTGAGAGATGTTGTCAGATTCTCAAAGTGATCTGAGATAAACTGCATCCCAGAGTTGAGATTATCATTCACATGAGCAAGGTGCCCATAGTGCTTGTCATTGATCTGTATCAACTTATTCATGCCATGGAGGAGTTGGCCACCAAAGTCTTCAGCTGCTTCAACAAACTTGTTGAAAGGAATTTGGTTCTCTTGTCCATCAGATGGAGGCATCTCTAGACCTCTTCCCTTAGGCAAGGGGTGATGTTCTTGGACAGATGATAGAGATTCAACAGGCAGTTCATGTTCCAGTTGAGTCAGAGGAGGGGTCTTCTGTCTCTTTGATGTGGCTTTGTAAGATTTGCTGATCATGAATCCATCCATGTCAGATGAATCTTCATAAGATGAATAGATAGGTATTCTGTTTCTTACAACCTTCTTCTTCTTCCTTAGGGAGGGATTGGAGGCAATAGAATGCCTAGAATACCCTTGTGGTGCAGAGATAGGGGATATGGATGTAGGATCAGAATCCCTAAGAAACCATTCAGGGTTTTGTTGATCTGCCGGTTGTTGTGGTGGAAGAGAGTCTTGTGGAGTTGCTCCATGTTCAGACTTGATAGGTGAAGTGGGTTTCTGTTGAGGTGGTGTTGTTGAAGAGATGATCTGTTGGGGTTGGTATTGAACAATTTGTCTATGAGAGGATGGGGGAGGGGATTGGGATCTGTTCTTTGGGGGAGAGAACGATTTGCAGGGTGAAAGAGGTGGGGATTTGGAGTTTGAGGGTTTCTGGGGTGTAGGGGTTTTCTGTGGAGAAGAGGGTTTCTGATGAGGTGAGGAGATGTTCTGTTTAGAGATGGTTTTCTGTGAGGGTGAGGGGGAATTCTGTTGAGGTTGGGGTGAAGAGATTTTAGGAGAGGGAGGGGGAGAAGGAATGGTTGTGGGAATTACCTCTAGTATGGTTTCAGTGAACAGAGATTCCCTCCATTTTTTGATGAGCTTCTCCATGACCAAGGGTAGGTCATTTGCAGTGGAGGGTTCACCTTCTCCATGTGCACTGTGTCGAAACTTGATCATTGACTCCTTCCTCTTCTTCTCAACCAACCAAGCATCAAAATCATCCATCTCATGTTCTTGAAGAGCCTTGACATGGTCTTCTGGTGATTTTCGGAACAGAGGGGCTTTTCCTTGAAGTTTCTCCTTCTTCTTCTGTAGGACAGAAAGAAGAAAATCCTTGCTTAGGCATTGTTCCACATCTTCTGTGTCAGCCCATCTGAGTACTTCTTCTTCCTCAGAGATGAAGTAAGACAAGTTCTTAAGGAGCTCAGTGAGAGGTCCCACTCTCCACTTTCTCCATGCCAGAACCCTGATGAATTCCCTATCAAGGGCAGAGAAGTTGTTCAGTAGGGGTTCTGCAGGGCTTGAAATTCTGCTATCTTCTTGGTGTTCTGGTGAAGAAACCACCAGAGGTTGATCATTTGCAGAGGCAGGAGGAGAGAAGTGTGGTTCCCCCTGAGTAGTGGCATCCTGCACCACTACTTCTTCTTCTGAGTCACTTGACTCAAAGACAATCCTCTTGCCTTGCCAAGCATTTCTGTTGGTTGGGGCAGAGGTGACATAATCCTCCAGCTTCTCCTGTGCTGCAGGTGTCAGAATCTTGGCCTTCTTTGCAACTGGTGCAGCAGAGGGGGTGCTTTCTGTAGAGATAGGGGAAGGTACCTTTCTCTTTAGGACAGATTTCTTTGCCACCATCTTGTGGACTTTGACAGGTGTGGTCTTCTCTTTGGGAACCTTCTTGACCACCTTCTTCACCAAGGACATTTCTTCTTCAGAATCAGAAGGGGTAGGAGGTTTCTGTTGCTTCTTGGTGACTTTCTTTGGCTGAACAACCTTCTGTTGTTGCCTTTCTCTGTTGAACTCAAGAGTTCTGAGCCTTTTCTGCTCTGCCTTGAGAGCAACCTTCCTGTCATTGGAGGTGTTGAGGAAGAGCAACTTGGTGTAGTCTGCCTCAATAGGGTTTCTCAGCCCTATCCTTGCCTTGAGCAAGGTTTTAGAGATTAAGAGACCATAACCCATGGGGGTTTTGAACATTCCGGTCTCCTTGTCTTTCTTCTTGATGAATTCAACAAGGGATTTGACAATTACCTGTCCCCAGTTGATGTTCATCCCATGATGAACTGCAAAGACAGCCTTTGCATTGAGTACATTCATGTCATCGGTGGAGGTGCTTTTGCTCCAGACACACCTATGCAGGATGTTCACCAACTTCTCATAGTCGCTCAGAAGTAGGTTCTTCTTCATGTACAGTTTTGGGACTCTACTCACTTCAGGTCGGCAGTAGAGTTGGACAAAGTTGTCCACAGTGACCTTGACACTGTCCAGAGTTAAGAAACCTTCAGTTTCTTCTTCCTGAGGGTCCTCCACTACGCCAAACAGGGCGTTGAGATCTTCAGGAGTGAGGGTTATGTTCTCCCCATTGACATTTGACCGAATGGTCTCCCCTTCGTATGTAGCGTTGAGATAAAACTCTGCTACGTCTCTTGTACTGTAGGACTCAAAGTGATATCCTACCACTTTGTTCAGTTGAGAGTCCTCCATTCCCTTGATGATTTTCATCATCGTTTCGTGGTTTGCAGCGAGTTCAGGGAGTGCGTAGAGGTCGCAGTTCATCCCTGTGTAGATGTTTGAAACTAGGGTGTTGATTTCCTCCTTGGTGAGGTCATTAATGTTGATGAAAGCCATTGAGCAGAGAAAAATTGCAGAGAGCTTGAGAGCTATGGAGGTTTGAGAGTTTGAGAGTAAAGAACACAGTAACGGTTTAGGTTTGCGAAAGGGGAATTTATGGGTTTGGGTTAGTGGACGCTTGGAATTATTTACGGTTCCAAGATACCAATAAATGTAAAAAGGGGCGCAGTAAATATTATGCGGCTGGATACCGTTTTAAGGGTAAAAGGGTAAAAGACCTTTAATAATTTACTAGGTCACCCGGTTTTCAGATTTTTCTAAGTCCACAACCTTCTGATAGACCGGAGGCTTTCTGTAAAGGGGGTTTCTGTTGCTGAGGTGTTCTGCCAGGGTAGAGAACAGAAGAGGTTAACAGAAGGGGTTCTGCAACAGGTATTCTGTTAACAGCAATTTAGCAACAGAGGGCCTTCCTTTTCAACTTTCCCTTGGAATCTCATCCATCATTCCCAATTCCTCTCTCAGTTTGTTGAACCTAGCCTCAGGAAGAGGCTTTGTCAGAATGTCTGCAAGCTGGTCTTCTGTTGGCACATGCTCCATGCATATGTGCTTCTTCTCAACATGATCTCTGATGAAGTGATGTCTGATCTCAATGTGCTTTGTCCTGGAATGAAGAACTGGATTCTGAGTGATAGCAATGGCACTGGTGTTGTCACACAACAGCTTGATCTCCTTTGCTTGAATTCCATAGTCCTTCAGTTGTTGCTTCATCCAGAGTAGCTGAGCACAGCAACTCCCAACTGCAATGTACTCAGCCTCAACTGTACTTGTTGAGATAGAGTTCTGCTTCTTGCTAAACCAGGAAACAAGCCTTCCTCCTAGCAATTGGCAGTGACCAGAGGTGCTCTTTCTGTCTAGTCTGCAACCTGAAAAATCTGAGTCAGAGTAACCAATTAGTTCAAAGTTACCTCCCTTTGGATACCATAGGCCTGCATTAGGATTTCCTTTGATGTATCTGATGATTCTCTTTGCAGCACTTAGATGGCTTTCTTTGGGCTTCGATTGGTATCTGGCACAGATTCCAACAAAGAATGAGATGTCTGGTCTGCTTGCAGTTAGATACAACAGAGATCCTATGATTCATCTATATGTTGTTGCATCTACATCCTTTCCTTCATCATCTGGACCAATTCCTTGTGAGGTGTTCATGGGAATCTTCACTGAGGATTTGCCTTCCACTCCAAACTTCTTGATCAGGTATCTGGTATACTTCCCTTGATTGATAAAGATCCCTTCTGGAACTTGTTTGACTTGATGTCCTAGGAAGTAACTGAGTTCTCCCATCATACTCATTTCAAATTGACTCTGCATCACTTGAGAAAATTTCTTGCACAGTTCTGGATTAGTACTACCAAATATAATATCATCAACATATATTTGTACTAACAGAATATGATTAGCAACAGAGATTTGAAATAGAGTTTTGTCAACCTTTCCTTTAGTAAACCCATGGTTCACTAGGAAAAGTGACAATGTGTCATACCAGGCTCTGGGAGCTTGCTTAAGACCATAGAGGGCCTTTTTAAGCTTGTAGACACAAGAGGAGTGAGTTGGAATGACAAAACCTGGTGGTTGTTCCACATAAACTTCTTCTTCAAGATCTCCATTTAGAAATGCACTCTTGACATCCATCTGGTAGACCTTGATGTTGTTGTAAGCAGCATAGGCTAGAAAGATTCTGATGGCTTCAAGTTTGGCAACTGGTGCAAAAGTCTCATCAAAATCAATTCCTTCTTCTTGGCAATATCCCTTGGCTACCAGCCTAGCTTTATTCCTTACAATGTTGCCATCTTCATCTGCTTTGTTCTTGAATACCCATTTGGTTCCAATGACATTCTGATGCTTTGGTCTAGGAACAAGTTCCCACACTTTGTTCCTTTCAAACTGAGTAAGCTCTTCTTGCATTCCATTGATCCAATCTGAGTCTGAAAGAGCTTCTTCAACTGTCATAGGTTCCATTTGAGATATATAGCAGGCAAGCATTGCTTCTCTTCTTGATGTGGATCTGGTTTGAACTCCACTTCTGATTTGACCAATCACTTGGTTAGGGGGATGATCTCTTAACCATGTTAGGTCAGGTTCTGTCAGCTGCTGTCTTGGTCTCTCTGGTTCCTCATCTTCAGAGTCTTCATCTTCATTCAACAGAAGGGGGTTTGGTGCAGGTGTTGGAAATGCAGGGTTGTCTGCCACCTCTTCTGTTGGTTCTGGTGTTCTGTCTTCTATGCTGACTTCTTTGAGGATCTCTGTTACCTCTTTAACAGAGATGCTTTCATCAAACTTCACATGTATAGATTCTTCAACATGTAGGGTTCTCCTGTTGAGTACTCTATAGGCTTTACTGGTGTTTGAATAGCCTATAAAGACTCCTTCATCAGCCTTCTCTTGAAAGACATTCAGATGCTCCTTTCCATTGTTAAGTATGTAGCACTTGCATCCAAATACATGAAAGTAGCTGATGTTAGGTTTTCTTCCCTTCCAGAGTTCATAAGGGGTCTTCTGGTGATTCTTGTTGATTATGCTTCTGTTCTGAGTATAGCATGCAGTATTGATTGCTTCAGCCCAATATCTCATAGGCAATCCAGATTCTGCAATCATTGTTCTTGCAGCTTCTTTTAAAGTTCTGTTCCTTCTTTCTGCTACGCCATTCTGTTGAGGGGTTCTGGCGGCAGAAAGTTGATGAAAAGTCTCATTCTGATCACAGAAGTCCTTTATGACTTGGTTGACAAATTCAGTTCCTCTGTCTGATCTGATTGTCTTCACCTTCAAGTTCTTCTCAGTCTGAAGTTGCTTTAACAGAGATGGCAACTTCTGAAGAGTTTCATTTTTCTTTGATAGAAAAACAGTCCATGTATATCCGGAGTAGTCATCAACCATGACTAGGGTATATTTCTTGCCACCAACGCTTGGAGTCTCAACAGGTCCAAATAAATCCATGTGAATCAGATTTAAAGGACTTGTAGAAAGATCTCCAACAATGGGTTTGAAGGAATTCTTCACTTGTTTGCCCTTCTGACATGCACTGCAGAGGGTCTCCTTCTTGTACACAATGTCTGGTAGCCCTTCTACAATGTGTTCTCTGGTCAGTTTGTTGATTGTTTTGAAGTTCAAATGGTTGAGCTTTTTGTGCCAGTCCCAGCTCAAATTTGAATCTCCCTTGGCTATCAGGCAAACTCCATCTTTTGCTGTGTTCCAATCAACTACATAAATGTTCTTCTTCCTTGATGCTGTCAGAACCACTTCCTTAGTTGTCTCATGCTTGACAGAACATCCTTCCTTGGAGAATTCAACTGTGTAGCCTTTGTCACAGAATTGGCTAGCACTTAGCAAGGTTAACTTCAGTCCTTTGACATATGAGACATCATCAATGATTATCTGGTTCGTGATCAGCTTTCCTCTTCCTTTTGTCTGGCCATCTTTATCATTACCTCCAAAGGTAACTCTAGGTCCTTTGCATTTCTGGAACTCTGTTAGGCAACTTCTGTCACCTGTCATGTGCTTGGAGCATCCACTATCAATAAACCATTCTTGTTCAGAGATAGCTCCAGCACACAGTTCCTGCAAGATCAAAAGAAAGGTTTAGGTACCCAAGCAATGCTGGGTCCTGGGGGGTCATGGAGTCTGGGTAGTTGGTACCATTTTGGTCTCATCAAGTGAAACCTTGGTTGGTGGTACCCATTGTCCACCTGGTAGTTATAGTAAACTGAAGTGTGATTCACTTTGGGCAGATGCTTGTGAGGGTCATGCTTCCTGTTTACATACTTTTTCATAGCTTTCTTTGTTGGAAAGAAGTCCCATATACTATCAAGAGCAGAGGGACGGTTAACCTTGGGTTTCTGAAGTTGACCAGCCAACCTCTTCTGCCTAAAGTTAACTTTCTCTTGATATTTGCCCTTCTGGTGATCATTTCTGGCACGATTGACATGAGGTTGTCTGTCAATGAACGGTCTCTTATTTTTGTTATTTTGAAAACCTTTTCTGTTGTTAGGTTTTCTGCCAGGTTCATTATTTTTCAAAAAGGGTTTCTGTTGAACCTTTATCTTTCCCTTTTCTGGTCTGACTACCTCATGAACAACCTTGGTGCCAGATACACCAACTTGACAAATGGGGCTAGAAATCAGTGGCATTATGACCTTGTCTGCCTTAGCAACTCTGGTGCTAGGCATTACAGAAGGCTCACCTGATTCTGTTGAGCCATAACCAAGACCAAAACCAGTGCCAATCTGTTGATCAAGTACAATCTTTTCCATGGAAGACTGGGCCTTCTGGTAAGCTTTGTACTTAATCTCGAGAGGCTCTATCTCTCTTATTCTCTTGAGAAGAGAAACATTTTCAGTCTCCAGTTGATCTCTTTCCTTAATTAGAAGATTGATTTTGATCTCAACCTCCTTCTTTAAGTCAAGAATTTCAGCTTTTAACTTACTGTTTTCTTGTGTTACAGAAGAATAAGTGGCTTGTATGGCCTTAAACTCTTCCCAAAATTCTGACATTGAATCAGAATCAAAAGCTAAGCCTACCGAAGAAAAACTAGATTCAGAAGTAGAGGTTACCTCATCATCAGAATGAGCCATGAGGCAAAGGTCTTCTGTCTCAGCATCAAGGCAACAGAAGGCCTCATCAGAATCTGAGTCAGAACTGGATTCTGTTTCTGACAGAGGGTCTTTCTCCAGCTGTTCTGTCACAGGTGCCTTTCTCCTTCTGGAGTTGTCTTCGTACTTCTTCTTTTCTCCATCCTGTCCTTGTTTCTTGGACACCCTTGGATGGGGACAATCAGCCTTGAAGTGACCAGGTTGTCTGCAATTGTAACAGAGAAGCCCACCACTGCTTTTTGTTGTTTTGACCTTCTGGTATGGCTTTCTGTTGAAAGATGGACTCCTTCCATCTTTGGGATTCTTTATAAACTTTTTGAATCTCCTGGCAAAGGCAGCCATATATTCGTCAGATAAAAGTACTGAAGGGTCAAAATCATTTACCTTTGATGTGCTGGCAGTGAGGGCTGTAGTGGTCCTCTCTTCTGGTACATCTTCCTTTTCTTCAGTCATTTCAAACTCATGAGCTTTGAGATCTGAAATGAGCTTATCATTGGGATAAGTCTTTACATCCTTGCTGGCTTGGATAGCAACCACCTTCATCTTCCATGCTGAGGGCAGTCCCCTCAACACCTTCAGGTTGATCTCCTTGGTGGTGAGTTCCTTGCCAAGCTCGGAGATCTCTCCAGTGAGAGTGAGGAGCCTGTCATACATCTTGGAGATGCTTTCACCAGGGAGAAGTTTGAAGTCATCAAACTTCTTGTTGAGCTCAGGAGTATCCCAGATTTCCTTTGCAGTTTTGCACTTCTTTATTCTGTTGAAGTACCTATCATCAATGGACTTGTAGAGGATGTCCTTAGCAATATTGTCCAGGTTGTACTTTCTCCTCTCTTCAATGGTCCATTCTGACTTGGCTTTACTGATCATCTGGGGTCTGGTGTTGTCAATAGCATGCTCAGGATTGACCTTCTGGAAGCTTGTGAAAGGGCCAATATCTAGAACTTCCCACATCTCATCATGCAGAGCACAGAGATGTGCTTTCATCCGGATCCTCCAGTCATCAAACATAAGATCTGAAAACATAAGATTCTTGGACAAGGAGTGATCCATTATATCAGATAGAAATGAGGTCAAACAGAAAAACAAGTGGATCTTTGTTCAGCAAATAACCTAAGAGATTATTAGAACAAGGAGGCTCTGATACCACTTGTTGGTCCCGGTTGTACTGGATACAGTCTAGAGGGGGGGTGAATAGACTGTATTGGTTTTTAGCTTTTTAAACTAAGTACCAGATTTTACAGAATAGCCTGTTCTGTTGACAGAACAGACTGGCAGCGGATGGGGTTCTGGTAGGGAGTTCTGTTGATTTAGCCTCAGAGAAGCAAAGGCAGTAGGCCTTCTGTTAACTCGTAGGACAAGTTCTGCTGAACACAGATACCAAGTCTAAGGAGTTAGACAGTTCTATCTAAGAGCAAATATTAAAGCAGTAAGTAAACGACACCAGGGATTTTTATAGTGGTTCAAGGAACAACTCGTTCCTCTAATCCACTGTTCCACTAAGCTTGTAAAAACGACCGTTTACAACGCCTTAGTCCTAGCACTTAAGAAGCTCTCCACGTCTTCTTCAAGCCTAGATGTCTCCTGGGATGCACTGCCTGGCTTCCTTTAAGACTGGTCCTTTCACTGAGCTTCCTGGAAGTATCACCACTTCACTACTCCAATTACTTGGACGTCCTTCTTGTAGCAAGAAGAGTTTCTGTTGAAACAGGGGTTCCTCCAACTAGCTTCGTTACAAAAGATTTGTATGTGATGAGCTTGAAGAGTTGAAGAACACTTGGAACTTTGCTTGAGTTGGAAAAGGTATTTTTCCAACTTCTGCCTTCTCTTGTAGAAGATGATGAATTTGAATCTCAAGGAGGCTTTTTGCTTTTAAGCGTTTGAATTTCTTGTATGAAGAGTGGTAGCAATGGTTAGCAAAAATTGCAAAGTTATTTGATTGTTCTTTGTAGTGTATCTTTTATACTGAGGTTGTCTTCCCGTTGGAGGAGTAGGAGGACAACTGCATTTAATGCGCGAGCAGTTGACTTGACCAGTAGGACCCGGTAAAGTTGGCGGGTTACTATTTTGGGATAAAGTAATCCTGACATTGCGGCCAATCATCTGCAATTACTCCACGGAGCATGGGGAGCATTAAATGAGCATTTAATGCGAACACTGTATCTTTTCCGTTCAATACTCCTAGCCGTTGAAGGAATCTTTCAGTTGATTTCCCGGCTTTGTGGAATTCTTCCAAGTGTCAGGCCTTCTGGTGTCTTTAGCAGAGAACTGATCAGAGAAGGTCTTGAGCACTTCTGTTGATAATAGCTTACAGAGAACCAGGAGGGTTTCTGTCAAACTAAAGGCTAACAGAGACCCTGAGGTTTTCTGTTCCTTGACAGAGAACCAAAGATCTTCTGTCAGGAGGTCTTCTGGTAGGGAGGCCTTCTGGTAGTTGATTATGCTAAGAACTTTACAACGGAAAATTAATACATAATTTCTAAAGGGGTACTCTAAAGTCCTAATTAATATAGCATCATCAAAATCTAATTACAAATATTCCTTACACCGTAGGTCTGATTGTAGTAGCTCTGCCTCTCCAAATACATCGTGTCAACTTGCTCCACTCCGGGGCTGCCGAGTGTGCCATAATATTGTGATGCGTGTTCGGGTTGGATTTTGATGGTTTTCCTAGCTTCAAGGTGTTACAAGTCTCAATTTTAGCTCAAATTGCAATTATCAGGCGTTGGGTCGAGTTTCTTTTCATTTGGAGTTGAATTGAAAAAGTTAGAGTCTGGCAATCAGCGCTTGCGAGGCATTCAGGAAGGATTTGAAGGCATTCGAAGAAGATTTGAGAGTTTTGGAGGTTATCGGGAGATTCACGACGAAATTCTGATGAAGAACGAGTATTTGGATTGACCTCGTACATCCGGGAGTGTTTGGAACAAGAAAACGAAGAAAAAGTGAAGAATAAGGTCACGCATAGTCGTGCCCGGCGTTAGGCACGCCGTGCGTGCCTAGGAATGAAGCGGATGAGCGAC
Organism: Cuscuta europaea; assembly: GCA_945859875.1. Lineage (NCBI taxonomy): Eukaryota > Viridiplantae > Streptophyta > Magnoliopsida > Solanales > Convolvulaceae > Cuscuta > Cuscuta europaea. The sequence goes on from CAMAPE010000009.1 coordinate 10,115,988, forward strand.
TGGAACCCAGACACGATCGTTCCTGGCAGGCAGGCACGTCGTGCCTGAAGAGAAACGAGGAACAAGGTACTGGAGGCCAGGCACGGTCGTGCCTGGCAGTTAGGCACGCTGTGCCTGGACGCGTTTAAACAGGATGCTTCCGCAGGCATGGTCGTGCTTGGCGCCGTGCCTGACCCCGTTTTGTCCTATTTCTACCCAAATTCCACCCTTTCCTTTAAATAACACCCCCATAACCCTAATGAGGGGGGATGGACTTTAGACAGCTGATTAAGGACGAAAATTGGAGAGCTTCTCAGCCAGGTTTTTCAATTCCTTAACATTCTTTGTAAGTTCCTACTTTTTGATTAATGACAATTAATTCTATCCTTCCCAATTCCGTTGATTCTTCAATTATGAATTGCGAGTAGTTTTAATTAGGGATTTGGGGTTGATGAAATGGTTTATCATGATGAATGGCTAGTTTCGTGAAGGTTTGATTACATGAATGTCGTTTAATGTGTGTTTGAATAATTTAACTGTTATCTTTTGTAATATGGAACCGTGACTAGAATTACAATTGCACATAGAATAAATTAAGAGAGATCTAGTTTATTATAGGACACATTCACACACACTTAATCGTTCGCTAAGAGATTAGTAGCGATTAAGGGGCCGTAAGCTCGCTCGTCTTGGCAATAATTTAGGATCCTGTTGCATGAGAGATCTGCCTGGTCCCCTAAATTATTGTACTCTACGCCGCGAGAGCGGTAAGAACCTAGTATTGATTAGCTAGGCTCAATTAAATTAAATTCATGTAATTAGGCCTGATCTGCCAGAAATCTGATTACCCCGGAATCAATCCATGTTCCCTTCGTCGTTAATTAAGAAGAACCCAAATCTTTACTTTTATTCGCTCATTCGCATTAGTTTAATTTCAATTCAACCAATCAATCTCGCACGACACATTTATTTTATTTTATTTCTTTTTAATTGCTGAATTTAGTTAATCTTTAATTCCCTTTTGGTCCGTCCCTGTGGAGACGATACTCGTACTTTCACCACTATTCTACAATCTTTTTAAGTGCGAGAAAAGTCACATCAGTTTTTGGCGCAGTTGCCGGGGACGGTGTCGGTTTTAAGGGTTAATTAATTTCAACGAGATTTTTTTAGTTAGTTTTCTTTTTGTTTTCCGTAGGATTTTTCTGTGCTAACCTTTCAGGTATTTTTTGTAAGAGACATGAGATGAACCCATTCAGCCAAATTCCAAGAGGAATTTCTTACCCTCAAACCTTCATGGAATATTCATCATATACGCGAGACCCTCCTTACATTCCCCCTCAATATTATACTCCTCGCCATTATTACTCTCCTTCACCACAAAATATTCCATCTTCCTATTCTTACCCTCCTCCAAATACGCAACATTCCCAGTACCATTCCCCTCATTATTCTCCTCATCAAAATTACTCTCCTGCACCACAAAATTATTGAAGCCCTTATTCATACCCTCCAACCATGCAACCTTGTCTGCCTAAGAATAACTTTTGTTCGTACTGTGGAGGGTGTCACCATATATCTTTTTGCCCCGTTAAACCACCTTATGACCATCCTTACTGGGCAACTGCATACCCCACTTCTTCCTCCCCACAATATATAAACACAAAAAGCTCAACCATTCCTACATCCTTTTCAAGTAATGAGCTACAGAATGAGTGTAAGAATACACTTTCAGAAACTTTTTCTGAGTACCTAAAGTATATAAGGGAGAGCTCTTTAGCCATGGAGCAGAGCACTTAAAACATCATGACGCATATAAATACCATAAGGAGCCATCTGGTAGAAGACCAATCCGAGTAGACCAAGAGGGATGATCACATGAGCGAGTCAGACTATGATGGTGGGAATATGATGGATGATACACCTCCTGATGCATTTGAAGACCCTCCTATGTATGAAGATGAAGAAGAAGATAATAGTGTCAAGTTGTTTTTCGAAGAATACAGGAAAAAGTTTGAAACAGTACACGCCGTAACTGATAAAGTCACAAATCAATGTGATTCTCATACAGAATCCCCCCCCCCCCCCAGTCATTTGATTTACCATTAGTCTCAACACCTGAGGAGGGCAAGGAGAAGATCAGTCATGATGATGGAGCTACTGAGGTAGGTTTGAGTATTGAAGAGGAGTTGGGAAAAGATGATTACATGCTCCAAGAGGGTGGAGGCGAGGTAGATGATGTCCATAATGAAGAAGTCTTGCTCCACAAGCAAGAATTCCCCTCTTGTACACATGCACCGATCTACTCTCACGTGATTTCAGATTCGGATGTCTTTGATTCACTCCTTGATGTTGATATTTCTTTATATGTGGAGAATGACAACATCATCCGGGAAGATATTGATAAGAACTATGTTAACGAGAATTGGGATGCCTTCATGGGAGTGATACAGAGTCCATAAGAGAGGTTGTGAATTTTCATTATATTTGTGAGGAAGATGAAGACTTTTCTATGGATCAGTTCGATTATGATGTTGCTCCTAATCCTTGCTTTGAAACATCTCTTGAGCTTCCAGTGACACCTAGAGTAATCAAAGTTTACACTTATGTTCTTTGTCCGCCCGAAGAGGATGAGAGTTTCATACTTCACTTCTGTGCTGATGAAAGTAATGAAGACCATGTGCTGTGTACGTGTACTCGAGAATTTAAAGGTCTGCGACACCTAATGGCATTTGTTGAGAGGAAGCTGGAGACGTTGATTATTAGTGCACCACTGCAGTCTTTGCTATTTGAGAGCCTATGGGGTAGTTGCGTCGGGAAAACGACGTTAAAAATAGCGCTTCTCGGAGGCAACCCGAGCTTACTTCTGCATTTGTTGTTATTTTGTTTGTTTTGTGTGTTTTGTGTGTTTTATTTTTGCAGCTCAGGGTCTTGCTTTGGGGATGATGTGCCGAGGATCACTTAGACTCAGTTTAGTTCTGCACCGACCAGCGCCCTTGGGAAGTTTATGTGACTCTTATAATCGCCTATTTGTAATGTTGACTTGAGTTAAGATTAAAGCACGCGTGACCCTTTCCTCTTTACCCCCTTGTGCATAGTGCATATTTGGTCATCGAGGGCGATGCCAAAGTTTAAGTGTGGGGGAACGAATTGGGCATTCGGGCAATAGTTGTTACATGTTATTTTTAGAGTTAGCATGCGCAGGTGTTAGTTGTATATTCATAGGAAATTCATGTCAAATTTTTGAAAATTTTTCTTTAAACTGTGTCTTTGTGAGCTGGCTAACGATTGACTGTGCTTTTAGGACACCCTTGAAGTGTTTAGGCTTAAATTGCTTGCAATATAATCTAATTGTTGAAAGGATGAAGGCATTAGTCACCCATTTAATTCATAATTTTTCCATCTCATCTGAAAAAGTCCTTTAGGAAACGCCACTTTGAGCCTGACCATTTTGTTCCTTACCCAATCAATTGAGCTCCATAACCAAATGGCCTGTGTTCCTTACCCGTGAATATTTATGACTTAGCCTTGGCATTTAGGGAACTAGGGGATTAATTTGTTAAGTTTAGGGAATTTGTGTAGGAACCATTTTTGGCACTGTTCCTATGCCCCAAAGTGGGGTAAGAGCAGTCACTTTTTAGGAATTTGATACTTTCGAGAATTGCATTGTAGGCATGGATTCACATTAATAAATGAACTTTAATTGCTATTTTTCCTTGGTGAGGCCGAGATTAGAATGATGTAATGTCTAGTAAGAATCCGAAAGGTGAAAAATTAATATAGCTAGACCTCATACCTTGCGAAAAAGAGAATGGGAGCCCGGGTCAAAAAGCGTAAGTGTTTTGCACAATAAGATTAAACCATGGGTATCTTTCGAAAGAAATGGCGTTCTCGTGCCAACATGACAAGGAAAACTACACTTAATTAATGAACTTGGAGGCTTTAGCAAATATAGCTTTAGTCCTCCGTGTACTTCAAGTATACGTCAAAGCACCAATGTGTCGCGGCGGTTTAGCTTAGTTGTACACTATGTCTGCTCTTTGCATAAGTTTAGATGATTGTTCCTAAAATTTTGTCCTTCTGAGTTCCTTGTTCCTAAGAATAGCCCTGAAGTTCCTGAATGCATCAAGTCTTTGTTAGAATATTCCAATCTATCAAAAGAAAGGGACTGTCTTTTACCATTCACCATCACTTTCACAAGTCCTTCTGATCAATAATTAGTTTATTTGTGTTATGTTGTCATTACTTCGAGGATGTTGTGAGTACTTCGTCAAATAGTTTAGCTTGAGTACAAAGATGTAGTTTAGGGAAGAATTTTCTTGATTTAGATTGTCTGTTCTGTGAATAGCCTATTAACTACGTGTGCATGCTAACTGTTTTAAATTCCATGTGGTGATTATCGTAAGTCCCGTTGTTCGATTTGCTTGAGGACAAGCAAAAGCTTAAGTGTGGGGGAGTCTAATAAGTCTGTATTTAGACACGCATTTGATGCATGTTCGGGTTGGATTTTAATGGTTTTCTTAGCTTTAAGGTGTTGCAAGTCTCAATTTTAGCTCAAGTTGCGATTATCAGACATTGGGTCGAGTTTCTTTGCATTTGGAGTTGAATTGAAGAAGTTAGAGTCTGGCAATCAGCGCTTGAGAGGCATTCGGGAAGGATTTGAAGGCATTTGAAGAATATTTGAGATATTTGGAGGTCATCGGGAGATTCACGATGAAATTCTGATGAAGAACGAGTATTTGGATTGACCTCGTACATCCGGGAGTGTTTGGAACAAGAAAACGAAGAAAAAGTGAAGAATAAGGTCACGCACGGTCGTGCCCGGCGTTAGGCACGCCGTGCGTGCCTAGGAATGAAGCGGATGAGCTACTGGAACCCAGGCACGGTCGTGCCTAGCAGGCAGGCACGCCGTGCCTGAAGAGAAACGAGGAACAAGGTACTTGACGTGCACTTTGTCGTGAGGTGCACTCAAATAATTTATCAATACACCACTAATACGTAGTATAGTGAAGTAAGGTTCGTATCCGCAGGGAAAGGAATACTTTTCTTTTATAATAGTAGTATCAAGGGGGGGTTTAGATTTGTTTGATTTAAATATACTAAGATGAACAACCTATATGGGTTTGATTAATAGATGTGGAGGTTTGGTTTTGCTTTTATCCACTTAATGAAATGTTCATCGATCCCGGTTATATCTTTAACTATCTTCCTCTCGAATACTCAATCGAGGAGCATATCCAGTTCATCGAGGGTAGTTATTAATAACGAGATGCGTTCATTAATAAAACTTACTATCGATTCAACATAGAACAAGCGTCGTATATTAACTTGATAGTAGCAATAAACTTAAGATGAAAACGATTGAGATTGATAACCTCAACACAAGTGGTTTATTGGTTTAATCAATATAATTAATTCCCCTTGGCATATTAACCATGAGATGCATGCATTAATATTCCAAGTTTACAACCGTTGAAAGAACCGGATTAATAACAAGTGTATTAACCGATTGATTCTAGTAATAATTAATATTAGAAACAAAACTAGTTGATACTTTAATTAATGTTTAAAATATTAACATGAAATATGAATAGGAATTAATTAATACTCAAGGAAGAATATTAAAGAATATGAATCCTACTATGATTAATATCAAGATGTTAACTAATTGTCATCTTAGTAACACTCCCCAATATTAACATAGAGGAAGAAATAGCTATTACTATAACCAATGTCAAGATGTTAACTAATTGTCATCTTAGTAACTGTTTGTCCCTGTTTATACGAGTTACAGCAATAGAGATTTATATATCAAAGATAGAGAAGCAGAAAGATATACGCTAAGATCCTTAAACTCGTCTTTGATATATCGTGAACTTTACAAACACAAGGATGAGCTCTAAGGCTGATAAGATCGATATACAAAGTTAACGCAAACCTAACCCTAAAGCGCCTTTTTATATGCGCAGGTTTAGGTTTGCGTAAAGGCTTTCAGCCTGATATGGGCCTGACACATTTGCCCCATATCTTTTATACCCTAATAAATTCACACATTAAATACAAAGGATATAATAAAAGCTAATCTATTACAAAACAAATGACAAACTTGATTCACAATAAAATGATCTTCAACAGTAACACTCCCCAACTTTGATATATAAATAGTATTTGAAAGGAAGAATTAATATTCAAGGAAGAAGATTAAAGAAAATAACTCACAACTTACAAATTCATTAAGCTTCAAAGTAGCAAAACCAAGATGGAAGAGTTTAGCTCCACATTTGGAGACTAAACATGATGAAAAATATAGAGAAAGAACTATTCTATACTAAGCTTAGATGTACAAAGGAATTGAATGATCATTTGTGAAGGAAAGGGGGTGTATTTATAGGCTTTTGGGATGGGATTCGGGTAATGGGGCTCCTCTACTGCTTCTCTGTAGCGGAGTTTAGGGAGGTCTTAGTTGGGTAGGAGGAAGTATCTGAGAGGCTTGGGGTGTATGAGCCAGTTGTACATATTTTTTGGTCTTTCTCCACCATAAACTGTGTGGGAAAAGGCTATACATCCCGAGTGGCCCAACCAAGAGATGTTCATCAAACAGTAGTCGGGTATAGGAGAGTTATCCGTATACCCGAACTTGGTGGCTAAGTGCATAATCACCCCACCCACAACAATGGCGCCCTTGGCTACGCTTTCCTGTTTTAGATGTGCCCACATAAGATTGCACAGATTGAAATTCACGTGAACACGGAATAGGGCCACAGACATTAGGCATACATCCCCCATCCTAGTGTGATGGTTGTTGGGACGTCCAAGCAAGCAATTGGCAAGGAATTTCAAGAATAAGCGGAGGACGGGATGTTGGACACGACTAATATACAGTTGGGAGGAGCTAAATTTAGTCTCCCCGGTCATCTTTGTCCACAGGGTATGACCGAAAGCGGTATTATCGGATATGGATTTTTGGTAGGGGACCGGAATACCAAAATGTTCGGCGAACTCAAGTTTCGTTATGGAGTGGTTATGGTTAAACAGACGGAACTTGAGTTTATCATCCCTAAAATCAGCTTCATCGGTCTCAAATTGCACCGAACTCATGAATTCATAGATTATTTTTTCATTGGAGTGATATTGCATTTTGAATATACTATCCATGCTTAACTCATGAAAAAATTTCCTAGTGCTCTTATACACTCCTAACTCATTGAGGGCATCATGGCATAAAAAACGGGAGGGTTTTACTTACCTTTCAATTGTGGAGATGAAGCGGGTTCGGTGTTCGTTGTCGGCGAAGATGATGTCCTCGTGGTTTGGGATGGATGCCCTAGTGTTGGAGATCTGCCCTTTTTCCTTCCTTGGTGCCATTTTTGGGTGATTTTGAGCTTGAAATCCGAAAATTTGAAAGTTGGGGTAGGGTTTTTCGGACCTCTTAAAAGTGTGGGAAAGTTGGATTGGTGGGTATGGGTGTGTAGAGGAAGATGAGGGGAGTATTTTGGTGTTGGAATGGGGTGATTTGGTGAAGAAATGGAGAAGATATGGTAGAGAGAAGTGTTAAAATGGAGGTTGGGGGAGAGGGGTTCGAATTTGGGTTTGGAATTTGGGGAAGATGAAGTGTTTGGGGCGGATTTGGGGTTAAAACGCCCGTATACCCGATCGAGTATATGTTGTTACTCGGTCGGGTATGGCTGGAAACTGGGATTTTTGAGCAGTCTGCCTCCGGTACTCGATCGGGTATAGGTTGTTACCCGGTCGAGTATGGCTGGAAACCAAAATTGTTGAGTAGTCTGCCTCTGGTACTCGATCGGGTATAATACAATACTCGATCGGGTATGTGTCCTTTTCCACGTTTTGAGGCCTATACTCGATCGAGTGTGGGAATCAGCTTTCTTCAACCTTTACCTTTCCGTACATACCCGACCGGGTGTGTAGTGATACCCGATCGGGTATCCCTTGTTTTTCAATTTTAGAGCCATGTACTAGATCAAATGTGGGCATCAGTTTCCCTTGAACTTCGACTTTCTGTACATACTCGACCGGGTATATAGTGATACCCGATCGAGTATGCATGCTTTCTTTCAAAATTGGATACTTCTTCGATCGAGTAATGCCCGGTTCCCCTTCTTTTGGCCATACCCGACCGAGTATAAGGTGGTACTCGATCGGGTATGTCCCCAGATGCTCTAAACCATGCATTTTTTTTTTCAAAACCTGTGATTAGTGCCCTCTCTCTCAAACTCGCAAAAATAGAACTGAAATTTTGACAGGGGAATTAACAACAAAATAAAACGTACCTTGCTTGGGTTGCCTCCCAAGAAGCGCCTTAGTTAACGTCGCGGCACGACGCCATGGTTGTGTTCATTCTTCAAAGATTGGATCGATGAGATCCATGCATTCAACGCTTTCTTTTGGGAAACCTTCAAGGAACGGTTTGAGTTGATGTCCGTTAACCTTGAGGATTTTTCTGGTGTCGAGGCTTTTTATTTCAACTGCTCCATGGGTGTAGACTTTGACCACCTCGAATGGTCCTTCCCATCGTGATCTCAATTTCCCGGGGAAAAGGCGAAGTCGTGAGAGAAAAAGAAGGACTTTGTCTCCAACTTGGAAATCCTTTCTTATTATCATTTTATCATGCCATACCTTCGCCTTCTTCTTGTAGATGGCGGCATTCTCATAGGACTCCAATCGAAGCTCCTCTAGTTCTGGGAGCTGCAGCCTCCTTTTCTCTCCCGCTTTTGCTATGTCGAGATTGAATGTTTTTACTGCCCAATAAGACTTGTGTTCTAGTTCGACCGGAAGATGACAGGCCTTACCGAACACGAGTCTATAGGGTGACATTCCAATTGGGGTTTTGAAAGCGGTTCTGTATGCCCATAAGGCATCATCCATGCGTAGGCTCCAGCCTTTACGGTTTGGATTCACTGTCTTTTGAAGTATAGACTTCAGCTCTCTGTTTGATACCTCGGCTTGACCGTTTGTCTCGGGGTGGTAGGCGGTGGAGAGTTTATGTGTGACGCCATATTTTTTCAACAAGGGACTCACAGTTTTGTTGTAGAAGTGAGTGCCTCTATCGCTTATCAAGATGCGTGGGACTCCAAATCTTGAGAAGATGCGGGTTTTGAGGAATTCAGTCACCACTTTGGCATCGTCGGTCTTTGTGGCTTTTGCTTCCACCCACTTGGATACGTAGTCTACCGCTAAGAGAATATATAGATTTCCATGGGAATTAGGAAAAGGTCCCATGAAATCTATTCCCCACACGTCAAAGATCTCCACGTAGAGCATAGGAACTTGTGGCATCTCATGTTTTCGAGAGATGTTGCCCATGCGTTGGCAATTATCACAAGATTGACAATAGACATGGGCATCTCGAAATAAGTTTGGCCACCAAAAACCGCATTCAAGTACTTTCATGGGTGTTCGTTTCCCTCCAAAGTGGCCACCACATGCATGTGAGTGACAAAAAGCAAGAATGGATGCAATTTCTGTTTCGGGAATGCACCTTTGAATGACTTGATCTTTGCAATGTTTCCATAAGTATGGTTCATCCCATACGTATTGCTTTGCATCGTGCTGGAGTTTCTCTCTTTGAGCTTTAGAGAAGCTTGGTGGAAACCTGTTTAGAACAAGGAAATTAACAATATGAGCGTACCAAGGACGAATTTCCTTAAGAGAGAAGAGGGTCTCATCGGGAAATTCTCCTCGGATATCATCTTTGACATGATTGTTTCTGTCATCAAGGACCAAACGGCTCAAGTGATCGGCCACCAAGTTCTCCATGCCTTGCTTGTCCTTGATCTCAACATCAAACTCGCTCAGGAGTAGTATCCATCGAATCAGCCGCGGTTTGGCCTCCTTCTTTGTCATCAAGAACCTAATAGCCGCATGATCGGTGTAAATGATCACCTTGGTACCAAGTAAATATAACCTGAATTTTTCAAGCGCATAAACGATGGCCAACATTTCTTTTTCGGTGGTGGCGTAGTTGCGTTGGGCATCATTGAGTGTGGTGGAGGCATAATAGATCACATGAGATTCTCTTCCCACCTTTTGGCCCAAAACGGTCCCGACCGCATAGTCACTAGCATCACACATGATCTCAAAGGGAAGAGACCAATCCGGGGCTTGGATAATAGGTGCGGTTACTAGCTTCTCCTTCAAAGTATTGAAGGCCTTCTTGCAGTCCTCGGAAAAAATGAACTCCACCTCCTTTTGCAAAAGTGTGCATAAAGGAGATGCAATCTTTGAGAAATCTTTGATAAACCTCCGATAGAAACCTGCATGTCCAAGAAATGATCGTATCTCCTTAACGGTAGTAGGATAAGGTAGTGATTGGATGACTTCCACCTTTGCATTGTCCACCTCGATCCTATTGGACGAGATCACATGGCCTAGGACAATTCCTTCTTCCACCATAAAATGACATTTTTCAGAGTTTAGAACAAGATTTGATTCTAGACAACTTTTCAAAACAAGAGATAGATGGAGTAGGCATGAATCAAATGAGTCTCCATGGATTGTAAAATCATCCATAAAGACTTCCATAAATAGCTCAACATATTCAGAGAATATGCTCATCATGCATCGTTGGAATGTGGTCGGGGCATTGCAAAGTCCGAATGGCATACGTCGGTATGCAAAGGTGCCAAATGGACAAGTGAAAGTGGTCTTCTCTTGATCTTCAGGGGCTATAGGCACTTGAAAATACCCGGAGTAGCCATCAAGAAAACAATAGAACTTATGCCCGGTCAGTCTCTCAAGCATTTGGTCAATGAAGGGTAAAGGAAAGAAATCCTTTCTAGTTACCGCATTGAGTCTACGGTAGTCTATACATACCCTCCATCCGTTTTGAATTCGGGTGGGCATAAGTTCTCCATGTTTGTTTTCCACCACCGTGACTCCGGTCTTCTTCGAAACCACTTGGGTTGGACTAACCCACTTGCTGTCGGAAATGGGGAATATTATCCCCATTTGGAGTAACTTGATCACCTCCTTTTTGACCACCTCCATCATAGGTGGGTTTAGTCTTCGTTGTGGCTGTCGCACCGGCTTGGCTTCGTCCTCCATTAAGATGTGATGCATGCATGTAGATGGACTAATGCCTTTGATGTCGGCTATAGTCCATCCAATTGCTAGTTTATGCTCCTTGAGCACTGCTATCAATTTGCCTTCTTGCTCCACGGTCAATTTGTTTGAGATTATGACCGGTAGTGTTTCGTTTTCCCCCAAGAACACATATTTCAAGTGGTTTGGGAGTGGTTTCATTTCAACCTCTAGTGCCGGCAAAACTGAAGGTAAAGGCTTTTCTTCGGGGATGGTTAGTGGAAATGCCCTCGACCTCGGTGGCATAAGTGGGAGTTGGAAGTGAGTATCCAATTCCACTATCATAACTTGTGTATTGGGAGTCAAGGCAAGTTCTGAAGAGTTTTCCCCGAAGTCATTCTCAAGTATACTCAACAATTCGTCCTCTCCATTAATTTCAAAAGTATTTTGTACAAGAGGGTCAACAATATCAATGGCAAATAAAGAATGGTTTTCATTTGGATATTTCATGGAGTCATAAATGTTGAATTCAACTTTATCTCCATCAAATTCCATTGTTAAAGAGCCGATAAATACGTCAATCTTTGCTCTAGTGGTTTTTAAAAATGGCCTTCCTAAGAGGATAGGAACTGCATTCTTATCATTCTCCATTTCCAAAACATAAAAGTCAGCGGGGAAAATCAAATTGTCAACCATAACTAGTACGTCTTCGACAATACCTTTAGGGTAGGCATTTGATCTATCCGCAAGTTGAATGACTACTCCGGTTTCATTTAGAGGGCCAATCTCAAGCGATTTGTATAAAGAGTAAGGAATGACATTAATTGATGCTCCTAAATCGAGCATGGCTTTTGAAAACGTAGTTCCTCCCAACATGCAAGGTATAGTGAACATGCCCGGATCATTGTATTTCTTTGGGAGTTTCTTTTGAAAAACTGCCGAAACACATTCACTAACTTGGACTTTTTGTTTTCCATTGATTCTATGTTTTCTTTTTATTGTACATAGTTCTTTGAAAATTTTTGCAAATCTAGGTACACCCTTGATCAAGTTAAGGAGAGGAATATTTACCTCACATTTGGAGAATGTCTCATAGATGTCCTTGTCCTTCTCCAGCTTTCGCGTTTCCCTTAGAGCTTCGGGAAAGGGTGCTTCAATCTCGGGGATGACTGGTGGTGGGGTTGAGATTTGAACTTCCGCCTCCGGTTGAGTTACTTCCACCAGCTCCTCTTCTTCCTCCTCTTCACCAATGTGGCTCTTTTCCTTCTCCTTGGCAATAACCAACTCCTTGTCACTCCTTAATGTGACTGCATGGGCTTGTTGCCTAGGGTTCGGCTCCGTTTGAGATGGTAGCCTTGCCGAATCCTTAGCTTCAAGCCTACTCACGGCATTTGAAATTTGGCTGATTTGGCTTTCCATGTTGTGGATGCTGGATTTTGTTGTTTCTTGGAATTGGACCACACTTTGTTGCATCGTTGCCATATTCATGGCAAGTGATCGAATCATGTCTTCGGTGGACATGTTCGAGTTTGAAGTTTGGCCTTGTTGTTTATATTGTTGAGGGGGAAGATTTGATGGTTGAGGAGGTTGAGAGTTTCCGTACCTTAAATTAGGATGATCCCTCCATCCCGGATAATAGGTGTTGCTTTGAGGGTTATACCTCTTTTGATTTTGAAACCCCAAAGCATTGACTTGTTCGGAGTTCTCCTCTTGTAGTGTTGGGAAAGAGTCGGTGGGGTGCCCTTGTGTCGAGCATATGCCGCAGACCTTGACTTCTTGAGTTTTTGGATTTAAGAGAAAATCTTTAACCAAAGAAGTCAAGCTGGCTACTTGACTTTCCAACGAGTTGTTGGATTCTGCCGCCATAACTCGTTTTGATGACCGCCGATCATAGTGCCTACAATTCTCGGCCAACTCCGAGATAAGGTTTATAGCTTGAGAAGGAGTCTTGTTGACAATCCCCCCTCCACATGCGGCATTTATCATCCGCCTATCTTCATTGCAAAGACCATCATAGAAGTATACGATGAGGTATTGCTCCGAATAGCCATAATATGGACAGCTTGCACATAGTTTCTTGAATCGTTCCCAATATTCGTAGAACGATTCATCATCCTTTTGCTCCACGTTGCTAATTTGCTTTTTTAGAGAGGAGGAGACAGAGGCAGGGTAATACCTTTCCAGGAACGCTTTCTTCATGGCCGCCCATGTACCTATACTTCCTGAAGGAAGATAGAATAGCCAATCCTTTGCGGTATCCTTTAGAGAAAATGGAAACGCCCGCAGTTTGATCTGTTCTTCTGTCACACCGTTTGGACACATGCCTGTGCAAACGACGTGGAACTCCGAGAGGTGTTTGTTCGTATCCTCTCCCCTCAGGCCATGGAAGGATGGCAGCAGATGAATGAGCCCAGATTTTAGTTCAAACGTATTACCCTCGTCAAGTGTAGGGAAGGTAATACACAGTGGTTGTTGATTCAAGTTTGGAGTTGTGAGCTCCCTCAGCGTTCTTGTTTCAAGAGCCATAGTGATTGGCTCTTCGGTGTCGCTAGAATGAGAACTAGCACTTGATGATTCCTCTAAAGAAGTATTCGGAAATAAATTCCTAAACCTCTCGAAGGCTTGTTCTGTTTCGGGCTTTGTTTGGTAGGTGATTTGGTTTATAGATCGGTGTTTAACCATATACTCAAAGCTCAGAAATAGAAAAATAAACACTCTTTATATTTTGGTTTAATATTTTTTTGATTTTTCTTGAAATGAAATAAAAGAAAAATTAATTGCCTTTCCCCGGCAACGGCGCCAAATTTGACGTGCACTTTGTCGTGAGCTGCACTCAAAATAATTTATCAATACAACACTAATACGTAGTATAGTGAAGTAAGGTTCGTATCCACAGGGAAAGGAATACTTTTCTTTTATAATAGTAGTATCAAGGGGGGTTTAGATTTGTTTGATTTAAATATACTAAGATGAACAACCTATATGGGTTTGATTAATAGATGTGGAGGGTTGGTTTTGCTTTTATCCACTTAATGAAATGTTCGTCGATCCTGGTTATATCTTTAACTATCTTCCTCTCGAATAATCAATTGAGGAGCATATCCAGTTCATCGAGGGTAGTTATTAATAACGAGATGCGTTCATTAATAAAACTTACTATCGAGTCAACATAGAACAAGCGCCGTATATTAACTTGATAGTAGCAATAAACTTAAGATGAAAACGATTGAGATTGATAACCTCAACACAAGCGGTTTATTGATTTAATCAATATAATTAATTCCACTTGGCATATTAACCATGAGATGCATGCATTAATATTCCAAGCTTACTACCATTGAAAGAACCGGATTAATAACAAGCGTATTAACCGATTGATTCTAGTAATAATTAATATGACAAACAAAACTAGTTGATACTTTAAGTAATGTTTAAAATATTAACATGAAATATGAATAGGAATTAATTAATACTCAAGGAAGTATATTAAAGAATATGAATCCTACTATGATTAATATCAAGATGTTAACTAATTGTCATCTTAGTAACACTCCCCAATATTAACATAGAGGAAGAAATAGCTATTACTATAACCAATGTCAAGATGTTAACTAATTGTCATCTTAGTAACACTCCCCAACTTTGATATAGAAATAGTATTTGAAAGGAAGAATTAATATTCAAGGAAGAAGATTAAAGAAAATAACTCACAACCTACAAATTCATTAAGCTTCAAAGTAGCAAAACCAAGATGGAAGAGTTTAGCTCCTCATTTGGAGACTAAACATGATGAAAAATATAAAGAAAGAACTATTCTATACTGAGCTTAGATGTACAAAGGAATTGGATGATCATTTGTGAAGGAAAGGGGGTGTATTTATAGGCTTTTGGGATGGGATTCGGGTACTCGGTCGGGTATATACATGGTACCCGATCGAGTATGTGTGTAATACCTGATTCGAGGTATACTCGATCGGTTTCAGGCTATTTTCCACAGGTATACCCGATCGGGTATATGTTTATACCTGGTCGAGTATGCTTAGAAAGTAGTATTCAAGCCATACTCGACCGATCTTCGTTTAAAACTCAAAGGCATACCCGATCGGGTATGTCGGTCTACCCTATCGGGTATAGACATTTAATCGTGGCCGAAATCCTCCCGGAATGTTCCCTTGTCTTCGGATCTGATCCGATTTGAAGTTTCAACCTAATACCCGATCGAGTATAGACCAAAATTCAGGATCCTTCTTTTGTCTTCAAATTATGCGCTTTCCTTCTACTTTTTGGGTTCATCAACTGTACTTTGAGTGATCAAGACCTGTTTGAGCTCAGAATATACCTAATCTAAACTATTTACAAGAATTTAACAAACTAATCTATTACACCAAAAGTGTGTAATTTCCAAAGTAAAGATCAAGCAAAACTAATTAAAAACACAAACATACACATGGAAATTACAAACGTATCAGTACTAGAGGCCAGGCACGGTCGTGCCTGTCAGTTAGGCACGCCGTGCCAGGACTCGTTTAAGCGAGATGCTTCTGCAGGCACGGTCGCAGGCATGGTCGTGCCTGGCACCGTGCCTGACCCCGTTTTGTCCTAATTCTACCCAAATTCAACCCTTTCCTTTAAATAACACCCCCATAACCCTAATGAGGGGGGATGGACTTTAGAGAAATGATTAAGGACGAAAATTAGAGAGCTTTTCAGCCAGGTTTTTCAATTCCTTAACATTCTTTGTAAGTTCCTACTTTTTTATTAATGACAATTAATTCTATTCTTCCCAATTCTGTTAATTCTTCAATTATGAATTGCGAGTAGTTTTAATTAGGGATTTGGGGTTGATGAAGGGGTTTATCATGACGAATGGCTAGTTTCTTGATGGTTTGATTACATAAATGCCGTTTAATTTGTGTTTGAATAATTTAACTGTTATCTTTTGTAATCTGGAACCGCGGCTAGAATTACAATTGCACATAGAATAAATTAAGAGAGATCTAGTTTATTCTAGGACACATACACACACACTTAATCGTTCGCTAAGAGATTAGTAGCGATTAAGGGGTCGTAAGCTCGCTCGTCTTGGCAATAATTTAGGATCCTGTCGCATGAGAGATCAGCCTGGTCCCCTAAATTATTGTACTCTACACCGCGAGAGCGGTAAGAACCTAGTATTGATTAGCTAGGCTCAATTAAATTAAATTCATGTAATTAGGCCTGATCTGCCAGAAATCTAATTACCCCGGAATCAATGTCTGTTCCCTTCGTCGTTAATTAAGAAGAACCCAAATCTTTACTTTTATTCGCTCATTCGCATTAGTTTAATTTCAATTCAACCAATCAATCTCGCACGACGCATTTATTTTATTTTATTTCTTTTTAATCGCTGAATTTAGTTAATCTTTAATTCCCTTTTGTCCGTCCCTGTGGAGACGATACTCGTACTTTCACCACTATTCTATAATCTTTTTAAGTGCGAGAAAACTCACATCAGTATTCATGCGGCCAATAGAGTCCCCCACAGTTAGTACAAGAAGGACTAATAGGACCGAGGGCTACCATGTTCACACTGGAGACCGAGAGAGAAAGTTCCATCTTCTTTCCCATATCCTCCATGCTAGTAGTGAGCTTCTGAAACATGCTGGTCAACGTATCTACCCTTGCAGAAAGGGCAGAATTATCACTGATCTCGTACAGGCCCGGAGCCTTTTGGTGAGGTGTGTCTCGAGAGCTGTACCATGATGCATTATTCGAAACAATCTTCTCCACTAGTTCTTCCCCCACCTCAGATGGTAAGTGAGGAAAAGCTCCTCCACCCGAAGCATCCAGCATCATCTTCCCTTCATTGTTGAGTCCGCTATAGAAGTAGAAAAGAACCTCGCAGTCACTCAAATTGCCCTGAGGGCAAGCTCTTCTCAGCACATTGAATCTCTTCCATGCTTCAGCCAGTGTTTCCAGAGATCCCTGCTTGAACTCCTGCAGCTGCTTTTTCAACTTAAGTGCCTTTGATGTTGGAAAGTATTCTTTTATAAAGGCACTATGCAGCTGGTCCCAGGTCTGGAGGTGGTGGTGAGGATTGTTGTCCAACCACCTCTGCGCATCATCCCTCAATGAGAAAGGGAAAAGCATCATCTGTACCTGATCATCAGTTAACCCAGGTACCTTGAAAGTTTGGCACATCCTCAGAAAGCGGGTAATATGTGCAACTGGATCCTCTGTAGGACCTCCTCCAAACTGGTTATTGGACACCGTGCTTATCACCCCTGGTTTGATCTCATAACGATTGGCAGTAAATCCTGGCACTTGAATGCTATCATACTCTGAGACGTCTGGCGTAAGGAACTTTGCAATGGTCCGAACTTGATAAAGTGGATTATTGTGCGAGATATAGGTGTTTTGCGGAGGCACCTGCTGTCTAGGCTGGAAAGCTGGTTGTTGGTGAGTAGGCGATACTCGGGGTTGGTTGTGGTATTGATTGGGATAAGGATTATGGTACTGGGACTAATTTTGGAAGGTGTTTTGATTGACTGGTGGAATATTATGGCCTGGCTGAAGGATATGAATGTTCTGATTGGTGCCTGGCATGTGGCATCCCATAGGTCGAATTAGGAATAGTGGGTTCAGGGATAGCAGAAACATTTTGGAAAAGCTGATAGAGTGGAGGGAAGTTCAGTTGTGGTCCAGATTGATTTTGGGCAAAGATGGGTGGGGTGCGGTAATTTTGAAAACCAGGTGGGCGGTTTCTTTAAGAAATTGGCAGGGTAGATTGTGGAGAAGTGTTAACATAAAAATCTTGTTGAGAAGTAGAGTTAGGGTTACTAGATGAACCTATGTTTCCAGATGAGGACGGATCCACAACTAGCTTTTACTCTCATTGAGCGTTGCGGTTCTGTCTAGCGAGCTTTTCAATCTCAAGATTAAAATGGATTAATGGTTCTCCCCTATTAGAGCGTATATGCATAAACAAATATGACCTGCAAGGTTAGCGAAAAAAATCCTACGAAAAAACTAAAAACAGATCGCTGAATCTAAATAACTCTTAAGACCGACACCGTCCCCGGCAACGGCGCCAAAAACTGATGTGAGATTTCTAGCACTTAAAATAGATTGTAGAATAGTGGTGCAAGTAGCCAAGTACGAGTATCGTCTCCACAGGAACGGACAAAGGGAATTAAGTATTAATTCAATTCAGCAATAAAAAATAAATATAATAAATGCGTCGTGCAAGATTGATTGGTTGAATTGAAATTAAACTAATGTGAATGAACGATTAAAATAAAAGGTTGGTTTCTCTCTAATTAACGACGAAGGGAGCAGGGATTGATTCGGGTTTAATCATATTTCTGGCTGATCAGTCTTAATTACATGAAATTAATTTAATTGAGCCTAGCTAATCATTACTAAGTTCTTACCGCTCTCGCGGCGTATAGTACAATAATTTAGGGGACCAGGCTGATCTCTCATGCGACAGGATTCTAAATTATTGCCAAGACGAGCGAGCTTACGGCCCTTTAATCGCTATTAATCTCTTAGCGAGCGATTAAGTGTGTGTGAATGTGTCCTAGAATAACCTAGATCTCTCTTAATTTATTCTACAAGCAATTGTAATTCTAGCCGCGGTTCCAGGTTACAAAAGATAACTGTAAAATTATTCAAACACAAATTAAACGGCATTCATGCAATTAATCCATCAAGAAACTAGACATACATCGTGATTAACCCTTTCATCAATCCTAAATCCCTAATTAAAACTACACCCGACTCATAATTCAAGAATCAATAGAATTTGGAAGAATAGAAATAATTGTCATTAATTAAAAAGTAGGAACTTACAAAGAATCTCAATGAATTGAAGAACAAGGCTGAAAAGCTCTCAAAATTCGTCCTTAGGCTTCGTTCTAAATTTCATCCCCCCTTTTAAACAGGTAAATGTCAACCTTATTTATAGGAAACAATGAATTCGGGTTGAATTAGGACTAAAACGGGGCACACACGGCGCCCACGCACGGCGTACGTGGCGTTTGTGCGTCAGATAGACTTGTGCATCAAAACGTGCCACGCATGTGTCCCCCCATGCACGGCCGTGCGTGGCTGCCACTAGGTTTTCCGGCTTCTCGCCTTGGACGCACGGCGTGTGTACCCGGACACACGACTGTGTGTCGGTCTTCAAAATTCTTAGCCACTACTGCCACACACGCACATGTGCGTCCCTGTACACACGGCCGTGTGTGGCCCTTTTTCTTCCTATTTCTTCAGTTTCTTCCACTTCAAGTCCCCATTGACCCCGTGATCAATTCAAAAGCTCTTTCTTCATCAAATCTTCATCGTGAACCTCCTGGTGGCCTTCGAAACTCTGAATTCACTCTCGAATGCTTCTTAACTCGTCTCGATCACTTCTCAAGCGCCGATACCAGGTCCTAAAAGACTTGATTTCAACTCTAAAAATACCAAAACTCGATCCATCACCCGGCTAACGTGACTTGAGCTAAAATTTGGACTTACAAACCTTAAAGCTAGGGAAAACCGTCAAAAACTGCCTCCAACTCGCATCAAATGCGGGATATAATACAGACTTATCACTACGATGGAACACTCAGTAGGAAAATAGAAAGTATTAGGAATAAGAAAAGTAGCTAAGGGAATTTTGTTGCCAGAAATAGCATTCAGAAATCGCCTCCCTAATTTGAATTACAACCCGCCTTTTATAGGCGTATTGAAATCGTAACTGCTACCAATAATAATGACTAATTAATTATAACATTAATACGAAATTAAATACATAATTAAACAACGCATTAATTGTTTGATTGTTACTCTTCCTGACTGTCACGTCGGCCGGGCTGGCAGACTCCCGGTTGGGCTGATAGGCAGGCTCCAGGTTATGGGCTTGGGACCCACAGTCCAAGTTCGGGGTTTGGGCCGATTAGGCTTTGGGCCTAGTTCCATAACTCCATCACGAGGCCCCCACTCCCTTAGTCGAGTAGTAGACTCAGATAAGAGATAGTTGTCCAAGTCACTTGCCCTTCTCCGACACTGGAAGATCTAGCCTTTGTCCATGTTGGGGAGATGCCTCATTAAAAACCTTCCTTAGGAAAAAACCCAATGGGAAAAAACCAAATGAAGGGAAAAGGAGTACATATGATGCCCCCAAGATGAAGGTAGGGGTGAAATCTTCAGCCTTTATTACGATGGTCACCATCTGCGAAAAGGATGGCTAGAACCATTAATCTCGTCCGGCTCGGACTCATCAGGCTTGTCTTTGTTCAGTCGTACCTACACATAAAAGCAACAAGTGTAGAATAGAGCATATGGCCCGGTGTTAAACCACGACTCAGTGAGTAAGTGAGTCGGACTCATTACTTGAAAAAAGTGACATCGAGTTACCAAGTTAGGCCTCAATCCAGTCTCCGAAAGAAAGATTGCATCCGTGAGTAAGTGAGTCAGACTCACCACTCGAACGGATAATCCAACCCCAAAGTACTAAAGTATATCAACCTTTTCGGGAAATGTGAATGCCAATTACTTGACAAAATTGCTCGGAAGAGCGTGGCTCTAGGCCCTTAACAAGAGTTTAACTCGCCGCCCAAGGTTGGTAGTTCGAACCCGCAAGTAAAAACTTTTGAACGGGTGACTCGTCCCTCGAGGTCGGAGTGTGATGCAGTAGGAAGAGGTAAGAGCATGCAAGAACTCGTATGAAGTCAAGAGTGTGCGGTATTAACATTTATATTGAAGCTTATTAATCGTCACACCCATATGACGTGCCTTGGTGGCGCGAGTGTGTGTGCTCGGCCTGTGAACGAGTGTGTGTGCTCGTCTAGCGTACTTGAGTGGTCTGATTTCAAAAGTTCGTTGTTCAATGTTAAAATTACACATGCTTGACAAGAGTAAAAGCAATTAACACACTTAATTATTTTCTTTTTAAGTGTTTCAACTTATGACTTTTTTGTAATGTTATATATATATATATATATATATATATATATATATATATATATATATATATATATATACGGAGTATATATAATAAATAAATTAAGGATGAGGAACTTAGCTTTTTAATTAGGCCGAAGCTTTGTGTGTTTGAAACGGTGGTTGCTGAAATTGGGCTCATTGTAGTCTTGACCCACCTGTTTTGACTTGAGGCGGACCTTTTCTCAGGAGAAAACCTGAGAACCTTGCGGACGAAGAGAACGGGAGGAAGTAGCACCTTGGACCGGCCGTCGCTACTGCTCGTGCGGAGGTCCTTTGGCTATGGATCGTGAAGAAAGCTCTCCAGCAGCCATTAATAGCGGCAGCCCACAAGGCTCAAGGTCGATCTGTGTCGAACACGGGAAAACGACCTACTGGACGAAGGGGTGGCAAGGCCAACTAAAACAGGCATCCGGCAGCGCCGCGATCCAGCCTGACCGCCGGGGGAGCGGAGAGAGGCAATTGACGAGGAAGGAGAGTTGTTGGTGACGGCTGATGGAGATCATGGCTCCGTGTTTGGTTGCAACGAAGGTTATAACTTACAACTTGTGGCAGCGCAGAGGACTTGGAACGGCGCAAGAAACTACAGCTGATGCATTGAGGTGAGCGGGCTTTGCAATGTCCATGGCTGATCCATTCTGCCAGAGTTCAGACCGCACAATAATCAGGAAAAAAATCCAAATTCTTTCTCTTCCACACCTCCATGGGCTTTTTCATTCTTTTTTGAGGTTTTGAATTACAGACCTGAACAATGCTAGAAATCTTGCATCTTCGCTCATTTTCCCTTAGAGCATTCCAATGGTATAATCTGCACGGTTCACATGTGGCATGAGAGAGATAGACACAAAATATTGATTTTATAAAATTTCTCTCTCCTTCTTTCCAGAGTCTTATGTGTTTTTGGTAAGTTTTTCCCTGCAATGTCAACGACAATGTCTACATCTAGACATTGTGCTTGACATTGTGAAGAAAAACTTACCAAAATGATGTAAGATTCTTCAAATAAGGAGAGAGATATTCTACTTATTGTTTTTTAATTGGTTATTTCTCATGCCACATATGCACTGTAACGTTTTAGCATTGAAGATGCTCTTAATTTTCTTGGTTTTTCCTACTAAAGTGTTATGAGAGACTTGAGTTCAACTCTCAAAGCATCAATGCTGGTTCAAAATAGGACGCTCGTAGGCTTTTCGGGGAAATATATGATGGAACGCTCAGTAGGAAAATAGAGAGTATTACGAATAAGGAAAGTAGCTAACGGAATTTGATTGCCAGAAATAGCATTCAGAAATCGCCTCCCTAATTTGATTTACAACCCGCCTTTTATAGGCGTATACAAATCGTAACCACTATCAATAATAATGACTAGTTAACTACAACATTAATACGGAATTAAATACATAATTAAACAACGCATTAATTACTTGACCGTTACTCTTCCTAACTGTCAGGTCAGCCGGGCTGGTAGGCTCCCTGCTGGGCTGATAGGCAGGCTTGAGGTTGTGGGCTTGGGACCCACGGTCCAAGTTCGGGGTTTGGGCCGATTAGGCTCTGAGCCTAGTTACATAACTCCATCAATGTACATCTTCAATAACCAAATTGAATATTGCCTTTTCTTCCACGACACAGATAGCACCTGCAACGACTAGACCTCCCAGTGTAGCAATTACAATTGTCAAAGCCATAATCACAGCGGATCGATCACCTATTTTCCGTCGATGCTCATGGTCGGTATCGAGAAAACGGAAGCTCTATGCAACAGAAAAAATTGAACTTTTTTAACACAAGTAGAAATGTAGAATAGGGACATAGCCATGAACAAAAGTTGGAGTGAACCCGTACACAGAATTTTTTCAAATAAACATTTACACATAATTTTTTGCATAAAAAATACATACAATTTTAAAGTTTGGGGTGGGGTTGCCACTCCCTACCTCTCTGCCTTTGAAATTTGAATAGAAATGTAATATAAATGAAACTTATATTAGTAATAAATTACTTATAATTTATGTCAAATTACAAGTTATTAATGAACAAAATAGTCTAAGGAGTATTTGTTTGTATTGTTGTTTATAGAGAGAACTATCAAATAAGTACTCGAACTTTCATAAAAAGTGCAAATAAGCCCTTTTACAGGAGGTTTTATACGGCTATCGCCATTTGGGGCGGTTTCCGGTGGAATGTTTTGATGAAATTTTTTAATCATCTGCTTCATTAAGTCTAGTTTACCCATACCAAATTTCAACTAAAACTTCAATTGAGAAAGCAGTCAAATGATTTTCTGAAATATAATGTGTTTCTTATTTCTGAAAGAAAAATTAAAATGTGATAAAAGTGATGTTACTTTCCCTTTTGAGTATATTTGTGAAAAAAGCCCAATAAGGAATGAGAACACAGCTCCATCGGATGCCAAATCCCCTACCCAAATTGTTTCACGTATATCAATTTATATATAACAAAAGAAATAGCTCATCAAAAGACAAAACTGTCCTAAAAAAATCACATGTGTCCAACTATACACAATTCTCTCCTTTGCTAACTTAAAGCCATGTGGCTACTTTCACTTGAAAGGACCGAATACTTTTCTGACTGTATTGGCTGAAGTTACCGTAGATGACCATTTTAACTATTTTTACATATAATTCTTTCTTTATTTTATTAATAATATATATTTTAAAAATAATTTTTTCTTAAATCAGTAGAATCAACCAAATCAGCCAATTTTCATACTACCAAACGGGCTCCTAGAGTTACTTTTTAAGTTGAATTGATTAAATTTACTATAGATAACCATTTTTAGCTATTTTTCATATATTTTTTTTTCTGTTTTATTTATAACATAGATTTCAAATGTACTTTTTACATAATTTAACATGTGCAGCCAAATTAGATATTACAGCTAGAATTTCATCAATTTTAATAAATTCATTCGATTCAACCAATTTCAATGATACCAAACAGATTCTATATTGTCACTTTGTCTATTAAAGTCGCTCAATGAGACTCATACGGAACATCAACAATAAGAAATATAAAGTTATAATACTACGTAGTTAATTTTCTTACCATCATCTCCGTCATATGATCTTTAGCTAGATTTTAATTTTTATAATCCATGTTTGGTTTGTTGAACATTGGTGTTATTTTCTGCAACATGTCTACTTCACAATCGCATGTAGGATTTTAGATCTTTCCAATTCTTATTTTAGAATCCGGTAAACATGGACAAATTTCTAAATCAGGATTATGCATAAAAACTTAATTTTTTTTGAAGTGTTATAACTTTTTTATTCTTGCTCCAATGTTTACATAAAATATATCAAAATTCATATACTTTTTATCTTTGATATGAGATCAATATCTGTAAAAAATATTCATATATAGTGCTTCTAGATATTAGCAAATAAACTTGCTTTTAGGTATTAAAAGATAACTTTTCTTACAATTGATCGAGATAACTTTCTCTCTCATATGTAGTTACTTTAAGTATTCCTTATATAAGATAAGTTGGCTCACAATTGAGTGGGACAATTTCCTCTCTCATATATCTTGCTTTATGTATATGAAAATAAGAAGATAAGCTTTCAAACAATTGAGCGGGATAACTTTCTTTCTCATATGTAATTTTTTTAAGTATGATAATCTCACTTACAATTCAGCGGGAGAATTTTCTCTCCCATATGTAGTGCTTTTAGGTATAAAAAGAAGAAGATAATGCGATAACCGACTAACAATTGAACAGGAAAAGATTCTCTTTCATATGTAGTGATCTTAGATATAAGAAGATATAAGCTTGCTAATAATTGAGCGGAAGGTTTTCTCTCATATGTTGTGCTTTTAGGTATTAGAAGATAAACTTGCTTACAATTGAATGAGGATTTCTCTCTCATATATGTAGTTTTTTAAAGTATAAGATATGCTAGCTAACAACTGAGCGAGATAATTATGTCTCATATTTGGTTTTTTTAGGTTAAGATAAATCAGCTAACAATTTAGCATGATAATTTTCTCTTCATACGTTAGTACTAATGAGTAGCAGTTCTCATTTAACTAATATCGTCAATTATAATATGTATTGTATTCATTTAAAGTTTATGTTACTCACTTATTGCACCCACTTTTTGAGAATAGTATTTAATTTTAAAATCAATTTAATCATGAAAATTAATAATTAGTAAATTCTAATGAGTGGTGTCAATTAATTTTTCTTAATCTACTCTTCATCGAATATTTCTTATATGGGCTTAATTATACTTTATGGTATTAGCTCATTGTACTCTTATTTTTTGAAAATGTAGAATCCTAAAATGTTATTATTATTTTTATATTTAATTAGATCATGAGTAAAAATATATGCATTAACTGTTCTTTCCCGTGCGTATGCACGAGTAGTATATATAGTGGTTTTAGGTAAAAGAAGATAAACTTGCTAATAATTGGGCGGAAGAATTTTCTCTCTAATATATAGTGTTTCTAACTTTCTATGTATGAGAAGATAACCATGCTAACAATTGAGCAGAGAAATTGAGCGGGAAAAGTTTCTCTCATATGTAGTGCTTTTAGATATTGAGCGGGAAAACTCTCTCATATGTAGTTCTTTTAAGTATAAGATAAGCCGGCTAACAATTGAGCGGAAGAATTTTGTCTCTCATATGTAGCGGTTTTATGTATAAGAAAATAAGCTTGCTAATAATTGAGCGGGGGAATTTTCTCTCTCACATGTAGCATTTCAATGTATCAGAAGATACACTTGCTAACAATTGAACGGGAAAATTTTCTCTCTTATGTAATGCTTTTAGGTATTATTAGAAGATAAATTTGCTAATAATATATTGAGCGGGACATCTCTCTCATATGTAGTGCTTTTAAGTATAAAATAAGATAAGATAAGCCGACTAACAGACTAACAGTTGAGCGTGACAACTTTATCTCTTATATGTAGTGGTTCTGAGTAACAGAAAATAAGCTTCCTAATTTGAGCGGGAGAATTTTCTCTCTCACATGTAATGCTTCTACATATTACAATATAAGTTTGCTAACAATTGAGCGGGGAAATTTAACAACCTAAGACAGTTTTCTCTCTCATATGTAGCAATTTTAGATATATGAAGATAAGAAAATAAGCGTGCTAACAATTGAGCGGACAAACTTTCTTTCTCATATGTAGTTCTTTTAAGTATCATAATCCAACTAACAATTGAGCAAGAGAATTTTCTCTTCCATATGTACTGCTTTTAGGTATAAGAAGATATGTAAGTTAACAATTGAGCGGGGGAGTTCGCTCTCTCTCATATGTGGTACTTTTAAATATTAGAAGATAATCTTGCTAATTATTAAGCGGGAAATATTTATATATTAATTTGTAATTAGATCATGAGTACAAATATATACACCAACTGCTCTTTCCCGTGCGTATGCACGGGTACTATACTAGTTGTGACTAGAAACAATAATCGAGAATCTACCTTGCGTTCGTGATAGACCAGACTTAAACGGATCCGATCCGAACAAACAAGATCAGATCAGACCAGACTTAAATAGATCAAATTAGACCACACCAGACTTGAACAATTATAAAAACAAAGAGACTAGACATTATCAGATCAGATCAGATCAGACTAGACCAGACTTAGACAAACGAGACCAGACCAACAATTTTCCAACTAAAAGAAAACATCCTAAGAGTGAAATAAAAAAATATAATTGAAAAACGTAAGAAGAACTATCAAATAAGCCCTCGATCTTTCATAAAAAGTGCAAATAAGTCCCTTTATAGGTGGTTCTGTCCATCCGTCGTCATTTGAGACGGTTTCTAATGGCATTTTTTAATGAAATTTTTTTAGTGATGTTTGGGGGACGTAGCCCAGCCCAAACAATGATTCAAAAGACAACATATTTTTTCTCGTCTTTTGAAATTTGGAAGAGTCGGTTCGTACAGACTACAGACGACAGCCTCTTTCCTATTGGTTTTTGGACGAAAACTTAATTCGATTCAAATCATAATAATTTCGTCATACATCTGTTTAGTAATTTCATTATAAATCTATATCATAAGATACAAAAATTTGACAATGATTGATAGGCTACAATCCTTATTGACGTCATTTTCTTTTTTATATCTTACGTCACTTCATGATTTTTAATATTATTACGTTTTATATTATTTAGGTGTCGGTTTGCGCACTCATAATTATAGAATTTAAAAAGTATCATTCAAAGAGCAGTTGGTACATATATTTTTACTCACGAACTAATTAAATATTAGAATAAAAATAACCTTTTAGGATTCTACATTTTCGAAAAATAAAACTCCGTAGTACAATAAGCTAATACCATAAAGTATAAGCCCGTACAATATATATTCAACGAGTATATTAGGAAAAATCAATTGACACCACTCATTAGAGTTTGCTTTTTATTAATTTTAAATTTAAATACTATTCTAAAACACTGAGTACAATAAGTGATTGACATAAAGTTTAAGTGAATATTAGTTAAATAAGAACTTGTTACTCATTAGTAACTCAGTGCTAATATATGAAACAGAAATTGTCTCGCTCAATTCTTAGTCTGCTTACTTTATACCTAAAATAACTACATATAAGAGAAAAATTCTATCACTCAAGTGTTAGTCAGATTGTCTTATCTTCTTATATCTAAAAATGCTACGTATGAGGGAGAAAATTTTACTCATTAATTGTTATTCGGCCTATCTTATACCTAAAAGAACTACCTACATGATAATTTCTCCGTTCAATTGTTAGCAAGTTTATCTTCTAATATCTAAAAGCACTACATATGAGAGCGAAAATTCTCCTGTTCAATTATTAGCAAGCTTATCTTGTTATATCTAAAAAGATTACATATGAGTGCGAAGATTCGGTTGTTCAATTATTTGTTAGTCGGCTTATGTTATACCTAAAAACACTATATATGGAAGAGAAGACTTTCCCGCTCAACTGTTAGTCATATTATCTTATACTTAAAAAAATCTACATATGAGAGAGAAAGTTGTCCCACTCAATTGTTATCAAACTTGTTTTCTTAGCTTCTTTATTATACCTAAAATCACTACATATACTTAAAAGAACTACTAGGGGTGGGCATAACGGTTCGGTTTGACAGAACCAAATCGTACCAAACCGAATTAAACCAAACCGAAACCGAACCATTTGTAATTGGGTTTGAGTTTGGTAGTATTCCTCCCAACCCGTATTAAACCGAACCAAATCGAACCGGAATCATTAAACCGAATAAAACCGAACTAATCTAAAAATGAAATAATTTTTTATTTTTTAAAAATAATAAATCAAAACCAACTTACACCAAACTAAACCAAACCAAAATATAAGATTTCTCTCATTAATTTGATTGATGTTAATCTTTTTGAAGATTTAATTCTTTAATTTTAGTGTCCACGACTAGAGTTTACTACAAGAGTTACATTCACAATTATAACAATTATAGTGGTTTAAGTAGATAGTATTTACCTATAATTTATTATCTACTACTACTATATATTTGGTTCATTACTTACAAGCACCAGTTTTGTTTTTGTTTCGGCTTTATATATAATTTGATTCATTCCCGTTGTTGTTGTTGCTTACAAACGTGTCATGATTATATATTTCTAGTTCATACGTGTTTTGTTACTGTTTGCAAATTTATATCTAACATTATATTTGGTTCATTACTATCGCTTCTTGGTTTATTAGTTTGAGTTAATTTTTTTTTCAATCCAAACCTTAATACTTTGGTAAACCGAACCGAACCATACCAAACCAAAACCAAACCGAAACTTAATCGGTTTGTATTTGGTACATTTTTTATCAAACCGATTAAACCGAAACCGAAGAAAACCGAACCGAAAACCGAACCGAAAACCGAAATGCCCACCCCTAAGAACTACATTTGAGGGAGAAAGTCATCCCGATTAATTGTTAGCAAGCTTATATTCTAATACCTAAAAGCACTCCATATGAGAGAGAAAATTCTCCTGCTCAATTTCCCCGCTCAATTGTTAGCAATCTCATCTTGTAATTCTAATACCTAAAAGCACTCCATATGAGAAAGAAAATTCTCCCGCTCAATTTCCCCGCTCATTGGTTAGCAATCTTTTCTTCTAATACCTAAACAATTACATATGAGAGAGAAATTTCTCCTGCTCAGTTATTAGCAAGCTTATTTTCTTATAACTAAAACCCTTATGTATGAGAGAGAAAGATGTCCCGCTCAATTGTTAGACTTCTTATCTCATCTCATACCTAAAAGCACTACATATTAGAGAGATAAAGTATCATGTTCAATTGTTAGTCAGCTTATCTCATACTTAAAAGTACTATATATGAAAGATAAAGATATTTCGCTCAATTGTTTGTAAATTTATCTTCTAATAACTAAAAGCAGTACATATGAGAGAGAAACTTATCCCGCTCAATTGTTAGCCAGCTTGTCTTATACCCAAAAGCACTATATATGCTAGAGATAAAATTGTTAGTTGCATTATCTTATACTTAAAAGCACTGCTTATGCCTTAATCTTTGTTATGTCTAAATGCACTATATATGAGAGATAAAATTCTCTGACTCAGTTGTTAATTGGTTTATCTTACCTTACACTAAAAAGCACTATATATGAGAGATAAAATTCTCCTGCTCAATTTAAGCGAACTTATTTTATTAGCTTCTTATTATACCTAATAGCAATACAAATGAGAAACAAAATTATCCCACTGAACTTTTAGCCGAATTATCTTCTTATACCTAAATATCTATTTCAATATATTTATAAAATGGAATAAAATATGAATTTGGATATGTATTCACTCTGCTCTGAAATTAACCACTCGTTTTCCTTTTCGGGCAGTCCGGATATTAACTTCCCACTTCCTTATTTGGCAACAAATCTACATTAAAACAGTGTCAAACAATGTCGAAACATTGTCAAAACAGTAAAATTTACCCCTCAGTAAATTTATTTCCTTAATATGTGTGAAATCCATGTGGGAAGTTAATTTGGGAAGGAGGGAATAGTATATTTGAATATGAAATATTGGAAATCTTCTTATCTTATCTTATAGTACTTAAAAGAACTAAATATGAGAGAGAAAGTTATGTTGTTCAATTGTTAGCAAACTTGTTTTCTAATACCTAAAATCATTACATAAGAGAGAAAATTCTCACACTCAATTCCTCTGCTCAATTGTTAGCAATCATATCTTTTTATATCTAAAAGCAGTATATATGAGTGAGAAATATTTTCCACTAGATTATTAGCAAGTCTATCTTCGTATACCTAAAACCCTTACATATGAGAGATAAAGCTCTGCTGCTCAATTGTTAGATGGATTACCTCATACCTAAAAACACTATATATGAGAGAGAAATTATTATGCTTAATTTAAAAAAAGGTTTTCTTTATCTTGGACCCCACCTATTGCATCTCTGAGCAAGCTGCATCGTTTCCTTTGCCGCTCAAACTACCCTTTTGAAGTAGGAAGACGCCATGTGGTGTACAAATAAAAAGGGAGTGATTTTTTGAGAGGTTGACACGTTTGAATTTATTATTTTAAAAGTGTAATTTACTGAGACTACTATTTTCTTATAGAAGTACATAAATAGAAAAATCGTGAAACAAATTTTGCATGCTTCAAATCTTTTCATTCGACATATATTTTTTTTGCTTGCGTTTAAGATATGAATATTGATTCTTTAATTGTTTTGTTAATAACACCCAGTCAAGGTTATCGTTGTCACTTGAATACTGGTTAAACGGATGAACAAAAATGCGCATATGACCATGAAATTAAATTGTGTTCATATCTTAAAGATATTAACATAATAGTGTTTAGAATAAATGAATTACAACAACAATCAGGTAATGTGAATAAAAAATAAATAATGTATTCAAATACAAAACGTACATTCAATAACTTTTCTGAAGAAATGTATTTCTTATATTTGTTAACAGCTCTTCAAATTTTTAGAGTTAGAATGGATCAATATTGCTAACAATTTGAATTTGTTCATTTTCTAGTGAACTGTATGTTTCAGATATGCTCACACCATAACTTGATTTTAACGGTTGATTTTGGTTCTTATAACATCTGTAAAAATTAAAATAAATGCAAAGAACAAATGATGAAGATGGTGGAAAAATAATAATTTTTAACTATCGTGATTTTATATCAAAATACCATTTTACATCAAAATAATAATTTTTAACTATCGTGATTTTATATCAAAATACCATTTTACATCAAAATATTATATATATATATATATATATATATATCAAAATAGATATCTATATGAAAATACTAAATATCAAAATTCCATTTTATATCAAAATAGATATTTTTATCAAAATACTATACATCAAAATTCATATTTTGCTCCATTTATTAATATTTCAAAATAGATATTTATATCAAAATACCATTTTATACCATTTTATCAACCATATATCTTTATTTAGATCATATATTAGGAACTGCTTTTTATATTCAATATGGAAAAAACTGTTTTGAGGTTGGAAAATAAGAAGATTGTTTAATAAATGTTCAGATTTATTTTTTTAAATCTATATAGGCAATACTGGTGTCACATGAAAGATCGTAAAATATTATAAATGTTGATATATTTCTTATAAAAAGGTTAAAACACTTTTAAGAAAAAATGGGGTTTTCATAACTTGGGATCCACCAAGGTATCTCTCCATGGTATGTCCTTAGAATAGGATGATAAAACATTTATTCTTATATTCGAACAAATCAATATCAATGTCAATTTGAATGTGTTCATATCTTAGTGAACCGTATGTTCAGGTATGCTCACACTTTAACTTGATTTTAAAGGAATGAAGGGAGTAGTTTATTATTGAAATAAAGAAAACATTAGATGAAATATAAGTAAAATTGTCATTTTCGACAAATTCAACCAATTAAGCCAATTTGAGTAAATAAAGCATGTGTAATGAAGTTTTTTTTATTAAAATGTCACTTTTTTTAATAAATTGTGACAGTTTACGAATAGTAGAATTGACATGGTTATCCACCAAAAAGTAAAAATTAGAGTATGCTTCTAATTATATTTTCCACATTTGCATGCGAAGCAAATAATCTACGTTCTACCTTCATATTTTTTAAAAAAATTATATATGTGATATTGGTGTCATTTGAAAGGTTATAAAAAATCATGAATTTTGATATATTGTTTGTAATAATTGAAGTAAAAATAAAAGAGTTATAATACTTTGAAGAAAAAGGTTTTTTTTTATTACTTCAGCCCATCATTTGCATCTCTCATAAGAGATACTCCCTCGGTATCGAATTGAATTGCAAACTTTGACTGACACAAGGATTATGGAGTGACAATAAATGATACTTGCTTTTTACACTTTTGCCCATCTTTCCAAAAGTAGATGTCTTTAAGTTAATGGATAAAAGTAAAAGTAAAGGTAAATTTGTCACTTTATTCTTATTTACATACCTAAAATAGAAAGTGGAAAATCATTTTGGCACAACCAAAATAGGAAATTTTGCAAATCAAATTGGGACGGAGGGAGTAGTTACTTACCAACACTTCAAAAAATTGGTGAGCCGCACGGAAACAAATTAGCAAGCCATGTGGCAGAAATGTATCAAAGGAGAAAAACTCTGGAAGAAGAACACGTGAGCTTTAGTAAGGGCAAAATAGTACTCCCTCCGTCCCGTTGGAATGTTCCCGGTTTGACCTACACACATATTAAGGAAATAAACTTACCGGGGGGTAAATTTTACTGTTTTGACACTGTTTCGACACTGTTTGGCACTGTTTCGACACTGTTTGACACTGTTTTGCACTGTTTGATCCTGTTTTGATGTAGGATAACTTTCCATTTAGAGAAATGGGAACTTTCCAACAAGACATCTAAAAAAGGAAAACGGAAACATTCTAACGGGATGGAGGGAGTATTTTATTGAACTATTTGCTTTCTATACTACCTTTAAATAGATCACAGTCAACTTTGTCTATACTACCTCCCAAGAATGAATCCAACAAGAGTACATGACTTACACCATCATTATCACTCTCTCTCTCTCCTCAATCCCATACTTTGTAAAGTTAAGGAAAATATTCTCATCTTCACTTGTACTATTTTAGATGTGATAAATGTTGGTGGAAATTTATCAAATTTTATTAAAGATGGAATGTACAAAATTTTTACAATACAAAGTAACTAAAATTAGCAGGTCACACTCTAGGTAGCCTCTCATGAACGAAATGGGCTTCTTGTGGGGTTGGACAGAATACTCGAGTTTGGGACATTTAATGCCTGTTTGGTGATCGAACTCTTTTTTGTTGATGAATTATCTCTTCAATTTATGAAATTAAAATAGTTTGAGGATATTTATAAATAAATTTTCTATATTTAAAGACTCGTGATTCATTTAACCAAATGTTTTCCGTGATCATATTCATTACCCCTTAAATTTGTTACTATGTGACTAAAGATTACCCATTACCTCATGCCCTCATGGGCGGATGAAATTATACGTAGTATGTATAATGGAGGATTATATGTATTGACACCAAAATAAAAATAAAAATTCATTTTAAGATTTTCAAATTGTAAGTCATGTGAGTTGATTCTTTCATATTAACATAAAAAATACTCCGTATTAAATATGAAATTTAGAAAGAAGTGTGCTTTAGATTTGTAGGGAGATATTATCCGAAATAGGACTAAAACATGCGCAATACAATGAATACATAGCTAGTGAGATCATTTTAAACACTATTTATCTCAAAGTATATATTGTAAACTCAATAGAATAACAAAGTTAATAAATTGAAAGGAATGTGGTCTCTTTAAAGTTACGTGTAGACATTAATTAAATTTAAAAAGCATTTTTTTTAGATATTACCCGAAATAGGACTAAAATAGTTTGAAAATTCTAAAATATGACTGCCATGTTTTTTATTCCCAAAATAAGACTAGTTACTGCCATGTTTTGGCAGTGACAGACTTCAAACATGTCATTATTTCCTAAACATGGCAGTAACTAGTCCTATTTTGGGAATAAAAAATAGTTTATACCCTGCAACCGGCGCATCAAGAGGATGGTGCGCTCGGTTGCAAAATGACGCAGTTTTATATCCAGTTCCATTATTTTTTATTTCTTTTATTGTTAAAAATTGTAATAACTTTTTTATTTGATATCCGATTTTTATAAATTTTATATCAATTTTTTTTATTTTTCATGATCTATCAAATGAGACCAATATTACTTATGTAATTTTAACATCTTATTTTGAAGTTACATTTGATAATATATCATGAAGTTACATCTTCTTCTGCGCGAGTTACATTTTATTGTACGCGAGTTACATCTTAATATACGCGAGTTACATCTTAATGTATGTGAGTTACACCATGAAATAAACCTCTGCTACATCTTTCATTTTTATCATTTGGAAAATAGCGTATGAATATGAAATACAATATACTTATTTTATGTGGAATAAAATTTTGTATTAAATTGGCAAAGAAAAAAATTAATTAAGTTATAATTGAATTAGTTCAAGATAAAGATAAGTAAAAAATCACAAATAATTAGATATAACTCACACATAATTACATGTAACTCGCGCATAAAAGTATGTAACTCGTGTATAACAAGATGTAACTCACACATAACAAGATATAACGTAACTCACACATAATAACTTGTAACTGGAGTATAAGATGATGTAACTTCGTATATTATCAAATGTAACTCCAAGCTATAAGCAAAATAAACAAACTCAATATCGTAAAAACCTCTAAAAACATATAAAAGTGATAAAAATATATATTATAGAAAAAGTGTATGCATATAAAAATATATGGAGTATTACAAAACAATGTATGAATGTAAAAAATTAAAATTACATAGGCAATATTGGTCTCATTTGAAAGATCATGAAAAATAAAAAATTTTGATATAAATTTTATAAAAATCGGATCAAAAATAAAAAAATTATTAACAATTTTAAGAAAAAGAGAAATAAAAAATAAGAAAGGGTGCATGATGCTCACCATGCACCGGTTCCACGGTATAAGCACTGTGACAGACCTATTTTATAATTTTCAAATTGTTTTAGTCCTATTTTAGAACTTTCCCTTTTTTTCTAGTTGTAGATGAGAGATTATGTCGTTTGAAAATTTACAAAGGAAAAAAAAAATCAAGAGATAAATTGTTACTAAATTTAAATGAATGTTATATAATTAAAAATTATTTGTGGGCACTACGAAAGTGATAAAAGGAATTTTGAATTTTTTATTCACAGTTTTAGAAGAGAGTGATTAGATTGAAAACACAAATTAAAGATAACACAATTGGATCAAATACAATTTTTTATTCTGAAATAAATGGGATTATAATACTCTTCTTAATTAATGATAAAGAAGATAAGAAAGTAGATAGTTTGAAAATTTTCAACTAAAGAAATTTAATAAATAACATGGTTAATAAACTCAATCAAAGGAATATGATATATTTAAAATTGATTACTTGTGGGCTTTAGTAAAATAAAAAAGGGATAAAACTATGTTTATTTGCGGTTTTAGATGAGAAAGTGGTTACTTTAGAAAATATTTAATTTAATCTTAATTTCGTCAAACATTTTCAATTTTATCTATAAGCCATTGTAGGTTTTATTTAATTAAATACTCCCTCCGGTCCTAAATAAAGTTCAGTGTTTGACTTCACACAAATTAAGGAAATAAATTTGACTTTACTGTAGAGTACACTGTTGTGACACTGTTTGGTATTGTTTGGCACTGTTTTGCACTGTTTTGATGTAGATAATTTGCCAAATCAGTAATGAAGAAGAAGTGTGAACTTTAATTTGGACCGACCCAAAAAAAAAGTGTGAACGTTATTTAGGGAGTATGTGATATCTTTATGAGTTATATATTGAAAAGCACAAAAAATATTCTACACTAGTGTATAGCCTAAGTATGTCGAAGT
The DNA here is from genome assembly GCA_945859875.1 of Cuscuta europaea. Classification (NCBI taxonomy): domain Eukaryota; kingdom Viridiplantae; phylum Streptophyta; class Magnoliopsida; order Solanales; family Convolvulaceae; genus Cuscuta; species Cuscuta europaea. The sequence goes on from CAMAPE010000009.1 coordinate 10,151,968, forward strand.
ATAATACCCCTCCGTCTCATTTTACTTAACCAAACTTGACTTTTTAAGTCAATGACGTCTAATTTTTACTGATTATATGTTTATACAGACAAAGTATATGAAAATGATATGAAAATGTTCTTTGTTAAAAATACTATCATAAAAGTATAAAATTATTAAATTTTGCATAAATATATTAGTTTAAAAAATTGGTCAAAGGTTATCACTTTTGACTGGAAAAGTCAAAGATGACTAAGTAAATTGGGACGGAGGGAGTATAATCAATTAGCAATAGAAACTTATTGAATAAAATTAATTAGCAACTGCTATATATACATTCGATTGAAATAAGTATGTTAATATTGTGATCAATAGTCGATCTATGATGTCTTGTGAGGATGGTGAGAGTGTTATTGAACGTACATATTGGAATAAAACACATGTATTGCTGAACGTTGGGATAATTCTAACGTTGTGGAAAAGCTATTTTAGAATTATTGAAAGAGTAAAGTGTAGGTATATGAGTATTTGTTTTGTAATGATTAGGAGATTATGAGATAGGTGCAATATATATTTGATGAGATTGGGATAAGAATGATTGAAGAGTCTCACTAGCTTGTAGGAACACTAAATTTTTAATGGTGTAATGTACTTTGTAGTTTTTATTATGTACTTCAAATTCATGCAATATTGTGATTTTTGCACTATTCACAGATTCTACTTTGACCACGATTTTCTACTAATATACATAATCAAATTATTACGTATAAAATGTTATTAAATTCTTATCAATGTGAATTTTCAAAATATCACATTTTTATAATGTTTATTAATACATAATTAAATATAATTACAAACTAAGTTGTGCATTGACAAACGTGAAAGTCATACTGTTGCAAGAATTATAGAACAGAATATAGTAAATAATAAAGTTGTCATGTTTAGGAGTTTCATAAATCTTTAACTAAATAGAATTCTACTTGTATATGTAACATTTAATCAGGACCATGATCATTTGATCGATTGAATATAGGGCTTTTTACCTGAATATTACAAATTAAAACTAATTTCGAAAAGTGTGACCATTTTTACAAAGAGACGAAAATGTGACTAAGAAGGTCATATATTTGGAAAACATGATATCACTATCATTTTTTAAGTCACTATCATATTTTAATGTCACCATCGGATTTTTGTGTCACTGTTGAATGTCAATGTCATCATGAAATATGTCACTATGACCGCTTTCCGTTCAATAAAATCACCGTCCCGCCGCCGCCAACGACACTGCAGTCATAGTGACACTGTCACAATGACACCGAAATAGTGACACTGCCATTGTAGCACCGGCTTCAGTGACACAAGCATAGTGACCCGAAATAGTAATCCCACCCATCGCCACCACCAGCCCTCAGCCCCCCTTTCTAGCCACCGTCACCCTTCCCAACCTCCCTTCCCCTTCTCCAGCCACTAGCCCCCTTCCCAGCTCACGCCCCATAGTTATACCCCCTCCCTTGTCCCTGTCCTGTCGTTTCTCCCCTCTACCGCCTATCCTGCTCCAAGCCTCTCTCTGGTGCGCCTCCCCAACGTCCAAGCCCCATACCCAACGCAGAAACCCTAGCCGTGACCTGCAAGGACCGCTCCATCGTAGACGACGGCGGATCTGGCCGACGATGATGACTGCTCTGACGGAATCCGACATTTCAATAGCTATGATTTTATATCTTCGTTGCGATTGAGTTCTAGGGGAGAGCGCGGCGATGGCGGTTTGAATTTCATGGGAGAAAATCGCGACCTGCAACAAACCGCTCCATCCAACAGATGCGAGGACGAAGCAGGTGCGACGAACCGGAGAAAGGGTGCGTTGCGTCGGCGACTATAATATGTGGCGGCGAGTCCGGCGACGACTATTTCAGCGGCGGTGACACTCCCAGCTCGGTGCTTCCGCCGTTGATGCAGGTGAGTCGCGTGAGGCGCAAATAGACAAAAACAGAAGTCTTGTGTTTCGAATAGTAAAAACTAGTCTTATTTTTCTCTTTAAGAAGTTCATGGGTAATACTTATGCCATTATTTCTTGAATATAATAGTTAGTAATGTTATATACTTATACTATCCTCCGTTCCATAAAAGTTGCAACACTTTGATTTTCACGTTTGCCAATGCGCAACTTTGACTGTAATTATATTTATTTACGTATTAGTAAACACTAAAAAAGATAATATATTGGAAATTTACATTAATACAAATTTATTAATATTTTATACATAATATTTTTATTATATATATTATTAGAAAATCATAGTCAAAGTAAGGTGTGTGAATAGTGCAGAAATTCCAATGTTTCAACTTTTATGAAACGGAGGGAGTATTTGATTGTCCTATAATTATTTAAATGCAAGTATATTTGAGATAGAGTTGGGAGTATTGTACTTTATTTGTATTAATTAAAGTAGATACAATAATTTTCTTACTCAACCGTATACTCTATCAATTTTAATATCACATCATAGGTAGCAGGGATGGATTTAAGGGCGCAGTGGGCGACCACCTCCTTGAACTTTTAAATTTTTTAATTATATATGTAATATTTCCATAAAATGTTCATACATTTATTAGATATATATGTCTTCACTCCCTTAACTTTTAACTTTCAAAGTTAATATAGTCTTACATTTTAAATTCAGTACTTAATAGGAGATTTAAATGAAGTAACATCTAAAATAATTTAACATTATTTAACAAATAAACAATAGAACAACTCATTGTTTAAGACTTGTGATACTTATTCTATAAAAATTCATAATTTTGTAATGTTTAATGATAAGTCCATATTTCAACACGCATTTGATGCGTGTTGGATCGTCTTTTGACGGTTTTCCCTAGCTTTAAGGGTTGTAAGTCTCAATTTTAGCTCAAGTCACGTTAGCCGGGTGATGGATCAAGTTTTGGTATTTTTAGAGTTGAAATCAGGTCTTTTAGGGCCCGGGACCGGCGCTTGAGAAGCAATCGGGACGATTTGAGAAGCATTAGAGATTGATTTGAGAGCTTTGGAGGTCGCCGGGAGGTTTACGATGAAGATTTGAAGATAAAAGAGCTCTAGAATCGGTTACGGGATCAAAAGAAGACGTATAGAGCTTGAAAGCGGCGCTCAGGATGACCTTCTGTCAATCGTTCAAGCATATCTTTCTGTACAAACATCCAATGAACACTATTAAAGTTCCATATGAAATCCTACTTCAAGGGCTACAAATCATATGAAGACATTATTCTGGGCATCTGAGAGGAAGAAGGTGAAAACAGACGATGAAGACAGATGATCCCTATTGCGAATTCAGAATGTGACCTTCCACCATTTTATTCATATCTTTTGATTGAATGATCCAAATCCAGTTTTGCAAGTAGTTGTGGATAGAAGACTTCATTAGGTAACACTTTCATGAAGGAAGAATTGTCAACTTTAGAGAGGAAACAGCTCTGAAACTACTGCCAGTCAAGCACGCCGTGCGTGCTGAGTATGCACGCCGTGCGTGCATAAGAGTCGAAGCGAGGAAGCTACTGGAGGGTACGCACGCCGTGCGTGGCTGTTACACACTCCGTGCGTGGGCGCGAAACGCGCGTTTGTTCTGGACGCACGAACGGCACGCACGTCGTGCGTAGCACCGTGCGTGGGTCCGAAAACCTACTCTGAGACGAATTTTGCCTCTTTTTCTCTAAATAAGGCCTCTATGCTCCCATTTAAGGGGGGTGGAACTTAGAAAAAAGATCTAATAGGAAATTTTGAGAGCTTTCAAGCCTTGTTCTTCAATTCTTTGGGTTTATTTGTAAGATCATACTTTTTAATTAATGATAATTATTTCTATTCTTCCCGATTCTATTGATTCTTCAATTATGAGTTGTGAATAGTTTTAATTAGGGATTTGGGATTGATGAAGGGGTGAATTATGATGTATGGCTAAATTCATGATGGATTAATTGCATGAATGTATTTAATTTGTGTTTGAATGATTTAATTTATATCTTTTGTAACCTAGAACGGCCGCTAGAATTACAATTGCTTGTAGATTAAATTAAGAGAGCTAATTTATTCTAGGACACCTTCACACACACTTAATCGTTCGCTAAGAGATTAGTAGCAATTAAGGGGCAGTAAGCTCATCTTGATAATAATTTAGGAACTTGTCGCATGAGAGATCAGCCTGGTCTCCTAAATAATTGTACTCTACGTCGTGAGAGTGGTAAGAACTTAGTAATGATTAGCTAGGCTCGATTAAATTAATTTCATGTGATTAATCCTTATCAGCTAGAAATCTGATTACTCCGGAATAAATCCATGTTCCCTATCATCATTAATTAGAAAGAACCCATTAATTTAATTTCTTTTTCGCAATTTAATTTCCCAATCAATCAAATCTCGCATATCGCATTTATTTTATTTCTTTTTAATCGCTAAATTTATTTAATTCTTAATTCCCTTTTACCGTCCATGTGGAGACGATACTCGTACTTGCACCATATACTCCTACATATTAATAGTGCGAGAAAACTCACATCAATTTTTGGCGCCGTTGCCGGGGACAGTGTCGGTCTTAAGGGTTAATTAGACTCAGCGTTCTGTTTTTAGTTTTTTCGTATGATTTTTTTTCGCTAACCTTGCAGGTCAGATCTGTTTATGCATACACGCTCTAAGAGGGGAGAACCATTAATCCCTCTTAATCTTGAGATTGAAAAGCTCGCTAGACAGAACCGCAAGGCTCAACGAGAGCAATAGCTAGCCATGGATCCGTCCTTATCTGGAAACATAGGGTCATCTAGTAACCCTAACCCTACTTCTCAGCAAGATTTTTATGTTAACACTTGTTCGCAATCTACCCTGCCAATTTTTCCAAGAAACCGCCCGCCTAGTTTTCAAAATTACCGCACCCCACCCATCTTTGCCCAAAATCAATCCGCACCACAACTAAACTTCCCTCCACTCTATCAGCTTTTCCATAATGTTTCTGCTATCCCTGAACCCACTATTCCTAATTCGACCTATGGGATGCCAGGCACCAATCAAAACATTCCTATCTTTCAGCCAGGCCAGAATATTCCTCCAGTCAGTCAAAACACCTTCCAAAATCAGTCCCAGTACCAGAATCCTTATCCCAATCAGTACCACAACCAACCCCGAGTACCGCCTGCTTAGCCACAACCATCTTTCCAGCCTAGACAACAGGTGCCTCCGCAAAACTCTTATATCCCGCACAATAATCCACTTTATCAAGGTCGGACCATTGCAGAGTTCCTTACGCCAGACGTCTCAGAGTATGATAGCATTCAGGTGTCAGGAATTACTACCAACCATTATGAGATCAAGCCGACGGTGATAAGCATGGTGTATAATACCCAGTTTGGAGGAGGTCCTATAGAGGATCCAGTTGCACATATTACCCGCTTTCTGAGGATGTGCCAGACTTTCAAGATACCTGGGTTAACTGATGATCATGTACGGATGATGCTTTTCCCTTTCTCATTGAGGGATGATGGGCAGAGGTGGTTGGACAGCAATCCTCACCACCACCTCCAGACTTGGGACCAGCTGCATAGGGCCTTTATAAAAGAATACATTCCAACATCAAAGGCACTTAAGTTGAAAAGGCAGCTGCAGGAGTTCGAGCAGGGATCTCTGGAAACACTGGCTGAAGAATCGAAGAAATTCAAGGTGCTGAGAAGAGCTTGCCCTCAGGGCAATTTGAGTGACTGTGAGGTTCTTTTCTACTTCTATAGCGGACTCAACAATGAAGAGAAGATGATGTTGGATGCTTCAGGTGACGGAGCTTTTCCTCACTTACCATCTGAGGTGGGGGAAGAACTAGTGGAGAAGATTGTTTTGAATAATGAATCATGGTACATCTCTCAGGACACACCTCACCAAAAGGCTTCGGGCATGTACGAGATCAGTGATAATTCTCTTCTTTCTTTAAACTATGTCTTTGTGAGCTTGCTAGCGTTTTGACTATGCTTTTAGAACATCTTTGAAGTGTTTAGGCTTAAATTGCTTACATTATAATCTTGTTGTTGAAAGGATGAAGACATTAGTCACCCATTTAATTCATAATTTTTCCATCTCACCTGAACAAGTCCTTTAGGAGAAGCTACTCTGAACCTGACCGTTTATTCTTTACCCAATCAATTGAGCTCCATAGCCAAATGGCATGTTTCCTTACCTGTGAATAATTCTGACATAGTCTTGGTGTTTCGGGAACTAGGGGATTAATTTGCTAAGTTTAGGTAATTTTTGTAGGAGCCACCTTTGGCATTGTTCCTATGCCCCAAATGGGGTAAGAGCAGTCACTTTTTAGGAATTTGATATTTTCTAGTATTGCATTGTAGGCATGGATTCAACTTGATTAATTGAACATTAATTGCTAATTTTCTTTGGTGAGACCGAGATTAGAATGAGGTAATGTCTAGTGAAAATCTACAAATTGAAAAAAAAAATAAATGAACTAGACCTCTTACCTTTCGAAAATGAGAATGGTAGCCCCGGTCAAAAAGCGTAAATGTTCTGCACAAAAAGATGAGACTTAGGGATCTTTCGAAAGAAATGGCGTTCTCGTGCCAACATGACAAGGAAAATTGATCTTAATTAATTAAACTTGGAGACTATTGCAAGATTAGCATTAGTACTTCACGTACTTCAAGTATACTTCAAAGCACCAATGTGCCGCGGCGGTTTAGCTTAGTTGTACACCATGTCTACTCTTTGCATCGGTTTAGATGATAGTTCCTAATTTGTGTCCTACTAAATTCCTTAATCCAAAAAATAGCCTTGAAATTCCTGAACGCATTAAGTTTTTGTCAGATTATTGCAAAACTCTCAAAGAAAGAGACTGTTTATTCCTTACCATTCACCATTCACCACCGCCTTCACAAGTCCTTTTGATCAGTAGCTAGTTTATTAGTGTGTGCTTCCATAATTTTGAGGATGTTGTGATTAATTTAGTCATTGATTTTAGCCAGAGTACAAAGATGTAGTTTATGGAAGAATTTTCTTGGTTTACTCTGTATGATCTATGAATATCCCTTTAACTACCTGTGCGTGCTAATTGTTTTAATTTCGTGTGGTGATTATCGTAAGTCTCGTTGTTCAGTTTGCTCGAGAACAAGCAAAAACTGTGGGAGAATCTGATAAGTCCATATTTCAACACGCTTTTGATTCGTGTTGGGATCAGCTTTTGACCACGCATTTGATGCGTGTTGGGATCGTCTTTTGACGATTTTCCCTAGCTTTAAAGGTGATAAGTCGCAATTTTAGATCAAGTCACGTTAGCCGGGTGATGGATCAAGTTTTGATATTTTTAGAGTTGAAATCATGTCTTTTAGGGCCCGACACCGGTGCTTGAGAAGCAATCGGGACGAGTTGAGAAGCATTAGAGATTGATTTTAGAGCTTTGGAGGTTTTCGGGAGGTTTACGATGAAGATTTGAAGACAAAAGAGCTCTAGAATCGGTTACGGGATCAAAAGAAGACGTATAGAGTTTGATAGCGGCGCTCAGGATGACCTTCTGTCAATCGTTCAAGCATATCTTTCTGTAGAAACATCCCATGAACACGATTCAAGTTCCATATGAAATCCAACTTTAAGGGCTACAAATAATATGAAGACATCATTCTGAGAATCTGAGAAGAAGAAGGTGAAAACAGATGACGAAGACAGATGATCCCTATTGCCAATTCAGAATGTGACCTTCCACCATTTTATTCATATCTTTTGATTGAATGATACAAATCCAGTTTTGCAAGTTTTGGTGGATAGAGGACTTCATTAGCTACAACTTGCATGAAGGAAGCCTTAACAAAGTCGGAAAGGAAACAACTCTGAAGCTACTGTCAGTCAAGCACGCCGTGCGTGCTGAGTATGCACGCCGTGCGTGCATAAGAGCCGAAGTGAGGAAGCTACTGGAGGGTACGCACGCCATGCATGGATGTTAAGCACGAAGTGCGTGGGCGTGAAACGCGCGTTTGTTCTGTACGCACGGACGCCACGCACGTTGTGTGTAGCACCGTGCGTGGGTCCGAAAATCTAGTTTCATTCGAATTTTTCCTCTTTTTCTATAAATAAGGCCTCTATGCTCCCATTTAAGGAAGATGGAACTTAGAGAGAAGAACTAATACGAAATTTTGAGAGCTTTGAAGCCTTGTTCTTCAATTCTTTGGGTTTATTTGTAAGTTCCTATTTTTTAATTAATGACAATTATTTCTATTCTTCCCAATTCTATTGATTTTTCAATTATGAGTTGTGAGTAGTTTTAATTAGGGATTTTGGATTGATGAAAGGGTGAATCATGATGTATGGCTAAAATCATGATGGATTAATTGAATGAATGTATTTAATTTGTGTTTGAATGATTTAATTTATATCTTTTGTAACATAGAACGGCCGCTAGAATTACAATTGCTTGTAGAATAAATTAAGAGAGATTTAATTTATTCTAGGACACATTCACACACACTTAATCGTTCGCTAAGAGATTAGTAGCGATTAAGGGACCGTAAGCTCGTTCGTCTTGACAATAATTTAGGAACTTGTCGCATGAGAGATCAGCCTGGTCTCCTAAATAATTGTACTCTATGCCGCGAGAGCGCTAAGAACTTATTAATGATTAGCTAGGCTCAATTAAATTAATTTCATGTGATTAAGCCTGATCATCCAGAAATCTGATTACCCCGGAATCAATCCATGTTTCCTATCGTCATTAATTAGAAAGTACCCATTAGTTTAATTTCTTTTTTCGCAATTTAATTTTCCAATTAATCAAATCTTGCACATCGCTTTTATTTTATTTCTTTTTAATCGCTGAATTTATTTAATTCTTAATTCCGTTTTACCGTCCTTTTGAAAATGATACTCGTACTTGCACCCTATAATGCTACATATTTGTAGTGCGAGAAAACTCACATCATTTAATTATCTTTATTAGATAATTAGTACTCGATTTACTAAAGTATCAAACGTTATATATTAAATACCAGACACACTATGATTGAGTATATGGGTTGAAACCTCACGATCCACACACTCATTGAAGACAAACATCACAAGACTCTGACGTACCCCTCGGTTGGTCCCCTCGACTAGACAAGCCCACTCCTACAGATGAGGCCCAAAAGCTAAAGATCAGAGAAATGGAACAAGAATGGTCATATAGGCCTGGCACCCTCGGCCAGGCACCCTCGTCATGACAACCTTGTCTACAGAGGCGGAAGTACCTAGGGGCTTGGGGGTCCCCCAGCCCCTCCAATTTATTTAATTAGTCCTTGCAGGCTGCAGCCCACATAACTAAGCCCATTCTGCGGCCCAAACCATAAGCCCTCTCTACATGTTAAGTTGGCTTAGCCTCTTCCGCTTAAACAGTTAAACAATTGAACGGCAAAACAAATTAAATGAGAACGGCGAAGAGCAGAAGTCTACGCATTAACGAATAACAAAGACGCCAAGTGAACAGCCAGGCCCAGGTAAGCACTAAGCCTTAATTCCATAAATGAGTAAATCTCTTTTTATTTATTGATTTTGGATAGCAATTGTAATGGTTGGATAAATTGGTTGGTAAATGGAAATGTTGTAGCTTGTAGGGTTGAAAGTTATTTGTTAAAGGTTAATTTTAATTTATAATTGTTAATTTTATTTTTTTGTAGTATTTCTAAAATTTATTAATTGTTAATTCTTATAATCGCTTTAATTGTAGTATTTCTAGGTTGTTTGAGAAAGAATCTCTATGTTACGATTTTATCCAAAGGTTCCCAAAGGTAGTAAATGGCCGAGCATTGATGGTTCTTCATCAAAGAATGTAATTTCTTCGTCTAATATCACTCCTGACGTTGAAAATAATGTTAAAAAGCCTCGAATAGAAGTTGAAATATCAGAGGACGACATTGTTGGTGATCCTGGATTGCGTAAAGCGATTGAAAGTTACGATGTTAATATTAGAAAAGAAGTAAGAAGAGGTTATTTGACAAAGGGTCCTACTCAACCACGTGAATTCAAATTTCCACAAACTGAATTTAGTGGGTGTATGAGATCATTTCAAAAGCAGTGGTTTGAAGAATTTAATTGGTTGGAATATTGTGTTGCTAAGGATGCAGCATTTTGTCACTTGTGTTATTTGTTTGCTAGAGGCCATAAAATGGGGATGATGTTTTTACTAAAATTGGTTTTAATAACTGGAGGAAGGCTAAGGAAAAATTCCGTGACTACGAAGGAACTCCTAAAAGCATTCATCATTATGCAAAAATTCAATATTCTGGGTTCAAAAACCAAAAGCAAAATGTGGATTATGTATTATCCCAACAAACCAAGAAAGATGAGATTGATTATTGTGCTAGATTAACAATTGTTGTTGATATAATTCGATTCCTTTTAGAGGGTGGATTGGCTTTTCAAGATCACGATGAATCAGATACTTCAATGCATTCAGGTAAATATTTATTACATTATTTACATTAATTTTTATCTTATTTAATACATTATTAATTTATAATGTTTATTGTAAAATTTGTATAAATGTATATACAGGTAATTTCCTTGAACTCTTGAAATGGGAGTGTAGAAGGCATCCACATATAAATAAGGTAATGAATTTAAATGCTCCTGGGAATAGTCAACTTACCTCTCCTAAAATTCAAAAGGAGATTGTTAATGCGTGTGCAACTGAGGTAAGACATGCTATTATTAATGAGATTGGTAGCAAGTATTTTTCTCTATTGATTGATGAGGCTCGAGATAGTTCAATAAAGGAGCAAATGTCTGTGGTTTTAAGGTTTGTTTCCTCTTTGAAGAACAGTGGAATAGTTGGTAGTTTTTTCGATCATCTAGTCATGATTGTAAATGTGGTTGGTGCTTCATGTAAAAGATGATCTTTTGCAAAAGCATTATGAAAATCTAGTAGGCCGTATACAACGTGGTGAGGTCAGCACAGGGTAAGGGAAAAATCAAGAAAAAAGTCTTGTAAGACCAGGTGATACTCGTTGGGGATCTCATTATAAAACAATCATAAGAGTTGTAGATATGTGGGATGCGGTGATTGAGGTACTTGAAGCCATATTTGATGATGATATTGATCAGAAAAGTAAATCCATTTCTTCTAGTTTGATTGAAAAAATGGCAACATATGAGTTTGTGTTCATTGCTCATTTCATGTTGCAGTTATTAGGAAAAACTAATGTGTTATCAAAAGAATTGCAACAAAAGAATCAAAACATAGGAAATGTTGTTGATCTTGTCAAGACAGTCAAGGCCGATTTGGAAAGTTAGCTGAATGATTATGGTTGGGATTTGTTAGTTGAACAAGTGACTACATTTTGTTCAAGTCATGGTATTGATGTGCCTAATATGAAAGATGTAAAACGAGACAGAGTGAAAAGACAAAAGACAGTTGATGGTAGCCCGAAAACTTATTACCATTATTTTCATGTTGACATATTTCTCGAGGTGATTTTGGACATTTATTTCTTATTTAAGTGTATTTCAATTTATTTGTTTTACTACACTATTTCATTATTTTTTTAAATATAATGTTAGGTTATTGATCGCCTTATGCAAGAGATGAATAATCGTTTTACAGACTCATTCTCTCATTTTGATTTGAAACGGCTACTTCGTCTTGCTGAATTAAACCCAGATGATTTTAGCTCAAGAGAAAAACGTGAACTAAATGAACAACTTAGGTTGTTTCTTACATTTGTCAAATCATCTTCAGAGTTCTCAAGTCTTCAAACTATTGGAGATTTGGCAAAACAAATGGTTGAAACGGAATGGCACACAATTTACAGGTTAGTGTACCGACTCATTCAGTTGGCATTGGCCTTACCTGTTACAACAACCACAGTTGAAAGATCTTTCTCCACAATGAAGTTTATCAAGAATGATTTGCGCAACAAGATTGGAGAAGAATTCTTGACAGATAGCTTGATGTATTACAATGAGAAAGATACTTTTGTTAAAGTTGAGAATGAAGACATTATGAGGCGATTTCAGAGTATGGGGCCTCGAAGACATAAATCGTCATCTCCCAATATTTCTCCTTTATTTGACGCTCCAGTAGCTAATAAAAATTAAGGTACTATTGTGTTAGCTGTTTTATTTAAATTTTATAGTTTTGTTTATTTTTGTATTCGTGACATATATGATTTCTTTGTTAATGAGCCCCTGAGAGCCTATAGTCCTGGTTCCGCCACTGGAGTTGTCAAGGACATCTGGCGGGCAGTTCCTACTTCATACATAGCACGATAAATTCATGTAATCGGGCCACTCAGGCCCAAGATCTGGGATTCCAAACCACATTTTATCTATAAATTCTTCCCTTGGCGGTAGTTGTATGGGGTTTAAAAATATTGAATGCAAAGAATTTTCTCTCTAGCTCTCACTTCTCTCTAGATCTATAATCTATCACATTAGTTAAATAATATTTAGATCATGTGACGTAAATCCAACATAAATGTTATTGACATTAAACTACACAATTCATTTATTTCTTACTTTAATTTCTGAAAACAATTAATTGCACATATAATAAAATTTAACTTATTTAGCATGCATTAATACAAATATTACATGCACATATAATACGTAGTATTATTTTAGAACTAAATAATCTCATACATACTATTGTAGAATTAAGAAAACTCGCTATGACTTACAAACACCTTCCTTGATAGGCAAAAATTGTAATTCAAAAACCAATTATTTATTTCGATAAGATTCATGTGATTAAAGAGGTAGAAATTATTTAAAAAGTATTTGTGGATGTGTACCATTTAAACTCTTTATCTTCAAATAATTTGATTCAATCTTATATATTCTTTTTATTTTCAAAAAATCTTTCTTTGATTTGACATTTTGACGTTTTAATGTATCGATAATGCTTTTTTCTAAAGCATTTCAATTATAATATCAAATTTATTTTTCCATTGTCTAAACGTACAATGTAACTCTTAATAGATTTAAATATCGTTGTGTATGTATTAATTGAATTTTTTAAATAAAAATAGCCACAGAGTCCTATTCAAGAGGGCGAAAAAAATTGAATCGCTACACTAGTGAAACAAATGGCCATCTTACACTATATAAACAACACTAGCATAGTAACGCGCTTTGCGCGAAATCCGTGCCCAACAATGGAAAACAAGCGATAAAGCTGTGCAAAAATAATAAAATAAAAATATGAGAAAAGGCAGTTCAATCATGCAAAAACAATTATCATGTGGTTAGCTTTTTTTTTGGATAAAAGATCAAAGTGAGTTTGAGATCGAAAAAAGGATATAAATTACGAGTACAAGGCTAATAGATACAGCGTTAGCATGCAGTTGATTTCTCCCAGATTCAACTCCACCTGATTTCTTTTTTCATCGCTATGATTGTCGTAATTGTCATCTTCATATGGACAATTTTATCCTTGTGATAAACTAAATGCAATGCAAGGTACAGGTATCCTATAAAACAAAATAATAAGTCAGGGGCTCAATACAACAAAAGATTAGCTATACGTCATTGTGTATTTTCTATGTTCACCATCTTATATGCTTTTACAATGTTTAACTACTTCTAAAGAAATCAGAGCACTAAGAACATAGAAGTACATAAAAACCATAAAGCTAAGGGATGAAATTATTGTCAACTTGTCAAATGTGGAATCTTTTCATTGGTAAATACATCTAGGAAAGTGAAAAGCCTATGTTGTCAAAGCTGAGACAGAAAATGAGAAAGACAATAACAACAAAATACTAATGTTAGAAAATAATGGACCAAACAGAAAATGAACTAATGTGAATTGAACTAATGTGAAACATAGACAATAATCCTCTTAGCAGAGGATCAAGAGCTAATTGTGGCAGATATTCTTAAGATTTCCTTTAATTTTTATATCCAATAAAAGTAAATAGTTGAAGAACATGGAATCATTTTGTGGAATTTTAACCTCAAGCTTACCTTATCAAGTGCCTTTTATCATCGTGGAATCAATGTCAAGAAATATCCACTCTCTTGTATAGATGCATCTCTAACTGCTCCAGAAGCCTGAAACCATGGCATTGCCAACTGAGAGTGCTCTGTAGAAGTCAAGTGTTGTCAGTTCAAACAGCATATATACACTTTACTCACACTTTTCTAAATTCAAATATCGCAAGTGAACTTCATTCATGCTTCTCTAAACGCATGTGGCGTACACTTGGAGATTTTTTTGTCTTAAGACCTTCACAAAATAGTCAACATGCAAACAATCACATGTTGGTTTTCCAAGAATTCAAATGCAATGGACATGTTGTTATAAGATTGATAAAGGAATGATAAAAAAAATTAGTGGCTTAGGGACAGTATGTTGGAGAAGAAGGCAGTTAAAAATTAGTGGCTTAGTGTTTCAATGATAAACTTTTATGATTTTAAAACTGCAAAAATGCGTGAGAAAGGAACGTCATAAATTGTTGTAATCAATAAATAGTATATTCATGGTGCCCTGAATTATTTTCAATAAACTTTGGGCACTAAATTGAAGTTCATTATGCACTGAGATATTAAATATGTATTATTGATAAATTTATTATGCACCAGAACACATTTCAAGTGTACTCTATAGAGTTATTATAATAAATGAATTTTAGTGCACTAAACTTAACATCAAAGTGCACTAAACATAACGTCAAAGTCCTTTGAGATGTTAAGTGTGCTATATTTTGTGCACTAAACTTGACGTCGAAGTGCATTGATATATTGTGGTATTGAAAGTGCACAAAACTTTTTGCACTATTTTATACTAGTATATTGGAAGTGCATTAACATTAGTGATGAGTTTTTTACGCACCTATAAATCCATTTGAAGTGCACTATATGAAGCTAACAAAATATATTTGAAAAAATAAATTAACAAAAATGATTTGAAACAACTAACACAATTACTCAAAATCCGTTGAAAAAGAAAAACTAAAAGTATATTGAGTCACCTGTTGTCCAAAGAGAAAACTATTCAGTCGTTTAAGTATTCATCTGTTATTGACTTATTGTATATATTGTGATCGAACAAATTCTTTCTATATTATAGTATACATTTAGATACCAAATCGGCTCAATAAACTGGCCATCCTCAAGACATCAATGACTGCCAAAAAAGAAAAAATATGTGAACTTGTCATCAAACAAATTCCACCGTGCTTAAGTTCCACCCTAACTTAAGTGGAGAAAGCACGATGATTTGAAAATCTGAAATATCCATAATTTGCACCCTAACTTATTAGCATCAATTTACATTATACTCCTTCATAACTCAAATAATGAACAAAAGGTACTCATACGTAGCTCAGTATGGATTATGCACTGGGGCTGCTGTTTTTTATTCAGACTGTTCAACAAGTCATCAAACGATAATCTTACTCTGAACAATTAAAACAATTGACAACAATCTTATTATGAACACTAAGTCATCAAAAAACGCTTTACAAATGAATCCAAACCACTGAAACACAAAAATGGGGGAAACAATAACAAACAAGGACAGAACACGCACCTGGAGAAGCGTGAGGGGCGAGGGGGTGGGAAAAATCGACTGTCAATGGAAGAAGTAATGAAGATGACCGTCGTGGCCCTTGAATTTACATAACTTCCTCTGGAAAAGAGAAAGGCAAATTAAACAGCTCCATAAATGGCAGAGTAATGAGCACTTCAACAGAATAAAAAAAACTTACATAGAACGCCGAAGAAGAAGGAGAAAGCGAGATATTTGTATGAAGCAAGATACTCCGTATATGTTTTGCACCGACCTGACAAAACAGTAAACGAACGGTCCTGGCCACGGAATGAATTAAGTTGCACCAAGGAGGAGAAGAAACGAAGAAACGGGGGAACAAACGGTGGAAGCTGTTAGTTGGGTTTGCAGCAAAAAGGGGTAACGGCTGGGGACCGTTCACACGGCAAAAGAGCCATGGTAACCCCTACCGGCGCTTTATATATTTAGGGGATGTATTGACTTTGGCAATGATAGTAAACACAGATCACATTATATTAAAAATATTGATATGGTTTATAAATATTTAGTTCAAACTATAAAGATTGAGAGACCGTTTGCTAATAGTCAAATCGGCTGCATTGGCTGATTCTGCTGAAATTTATGAAGTTCTAGCTAATGTGACTGTATTAGCTGATTCTGCTGATTTGTGAAAAATAATAATATAAAATAAATTTTATTAATAAAATAAAGAAAAAGTTGTATGAAAAATTGCTAAAATGGCTCTCTACAGTAACTTCAGCTAATACAATCAGAAAAGTAACTTCAACCTTACTTTTTCTTATTATTAATTTATTACACAATTCAGCCCGTAAAACAAAAGTTGTGTGTTTGGTGAAAAAATTGATTTATAAGTCTGAAAAGCCTAAAATCATAGCTACCGAGCAATGAGATTAGATTAGAAAAACATTTAGAATTGGACTTCGAAAATTTTAGATTAAAGCCACGATAAACGATGCAACTTGTGCATGTCAATACGGATGGGAGTGTTAGAGTGTATCTACCAATCATCAAACAATATCCATTGGTCTACACCTTAATTGAAAAAGTATTTTATACGCGATCAAATTGTGTGAATATTTTTTTTCAATTTGTGAAGAAAAATGTTTTCCACATAAACAAACTTTTTGTCCGTGACATAGACGTATTTTTGACTGGTGGGAAAAGTGATTTTTCACAAAATAGAAAAATAATGTAGGAATCAGTATCATGGTCTTATTTAATACGTAGTACTGTAGTACCACGTGTGAATTTATTATGATATGATAATGGCATGCATTTAGGTTTGTATCAATACTCTTCTGTCTAAATTGCCAGCCACGAGACGATAAGATTTTAATTTGGGAAATTATATTTTTTATGACAAATTTGAGAAATTACTTTAGTTTGAAGTTAAATCGAAAAGTAAAAGTTGTAATTAAAATTTATGTAGGATAAAGAGAAATTATATAGATCATATATTTCTTGGCAAAAAATGAAACATGACATTCATCTTAGGATAGTCCTAAAAGGAAGTAAGACAACCAAAATGGGGAGTGGATATTTTAGGAATAACTTGGAGCCTCTTTGATGACCTTGTGTTTCAACTTCTGAGACATGTTAGTCAAATTTTTATCAAACACGTAATTTTGGTTTACGCGCTGAATTGTGTATTAATAAGAAACAATAAGGTCGGAGTTATTTTTCTAGTTGATTGGCTGAAGTTACCGCAGATGATCATTTTAGCTATTTTTCATATAATTTTTTCTTAATTTTTTTAATTAAAAATAATTTAAATATTGTTTTTTCTATATATCAGTAGAATCAGTTAATTCAACCGGTTTAGCTATAACTACATAAATTTCAGCAAAATCAATCGATTCTTTCAAATCTAATGTTACCAAGCGGGCTAGTAATGTTATATTTTTCCCCTAATCTATAGGAATAACTTAGTGCCATAAATTTTTCCGCTACGATGATATTACTATCATAATTAGGGGTTTTGACATGAATATTACTAAAAAATTACAATGGACAAAAAAGAGACATTGCATCTTTCTTTAATTTCAAAAAATGTGACTAATAAACACCTGTTGATTAAACGGTTGTTTGAACGACACTCAAAATTTTATCAATTACGAATCCCGCAACTCTGTTGATTGAACGAGACTCCGTCCATATCCCCAACTCCACAAGTGTTCGACATACACAAGTTACTACATAAAGTTATGCGGATGTATTTCCGCATAACTTTATGTAGTAACATTGCACTACATAACATTGCACTCTCTACCCATTATTGCTTCTTTTGATTTTATTACGATAGTACTGTATAATTTATCAAGATGGATATTTGAATATGAAAATATTGGGGTCTTAGTTACTAACGTTTCATTGACCATCGTCCCAGTAACTAACGCTCCAGTGACCACCGACCCAATTACTAACCCTCCAGTGACTACAATCCTAGTTACTACCGCTTTGGTAATCGTCGCCGAAGTTACTATATATGGTTGAAATGACCCTCATCTCAGTTACTACAGCTCTGGTGATCGGTCATCGCCTCAGTTACTACTGTCCCAGTTATCACTATCTCAATTACTTCCGGGCCAGTGACCACACCCTAGTGACCACCCCACCAGTGACCAACTCATAGTGACTACGATGAGAGTGACCTATCTAAGACCCGCATTCACGAGTGTACTGGCAGTGGACAGTTTAACCGGCCAAACCAACACCGCATACACCGCTACCCCGCTGCCTTGACACAACAATGACCAACTGTATATACTACAGTTGTAAAAACTACAAACCGTCACACATATAAAAAATGAAGTTTGATAGAAGTGAAAATTGTAAATACAAAATAATTATATAAAATTATAAAAATCCAAAACCTCTAAAAATTATTTCATAAAACCAAGGTAGATAATAATTTTTTAAAAAAGTTTAAGAAAAACTTTTCGGCCTTGACAAAGTTCTCTATTCGACTCTTCCAGAGTTGATAGTATTTGCCATTGATCAATGGTGATCGTTGAGTCGAGTACCCTTCTTCAAGTCGTTCAACCTTATTCATTTTGCCAGATCTCTTCCCAAGATTTTACCTTCTATGTGGTGAAGATCGGCTCTGATACCAATTGATGAAACAGTTAGTAACACAATAGGGGGGGGGGGGGTGAATTGTGTGTGTGTGTGGAACTGTGACAGTTTTTCGTCAAATTCAAGTGTGGGGTATAGGGAGAAACAAAGTAAATTAGTGCACAAGGATTTAACGAGGAAAAATCCCTTGGCCCAAAATGGACTAAAAAACATCGACCTCCCTCGGAGAAATTTTAACTTCACTAAAAAGCCTTTGAATGATTACAAGAGAAACTCTCCTAGTCTACTCTTGAGCCACCCCAACTCTATCCTCTCTAGGAAGAGTTATGCTTCTCTACCTTGCGAGTAGAGAGCCTCTCAGTTTTACAACAAAGCTCTCACAACACACTTACCGACCCGAAGATGCTATAGTTAGTCAATCCTCAAAACCCCATTACAAAGAGAAGAAATGAAAGTATGAACTATATCTAGAACTCTTATGTGAGCAATTTCAGATGCCTTGACTTCAGTATTTCTTCACTGAATATGTCTCTCGAATTTTGTCTTGGTCAAGCACGCCTCTCTTCTTCTTGATCTCAGCATAGATCCGTTGAGACTTTCTTTCCTTGGATGGTCGAGTTACCAAGAGTGGGACTTGCCTTCTTATGATTTGAATATCCTTCCTTTATAGAGATCCTTCTTATAAAGACAATAGACTTGAATATATATGGATCATATATCAATCAATGGAGATTACACGAGAATAGATGTCATCGTATATTAAGGGAAGTAAATTATTCACTTCATATTATAAGCATACAACGATCTATTCCACATATTGAGTATATAGGACAAGTCATTAGTAAGTGAGTATCTAATTATTCATGGAAAGAGAATTAAATGAATCATGTTGCATATTTCTAAAATATTCATGCATAAAAAATATTCTCGCCAATAATATTTTTGACCAAGTATATGCACCGTTCAAGGAAAGCTTATTAATTTGTAATCAAGTAGGTACGAATCAAGAATAGTTTTGTCCTTGGTTTCATTCCACCTGCAGGGTTAGTTATTATTAGACCAATAATGTCCATTTGGACCTATAGGCAGTTCTGTTCGTCGTTCCACATGTATGATTAGTCATCAACAAAACAATACATTCAACAATAATAATACCAAACAAAGAGCACAAACAGACAAGTGTAATTGATCAAATCGTGCTACGTACTATAATCGCTAATACATCTTTTATTCATGTGATTACAATTTACAAATATACCTCTAAATAAGTATTGAACATGAATTCAAAAGCTCAGGAGACATAACAAAAAATAATATAAAAAATATTTGAATTATAGCACATAGAAACAATATAACAAAAGTTCTAATAATCAAAGTGTATGAAACTGTACGGATATTGTGTATGTTCTCCATTGTAACGCATAAAAAATAATCAAACATAAAATATACTTTAGGACATATTTACAAAGAGTCATAAACACCGAATTTCATGCATGAAATTAGTCATGATATTTTTCTCACACAAAAACAAACTGAACATCTAAAATGGTAATTCTCAATTTTTGTAAAAATTGATTTTATTTCTAAATTGTAGACGATATGAAAACGGAGTTTTTTTCCGAATTAATACTAATCAAATAAATAATTAAGAAAATAGGATTAATTTAAAAATAATTCCCAAAATATTGTTGGCTGCAATCTTAGTTAAACAAAGCGAGTTTTTTTCCAAAATAATGCTAAATAAAAAAATATTTACAAAATTAGGGTCAGGTCAAAACTATTTACCAAAATACTACTCGGTCAAACTCTAACTGCAAAAGCGCCAAACGAGTTGGTGACACTCCTCAAAAATATGGAAGTGTGCGTAGAAGAGTTTTTTCCTAGGGAGGGGTACTTTCTAAACTTATTTCCCAAAGTAGGGTACTTTTAAACTTATTTTCCAAATAGGGGTAGTTTTTCCATGTCATTGTGCCATGTCACCACCCGAATCAAATTCGATTTCCACTTCATTTACGTGTCACATCATATGTCCATGTCATCCCATTTACATGTATCTTTTTTAAAATAATAAAAAGCAGAGGCTGGTGGGAATAGAACTTGCAACCACACATTTAATATTTGCACCCTTAGACCACTGCACTGCCAACCTCGCTGCTTAAGATCTCATTTTCAAACGTATATTCTCTCTTAACATTGTGCTAGCAACTTTAATTAAAACTAAATTTTATTTTTAAGTCGTGTTATAATTTTTCTAATAATACTGATGGAGTATATGGCCCAAGGATCCCCGGCCCACATACTTCCACTACTGCGATCAGGCCCAACAGGCCCAAACGGGCCAAACCCAGCAAGACAAAGCTCTAAGCAGCCAACAATACACACATGGGGGTGCCTTCGGCGACATGGCCGAAGGCTACCGTCTACAGATTCGAGATCGGAAACATCACAGGAAAATAAGGCTTGAGAACCAAGCCTTCGGCAATTGGAGCCCTCAGCTCTATGAGGCCCCCGATACGAAGAGCCTTCGGACTATCACCTGCAGCCGAAGGCATCTTCCTCGACAGAATCTCCTCTCCACATGCGCTGGATCACCGCACCAAGTACAAGCGTCACATCCAACCACCGCATTTAATGCGACCACATGCGAGTGTCAGTGCCACCCCGGTTGAGGTGACCCCTCGACCACCAGAATGCTGACACGTGTCCCTGTCTAGCATTTATTTCTACTATAAATAGCAGCCCATTTCCCCATTGTAAAACACAACAAGTTCACATATTCGAATACATTCTCTCTCTTACTTATTTGCTCTGACTTCTCTCTAGTTATTCCCCGCAATAACCCCTTAGATAAGCTACCCCCGGGTACACAATCCATCATTTGGTTCTCTCGTTGAGAGCTCGAACAATCAAGTAAGAAACCCTCCCCTTCAGCTCAAAACACCTACCAAAATGGGAAGAACCACTCGTGGTCGATCAGTCCAAGAACCTTGAGGACAACAACCTGGCCCTCAGTGAAGTCAACGCCCCCGGAGCCTCCAACAAGGCTCCCGAGGGCAGGGTCATCACTGAGTTGGAATAGGCTGCTGTTGACCTGCATCTTCAGCTTCAGCAGAATGCTCCTGATGCCCACCTTGCCATCGAAACCCGAAGGAGGGGCCGGAGCGAGAATCAAGTGAGCCCTCTGGTTCTCACCATTGACGTATAATCGGCATTCTCCGCCTTCATCCAAACACTCACCCAAAACCCAGGTGCCTTCGGCACTCTGGTGCCCCTTCAACCAGAGGTCGGGGAGAACGCTATGCCTCTCCCGCATCCACCCCCCTTCGTGAACCCTACCCCTCGGGTTGGGAACGACAAAGGGGTCGTGGCTCAAGACACCGTCTCCCAGGAAGTCTAATCCCGGGACCGCCATGGCGCAAACAAGGAAAGGCCCAAGACCTCCGCCCTCGAACGGCTCAGAGGGGCGCAAGACCGCCGAGGGGTCCAAGACCGCCTCGGCGGAAAGGTGTCCCAAAGACCCCAAGAGAGCGGGGGATCCGTTTCAAGGGCAAACGAGAGGCGTCCCCCTCAGGACAAAGGAAAGGCACCACTACATGTCGATGATGCCAGACACTAAATCAACCAGGCTCACTCGGCCCGTGTTCAATCGCAGGGGGCAGAGGCCCTCCCGAAGGATCACAGGGATGAAATTATCGAGGCCCTCCAACGCTGCCTTGATGAGATGAAGGCCCGCCAAGCGCACACTACAGCTTCCGCCTCACAGGCGGACCCCAAATACGCCGCCATGCTGCCAAAATGGAGTACATGCAAAAGAAGATGGAAGAAGGCTCTGAGGAACCCGTCATCCAACTCCGGACCAGGACGCCATTTACTCTAAGGGTATTGGTGGCCCAGATTCCGGGAAAGTACCGAGGGCAACCCATCAAGCCCTACCAAGGAAAGACTGACCCCCAGGAGCACTACAACAGATACCAAAACAGCATGATGATGGTGGGGGCATCGGATGAATATTTGAGTCGTTGGTTCCTTTCCACATTAGAAGGACTAGCGTACGAATGGTTAAACCGATTTGCCCGAAGGTAGCATTGACTCGTGGCAAGAACTCGCCCAGCGCTTCTTGACACAGTTTGCGGGAAGGCACCGGTCAAGAAAACACTTCTCCCATTTGCTAACGGTGAGGCAAAGGAAGGAGGAGACCCTCTGGGATTTCTAGGAAAGCTGGAGGTTGGAAACGGACAAAGTTGATGGAGCCGGCGACGAGACCCTTCTGGCTCTCCTACAAACGGTCATCCGAACCGGGAATTTCTCAAGGAGCCTCATCATTGAACCCCCTCGCGATTATATAAGGGCCCTTCAGCGGGGGGACAGGTATGCAGAGGACAAGGAGGTAGAGAAATGTCGCCAGAACCCCGAGCAGCAGCGCCCCGGGCCAGATGACCGGAACAGCCGAGGGCCGGGGGCTCCATCCCATCAATCCAAAGGCCCGACTCCCTCAGGTGATCGCCCCCGGCATGGCCAAGCCAAGCCCGGAGGAGGTTATAAGCACAACCCGAAGGCTTGGGCCCAGCCCGTCCTTCTGGAGCACCCCCGGACGCCTCTAACGCATCCCATCACCGTCATTCTGGACTACACCGAGGAGAGAGGCCTCGTGGAGCGTGACTCTTGCGTGCCCTTGGAGGTATACGCTGTCAACCCCTATGAGCCATACTGCCGTTTCCATCGTAATCAAGGGCACAGAACCGATGACTGCCACCAGCTGAAGGCAGCCATCGAGAGGCTTATACAGGCGGACCATCTGTCCCAATTTGTCAGGGGCCCTCAGCCTCAAGGGCCCCCACGAGGACCGTCGGCGAGGGCAAATGCTTGGGTTAATCCAAACACCATTCCCCTCGATGACCCGAAGGGTAAGAAGCGGGAGATCGGGAATCTCGATGAGGAGGAGGAGTACAACCAGTACCAGCACAAGAAACGCCACATCCTCATGATTACCGGAGGCAACACGGGGGGAGACTCCGCTAGTCAAAGAAAGAAGTGGGCACAATCGCTTTATGTGGGGGAAGTCACTCACATGCCCCCCGTAAAGCGGATGAGAGAGGAGCCCATCATGTTTACCAACGCCGATCTCCCCCCAGTGTCCTCTCCTCATAGGGATGCATTAGTAATCCAAAGCGAGATCAATAACACCATCATCCATCGAACTTACATTGACACAGGCAGCTCCGTCAACGTAATGTATCTAAGCACATTCAACGAGCTGCACCTAGAGGGGAGTTGCCTTCGGCCCATCCGGACCCCCCCTGTCCGGCTTCACCGGAGACACCATAGATTCCGAGGGGGTGGTGACCCTCCCGGTACTCTTCGGCGACGAGCTCCATAAGGCCAAGCTCGAAGTGGAGTTCGTCGTCGTCAACATTGACTGCGCCCACAACATCATCCTCGGCCACCCCGCCCTCGAGGACCTGGAGGCTATCATCTCCATGAGGCACCTATGTCTCAAATTCCCAGCTGAAAGAGGCATCGGATACTCGAGGGGGAACCAAAAGCTCGCATGCGCCTGCTATCATCTCCACTGAGTTTCGTGTTGACACCATCACCGGAACTATAGAGGAAGAAGAAAAGAGGTCGAGGGCTGAATCGGTCAAGGATGTAGAAGACTTTGCGCTCGATCCGGACAAGCTGGAAAGAGTCGTGAAGATTGGAGCCAAGCTCCCTGAAGATTTGAAGATCGGCATCACGGATGCCCTCCGCACCTAGTCCATTGTTTTTGCATGGGGGCCGGAGGACATGCCGGGAATTAGCCGAAGGGTCATCACTCACTGCCTGTCGGTTGACCCTTCCTCCAAACCCGTGCAACAGAGAAGAAGACCCCTCTCGGCCGAGAGAAGGGATTTTGTGAAGAAGGAGGTCAGCATGCTCCTCTCCATCAAACACATCAAGGAAGTCAAATGCCCTTCATGGCTTGCTAACGTAGTCCTCGCACAAAAGCCGCCCACCTTCCGCATGTGCGTAGACTACACGGATCTAAATAAGGCGTGCCCCATGGACCCCTTCCCGCTGCCAAATATTGACCAACTGGTGGATGACACAGCGGGATGCGAAATCATGTCATTCCTCAACGCCTTCCGCAGATATCACCAGATCTTCATGCACGAGGAAGACGCTGAAAAAACAGCCGTCATGACTCCCGAAGGCATATTCTGTTATCTGGTCATGGCCAGGGTTTTTCAAGCCGTCCTCGGGTGCACCATGGAGGCCTATGTTGACGACATGATCGTCAAAAGCAAACGATCATCAAGCCACACTGACGACCTCCAGGAGATCTTCGCCATCATGCAAAAGTTCAACCTTTGGCTAAACCCGAAGAAATGCACTTTCGGTGTACAAGGAGGCAAGTTCTTAGGCTACATGGTGAGCCGAAGGGGTATCGAAGCCAACCCCGAGAAGATCCGGGTCATCGTCAACATGGAACCCCCACGCAACGTAAAGGAGGTCTAGCGTTTGACAGGCCGCCTGGCAGCCCTCAATCGCTTCCTGTCCAAGTCTGCGGAAAAGTCCCTCCCCTTCTTCCAGATCATGAGGAAGAACGTCGGCTTCCAATGGACGTCAGAATGCCAGGAGGCCTTCGATGAGCTGAAAAGGTACTTATCTTCACCCCCTGTGCTCTCCAAACCCAAGGTGGGGGAGACTCTGTACCTTTACCTTAGCGTTAGCCCTACGGCCATCAGCTCAGTGCTAATCCGGGAGGAGGATGGCATCCAGCATGCCATCTTCTATGTTAGCAAGACCCTCAGGGAGGCGGAACTCAGATATTCTCCCATGGAGAAGATGGTGCTAGCTATTGTTTGGACCGTCAAAAAGCTAGGCCATTATTTCCAGGCACACCCTGTCCAGGTCCTCACGCACCAACCCCTCGGCGCTTTGATGAGGAGCCCCACCAGCTCCTCCCGGATGGTGAAATGGGCCATCTTCCTCAGCCAATACAACATTGACATCCGTCCGAGGCCTACAATAAAGGGCCAAGCCTTGGCGGACTTTGTCACGGAGTGCACGGCAAGATCAGCAGTGGATGAGGAGCCCTCGGCACCCTCGGATGAATGGTGGACCCTCTACACCGATGGCTCCTCAGCCACCAAAGCATGCGGAGGATGGGTAGTTCTCATTACTCCCGAAGGCTTCCGCGCCTACTATGTCGTCTGTTTCTCCTTCAAAGAATCCAACAACGAAGCGGAGTATGAAGCCCTCCTCTGTGGCCTTCGGCTGGCAGCTAAGATGAAGGCCAGATAGATCCATGTGAAGTGCGACTCCAAGTTAGTCGTCGGCCAAATTTAAGGAGAATATGAGGCCAAGGAAGGTAGAATGAAACAATACAAGGAAGAAGCCAAGGAGTTGCTTAAGGTATTTGAGGCACACTCTCTTACTCAAATACTGAGGGCTCAAAACTCTGACATTTTATCAAAGCTCTCGGCCGAATCCCCGGAGCACCTCTCGAAGATCGCAAGAATTGAGGAACTTAGCCTCTCAAGCATACACGTTAGCCCCGTCATGAATATGCAACAAAGCACTGAGGACTGGATTTCAGACATCATGAACTTCATCTCCACAGGGCACCTTCCAGAGGATGAAACCCGCGCAAAGCTGGCAAAGCTGAGGGCTCCCAGCTAAACCATCGAAGACGGGAGGCTTTACAAACGATCCTACAATGGCACGTTACTCTGGTGCCTTCATGAGGACGAAGCCGAAGTTGCAATGGAGGAAGTGCACAGTGGCACTTGCTCAGATCATCAGGGACCCTTCTCCATGTCCCAAAGGCTTATAGTTCAAGGCTACTTTTGGCCCACAATGGCCCGGGATTGTGCAGACCTCGCCCGAAGGTGCACCGCCTGTCAACACTTTCAGAAAGCCCCCGGAAGACCAACGGTCAACTATGCCCCCATCAGCACAGCCATACCCTTCTCCAGATGGGGCATCGACCTAGTAGGCCCACTGCCGAAGGGTACCTCTAACAACAGGTACATCATCGTCGCCATCGACTACTTCACCAAGTGGGTAGAGGCGGAGCCCCTCGCCAGCATCACCGAAGCCAGACGTCGTCATTTTGTCCTTAAAAATATCCTCGTGAGGTTTGGCCTCCCCCAACAGATCATCTCCGACAACGGCACTCAGTTTGAGGCTGCCTTTTCTGTGCCCTCCTAGAGGCATGGGGCATCAAGCACACCTTCTCTTCTGTTGCCTACCCTCAGGGCAACGGTCAAGTGGAGAACGCCAACCGAACTTTACTTGAGGGCCTAAAAAAGAAACGGGAGGCCGAAGGGGAAGGCTGGGTAGAAGAGCTCCACAATATCCTATGGGCCTTCTGTTAGTATATATGTCCTAGCGACAATCACCTTTTAGAGATATATGTACTTGATCACATTCAGTTTTATATATTTAATATATACGGTATTACACATTGATGATTAAGTATTTCGATTGTCAATATCTTATTCATAATTGTGTTCCCTTGGACTTATGTTGTCAATAAGTAAGTGGGAGCTTATATGATATAACATAAAGTCCTAAAATGGCCCCAATCAATGATCATCAAGAATGGGATATTGATGATATGCGATAAGATTGGTATGTGAACTGCATCATACTTTTAGAAAGTATAGTTGATCTCACAACTATGAGTTCATGTAATTCATGATGGTCACATAGATATTTTAGAGAATATTGGCACACCCACCGAGAAACCATTTGATAAGTTCTATTCATGTGTCTATGGGATTATCGGCATATAGAGTAGTGTAATAGTCCTCCGACTTGAGGTCAATACGTACTACATGTGTGGAGTGATGTACTTTGACCATGACCAACGCTTGCACTCCAATCGGGGTAGATACGGCATGTGTTGGGTGCATCACGAAGCACATAGAGTAGTAGTTGAGCCAAGAAAGGATTCATTCCTCATAATAGATTAAGAGAGAACATTCTACTTTTCATATCTAGATGGATCATAAAGTCATTGGCCAATGCAAAGATATATTCGTTTTGGATATCGAATATGATCGTTATGGATCGTCTAGAAAGATTGAGAGACAGAGACTGAGTTATTGGGATAGACACAATATCATGTTTTAGACTTAGTTGAATGTTTGCTGAATGAAAGGACCGTATCACTATGAGCTCTATATTACAGGGAGTTTGAATAGTCCTCGCAAACGTCCTTATATATTAAGTTTGTCTGGTAAATCGTCTAGGGATTCTACTAAGACTTTAATTTGATTAGTGCTTAATATATAAGGCCCTATGGGTCACACAACAAGTGATTATACCTTCCGATTGAATAGTTAGAAGGAATTAAATATTATTAATTGGATTAAATAATATTTAATTAGTAATACTGAAAATGGATTAAATATTAATTAGATTAAACATATTTAATTCATGAAGTTGAAGGAGAGTTCTATTTGATAGAATTAATTAAGTGGAATAAATTGGATTTATTGTACTTAATTAAGATGTATTTTTAATTAAATAAAGTTGGTACTTTTCTTTATAATTTAGAATTAAAAGAAAAGAGAAAATAAAAATAAATAATGATCATGAGTAAAAGTGGCGTGCAAGCCCACTTTACTCTTATTGTTGGTTATTTTTGTTTTGTTTAATTAATTGAATCATTAATAAGGAGTATTGGTCCTGTTAGGATTAGAACTCATTAATGAAGAACACTTTCATTGTGATTGGGAAACTAGTTTAGAACAAGTATAAATACACCCTCCTCCTTCATATTTGATAGACCAGTTTTTAGATTCAGTATTACCAGTTTATTTCCCTGCGAAGAGATTTCCTAGCCTTTCTCTTAGGGAGATCTAACCGTTCTTTCGGAAAGGAGAAATCACGTGGATACCAAAGGTCAAGGATTTTCACCGCTAGGCTGGAAGATCTGTAAGTTATAACTCAGATTTGTTATTATTATCATATTCGTTATTTTGTCATAATCAGGAAAGATCTGTTTGGAAAAATTTTAAACTTCCGCTGCTGTACTTTCGAGGTACGTTACATCAATTTCCTAACAGTGGTATCAGAGACAAACTGATTCTAATGACATTATGCGAATCTAATATATTTTGTGATCAAAATATATAATTGAAATAGTATGTGATTTGCCGTAACTCTCTTTTCAAGATTGAAATACAATCATTTTGAATAAGACTTACGGAGTATGTTTTTTTTAGAAATTGGCATCTAGTTCTTCGATATGGGGAAAACGTTGGTCTGCATATTTTTTTTTAAAATTAGATCTTCGAAATTAAGAAATAGGAAGTAAATCAAATTAGATTTGCGTTATCTACTTCGGCGACCAATATTCGCAAACGAGAATTCAAGGCCGGCCACCGAAGAACCAACGGCGACCAGATGAAGATGGCTCTGCAATTCTGCAAACCAGCGACAAACACACCCAGAACGCCGATCTTCATACGGACGTTGGTACTTGGTAGACTACGTTGTACATATGAAGGAACGATTTGATCTGGAACTTGTTTTGTTAGGTCTCCTGTGTTGTTATCTACATAGTCTTGGACTCTGGGGAGATAAATATCTAAGAGCATCTTTAACCTGAAGGTGTGCACATTAAAAAATACTGCTACGTCACAAAATTTAACATTTTGAAAAAATATTGGTTTCCAACGCGGGGAGTTTAACTTCATGTGAAGCTGAGCTGTTAAATATTTATTTTGACATTGTAGACACCACCGTCTTCTCACAACATTTCCCTTGACATGATGACTCAGCACACGTGAAGCAAATATAGGGCCAAAACCGTAGAAATTATCCACGAACTCATCCCGCGAAAAAATATATGCCCGCCAAAATATTCATTCACCGCTTTCATTCACCTTCCCCGTTTGGAGTAAAGCTTCTGCGAGTCCTTGAGTAAAACTGCCACAGAGGGTAGAGCTCGATCAATGAAGTTGTTAACAAAACAAAAGAAAAATCAAGATGAAATTGCTTACTGAAACAAGGCATAAACGATGAAATTGTTGGCAATAGGGTAGAGCTCGATCAATGAAGTCTTGATTGGATTTCGAATTAGGGAAAAATCAGATCATATTTAATTTACTATTTATTAATTTGACTTTGAAATGTTCCACTTGTGCAATCTGTTGCAACGTGGAGAGCATTTCGTTGCTGTATCAATATGTTGAAAGGTGGGTTTTGACATTGTTCCTACATGGATGAACACTCCAATAATGTATTGCCATGTGTCACAATTTTTTTAATGTTGACACCCTCACATTAAAGATGCTCTAATATACTATGTATGTTTGTTTTCCTTCATACGCTGGTAGAGAAATTACAGTTAGAACAATAATTAAGTTAAATTGTCCTTAATTAAGATTAATTATCTTGGAGATTTATAAGGACTAGCTTTACTCGGAAATTATAATTATTATTTTAGCATGCTCATATTAATTGTTAATTGTATCTGTTTATAAATTAGATTTATAATACATACTTAATTTATCTATCCGAGTTAGACCACATCTACATATTATTTGATAATATGTTTTAAGCATCTTGATTAAATAAGTAATTTAATACCCCGCTAAATATTTCCCATAAATTAAAATTTAAGTCTTTTCTAGGATAACGACATCACCCATCATAATTGAATTAGTAGAAATATTTTTTCGTTGAAGAATATTTCACCCAAGTGTTTATTCCATTCGACAAAATATAGAACTAATTTATTGATACATATGTTTGTGATCACGTGATGGTTTTGACTTACTTAAATTAGCTCGAGTCGCCCAAGCGTCAGTGTTAATTTAAGGATGTCGATCAATTAAAAATTGATCAACCAAGAATTGCTTGGACGCAATTGGTCTAGGGACCTACCCATTATATTATTGCAGTGATCAGCCCAAGCTGAGACTGTAATAGTATGAATGTGGATCTTGGCCACTATGATTGTGAAAACAATCCATGTTCTTTTTATTGGGGTCAAAGAGCATGCAAAATAGTAGGAGCTAAATAATTAAAAGTCCATATTATTTAGTTAACTAAATGTGATCATAGGAATTATTATATGAATTTTAATTCCCATTCTATTTGAACTTCTTTAGGCTTTTAGGAATGTCGAATTTATCATTGAGAAGTATCTTGGATACATGCAAGCTTACTGGACCAAACTTTCTGGACTGGGAAAGAAATGTGCGTTTAGTTCTTAGACAAGAAAATATTGAGTATGTGTTAGACACACCGGTACCCAAGATTCCTGATGTTAACTCTCCCGAGTTTGCCACGTTTGACCTGACTGCTCGAGAGAAACACGTTACTGATGCTAAAACTGTGCAATGTGTTATGTTGGCTGCAATGTCTATGGAGTTGCAAAGGCAACACGATAGGATGAGCGCCTTCGAGATGCTTGAACACTTGAAAAGTCTGTTTGATTCAGAAAGTCAGACTCTAGAGTATGAACTTCTGACAGACATTTTCAAGTGTAGACTTCAAGAGGGTGGCAACGTGTCTGAGCACGTCCTCAAAATGATTGGCTTAATTGAAAGAGTTGCTACCACCGGAATTAAGTTTGAGGATCGTGTCTCAGCTGCTATCATCCTATATTCGCTTCCGAGTTCATTTACTAACTTCATTGTGAATTATAATTTGAACAAAACGAAAGCAACCATGCCTGAACTCCATAACATGCATAAGTCTTATGAAACCTCAACCTCTAAAGGAAAGACTGTTCTTATGGTAAGATCTAATGCTAAGTCTCGTTCTAAGAACAAGAATAAGCAAAAGAAGAAAGGTAAGGTTGGACCTACTCCTACAGCTCTGAAGCCTAAAGGTGGAGGTTATATGAAGCCAAAGGTTGCAAAGGATGTTTGCCTCTACTGCAAAGAGAAGGGGCATTGGAAGAGAGATTGTGAGCTGTATAAGACTAATCTAGCCAAAGCACCGGGTGCTTCAAGCTCAGGTATTTTTTTATCATTAAATAAATATGTATATAACTAACTCTCATTGTTAAAGTATTAGATACAACTTATGGCTTACACATTTGTAAGAATGTGCAGAAGCCTGAGAAGCAGTGTAGCAGTTGGAATGGGTAAAATTGACCTACGCGTGAAGGCTGGAGCAAAAGTTGCTGCTGAACGTGATAGGATCTTATAGTTTAGATTTGCCCAGTGATTTTAGATTAGAATTAAATAATTGTTATTTTATTCCTTCTATTATCAAGAAGATTATTTCCATTCATATGTTAGACATTAAAAGATTTCTATTTCCATTTTGCTAATAATAATTGTTATTTTTATAAAATGGTGTTGTTGTGGAAATGCTTTTCTTATGAATGGTTAATTATCAATCGACATATTAGATATTAAATGAATAAAATAAAAGGATCTCGATTAAGTAATCATAAAAATTACTACCTCTCTATCACATTGCAAACTTGGTCAAATTAATGAAACAAGAATAGCAATGTTAAATGAATTAGATTATTTAACACCATTTGCTTTTGAGTCATATGGAAATTGCGAATCTTGTCTTTCAAGCAACTTGACTAATAATCCTTTTCTAGGAAAAAGGATAGCAAGTCAAAGAGTATTTAAGTAAAATTTCTGATTTATTTAAAAGGTCAAAGAATTCGGTCATAATGAACTCCTCCAGAACACCTTAGAAGACTGGCGTTTCTGTAAGGAGAAATAGGGTTTTGTTAGACATGGTTAGATCTATGATGAATTCATTTTCTCTTCCAAACATTCTTTTGAGGGTACACGCTATAAATCTCAATATACATTCTGAATAGTTTGATTAGTGCAAAATGTACTATATGAGTTATAGTATAATAAAAGACATTTTCTTCACATATTAAATATGGGTTGCCCTACATATGTAAAGAAATGTGCACTAATCAAATTGAAAGCTGAAGTAACATAGAGAATGAAGATTTGTTAGATGGTCTGATGAAGGATTCAGTGGGAGAATTGACTTGAAGAATGTCTCTAGGAGGATATCCTTCAGCTAGTGGAAGTAATGTAGGAATCACCTCGCACCAGCAAGTGATTCTTATTAAAGATAAGATGACATGGTTGTCATTCCTTCTGCACCCACTTCTCTTTCTCTGGATACACTTAAAAGTGTAGCACCAGAAAACTCTCTAAGCATTGGATAGTCCAATGAAAGAGAACCTCTTCACGATAAGAATGAATAGCATGAACAAAATGCAAAACATTCAACTCTGCGGGTCTACTAGGATTCATCATGAACTAACTAGGTTAGGCTTCCTCATGGAGGATCATGATGATGTTAAGATTCCTGATACGGATGAACCTGAGAAGCAATATTAGATGTTGATTCATAGAGGTGGCGAGAAGCCATAAAATCTAAAATGGACTCGATGTGTATCCATCAAGTATGGAACTTGGTTGACTTGCCAGTTGGGTTAGACCCATTGGATGTAAAATGATTTTTAAGGAGAAAATTAATGCTGAAGGCAAGGTGAGAACATACAAAGCTAAGCTAGTGGCTAAAGGTTATAGTCAAAGAAAAGGAATTGACTATAGTGATACCTATTCACCAGTTGCAAAACTCAAGTCCATTTTGATTTTGCTTGTTATAGCTGCTCAATATGATTATGAGATTTGACAAATGGATGTCAAAACCCCTTTCCTTAATGGAAACCTCAAGGAGGAGGTGTACATGGTACAGCCTGAAGGTTTTATATCCATATCAAATTCTAATTCAATATGTTAATTAGAGAAATCTATTTATGGGCTAGAACAAGCATCTAGGAGTTGAAATATTAATTTTGATGAAAAAGTCATATCATTTGACCTCATCAAATGAAATGAGGGTGCTTGCGTGTTTAGAGTGCGCAACAAGGATAGCGTTGTCTTTATAATCATATATGTTGATCATAGAGAATGATATCCCCTCATTGAAGTCAGTGAAAGAATGGTCACCAAAAATATTCATGAATATCTTTTGTCTATGATAGACAGAAAGAACTAGTAGAATTTAATTATTCTAGCACTAGTTTCATGTATGATAAGAAAGACTACGAGTCACAGCCAGTATATGTTTTTAAGTCTCAATGTAATAGTAATGCTGCAAGAATTGCAAGTAAGAAACTATTGTAAATTCGACAACTAGAAGCTAGTAAATTGTTGCATTTGATGCAACATAGGTAAGCGTTTAGATACGTTAGTTCCTTAAGGAAATAGAGGTAGTTCCTAGTGACAGTTATCCAATAATTGTTATTGTGACTGTGCCGGTGCATTTGCACAAGCTAAGAAACCAAGATGCAAAGTAAGGAACTAGAAAATACCAGCATGCTATCGTGTTTGATAACAAGTAGCAAGATGAGAAGTTGCAATAGAATGCCTTCTCGTAGAGGACAATTTGGCTCACCCATTCACCAAACCTTTGAGATGCGAGAAACATACTAGACTTTTAAGAGACTAGGTGTTAGACGCATCGGTGATTGGCACTAGGCCAAGTGGGAGATTGTTAGTATATATGTCCTAGCGACAATCACCTTTTAGAGATATATGTACTTGATCACATTCAGTTTTATATATTTGATATATACGGTATTACACATTGATGATTAAGTATTTCGATTGTCAATATCTTATTCATAATTGTGTTCCCTTGGACTTATGTTGTCAATAAGTAAGTGGGAGCTTATATGATATAACATAAAGTCCTAAAATGGCCCCAATCAATGATCATCAAGAATGGGATATTGATGATATGCGATAAGATTGGTATGTGAACTGCATCATACTTTTAGAAAGTATAGTTGATCTCACAACTATGAGTTCATGTAATTCATGATGGTCACATAGATATTTTAGAGAATATTGGCACACCCACCGAGAAACCATTTGATAAGTTCTATTCATGTGTCTATGGGATTATCGGCATATAGAGTAGTGTAATAGTCCTCCGACTTGAGGTCAATACGTACTACATGTGTGGAGTGATGTACTTTGACCATGACCAACGCTTGCACTCCAATCGGGGTAGATACGGCATGTGTTGGGTGCATCACGAAGCACATAGAGTAGTAGTTGAGCCAAGAAAGGATTCATTCCTCATAATAGATTAAGAGAGAACATTCTACTTTTCATATCTAGATGGATCATAAAGTCATTGGCCAATGCAAAGATATATTCGTTTTGGATATCGAATATGATCGTTATGGATCGTCTAGAAAGATTGAGAGACAGAGACTGAGTTATTGGGATAGACACAATATCATGTTTTAGACTTAGTTGAATGTTCGCTGAATGAAAGGACCGTGTCACTATGAGCTCTATATTACAGGGAGTTTGAATAGTCCTCGCAAACGTCCTTATATATTAAGTTTGTCTGGTAAATCGTCTAGGGATTCTACTAAGACCTTAATTTGATTAGTGCTTAATATATAAGGCCCTATGGGTCACACAACAAGTGATTTTACCTTCCGATTGAATTGTTAGAAGGATTTAAATATTATTAATTGGATTAAATAATATTTAATTAGTAATACTGAAAATGGATTAAATATTAATTAGATTAAACATATTTAATTCATGAAGTTGAAGGAGAGTTCTATTTGATAGAATTAATTAAGTGGAATAAATTGGATTTATTGTACTTAATTAAGATGTATTTTTAATTAAATAAAGTTGGTACTTTTCTTTATAATTTAGAATTAAAAGAAAAGAGAAAATAAAAATAAATAATGATCATGAGTAAAAGTGGCGTGCAAGCCCACTTTACTCTTATTGTTGGTTATTTTTGTTTTGTTTAATTAATTGAATCATTAATAAGGAGTATTGGTCCTGTTAGGATTAGAACTCATTAATGAAGAACACTTTCATTGTGATTGGGAAACTAGTTTAGAACAAGTATAAATACACCCTCCTCCTTCATAATTGATAGACCAGTTTTTAGATTCAGTATTACCAGTTTATTTCCCTGCGAAGAGATTTCCTAGCCTTTCTCTTAGGGAGATCTAACCGTTCTTTCGGAAAGGAGAAATCACGTGGATACCAAAGGTCAAGGATTTTCACCGCTAGGCTGGAAGATCTGTAAGTTCTAACTCAGATTTGTTATTATTATCATATTCGTTATTTTGTCATAATCAGGAAAGATCTGTTTGGAAAAATTTTAAACTTCCGCTGCTGTACTTTCGAGGTACGTTACATCAATTTCCTAACACCTTCCGCACCACCCCTCGGCGAAACACCCTTTTCCCTATGTTATGGATTCGAAGCTAAGGCTCCCACAGAGGTAACTCTTCCTACCCGAAGGGTGGACCAATATGAACCTAAGGTCAACGACGCCAACATGGCCCTCGACCTTCACCTAATCTCAAAACGCCGAGAGCAGGCCTTCCTAAAGGCGGAGAACTACCGAAGACAGGTAAAAGGCTACATCGACGCCAAGGTTCACTCTCGAGAATTCCAAGTGGGGGACTATGTCCTACGGAGAAGGAAAGCTAGACAAGCAAGTGAGGGCGGAAAAATGGCACCATAATTCGAAGGCCCCTACATCATTGCAGCCATCATCAAACCAGGGACGTACAAGCTCAAATGCCCCAATGGGACCGAGGTCCCTAGACATTGGAATGTGCACCATCTGGTCAAATTCTATCAGTAACGTATGAGAGGCCAAGCCTTCATGATTTATTAATGTATTATCTGATGGCCCAAGGCCTCCTATTTTTAAAGAATAAACACATGTGAAGACACCAAAAGTACCAAGTACACAGCACACATGAGTGGCCAAGCCCTCGTGAAAACTCCTGGCCCAAGGCCTTATCACAAGACCCCCGACACCAAGTGCCGAGGGTGGACCCTCAAATCAACTACGACAACAAAAGAAAACACCATGTACCGGGAGTACTGTATGCAAAAAAACAACACCAAGTGTTAAAAATAAAGCTGTACCCCTCGAGGACGCAATCACCCTAAAGGCCCCACCTATCGGCACCGGGGGTACCTAGTGCCCCCGGCCATTTGCAGCTAATATGCAAATAAAACCCTTTCCTGAAATTCTTTCCGCGCCATTACCCCAAGGGAATGGCAGGCAACGGACTAAGTCCCGGGCCGAGGATTCGACTTTCAAAAACGAAACGCTTCCCGCACCATTACCCCAAGGGAATGGAAGGCAACCGACTATGTCTCGGGCTGAGGGAACGACTTTCAAAACTGAGGCGCTTTCTGTGCCATCCCCCAAGGGGAGGCAGGCAACAGACTATGTCTCGGGCTGAGGAAACGACCCTCGATCCCCTCGAAACCCGGAAGGTTAATCCCGAGGGGGGAGCCAACAACTTATACCGTTGCCTCCCGACAGGCCAAACCTTATCAAGAAACCTAGTTTCTTCAAGCCTTCCCTTCACTGTCCAAAAACAAATTGGAGTGAAGGGGAGTAGACTCAACGAGCAATCAATGAGTGCAAGTTTCAATACTCCACGACAAAACATCCTTCGGCAGATTGCAAGAAAGGGCACCACGAAGGCAATCCCTATCACACCGAGGGCTCTTAATCCTAAATTTTACTTCGGGCATTGGCATTATTCCGAAGGCTACTATTCACCAAAGTGTTACCAAAATATGGCCATGCCCACATTCTGCCAGCCCCCGGCATTTCAACACATGCCAGAGGCATTAACTCCGGAGGCCCTTGCTATGCAGCACCTATTGTACATCCTTTGAGAAGTCGACGGGGATCGAGGGCATCGGCTATAATACATTGGACTCGAGAATTCCTAAGTCCACACTTTGGAATCCAACATCACCGGAGACTCCTATGCTAGGAATGAGCCAAGTTTGACTATCACTACTGCATCCTCTAGCCTTACCGAAGGCACCAAAGTAATCCTCCATGACTTAGGCCCCCCGGCGTCACCATCCTTTGCTAAGGAAAACTTGTCCTAAGGCTACTACAAACCGAGGGCACATTCATCAAGCCACTCAAAATTTGGCTAAGTCCACAACACCGATTCCCCCGGAGATATATGGTGAAGGCCAGCCACTACATACAGCTGGGGGGTGTGTCAACCGAGGGCCTAGGGGCAAAACACCACTTGAAAAACGTCTAAGTCCTAAAACTTAGGCCCTCGGTTAGCTCGTGGCATGCATGCGGACTAAATGGAGACACCAGCCGAGGGCCCAGCAGTGAATACTACTTAGAAAATTTTCTAAGTCCTAAACTATTGGCCCCCGGCCACCAACGAAGGAGGGCTTACAACTCACACAACACAAGGCACACGAAAGAAGATGTCAACCGAGGGCCAAGTTGTAAGCAACACTTAGAAAAATTTTCTAAGTCCTAAATTTTTGGCCCTCGGTCAACTCATGACAGCTACACAAGTTCAGAAGGAAACATCAACCGAGGGCCTAGTGTTGGACAAACACTTGGAAAAATTTTCTAAGTCCTAAATGGCTGACAAATCAAACATCAAAAGACGAAGGCATTCCTTCACAAGAAAAATACAAAGGCATTCATTCACAAGAAAAATATGAAGGCATTCATTCACAAGAAAAGGACGAAGGCATTCAATCACAAGGAAAAAAACGAAGGCATTCATTATCAAAACCGAAGAGTAAATTGTTATACATCAAGGCCGAAGCCGAAGGTTACCTAATGTATATTACAGAGTATTGTCCAAAAACTATCTAAGTACAAGTCAGGGGTTGGCAGCTTCAGCAACAACCTCTTCGGCTGGCTTGGAAGTGGCATCCGCTTCGGCCTACTCATCTCCGCCCAGAGCCTCCTGCATCAGCATGGAGTCTTCAAGATCGGGCCTTTCAACATTGGCCGGGAGAGGAATTCTGATATCTGGCTGAAGGGGGGAGGCCGTATGCTGCAAGATCGAAGTCCTTCGGATCCACTTGATAGTGTCAGGCCAGCCTTTTGTAGATGAGGGCTTGAGTGAAAAATCCCCCCCCCCCCGGCGTAATAATCTTCGCCCTTGCGGGCTAGCCACATTGCCCCAGGGCCCTTCACCCAAGCATCTACTGAGGCCTCCACCACCGAGGCCACCCATTGATTTTGGCCCTCGGCCCTCCACCCCTCGGCGATGAAGGCAGCAACAACATTAGCGACGGCTTCTGCCCTGGCGGCCTCGGACTCCTCGGCGGCTTTCTTCGCGGCCTCAGCAGCGGCCCTCTCGGCTTCCGCCTTCTCCTTTGTAACTCTCTCCGCCTCAGCCTTCGCCTGCCAAAGGTCCTCTTCTAGTCGGGCCATCTGCCTCACGGCATCAACATTATCATGGATGAGCTTCTTCATGGCCTCATCCTGTTGTGCCTTATGAAGGCGCCATTCATCGAACCTCCGGGCATGCTCACCGAGGGCTATGCAAGCCTGTTAACAATAGACAAAGGAGTTAGATTATTATGCAAGTACGCTAAGTGGTTAGAAAAGGGACAAAGGAAAAGAGAAGCTTACAGTAAGAGAGGACCGAAGGATCTTAGACTCAAGGGCTTCATCATCAAGCCTGCCGAGGGCTGTCCTATCCAGCGAAGGAGTGGCCCCGCTCAAGAACTCCCGGGGGTCCACAGTACCATGAATAATGGCGGTCCCCTTCAGGAGGGAGAACTGTATGTCCTCTCGGGGCAAGCCCACTTCACCCTTCTGCACTGGAGGAAGATTAGAAGCAGTCGTGGCCACCAGAACATTGGGCCCAGAAGTGGAATGCTCATCCACGATCAAGACCGATGGATCCTTCTTCCCGTCATCCTCTTTTTTGGGCCTCTTCCCTTCGGGGGCTAGACCCTTGCCCGCTGCCTTCCTCTTGGCAGCATCATCAGAGGGGGCGGCCGAGGGCTTTTGCTTAAAGAACTCCCCGACGGGCTTCTGCTTGCCCGAATCCTTTTTGTCGGGACCCTTCGCCTTTTGCTTCTTCAAAGCGGCAAAGGAATTGATATCCATTTTAGCACCTGCAAGACAACACAAATAAATGAGGCCGAGGGGTCAAGACAAAATGAATACGTGTATAAGCTACAAAAGTTCTAAGTGCAAAAAATGGAGCCCCCGAGAACTACCTCCTGCGCTCTCGAAGGCTCGATCTAGTATGGGGTACTTCTCATCCACTTCCCCCAGAAACCGGTAACGCCGGAAGCCGAGATCATATACATTGTCATCAAGGGTCAGCTCCTTGATTGACATATGCTTTTCGCGCCCCACTGGAATGGCAGAGATCTTCCTACCATCTTTCTCGAGGGCAGCACCCTCCACCTTCGGGTGCCTCCTGAAGTAGTTCCTTAGCTCCCCTGGGAACGGGTTTTCCGCCACCCTGACGTAGCAGAAACGATCTTTCCAGCCCTTATGGGACGAGGGCACATCATCAAATAGTCTCCACGGGGCAAGCTGCTGAAGATTGGCAAACCCCTCGGAATTTATGTGGCCTCTGCGACAAAGGTTGAAGCTCTAGAAAAACAGATCAAGGCTGACTGTTACCCCCCGAACCCGCAAAGGCTCAGAAACCCGACGATGTATGAATGACTGTTGGGGGTCAACTGGCAGGGGGCTAAGCCTACATATCGAAGGTATTCGAGGAGAAACGGATGCAGAGGGAATCGAAGGCCCATTGACACTGAGAGGATATGCACCGCAAAACACCCCTCGGGAGCCCGAGAGAGTACGTCATCGGGCCCCGACTCTACCACGATCCCCGAGGGCCCCACATGCAGCTGTTACGTAGCACTCCGCTTTGTGATAAGCTTAAACTTGCAAGTGTACATGTGCCAATGTAGTAATAAATTCCGGTAAAAATACCGGGTCGAACACAAGGAAACGTTGTGTTTATATGATTCAAAAAGGGAAAGGGGTTTAGTAAAAGACTTATGAAAAGAGTAAAGATTTTTGGTTTTTCAAGAGATAATAAAAGCAACCAAGGGTTCGGGATTACTCCTAAACGACTCCTAGTGATGAATATATGTTCTTTCACCAATTCATATGAGTGAAATGTCACTAAAGTATTCTAACTCATGTTACGGCAACGAGATTGTGATTAATTCTACATGTGAATCCCGTCACGGTTCACATTCATCTAAAATTAACCCCATTGAAGATTAGGACATTATAAAAACCACCATACTCAATTGAGGTATATTTCTATCCACAATTAGAATATGTCTAACCTTTAAGTGCACGGTTTATAACTCAACGTTAATTGCTCAAATAAACCCAACGATATAATCATACGTTGTACACCGTAATCATACACATTAAAATATAAAGGAAAGATCATAATAATTTGGTTGAGAACATACATCAAACACCTAGAGTGCGTAAAGTTTCATCCCTAACCTTGGCTATGGAAAATTAGCTAGAACAATTCATAATGAAATTACAAGTATTGAAATGATAAAATACAATGAAATACATAAGAAAATGATACCACAACTCCAAAGCTATGGTGGACAAAGCTTTCCCCAAGTGTAGAACTTCTCTCAAGACCAAGGGGTTGCTCTTGGGATGCCAAAGTAGAAGTAAAGTGTGTAGAGTATGGAATAATGTGTTGAGAGGGCTTCAATCCTCTTAAATATTGAGTTCTCAACGGCCATTTTTGGACAAGGAAGCAAGCTCCTTAATGGGATTTGGTGTTTTGCCCGAATGATTGTGATGACCGTTGCTTGTTTTAATCAGCTCCAGGCGATAGGGCTGAGCAAAACCGACCCTACCCGAAAAACCCGACCGAATTACTCCGAATTTTTAAGAATGGGTCGGTTGACCCGACCCGAATCCTTGAAACCGACCTGCCAGCCCGATTTGCTTGGCCCGAGACCCAGCGGGTAGGGTTCTCCTAATCCCTACCCGACCCGCCCGAACACCCGACCTAGCCTAAGCCCATTTCCCCAAGCCCATAACCCATAAGGCCATATTACCCTTATCCGGTTATCCCTTCCCCCACATAACCCTAAGTTACACTCTATCTCTATTCTCTAACTCTCTAAGCGGCTAACCCTAACCCTAACATACACTCTCTACGACTCAGAGCCTCAGAGGAGTGAGAGACTCTGACTTCTCAATTCATCGGCCACCGTTGGCATCGCTGTAAGGTTGTAGTCCTCAACCTAGTGTAAGTGTGGAAGCCTTGATAGTCTTCTAGCCCAGCGTGAGTAGTTGAGACTTGAGATTTGAGACTGATTCCCAATCATTCTTCTTCAAGCCTTTGAGGTATAAAATACTTTAAAATGTTTGTACAATGGTATGATTAGTCCTTCATGATGCATGCATGTTCTGAGTTTTCAGTTGTGAACTTGTGATGTTCGTATATATTTCTGAAACTTGCGTGTTGACTGAATGACTGTTGAGTTCACACTTGATTTCTGAGTTCAGTCATGTACAGATCTGTTCGAATGTTTGCTTGTCCAGTTGTCCCTGTTAATTGTTGATCTATATTAGTATATATACACACCTGATGTCCTGATTGAGTTACTGTCTTACTGACTGCATATGTACAACTCTTATAATGCATTCAGAATTTCAAATCTGTTTATTAAAAATATGAATGAAGTGTGGAAGCTATATATTATATAATGAAGTGTGGAAGCTCTTACTGACTCCTTATGTACAGCTCTTATTCATGTGTTTCCTACTTGCCTACTGAGTACTAGCTAGTGTGGAGATGTGGCAGTGCCAGTGATGTATTTATATGCACCTATACACCTATACAGGTTGTCATGTACATAAACTATGTGGAAGTTTAATATACACCTATCAATATATCATGTGTTGCTTAGTTGCTTACATAATTGCCTTCTGATTAATTTGAACAACCCTTTTTGTACTCTAGTACTCAAACGAGTACAAAGAGTGAACTGGGTTCTTCAGAGTCTGTAGAGAAGTGAAAAAGCAAAGTGCTTTTATCCTTCTGTAAATCAGCTTGCTGATTGTTCCAGACTTACATATTATGGTTATTATTTGTGAGATATGAACTCTGTGGAAGCTCTTACTGACTGCATATGTACAACTCTTATTCATGTGTTGCGTACTTGCCTTATCTGTGAGGTATTAAGTATTAACAATGTGGAAGCTTAGTATGCACATATCAATATATCATGTGTTGCTTACTTGCTTACATTAGATGGACCCTGAAGAATGTGTGACCTTTTCTACATCTGGATCTCAACCTCCTCTGAGTCAAGAAACAGTGGTGGAAAGTCAAATTCCTGAGCCTAACATTACCAATGAGCAGACTGCACCACCTGCTGTTTCTGGACAAAAGAGAAAAGTGGTTGACAAAAGATCTAAGATTTGGGATCACTTTGATGAAATTAAGGATGAAAAGGGTGTGGTTATTAAGGGGAGGTGCATATATTGTGCAAAAATATACTGTTGTCACTCTAAGAAACATGGAACTTCCTCCATCAGAAATCACATGCTTAATTGCATGAAAAAACCCCATGCTAAAGACACTAGACAAGCCCTATTAACCTTCCACCCTGTACCTCCACAGACAGGTGAACCATCTGGAAAGACTGGGGTCATGGGCACTTGGGTATTTGATCAACAAGCTATTAGGAGAGCTCTAGGTGAAATGCTAATCATTGATGAGCTTCCTTTTAGATTTGTAGACAGACAAGGTTTTAGGAATTTTGTTGTTGCAGCCTGTCCTAGGTTTCAAATTCCTTCTAGATGGACAATTTCTAGAGACATTTTTCAAATATACTTT
Organism: Cuscuta europaea; assembly: GCA_945859875.1. Taxonomy (NCBI): domain Eukaryota; kingdom Viridiplantae; phylum Streptophyta; class Magnoliopsida; order Solanales; family Convolvulaceae; genus Cuscuta; species Cuscuta europaea. Next base: position 10,195,219 of record CAMAPE010000009.1, read on the forward strand.
GATGAAAAAATGACTCTAAAAAGGAATTTTAGGGAACAAACTCAGAGAGTTAGTATAACTACTGATACATGGACCTCTATTCAGAGGATAAATTACATGTGCATTACTGCTCATTTCATAGATCATCAGTGGAAGCTCCAGAAAAAAATAATTTCCTTTGTCCCTGTCACCTCTCACAAAGGGGAGTACCTTGCTAAAGCCCTAGAGAATTGCTTACTTGATTGGGGTCTGAAAAGTATTTTTACTGTGACTGTTGATAATGCTAGTAGTAATGATACAACTGTTGGTTTTTTCAAGAAAAAATTAGTAGCCTGGGGTGCTTCTTCTGTAAAAGTAAAGTATGTTCATATGCGTTGCATTGCACACATCTTGAACTTAGCAGTACAAGATGGTCTTAAAGATTCACACACTTCAGTCATGAGAGTTAGGGAAGCTGTTAAGTATGTTAGGAACTCACCTGCTAGGCTTCAAAAGTTCAAAGATATATCTGATTTGATAGGAGTGGAAGCCAAGAAAGGTCTGCACCTGGATGTTCCAACTAGGTGGAATTCCACTTACCTGATGCTAAAATCTGCAGTTTGTAATGAGAAAGTGTTTGAAGCCTATGAGGAGAATGAATCTGCATATAGTACTGATTTGAGTTCTGACATGCCTGATGTTTTAGATTGGATTACTGTTGAATCTTTTGTGACCATTCTAAAACATTTTTATGAAATGACACTAAGAATTTCAGGCTCACTATATGTTACTTCCAATACCTTTTTTCTGAAATTTCTGACTTGTTCCTTGTCCTCAAAGATATGGTTGCCTCTCCAACTGCTTCTGTCAGTGCCATGGGGAGTACTATGAAATCCAAACTAGACAAGTACTGGGGTGATCCTGAAAAGATGAACTATCTAATCTTCTATGCTAATGTCTTAGATCCTAGGGACAAGTTTGAGTATATACCATTTCAGCTAAATGCTTTATATGGTGATAAAAAAGGTGCTGCTTTTTTTCTAAAAAAGAAGTCAGGTCTAACTGAGTTATTTGTTGATTATGTTTCAAGTTACCCTGACTGTGTTGGTGAAAGTTATAATACAACTTTTACTTCTGGAGCATCTATGGAGTGTGGTAATTCTGAAAATAGGCCTGTGTCCAGGTTTAAGGCTGATCTTAAAAAGAAGAAGCTTGAGAGTGGTCAGGTAGGAGTTAAAAAATCTGAACTTGATATATATTTAGCTGAGTCCATAATTGAGGAAGATGGGGACTTTGATATTCTAAGATGGTGGAAGTTAAATAGTGAAAGGTTTCCTATACTTTCTAAGATGGCTAGGGATGTACTTGGTGTTCCCATTTCCACAGTTGCTTCTGAGTCCACTTTCAGTACAAGTGGTAGGGTTTTGGACTGTTTTAGGAGTTCATTAAGTTGTAAAATTGTGGAAGCCCTTATATGTGCACAAGATTGGTTGAGAATGGCTCACCAGCCTATCTCAGTTGAAGAAAACATTGATGAAGTAGAGAGGCTGGAAAAAGGTATAAGTTCAATGTATTTTCATGTATTATTTGCTTATTCTGAAGGTTATTGTTTAAATTTCAAAATTCTAACAATTCTGTTTGTCTGTTAAAGAAATAATGGATGGAAATGTTGGGTCCAGGGATAGGGGGCATCAGATGCTGCTCCTACTGGATCCTCTATTGTGCCATTAAGTGTACAATTTCTATATTTATATTGTGCATTTGTGCCATTATGTGCTTGGTTTTCCATTTGAATGTGTATGAACATGAATACATGACTCTATGATTTGGCATTAGCTATGATGAAGCTTCCACTCATTACTGCATATAGGGTTTAGGGTTGGTATTGCTCTTTCAGTTCATAAAATGGTAAGTTGCAACTGAAATTGTAGCAGATGCCCCCTATTTCCCTTGTGAATGATAAAAAGCATTCTGAGCTCTATGAAATGCCTGGTTTGTTTCATTATGTGCTTGTTTTTTCATTTGAATGTGTATGAACATGAATACATGACTCTATGATTTGGCATTGGCTATGATGAAGCTTCCACTCATTACTGGTACTGCATATAGGGTTTAGGGTTGATATTGCTCTTTTAGTTCATGAATGGTAACTTGTAAGTTGTAACTGAAATGGTAGGCTATAACAGATGCCCCTTATTTCCCTTGTGAATGATAATAAGCATTCCGAGCTCTATGAAATGTCTGATTTGTGCCATTATATGCTTGTTTTTCCATTTGAATGTGTATGAAACATGAGTACATTGCTATATGATTTGGTGTTGGACCTGCTGCCAATATGAGTATAATGTATTACACTATTATGCGCTTGTTACATTTGAATGAGCATGATTCTGTCATTCTGGAAAGCATGCACATGCTGCCAAGTGCCAACTATCCCTGTACCCTTGTACCTTGCTCTGATTTGCAGGTTTTGTGTAAGTATCTCATGATCCCATTAATCCTTTACTCTATCATTTCTATTAATTTTCATTGGCTATGATGAAGCTTCCACACATTACTGAATGTATGGTTTAAGGTTGGTATAGCTCTTTCAGTTCATAACATGTAAGTTTTAACTGAAATTGTAGCAGTTGCCCCTATATTCCTTGTGAAGGATAACAAGCATTCTGAGTCAGTGAATCAATGATTTCTCTGATTTGTTTCATTAACATATCCTTGTTAAGTTGTTATTGACATATTGTACTACTCTACTACATGTCTACTGCTTTCCATGTGTTCATTAACTTTCTTATGCAGGTGGAAACTTCAAACTGTGGAAGATAGTTGTGGAACTTCAAAGTCTTCAAGCATTTTTGCATTTTTGTGTACTTGACTAATTGGAACTTTGTATGTTAATGATTAATGAACTGTGTAATTCAGTAATCTGTATTTTGTAATATGCTAAAACTCTTTGTTACAATTTTGATCCCCCCTACTCTTTACTTTGTAATATTCACATTATTTATGGCTGTATGGGAATCAAATTATGTTTTGCAATTGTAATATTTTAGATTTACTGGTGTTGAAATTACAAAATATTTTGCAATTTAAAATTATTTTAGTTGAAACTTGAAACCGACTAAACCCGATACCCGATCCGAACCCGCCCTACCCGAAATACAATAAAACCTGAAAATATCTAAGTAAAAAAACATAGGGTAGGATATCCATATTACACATCCGAAACCCGAAAGGGTATTGGGTTCACCCACCCGCCTGACCCGAACCCGCCCGATGCTCACCCCTACCAGGCGAAAGGCGGGCGACATTCGCAAAAGCCGGGCGGCTTTTGCGCGTTTAAAACAATCTTCTCCGCTCCAGGGACCAAAAGCCGGGCGGCTTATGCCAAAAGCCGGGCGGCTTTTGGTTCGATTTATTGAATAAATTCCACGCCGCCCAAAGCCGGGCGCCTTACATGAAAGTCGGACGGCTTTCGTCTTGTTTTGCTCCGGACGCTTTTCCTTCATCTTCGGACGGCAACTGGATGACTGGTTGGTGAAAACCGGCCGGTTTTGGTGAAAGCCGGGCGACTTTCACCCCTTTGGTGCATTTTCCTTTTCTTCTTTTGTTCTTCGGGATGCAATTGGTTGACCTTTACTTGTCGGGATTCTTCGTGTGTCTTTTCATCCTCGTATTTGATCCAATTGTCGGTTATAGTATTTCTTGCAAAACGAGACATATGTGTGAGAGTTTTATTCTTTTAAGTATAAAAGCGTTTATAAATTATTGTATAAAATACGTTAATAAAACGCTTATCAAATACCCCCACACTTGAGCTTTGCTTGTCCTCAAGCAAATTTAAAACTTTTTTTTTTGAATTATTAAGTCAAAACCTTTAGAAAAATTCTTTTGAAAAAAGTTTTGGAGGACAAGGGTTTTGCTAAAATATTTTTGAAAAAATATGGACCAAAAGTGAACAAATTAAGGAGAAAAAATCCTGCAATTTAGAAGTTTAAAGACCCCACACACACACACACACTTGTTCCACAATGTCTCAATGTGGATCACAAAGAGCCATCAAAGCAAGGTAATACACACATAGCACAAAAATACATTAGAGTCAAATTAACAACAAAAAGGAGTTTTAGCAAGACTAGATAAGAATTGTTTTAAGTTTAGTACACTTCCTTTTTTTGTCAAATTTACTCATCATTCTCATCTCCATCTTCTCGGGAAGGGAAAAAGAAGTTTGGATCGTAGGGTGACGGTGGTGGTATGTTGAAATGTCTCCCCAGCTCTTGGCAATAGTAGTTCATGCTCCACAAATGACCCCCCATTCCTTGGATATCATGGCGTTGATCTCTCAAGTCCCGTCTATGCACCGCAAGCTCCGTGCGGATTTGACCAAATTGCTCAGTCAAGTAGTCCATGTCGTAATGAGCTCCGGCTTGGGGTACGTGAGCTACCTCTTCATGGTGCTCCTCATGTCCTCCCGCGGGCTCCCCACCTTGGGCTTCTCCTCCTTCCATCATCTCTTCTTCATTTTCCTCCGGTACAACTCTATGGAATTTCACCACGCACCTCCATTGTCCTCCGTGCGGCGGTTGGAAATAGCGAAGGTGTGTCATGACACTATCATCAAGCACGGCGTGCATCTCCCGTTCTTCTTCTCCTCTAAAACTAACACCAAAATGTTCAAAAATTTTAGAGAGCAAGATAGGGAATATGAAGGCCTTATCTTGATTGTTGCTCAAGGCCACGCTCCATAATTGTTTGATGATGATGCCCGAGAGAGGAATCCCCTCATGACGACCAAGCCCGGTGTGCATCCTATACGCAAAGTAGAGGTCGGCACTTCGAATTTTGTTGTAGCCGCTTGCTCTCGGCATGACGTTGAATTAGTAGAGGTACATCAAAAGCCGGGTCCGGATGTGTGGTTGGCCAAGGTTCTTGGTCATTAGATCATGTCCTTGCAACCCAAAATATTGCATTGCATCCATGGGGTTGTAGTTCCCGTCGCTATTCATCGTTCCGGCTTGGGAAGGGGCGAAAGGAGTGCCAAACTTGGTGATGTGAAATTGAGAGCTCAAAAGGTCATTGGTGATAGTAATTTTGACCCCTTTGACTCGGCTCTCAATCATCTTTTGGGCGTAATTCCCGTCAACATTTGCGAAGAACTCCTTGACGAGTTCCGGGTAGAAAGTGCCTTCGAGATGTAGCACCGGCTCCCAATTGATATTAGCGAAGGCCGCGGTGAGCTGGAACTCGTGATCAATAGGTTGTGATATTGTCTTTTCAATCACAAAATCGTTGTCCCGGGACTCTAGGTAACGCTCGTAGCATTGGGTGTTGACAAACCGACTAGCCGGCAAGATGGTGGAGGAGGCCGCGGGTGCCTTGTTGTTCCTAGCCCGCTTAGGGTTGCTCGGCCCGGCTTCGTTGCTTACAGATTTTCCCTTTGGAGCCATTTCAACCTACAAACTCAAACAATTTCTAGTCAATTTCTCAAAAAAAAATTGACATGGATTCCCCTAAAAATTGACTATAATCTCAATCTATCACAACAAGGGACAATGTAATCACAACCTCATTCATCAACAAGTAATCACAAGAATTTAATTGAAAAACCCCAAATTTAAACAAGAATTTCGAACCCTAAGCCCCAATTTTAATCAAGTATCAAAAATTTCAAAATTTTTGAAAATAACAACTTGAAAAGAGGTTATAATGGTTCATACAAGCAATATAGTCAACAATAACATGATATCATGCAATGAAATTGGCCTAATAGCTATCAATTTGCATAAACCCTAAATTTCGAAATTGGGAAGAACAATCACAACTATCGATTAAATGATGTAATAAGAGTGAAATAAGGGTTAAGGAGTGAAAGTGATCGAGAAATACCTGATTTGAGCTTGAAGAAGAGGAAGAAATGAGAGAAATCGGGTGCTAGGCTGCTGGTGTGTTCGAACGCCGGCCGATGTTTGCAAGGGTGTGCGTGTGTTTGTGTTTAAAAGAAAAGGGGTTTTAAAATCCCGCAACCCGTAAGCCGGGCGGCTTTGGCGAAATCCGGGCGGCTTTCGCTTGACAGTAGGATGCCTGCGCACGTAAGCCGGGCGGCTTACACGAAACCCGGGCGGGTTTCGATTTAATTAAATCCAATAAAACTACGGCGCCCAAAGCCGGGCGCCTTTCACGAAAGCCGAGCGGCTTTCGTGCGCGAGAAAAATACCTGGAATGCAAACCTGAAAGTCGGGCGACTTTTATGAATGTCGGGCAGGTTTCGCCTTTTTCACCTATTTCGCCCTTTTTGTTGAACTTTCGCTTCAAGACTTCGAACTTCTTGCCTTTTTCTCTCCCCTACACTTGAGTTGCATTGTCCACAAGCAATAGGAGTATAAAAACACAAAAGAAACAAAACATGTAATTAAAAAGGATATGAGATTGGGTTGCCTCCCAATAAGCGCCTACTTTAACGTCGTTGGCCGGACATTCTTCGTGATCATTTCTTGGATGGGTAGGAAGTGGAGTAGTACTCTTTGTGCAGCTTCAAATGATGGTTATTCGCAACAAAAGGTGGATTACTTCCTTGTTGGATCATCATTGTTCCACATGGCTGGACCTCGGTGATGGTAAACGGTCCTGACCAAGGAGATTTCTGTTTTTCGGGGTACAACCGAGACTTTGAGTCATGAAGAAGCACTCTATGCCCAATTTGAAGTTCGATTTCACCTTTCTTGTTGTCATGCCATGCTTCAACCTTCTCCTTGTAGATACGAGAATCCTCATGAGCTTCCCGCTTTGGAGTACCTTGGGGTATATTATCAAAACCATTGACATTAAAACATGTGGAGTCGTTAGGAGGATTCTTTAGGGACTCCCAAACATGAAATTCTTGCTCCTCTTCTCCAATACGGAATTTCACTATTCCGTTCTTGACATCAATAAGAGCACCCGCTGTGGCTATAAATGACCTCCCGAGAATAACCGGAATCTCCATTTCATCCATTTCTAAAATAAGAAAGTCAACCGGGAGATAGAATTTGCCCACCTTCACAAGAACATCTTCCACCACTCCGATGGGATAACGGATTGTTCTATCCGCTAATTGAAGAGCTATAGTTGTTGGTTTAGGTTCCCCCACACCTAGCTTCTTGAATAAGGAGATGGGCATAAGGTTGATGTTAGCTCCAAGATCACAAAGGGACCTTACTTCTCCTAGACTCCCAATAGAACAAGGAATGGTGAAACTTCCGGGGTCCTTCAACTTTGGAGGTAGTTTGTTTTGGATGATAGCACTACACTCCTCCGTGAGTGGTATGGTTGCAAAATCCGCTAACTTCTTCTTGTTATTGAGGATATTTTTCAGAAATTTCGCATATGAGGGTATTTCCGCTATAGCCTCGGCGAAAGGGATGTTGATGCTCAACTTGGTAAAAATGTCTAGGAACTTCTTGAATTGCTTTTTCTCATCCTTCTTCTTCAACTTTTGAGGGTAGGGAATAGGGGGAACATATGTTGCCATGGGTGGTGGTAATGAGACATGCTCCTCTAGCTTTTCATCTCCTTGCTTCTCCAAGGGTACATCTTGAATAACCGGCCCCTTCATTTCCTTACCACTTCTCAAAGTGATTGACATAGCCGTTTCTCTTGGATTAACCTCCGTTGTTGTGGGAAATCTTCCATGCTCTCTAGTGGTCCTTTCTTGAGCAAGTTGACCAATTTGAACTTCCAAATTGCGAATGGACGATTTGGTATATTGCTCAAGGCTGTCCATGCATTGATTAAGCTTCCTATTTTGATCTTCAAAACGCATGTCAAGTCTGGTGATTTGATTGTGGAGATTCCCAATGGATGCCTCCATTCTACTATGGTTTTCTTCATTTTGGGCTTTCATAGCGGCTACATTCTTTGTGAGAAGCTTCATCATCTCCTCCATAGTAGGTTCTTTGGATTGGCTGAATGTAGGAACTCCGGATTGTTGGGTTGAAGAATTTCCTTGCGGCTTATAATTATTCCTTTGATTGTACCTTTGTTGATTGTTGGAGAAATTATTTCCTCCTTGGTTTCCTCGTTGCCCGTAAGAGTTCATGTAACTAACATCTTCAAGATGTTGAGATGAGTTACCTTCCACGTTGGAGACACTCTCCACATTTGCTACTTGTTGAACACCTCCAATAACGGCTTGCAAAGCCTTTGAATTGATGTCTGCACATTTTGTTGGACTTTGATTTGAAATTCTTCAAATCTTTTGTCTAGTTCATGAGTGATAGAAATCTCATTCACTCCCGCCACCTTGATGTCTCCTCCTTGAAATTGAGGATTTGAAGCAATAGACTCAAGAATCCTAAAAGCTTCCGTCTCGGTTTTGTTGCCGATGTATCCCTCCGCTCGGTTGTCCACAATAGCTTGACAAGATGGGTTCAAGCCATTGTAAAAAGTGTCTATTTGAAGGTCAAGAGGAATACGGTGATGTGGACATTCCTTCAACAAAGACTTGAAACGCCTCCATGCGTCTTGAAAGAGTTCTCCAACTTGTTGTTTGAAGTTGAAGATACGGTGCCTTAGTTCTTGTGTCATTGTTGGTGTGTAGTACTTGGAGATGAACACATTGTATATTTCATCCCAAGTAGTATAGGATGTCGGTGCTTGCTCTAGAAACCACCCTCTTGCCGCTCCCTTCAAGGTGCAAGGGAAGCACTTGAGCCTAAGATCACCTTCATTTAGGCCATTCCTTGGAACACCTTGAATGAACCCATAAAATTCAGTGATGAAATTTAATGGATTCTCCCCCAGTTGTCCATAAAAGTGTGGCATAGCGTTGAAGTAGCTATTCCGCAACTCATAGTCTCGTGCCGCCTCGCTAAGCACGATGCAAGAAGGAGTAGTTGCAATGACGGACCTCTTCCTTACATTGAGTGTAGGAAGCATTGTTGGTGCTTTTGCTTCCTTCTTCCGATTCCTTCTACAAGCTTTCTCAATCTCAAGATTGATAGGTACAAGGTTTTTAGAGCCTTGACTTCTCAATAGCATGCACTAGGAGCTTGTCTACACAACAAAATTCAAAATAATACCAAGTGAAACGTAAAGGGAAAAAAATCAGGAATTTTTGTTGAATCGTATAAAACAAGACCGTTTTCCCGGCAACGGCGTCAAAAACTTGATCGGCTTAAACTTGCAAGTGTACAAGTGCCAATGAAGTAATAAATTCCGGTAAAAATACCGGGTCGAACACAAGGAAACGTTGTGTTTATATGATTCAAAAAGGGAAAGGGGTTTAGTAAAAGACTTATGAAAAGAGTAAAGATTTTTGGTTTTTCAAGAGATAATAAAAGCAACCAAGGGTTCGGGATTACTTCTAAACGACTCCTAGTGATGAATATATGTTCTTTCACCAATTCTTATGAGTGGAATGTCACTGAAGTATTCCAACTCCTGTTACGGCAGCGAGATTGTGATTAATTCTACGTGTGAATCCCGTCACGGTTCACATTCATCTAAAATTAACCCCATTGAAGATTAGGACATTATAAAAATCACCATACTCAATTGAGGTATATTTCTATCCACAATTAGAATATGTCTAACCTTTAAGTGCACGGTTTATAACTCAACGTTAATTGCTCAAATAAACCCAACGATATAATCATACGTTGTACACCGTAATCATACACATTAAAATATAAAGGAAAGATCATAATAATTTGGTTGAGAACATACATCAAACACCTAGAGTGCGTAAAGTTTCATCCCTAACCTTGGCTATGGAAAATTAGCTAGAACAATTCATAATGAAATTACAAGTATTGAAATGATAAAATACAATGAAATAAATAAGAAAATGATACCACAACTCCAAAGCTATGGTGGACAAAGCTTTCCCCAAGTGTAGAACTTCTCCCAAGACCAAGGGGTTGCTCTTGGGATGCCAAAGTAGAAGTAAAGTGTGTAGAGTATGGAATAATGTGTTGAGAGGGCTTCAATCCTCTTAAATATTGAGTTCTCAACGGCCATTTTCGGACAAGGAATCAAGCTCCTTAATGGGATTTGGTGTTTTGCCCGAATGATTGTGATGACCGTTGCTTCTTTTAATCAGCTCCAGGCAAAAGGCGGGCGACATTCGCAAAAGCCGGGCGGCTTTTGCGCGTTTAAAACAATCTTCTCCGCTCCAGGGACCAAAAGTCGGGCGGCTTATGCCAAAAGCCGGGCGGCTTTTGGTTCGATTTATTGAATAAATTCCACGGCGCCCAAAGCCGGGCGCCTTTCATGAAAGCCGGGCGGCTTTCGTCTTGTTTTGCTCCAGACGCTTTTCCTTCATCTTCGGACGGCAACTGGATGACTGGTTGGTGAAAACCGGCCGGTTTTGGTGAAAGTCGGGCGGCTTTCACCCCTTTGGTGCATTTTCCTTTTCTTCTTTTGTTCTTCGGGATGCATTTGGTTGACCTTTACTTGTCGGGATTCTTCGTGTGTCTTTTCATCCTCGTATTTGATCCAATTGTCGGTTATAGTATTTTTGCAAAACGAGACATATGTGTGAGAGTTTTATTCTTTTAAGTATAAAAGCGTTTATAAATTATTGTATAAAATACGTTAATAAAACGCTTATCACTTTGTCAGCCCTCGACTTCAACTCAAGGGCTTCGGTGTTCAGAAACGAGTACCCCTCAGGAATACCGACGGGTTTCCCTTGATCCGCAGCGCTCCTCTTCTTCTTTGGAGCCCCCTTCTTCTTCTTTGCCTTCTTCCCCGGGGCCACCCTGAGAGGTTACGGGTTGAGTGGCCGGCAGCTGCTAGCTTCACCAGCATTGCGCGGGGGAAGGATAGCCACGGTGACTCTCTGCCTCTCTTTCTCTTCCTTCTCCTCAGCAACTTGAACGGTGAGGACCAGCTCCTCGTCTTCATTCACTTGCTCGAAGTCTTCGGCATCCAATTCGACCCGAAGGTTATTCTGTATCTCCTAAGCTGCTGCTAGATCGTTGTTAGCCGAGGTCTCGTCACTCGAAGACTCCACGTTGGAGATGCTTTCTGCCTCAGCCGAAGGCTCCCTTGAGATATCTTGGGAGTCACTTTGCGATGACATTTTGGAAAACTAGAGGCGGAAGGGTTAAAGTAGAAGAGGGTTCCTAAAGCTTCCTACAGAGTTCTAACGCCTAATCTAAGGCCGGGATAGCAAAGTATGCTAAAAACTCAAGAACAGGAGAAGAGCTGACCTTGGAAGTTTGGTTTTGATCGAACAACGCTTTCTCTCTCTAGAATGATTTTGCTAGAGCTTCGCTGCAATTAAATCACACAAGGCATGTAAAGTCAGGCAAGGGGTATTTATAGGCCCCACTCCGGGCCTGGGCCTAAGATCTGGGCCCCCGATTTAAAAATAATCATTACACACCGTCGCTTCAACCAACCGGTGACGCCCGCCCACGTGGAGCCAACAAGCACGCGCCACGTGGAAGCCCTCTCCAATGGTCATATTCCAACGGCTATTTCTGAAAAACACAGAGGTGCCCTCAGCTGGCACCCCTCAGGCATTAACTCACAAGCCTTCGGGCTAACTCTTTCAGACTCCTTTATCAAGGTTAAGCCCCCACCTCAAACACGGGTACCCCTCGGGAACCCTTAGCCCTCAACATGTTGAGAACCGGGGAACCCCCTAGGGACACACCTTCAAACCCCCTCATCGGTGGTTAGCCTCCGGCATAAAATAACAGGAGCCCTCGAGAGCCCTCAGCCTCCAAGTTATGAAGAGCTAGGGGATCCCCTCGGCAACACAGAAACTACCACTCACACTTTATCACGCTCTCAGCCCCAATGACTGAGGGACTCCCCTTGGTATCACCGGATATCGAAAGGGTGCCTTTGGCAAATCAACAAGCAAGCCCCCAGATCAAGACTAGCCTTCGGCATTGGCATTATACTCAGACCAAGGGTTAACCTTTTCGATTCATCATTGGGGGAATTCGGTGCACTCTTTTTCCCTCATTAGATTTTTTTTCCCACAGGGTTTTTTCTATTGAGGTTTTTAACGAGGCATCCCCCCAAAATGAAACGAAAATAGTCAGCCCTCGGCCCCATACTGAAGACAAGCACTGCTCTACTCCTCTTCACCACATTACATGTGCCTCAAGGAGTGGGGGACTTGAGGACCCCTTCGGGGGAAATCGCAAAATGTTAAGAGCCCCCAAAACATCAACATAATCCTTCAAGTCCCAAAATGTGGGGAACTAAGGGACTTTCCCCTTCGCAAAACTTTACCAACTACAGCAAAACAATGTCAGATGACAAACGCAAGTACTCCTTTTCCCTCAAATACATTTCGGCAAAAGGAGTGAGGGACTCCTGATGGAGTATATGGCCCAGGGACCCCCGGCCCGCATACTTCCACTACTGCGATCAGGCCCAACAGGCCCAAACGGGCCAAGCCCAGCAGGACAAAGCTCTAAGCAGCCCACAATACGCACATGGGGGTGCCTTCGGCGACATGGCCGAAGGCTACCGTCTACAGATTCGAGATCGGAAACATCACAGGAAAATAAGGCTTGAGAACCAAGCCTTCGGCAATTGGAGCCCTCGGCACTATGAGGCCCCCGATACGAAGAGCCTTTGGACTATCACCTGCAACCAAAGGCATCTTCCTCGACACAATCTCCTCTCCACATGCGCTGGATCGCCGCACCAAGTACAAGCGTCACATCCAACCACCGCATTTAATGCGGCCACATGCGAGTGCCAGTGCCACCCCGGTTGAGGTGACCCATCGACCACCCGAATGCTGACACGTGTCCCTGTCTAGCATTTATTACTACTATAAATAGCAGACCATTTCCCCATTGTAAAACACAACAAGTTCACATATTCGAATACATTCTCTCTCTTACTTATTTGCTCTGACTTCTCTCTAGTTATTCCTCGCAATAACCCCTCGGATAAGCTACCCCCGGGTACACGATTCATAAAATCCTATATACCTAAAGGGAGAATCCATCTCCCTAAAACTTCCCGCTTCTCTCTCCTAATTATAAACCATATAATAATAATAATTACAATTAATGGTATTAAGTTTCTTTTCAGTTTATAATTACAAACCATATAATGATAATTATAATTAATGGTATGAAGCCTCTAATAATAATAATAATAATTAATGATATTAATTTTCTTTTCAGTTTAATTGTATTCAATTTCTCTTCCAATTTAATCGTATTCCTTATATTCAATTATATATACACATTTAGTTGGTTTTCCACTCATGTTCTTTTTTTCTCAATCCTTTTAATTTACCGTTCTTCTTTCCCTCATTTTATTCTTCCTTCTTGTGAAAATGGTTCATTATTGGAGTCAAATCGATAATTTCCCCCCCTAGATCTATCTTATCAGCGAAAATGGGTCATTAACGGAGCTCAAATGGGTCAACGTTGTATTCGAAAATTCAGTCTTGCAAAGTATTTTCTGAAATATTCATTTCCATTTCCTATGTTGAACTCGCGGAATTTATTCCAAACAAGTACACCTAAGTATTCATTTTATGCCTTTGATAATTTTGATTTATTGAATGATTTATATATTTTCTACGATCAATATTTTTTGCCTCTCTAAATGCATTTAAACATCAATACTCTTCACGATTGTTTTGTGAAAGGAGTAAATACTATCTCAAATTTATATTGTATCAGTCTAAGGTTTAATGTCCTGTTTTTATAGTAATTATCGTCCATCAAGCTCCTTTCACATCTAATACGATAGAATCTAGAGTTAATTATGCATATAGGACTAAAAGTCGGTCCGTTTGCACAAACAGGACAAAAAAAACTATGTTTCATAGGACTAATTATGTGTGTCTTGGATAAATATACCCTTACAGCTATTCAAATGTTTTAATTTATAATAAAATAATAAAAAATAATTAAAATTCGTAAAAAATACAAAAATAAATTAATAAAGTTATTTAAATAATAATTTTAAAAAACTTAAATTTAAAAAACGCAAAAAATAAAATAAAAAATCACTGCCGCCCCAGCACCACCACCTCCGATCACCGGGGGGAAAAATGCCACATGCATTAGGAATGCCATATTTATGGCAGATTCAATGAAAATTTTTGTATTCTCAAAGAGTAATATGTCATTTTTGGCATTTTCAGGAAAAAATGACATTTTTTAGAAAAAAAGGCATTTTTTATAGAAAAAAAACACATTTTTTTAGAAAAAATGACATTTTTTACACCGGTCGGAGGTGATGGTGCAGGGAGGCAGTACAAGCGGAGGGAAAGGCATTTATATATTTTTTATGAATTTTTACTATTTATTACTCCGTATTAAGTTTTATTTTAAAAAATATATATTTTTCAGTTTTTATTTTATAAATACTTTATTAATTTTTTATTATTTTTCTACGGGTTTTATTATTTTTTACGAATTTATTATGAATTAAAACATTTAATTATGACTTTTGACTACTTTTTACTCATATTTAAAGGAGGGGTAAGAATGGAATGAAAAAACAGTCTTGCTTCCAAATAGGAGTAATATGGTCCTATTTTGGAATAAAAATATAAGATGTCATATTTTTTATTTTTGCCATAGTTTTACTCTTATTTGAGGTAATTTCTATAAAATCTATTGGGGGAAGTGTATCTCAATTTCTTGGAACATGTAAATGCACCTCATTATGTTACTCGGTCCTTTATTTACCTAATAGTCATTTTGTATGTGGTAGTATCAAGGGGTGAAATCAACCCAGATAACAATTCTATGTTTAAAAATTGCGTAAAACTCTCACTATTATAATTATTCATGCGCAAAAATCCCCTCAAAAACATATTTAACAATTTGGAAATCATTTATGTTAATATTATGATGATTGAATATGCAAGTGAGTTTATCAAGATCTCTAATTTATCCAAAAATACTAATGAATAATAATTAATTTTCTTTTCTTTGACAATTGAATTTGTTAATTAGAATTTTGCGCATGAATAATTATAACACGAGGGGGGTTGATGCATTTTTAAAGGGACCAATGTACCGAATGTACATATCACGGAATTTGATGCATTAAACCAATTTTAAAACTTCATTGAATTCCACAATAGTCAATAAAATATTGAGTTACACGTGTTTTATTATAATAATTGAAAATTTTCATAACATAGCATTTCAACTCAGCTGGTTGTGAGGTTATCGTGTCTAGTGGAAGGTTTCGAGTTCGAAACCCGCTAGGCACATAAGGGTTTGAAACTCAATGGAGTGAATTTCAGCCCTGATTACTCCAACCCCCCCCCCCCCCCTAGACCCTGTCCCCCAGACCCCCCTGGTGTAAAAAAATTGTACTACCTCTGTTCCACTAACACTGGGACATGAAGATGTGGTGCAGTTATTGAAAAAAAGAGTTTTTGTAATTGATACTTAATTGATAAAGTTAAAATGATTTAGAATCATACAAACTTTTCCAAAATTCTAATGGAAAATTTTAGTGGGACAGATAAAAAGGAAAGACTAAACAATCTTAACAAGATGGAAGGAGAAACTCATATCAAACTAATTTATCGTACAAGTGTATTATCTTGTGTAAATAATGATTCTAAATTAAATTTAGAACAATTATATAAATATTAAATTAAAAATTAAGAAATTACATCCCGTGCAACGCATGGGTGAAAAACTAGTATCTCTCAGTTAGTCAGGATTACAGCAAGATTCATGAATGAGATTTGTTAGTGATTTTTAAATAGGAACGCAGAGAGTATATAATACATTTATCTAGCGGTTAATATTAATTTTAATTTATATATATGAAGTTGGCATGATACGATTCCCGTTAGGCCGGTTTGATTTGAACTCTACTATATATTATACATATGTATGTATTTATGTATAAACATTATGTATTATTGGATAAATAATTATTATTGTATTGAGAATAATAATAATAATAATAACAATAACAACAACAACAATAATAATAACAACAACAATAATAATAAATTAATAATTATTCATCCAATAATACAAAGTACATACATACATACATACATACATACGTACATACGTACATACGTACATACGTACATACGTACATACCTACATACGTACATACGTACATACGTACATACCTACATACGTACATACGTACACACACACACACATACATACATACATACATACATACATACATACATACATACATACATACATACATACATACATACATACATACATGAAAATATGATGATGTGGTACGTAAATGAGGTGGAAATTGAATTTAATTCGGGTGCTGAAAATAATATTTCCTTTTTCTTTAAATTGCTATAACTTTCATAATTTTGCTCCAATTTTTTTAAAACATATATCAAATTTTATAACTTTTTGTGATCTTTCATATGACACCAATATTGAATATATAAAATTCAAAAAATTCTGAAAACCATATGAAGTGAAAAAACTAATTACAACTATCTACTCTCAATAAACCTAATTCTCCACCAGTTTAAATGAAAAATTTGTATTCAGCCAATCAATTTGGTTTTTCCTTACAAAAATATGAAGATTTGATTGCCTAGAGTTTTTTAAGCTCAACTTTTTTCATAAGTAGATCGAGTGATCGATAAAATTAAAATTTCATCATTATGATTACATCTTTAATATATTCTTCAAGAAAAGACTTTTTAATGTAAAAATTAAATTAAGAGTTTTGTGTTGAAATGTTTTACATTTTAGATTTAAAAAGTTGAACATTTTAATGCAATAAAAACCAAATTGATCGGTTGAATACAAAATTTTCGTTTAAATTGGTCGAGAGTTAGGTTTATTAAGAGTAGATAGTTGTAATTAGTTTTTTCACCTCATATGATCTTCATAATTTCTTAAATTTTATACTTCAATATTTGTGAAAGATCACAAAAAGTTATAAAATTTGATACATATTTTAAAAAAGTTGGGGCAAAATTATGAAAGTTATAGAAATTTAAAGAAAAAGGAAATTTTATTTAATATGGCCCCACCTCTTTTTCTTCCCCACCAGCTACCTTCTACGCACACTTCCTTATGTTTGAGGAGAGTAGTCAGCTCGTTTGGCGGCTTTCTAAGTAGAGTTTGTACTAGCATTGTTTTGGTAAATAGTTTTAACCGTAAATACTTTTTTAGTTAGCATTATTTTGGACAAAAAACTCAAACAAATCCGCATGAGCGCATGACGCATGAACTCAACGTAGTAATAGCAATCCAATTGCCAAGATGGGTCCCTCGAATTATAAAAATCATTTTTTCCTTTAAATAACTATAATTTTTTTTTCTATTTTGTATAAAAAATTAATCGAAATTCATAGTTTTTTATAATCTTTCATTTGACATCAATGTTGCATATGTAATTAAAAAAACTGAAGAATATATGAAGCCCGTTCGGTGATCTTGTTTTTCGGATTTTCAGTCTTATCAACCAACTTTTCACCAAATACATAACTTTTAAATTCGTGCGTGGAGTTGTGTAATAATCAAAATAAGTAAGGTTGAAATTAATTTTCCAGCTGCATTGGTTAAAGTTACTGTATATGTCCATTTTAGTTATTTTTCTTTATTTTATTAATAGAAAATATTTTTAAGTATAATTTTTTAATAAATAAGCAGAATCAGTCAATAAACTCATTTCAAACCGAACTTCATAAATTTCAACAGAATCAGCTGATTCAGTCACTTTGAGTGTTACCAAACGACCTCATGGTGTCTTATTGTATCTCAAATCTAAAGATAAAAATCTGAATAAAAAACTCTAAACTCGATCCGGTAATGGTTACCCGAACCTTATTTTCTTAATTATTTATTCAATTAGCATTAGTACGAGGAAAAACTCAAAATATTTTCTATTAATATAATAAAGAAAAAACAGTTAAAATAGACATCTACAGTAACTTCAATTAATGCAACTATAAAACTAATTTCAACCTTACTTATTTTGATTATTACACAATTAAGCGCGCAAAATCAAAAGTTTCGTGTTTGGTGAAAAAATTGGTTGATATGCTACTGATAAGCTGAAAAGCAGGGTCACAAAACGGGCTCCATATGTTCTTCAATTGTTTTTAAATTACACATGCCACATTGGTATCAAACGAAAGATCATAAAAAATCGTGAATTTTGATATATATGTTTATACAAAATAGAGCAAAAAAATGTAAAGCTATTGAAAGGAAAAAATGATTTTTATAATGTGAGGGACCCATCTAGGCAATTGGATTGTTGATTGCTACGTTTTTGGATTGTTGATTGCTACGTTGAGATCATCGGTTATGCATAACTCGCCACTTTGGCGGAAGCTTATACTGTATAGGCGGTCGTACCGTGTCAACCATACGATCGATGATAATTTTGTAATTTTGACGAGAACACATATTCTCTTAAATGAGCATTAATGCAATTTTGGTGAGCATCAAGTCTGTTTTTTTAGTATTATGAGTCTACTAATGAGCATTAATGTTCTCTGCTCCCTGTCTTCCAATTCACTTTTGTTTTATTATTTTTCAGTATATGTTTGAAATGTAAAACTTTTTAAATGAGTATAAAGCGGTACCAAATGAGCATTTATACCTTAGAAAATGGGTTATCAAAAAATTAAAAAACGCATTTTTGTATGCTCATTCGTTTTGAACGTTGTATTAATTTGATCTTAATATACAACTCATTTTTAATATGTTCAATATTAATATCTTCATTACTTTTAGGCGTATACTCATTTAAGTTTAATTTAAAACTCATTTGAGATTAACAACATCAAAGATTCCTCAGCAACGAAGTAGGCTCCCCTTGTCTCCTAAAATCACATGCTCAAATAGTAAAAACTACACCGGCAACTACGCCGGAAAGAAAAGCAGATGGATGAGAAGGGGTGGAGAAGATGGGTGAGTGGTGAACTTTGATGAAGAGCTGCTGGTGCGAAATCAGATCGTAGAAGCCCAGCGAGATTGAAGAAGCGAGATGTGAAGTCCTGTGCGAAATCTGGTGCAAAAACGCCTGTGAAGTCCTATGCGAACGTCTGGTGCGGAGCTGGTGTGAAGGGAAGAAGCGAAGAACGCCTAAAAAACCCTGGTTGTACTGTGCGCACGGTACAGCCGGCTGTAGGATGTAGTTTACCCACTTTGGCGGCGGCTAAGTTTAACTAGTGTTCTAGTAAGCACTATTTTGAAAATTATTATTAATTCAACCATATTTTTGTATTTATTTATTTAATTAGCATTAATTCAGAAAAACAACATCAAAATCTAATGTATTATAAGAACTCACAACTACACATATTTCTATAAGTAGGGTGTGTACCGGTCCAAAACCGGACCGGACAAGAACCGGTTAGGACCGGAACCGGAATCATCATTTTCTATGGACCGAAGACCGGACCTGAATCTAATCGGTCCAGACCGGTCTAGACCTGAATTTTCCGGTCCGATCCGGTTTTGACCCTAATTGACCGGGTTTTAGAAAAAGACATATTATCTTAGATTGTTCTTTACCGACTCCATATTTTTTTAGGAATAAGGCTTAGTTGTTGTTGTTGTTGTTTCAAACTATAATTTTATATGCGGATATGCTTAATAGACTAAATAATTGTTTAGCTCATTTGTTAATTTTGGAATATAGTCATCAAAACTATTCAATCGTAGCAATTAGTTTCGCACAATAATTAAAACTACAATCTTTTGTGGATATGAAAATGGCAAAATCTATTGTAGAGTAATAAAAATTTAATTACGTCCAAAAATATACTACGTATAAACTACATGCATGCCCGTAAATAAAGAAACAAATAAAAAGAAATTTGGAAAAATCAAACAAATATAAACTACGATCATAGTAGTGCACACATGCACAATAAGCAAGTCAAAAACAACTTAGGAAATAATTAAACACCAAATATACACTCTGAATCTTGAAAAACTAAGAACCAGGGGCGGATCCAGGATCGAGAGATGGGGTGGGCTAAGCAGCAGTAATTTTTTTTACTATACATACCAAATTTAGCCCAGGGTTGTTATCGAACAAAGATTTTTTTGAATTATATACTCGAGTTCGAGCTTGATTTCTGATGGAGTATATGGGTCTGAGCCCCCGGACCCACATACTCGGAAGAACAGAAAGCACAAGGCACAGAGTGGCGCCCTCGTCGGCCAGGACGCCCCCGTCGGCCGAAAAGGGGCCAACTCGGATTATGGTCCTGAGTCCAAAGAACCCGGGTGCCCTCGTCGGCCGTGCCCTCGTCGGCCAATCCCTCGTCGGCCACGAAGACCTCACAGAATCGGATTTTATACTTACTCATTTGTACAGCCCATTAGTGGCTTTGTATTCGGCCCAGTAGCGGTCCAGTTGTAAATGGGCCTCCCAAGCCCAAGGCTTGGGAGCCCAACCCTAATTTTCTCTATAAATACTCCCTTTGGGAGTAGTTATAGGGGTTACGAAATCATTCTATTGAAGCATATTATTGCACTTCTCTCTCTAGCTCTCACTTCTCTCTAGATATACTCTATCATTTGGTGCTCTCGTTGAGAGCTAGAACAATCAAGTTAGCACCCCTCGTCGCTACCAAGCACAGCTAACCACTGACCATGGGGAGAACTAAGTCAAACCGCAACCTCATCAGCAAAGCCATCCCTGAGGACCAAGAGCCCAGGGAGCACGATGAGGACGCCACGGCCGACCAGGTCGGCGGAGGGGACCTCTTCCAGGAGGCCTTCAACCTCACGACGGACCTCCGCAACCAACTCAACAGCGGAGTCCCCGACGCCCGCCTCGGCCTGGAAAAGAAACGGGCTGAGAAGACGGACCACGCCCCGACCCAGCCTATGGCCGCGGCCTCTCCGTCCGTGGATCCACAGGTCCAGGCCGCGCTGTCGGTCATCATTGCCAGCCTAGCTCAGAACCCCACCGTCCTCAGCGCACTCTTGCCAAGGACCGGGGGGAACGTCACTCAACCTCCTCAGCACCAACCGTTGGCCGTCCAGATAGCCAACGATGAGGGGGTGGTGCCCCAGGACACGACGTCGTCCCACTCCCACCCTGCTTCCCCTCCTCGGCCCGGGCAGACCCCAGCGCGTGGAAAAGCCTCTGCCTTCAATAGGCTAGGTGACACGCGCCGTCGTCCGGTTTCGGAGAGGATGGCGGGACGGATTGGTGATCCTCGTCCTGGCTCACCAAGGGAAAGCTTGGGGTCTGTGTCCCGGACAGCGGACCAGCCCCGCCCGGACAAGGGCAAGGGAAAATTGCACGAGGATGACGTGCGTCACCAGATCAACGCGGCTCACAACGAGCGCATGAGGAACCAGCCGGGCGGCGCTACGGCCGCCAGGGACCCCCGGGACGAGGTCATCGCCCAGCTGGAGAGGAGGCTAGCTCAGATGGAGGCCAAGCAGTCGGCCAACATCCCTACGGCCGGCGCCTCCAACGATCCCGGCCTCAACGCGCTCATGAACAAAGTTAGCGCCCTGGAGAGGGAGCTGGCCGAAGGACGGGGTGACCCCATCATCCAGGTCAGGATGGGGACCCCCTTGACCAACAGGGTCCTCTCGGCCCCCATCCCTGAGAAGTACAGGGGGAACGCCATCAAGTCCTACGATGGCCGATCAGACCCCCAGGAACACTTCAGCCGTTACCAGAACAACATGCTGATGGTGAACGCGTCCGACGAATACCTCTGCCGTTGGTTCCTCTCTACTCTCGAGGGACCAGCGTACGAGTGGTTCAACGGGCTCCCAGAAGGAAGCATCGACTCATGGCAGGATCTCGCCCAGCGCTTCCTCACTCACTTTGCCGGGAGGAAGCGCGCCAAGAAGTATTTCACCCACCTCCTCTCCGTCAAGCAGCAGCACGAGGAGTCCCTCCGGTCATTCATCGATCGGTGGACGAGGGAGACCGAGGAGGTTGAGGGGGCCGATGAGCGCACCCTCCTTGCCTTGTACCAGGGAGCCCTCCGCAGCTCCCCGTACGCTAGGAGCCTCATCACCGACCCCCTGAGGTCGTACGCCAAGGCGCTCCAGCGCGGAGGCTTGTACGCCGACGCCGACGAGCTCCACAATCACAAGAGAGAGGGGGGCCATCCCCCCAAGAAGACAAATCCTTCGCCGGCCCCGGGTCCGTCCCTGACCGGCCAGGGTGCCCAGGGCCGTCACGGCTCTGGTGGACAGAGTAAGAAGGACCGCCACTGGCGGCCGAGGTTGGAACGGCCGGGGGTAACCCTCACCCACCCGGTCGGCACCATCCTCGATTATGCCGAGAAGCATGGCCTCATCGAGCAGGCTCCCCGGCCGGCCGAGGAGATCCTTGCCATCCAACAGGGCGGCACATACTGCCGGTTCCACAAGAACTCGTCACACAACACCGACGATTGCATCACATTGAAGAAGGCCATCGAGCGCCTTATTCGCCAGGGGGAACTCTCCTAGTTTGTCAAAGGTGGCCCACGCAAGAACACTTGGGTAAACACCGGCAAACATGGGGGCGAACCCTCTGCGAAGAAACGGGAGATTGGTAGACTCAGCGACGACGAGGACTTCGAAGAGCCTCCGCCGAAGAAGAATCACATCCACCTCATCGTAGGTGGAAACACTGGGGGGGACTCCGCCACTCAGAGAAAGAAATGGGCCCAATCCCTTTACATTGGGGAGGTGTCCCACGTTCCCCCCCAGCCGAAGAAGCAGCGAACGGAGGCGATCACCTTCACCGACAAGGATCTGCCTCCGGGTACGGAATCACACAGGGACGCCCTCGTCATCCGATGTGAGATCGGTGACTCCATCATCCACCGTACTTACATCGATACGGGGAGCTCCGTCAATGTGATGTACTTGGACACCTTCAAGCAGCTGAAGCTGGACAGAGCCCTGCTAAAGCCGATAAAGACCCCGTTATCCGGCTTCACCGGGGACTCTATCGACGCCGAGGGCACGATAGTCCTCCCCGTGGAAGTCGGTGACGGCCCCCACCATGCCAAAATTGACATGGAGTTCATGGTGGTCAACCTCCAGTGCGCCCACAACCTGATCCTGGGCCGGCCAGCGCTGGAGGACTTGGAGGCCATCATCTCCATGAAGCACCTATGCTTAAAGTTCCCCACCAATGACGGCATCGGCTACGCCAGAGGAAATCAGAGGATAGCCAGAGCTTGCTACCTCAAGCTAACGAGGCCGGCCGAAAGGGAGGGACAGAGGATAGACACCATTACGGCCGCCGTCGCCATGGACGAGGAGAGGCCACATGCGGAGCCGGCCGAGGAGGTCGAGGAAATCCCTCTGGATACCTCCCGGCCGGAGCGGGTTCTCAGGGTCGGAAAGCAACTCCCCCAGGACCAACGAGACACCATCCTCCTCGTCCTACGGTCATACGCCGTTGTCTTCGCGTGGGGCCCGGACGATATGCCAGGCATCAGCCGCCAGGTGATCACTCACCGGCTGACCGTCGATCCGGCCTCCGCGCCCGTCAAACAGAAGCGGCGCTACTTGTCCGCTGACAGGCGGGACTTCGTCAAAGGGGAGGTCGCCATGCTCCTATCGATCAAACATATCAAAGAGGTGAAGTACCCAACATGGTTGGCCAACGTCGTCCTCGCACAGAAACCGCCGACGTTCAGAATGTGTGTTGACTACACTGACCTGAACAAGGCGTGCCCCATGGACCCGTTCCCTCTCCCCAACATTGATCAGCTGGTGGACGAGACGGCGGGGTGCGAGTTGATGTCGTTCCTCGACGCTTTCAGAGGGTACCACCAAATCTCCATGCATGAAGATGACGCTGAGAAGACGGCATTCATGACCCCAGAGGGAATATTTTGCTACCTCGTCATGGCCTTCGGACTCAAAAACTCTGGCGCCACCTATACTAGGATGGTGGCCAAAATCTTCAGAGCGATCCTTGGCCGGACGATGGAGGCGTACGTCGACGACATGATCGTCAAGAGCAGGCAGGCCACCTCCCACGCCGACGACCTCCGGGAGATCTTTGAAATCATGAAGGAGTTCAGGCTCCGCCTTAACCCCAAGAAGTGCGCCTTCGGCGTCCAGGGCGGCAAGTTCCTTGGCTACATGGTCAGCCGGAGAGGCATCGAGATAAACCCGGAGAAGACGCAGGCTATCATCAACATGGAGTCGCCCCGCAACGTCAAAGAGGTTCAGCGACTGATGGGGCGCCTGGCGGCCTTAAACCGGTTCCTCTCCAGGTCAGCCGAGAGGGCGCTCCCCTTCTTCCAGATCATGCGTAAAGCCAGTAGCTTCAAGTGGACGACGGAATGCCAGGAGGCATTCGACGAATTGAAAAGGTACTTGTCGTCCCCACCCGTGCTCTCCAAGCCTAGAGCCGGCGAAACCCTCTTCTTGTACTTAGGGGTGAGCACGTCGGCCATCAGCTCCGTGCTCATCCGTGAAGACGAAGGGGTGCAGAAGGCCATCTTCTACATCAGCAAGACACTCAGGGAGGCCGAGCTCAGGTACTCCCCCATTGAGAAGACGGTGCTGGCCATCGTCCACACAGTGAAGAAGCTTGGACACTACTTCCAGGCCCACACCGTCCATGTGCTGACCCAGCAGCCTCTCGGCGCGCTCATGAGGAGCCCCACCAGCTCCTCGAGGATGGTGAAATGGGCGATCTTCCTCAGCCAGTTTCAGATTGAGATCAAGCCAAGGCCATCTATCAAAGGGCAAGCCTTGGCCGACTTCGTCATTGAATGCACAGCTAGGGAGACGGCCGTCGCCAACTCCGGGCCGGAGCCGGACGATACGTGGACCCTGTTCACTGACGGCTCATCGGCCGCGAAATCATGCGGCGGCGGCGTCGTCCTCATATCCCCTGAAGGATTCAGAGCTTACTATGTCATCCGCTTCAACTTCAGGGTATCCAACAACGAAGCCGAGTATGAGGCCCTCCTCAGCGGTCTCAGACTCGCCGCCGGCCTCAAGGCCAAGCACCTCAGAATCAAGTGCGACTCCAAACTGGTAGTGGGCCAGGTGGAGGGATCGTACGAAGCAAAGGAAGGCCGGATGAAGCAGTACAAACAAGCGGCGGAGGAATTGCTGAAAGCGTTTGAAACCCACGAGATCACTCAGATCCCAAGGGCCGAGAACGCCGAAGCCGACATCCTCTCCAAGCTCAGCTCGGACACCCCGGAGCACATCTCCCAGTTGGCCAAGATCGATGAGTTGAGCATGTCCAGCATCCATGCCAGCCCCGTCTTGTGCGTCCAACAGCGACCAGAGGACTGGATCTCCGACATCGCCACCTTCATCACAACGGGGGAGCTTCCCCCGGACGAGGAGAGGGCCAAACTTGCCAAACTTAGGGCCCCAAGCTACACCATAGAAGATGGCAAACTCTACAAACGGTCCTATAATGGCACTCTCCTCCGATGCCTGCACCAGGACGAGGCCGACACAGCCATGGAAGAAGTTCATTGTGGCGTCTGCTCCTCACACCAGGGCCCTTTCAGCATGTCCTGGCGTCTCGTCGTCCAGGGTTTCTTCTGGCCGACGATGGCACGCGACTGCGCTGACCTGACCAGGAAGTGCACCACCTGCCAGGTGCTCCAGAAGGCCCCTGGTCGGCCAGCTGTCAATTATGCCCCTGTCAGCACCGCAATTCCATTCTCCAGAAGGGGGATTGACCTGGTCGGCCCCCTACCCAGAGCCGCCGGAAATAACCGCTACATCATCGTCGCCGTCGACTACTTCACCAAGTGGGTCGAGGCGGAGCCCTTGGCCAGCATCACGGGGGCCAGATGCCAGAAATTTGTTTACAAGAACATCATCACACGCTTTGGCGTCCCTCAAGAGATTATATCAGACAACGGCACCCAATTCGAGGCAGCCCCTTTCCAGGAGCTCCTCCGAGAGTTTGGAGTGAGGCACCGTTTCTCCTCCGTTGCCTATCCTCAGGGCAACGGGCAGGTCGAGAACGCCAACAGAACAATTATGGAGGGGCTGAAGAAGAACCTCCAGGCCGCAGGAGGTAGTTGGGTCGACGAGCTCCCCAACATCCTGTGGTGCTACAGAACCACGCCGAGGAGGGCGACAGGTGAAACGCCTTTCGCCCTGTGCTACGGCTTTGAAGCAAAGGCGCCCACGGAAGTTGCCATCCCCAGCCGACGGGTGGAACAATACGAGCCTGACGCCAACAAGGAAAGCATGAAGATTGACCAGCACCTGGTCGATGAGAGGCGTGAGCAAGCTTACGTCCGAGCAGAGAACTACCGGCGTCAAGTAAAATCATACTATGACGCCAAGGTACGTTCCCGGGAATTTCAGGTGGGGGACTACGTCCTCCGCCGAAGGGAAGCAAGCCAGCCGACACAGGGTGGCAAGCTAGCATTGAAGTACGAAGGGCCCTACATCGTCAGCGCCGTGGTCAGACCCGGCACCTACAAGCTTAAACGCCCGAATGGGTCCAATGTACCACGAACATGGAATGTACACCATCTGGTGAAGTTTTATCGGTAATCCGGAGGAGGTGTAGACGGCGAAGCCCTCACCGCTTAACGGGTTACTGATTGAACGCCACCCTCGGCCTCGAGCCACTTATGAATAAAATCATGTTCTGATTTTTTCTCTGGAAATTCAAGGTAAAACATTAGCAGGTGCCCTCGTCGGCCACCTTAGAGCGAAAGGCTCAGGTCTGGCCGACATAGCCCCTTGCATTTGCAGCCTACGAGCGACAAGCTCAGGCACTCCATTGTATTTTGTATCAGCGAAGGGCTCAGGCCTAGCTGAGAGAGCACATCGTCCTGGCCCCGTAAGCCTAGAAGTGAAACGCTCAGGCATGGCCGACGATGTCCCCAGGACGAGGGGCCCGCAAACGGCCCACGTCTTGAAACGGGAAGCTCACCGTGTCGTCCACGCGCCAGAACGCAGGACGACAGGCCTGAAATCATGGCCGAGGTGACAAAATCCCAAAACTCAGGGATGGGCAACGACAGCCGTTGGAAACCGACCAAAAGTCTAGCCCGCGTCATAAATAGGCGACGGGACCCGCCCTGAGACCACGGACGTTATAAACGAAGTCCGAACCGGCCGAAGGACGAGCACACCCTTCGGCCGAAGCCTGAAAGAAGGATACCCCCCGAAACGAAAAAAAAACATACAAGGGAAAAAGAGGGAAGCCGACGGCCGCGCACACTAGCCGGCCTCGAGCAATGAAAAAATAAAATCCCCACAACTCAGGCCCAAATAGGCCAAGTACATATCAGTTGAACACAAGTATAGTACCACTGACAGGTAACATGGACGACACGTCCACATACTACAAGGGAATAATCAAGGCCGAAACACACGCCTATAAAACCCTAACCGCATCGGTTGGGTGACACGCGAGAGGTGACCTTCATCGGCCATAGTCCTTTGAGGCACCAACGCTTGGTATGAAACAGAGCGTCGCAATCCTGAGGATGACCAGGACGAAACGGGCACTTATCACACCCGCGAAAGGATCAAGCAATCAAGAAACAACCTCTACTTGCCACAGCACCTCGGATGGCCGACGCAGGCACTGGAACCAAGGCCGTTGGTCGAGCGAAAGTTCTTTGGGAATTTGTTTAAGTGTTTCCCAAACACTTAGAAAAAATCTTGGGAAAAGAGGGTTCATCAACAAGGAACCATGGCTAGCCGACGAAGGCAGGACCATCTCCTTGGACAAGCCATTCCTTATCCAGCACCCTCATCGGCCACAAGCCAGACCTTGGCCGGCAGCGGCACCGCAAAGAAGTAAATGCCAAACATTTATACTTAGAAAATTATCTAAGTACTCAAATAAAGGAACTACAGCCGAAGCGGGTGCCAGTACACTCCAAGGCCGTTAGCTATCTGCACCTCTGCATGTGTACTTAGAAGAATTCTAAGTTCAAAAGATCAGGGTGAAGGTGCCCTTCTCGGCCACAACGCAAAGGAACACCGGTCAGGCCGACAAGGCCACCAGGCCGGAAGGGAAGCAACTACACGAATCCAAAACACTTAGGAAATTTTCAAAAAAAAATCCTAAGTGTTAGGATAGTACAGAAATGACGGTCAGGCCGATCAGGCCACCAGACCGAGAAGAAAGCACCTAAGTGAACCCAAAAACACTTAGGAAATTTTTGATAAAAGCCTAAGTGTTATGGTAGCCAAGGACCACCGGTCAGGCCGACAAGGCCACCAGGCCGGAAGGGAAGCAACTACAAGAATCCAAAACACTTAGGAAATTTTCGGAAAAAATCCTAAGTGTTATGATAGTTCAGCAACGACGAACAAGCCGACCAGGCCACCGGACAGGGTGGACGACCTCACGGACGTAGTGGACACTCGTGGGCGACCCAAGTTATGACTTGACATTTAGACAATTTACAGAATTGAAATGACAAAAGGCAAACAAGCATACAATGGATTCAAAGCCGAGAAGGATGACAAAAATTCTTTCATTTAATCAATTCATTACAATGGGGGGCGCTTCGGTCATTACATCAGTTAGACAAAGCAATGAAAAGCAAATTACAAAGGAGCAGGGAGTAGCCGATCAAGCCTCTGGGGCACCCCCATCCGTGGCTGCCTCTTCGACCTCCTCGGCCTCAGCCTCCTGGCCGTCGGCGGGTGCAGCACTGGTGGCATCGTCCAGGAAGTCGAATTCAGTGTAGTCCGGCTCGCCGAGGCCGGAGCTTTCTATGGGGGACTCTCGCTCCGACAGCGGAAGCTTGGCCTGCTCTTCTGGATCCTTCATCAGCTTTGGCAGCTTCAGGTTCCGTCTAGCCCACCCAGACGTGTAATTCATGGCCTTCAACGCCCGGGATAGCCGCCGACACAGGAGCCTTTGCATCCGCTCCTGGCCCAGGTTGTAATAAACGGACATCTCCCGGCTGAAATATTCCCGGCCGGCGGGGGAGTTCATCCCCCAACTCTCAAGCCTGGCGGCCACCACTTCGTAGCACCAGGGAAGCCTCTCATCGGCCTTCCACCCCTCGGCCAGGAACTTCTCAACGGCCTCATCAGCAGCCCTCACGGCGGCGGCCTCGGCCTCAGCTTTCGCCTTGACGGCCTCCTCGCTCTTGCGCTTCTCGGCCTCAAGCGCCCTTTGGGACTCCTCGAGCTCCCTTTTGCTCTCCTCGAGCTTGACCAGGGCATCGTCCCTGGCCGCGGCGGCTTCATCAGCTTTTGCCTGCAGCGCCTTGGCATCCTCCCGGAGCCGATCAAGGCAAGCTACCGCCTCGTCGGCCGAGGCAGCCTTCTGCTCCAGCCCTTTCAAGCGAGCTATCTCCCAATACTGCCTCTTATGGCTTTCCATAAGCATGAAGGCACTCTGCAGAAGGAAAACAAAGGTCAGGCAAAAGACTCTACACAGACGAAAAGGGAACAAAAAACATAAGGACAGTAACTTACTTGGACGAAGAGGTCCATGCCGCCCTCGTAAATCTTCTCGTCCCCAAGCTTCTTCAGATAAGCCCGATCTTTGGCCGGCATGGCCTGGGCCAGGACGACGTGGCCAGGGACGAGATCATTAAACACGCCCCCGCCGACGGGGTATTCTACCACCTTCTGGTAGGTGGCACCGGCAATCTCCTTGCCGGCCCTCTTCGTCCGCGGCTCCTGGACGAGAGGAAGCGCTGGGGCAGCATCGTCAGCAACAGTAAGGTCCACAACGGGACCACCATCGTCCACGATGGGGACAGTCAGAGTACCGGCCTCAGTAGCCGGAGAAGGGGAAGGAGCCCTCTTCGTCTTCTTCGAGACGCTCACGCCGGCCTCAGTTAACTTTTTTTGGCCGTCAGAGGCCGACCTTTTCTTCTTCAATGGAGCAGGCTTTGGGGCCGCATCAGCAGTAGCCCCGCTCCCACCGGCCGCGGCACGTCTGGCCGCCTCGGCCGCCTTAGCAGCAATCTCCTCGGCCGCTTTGGCCTTGGCAATAGCCATCATGGAACGACGGTCCATGACAAAATCTACAAAGGAAAAACACAAACAGATTAGTAAGGCAAAGGACAAAACATAAAGACAGAAAGCCGAAGAAAGAATTACCATCGGCCTCAGCAGGAATGCCCAAGTCCGGGCCGTCGGCCTCCTCAAAGGTGGTGGTCATCCTCGGCCAGAGTTGGAGGTCATCCTCCTTGTCACCATAGACATAGTACCTCACGAAGCCGAGGGCGGCCATCTTGTATTCAGTGATGTAATCCTTCACGCTCCTCGGCCCCCTTCCAAGAAAGCCTCCACCTGAGCGTCCAGAATAGAGCTCTTCGGCGGGTCGTGCAGGTTAAACCTCCCGGTATGGCCGAGGGAGGGAAACTCGGTGCCACTCTCACCAATGGACACAAACACGAACTTGCTCTTCCACCCATGAATGGACGTAGGCAAATCCGTGAAACTCCTCTTCCTCGGCCTATCTGGTACAGATTCATGAATAGTGCCGTCGTCGGCCTGTAGCCCAACTCCTCACACCGGAGCAAAAACCCCACCATCAAGGAGTAACTGTTCGGCGTCAGCAAGGCCGGAGGAAGCCCTACCATGTCCAGGTACTCAGTAATGAAAGGGTGAAGGGGGAACCTCAACCCCTTAGCAAAACTCATCGGGTATACTCCAAAGTACCCCGGTGGTGGAAGAAGAACATGGTCCGTCGGCTTGGGTGCCCTAACCCGCCCGAACGGCCCCACGTACATCTGGGCAACGAGATAGTCGGCCGCACTGCTTTCCGGCTTGATCAGGAAGATGTTGGTGAGATCCAACTGGGAGGTGCCCGGCCCACTCTTCGGCCTCCTCACTCTCTTCGGCTTAGCTGCTCCCTTCACAGCAGACACCGGCCTCGGGCACGGAATGACAGCAGAAGTGGACGCCCCGTCCACCACTCGGGACGCACCTACGTCCTCACCCTTTGAAGAGGAGGCGGACTCCTCGTCCTCGCCTTCCTCGTCCACTGGCTCTCCGGATTTGTACGGACTTAAACGCTCTATCTCCTCCTCAAACTCCTCGAGCACCTTGTAGTCAAGCGACCTCGTGGAGGGCTGGTCGTCGTAGGGGTAGTAGTCGTCGTTCAAGCTCTTCATAACTACTACTACGGGCCTAAGGAGATTTAACTTAAGATCTAAGGGTGTTCAAACACCTAACACTAGATCACTAATCTAGGAAGCAAAATATGAAAAGTGAGGAAGATCGTGATGAACACTAACCTTGAACAACGACGAACACGAAGAACAAGCTTGGGAGTTTATCTCTCTAGAAAAATGGGCAGCACTTCGACAATTCAGAATGCAAATGTGATTCCTCTTCGGAGGGGAAGGGGTATTTATAGACCCCTCCACCCAACGGTCACTACACGTGGCACTCTCCCAGTGGCCACATCAACGGCCACCAACGGGAGGCCACCACGTCACCAACGGGCCAGGCCCAACCCACATCAACAGCCCACTGGCAAACCAGACTCCAACGGCCCACACACTTGCCGGCTTTACAAGTACCAGCAAGCGCCCACAACGTCCCACTTGCCCGCCAAGATCACAACTGCCAAACAATAAGGAGACGGCAACGGCCGGGAACGTAACGGCCACAAGATCAAAGAACCCAAGAGCCCACAAGCCATCGGCTCCTCGTCATGACCCTTGATGATAACTCTCTACATGCGATCTGCGCACAAGGGTTCTCCCACAGGGTTACCTTGGCCAGAAAATCGCCATGAGAGTTGGATTCAGGGGGACTACGGAGAGACCGCTTCGGCCGGGGACTCAAGCAACTCCTTCACCCCTCACACTCTTCGGCCTGAAGCAGTGGGGGACTGGGGGACTACACCGGCCTCAACAAAACGAAAGAAAATGCAAACAACGTGACCACAAAGCATGGCCACATCATCCATACAGCACAACAGAACTTCATCGGCCAAAGGCCCATAACGTCATCAGCAA
This sequence comes from Cuscuta europaea, assembly GCA_945859875.1. Taxonomy (NCBI): domain Eukaryota; kingdom Viridiplantae; phylum Streptophyta; class Magnoliopsida; order Solanales; family Convolvulaceae; genus Cuscuta; species Cuscuta europaea. The sequence continues at coordinate 10,227,014 of CAMAPE010000009.1, forward strand.
CGGCCAACAAGCCACTAGAGGCAAGGACACTCATCGTCCTCCGCCAACAATTAATCTTGACGGGCCCTTCGGCCAAGAACACGAAAGCTAATCAACGATGGCCAAAAGGAGCGCACAAACACCCTCATCGGCCACCCAAAGGAAAGGACGCCATCGTCCTCCAAGCAAGGAATAACTTCAGTGGCCTCATCGGCCCAAATACAAACTTCAACCATCAGCGCCCGAGCAAAACATGCCTTCAACGGCCACCATTGAAAGAAGGACACTCATCGTCCCAAAACGAAGACATCAAGTAAGCAACGGCCTCCCTGTCCACAACGAGGAACAGGTAACGGCCAAGGGCAACAAAGCACATGAATCTACTCTCCTTCACTTCGTCTACATCTCAGCTTAGAGAGTGGGGGACTCCTGATGGAGTATATGGGTCTGAGCCCCCGGACCCACATACTCGGAAGAACAGAAAGCACAAGGCACAGAGTGGCGCCCTCGTCGGCCAGGACGCCCCCGTCGGCCGAAAAGGTGCCAACTCGGATTATGGTCCTGAGTCCAAAGAACCCGGGTGCCCTTGTCGGCCGTGCCCTCGTCGGCCGTGCCCTCGTCGGCCACGCCCTCGTCGGCCACGAAGACCTCACAGAATCGAATTTTATACTTACTCATTTGTACAGCCCATTAGTGGCTTTGTATTCGGCCCAGTAGCGGTCCAGTTGTAAATGGGCCTCCCGAGCCCAAGGCTTGGGAGCCCAACCCTAATTTTCTCTATAAATACTCCCTTTGGGAGTAGTTATAGGGGTTACGAAATCATTCTATTGAAGCATATTATTGCACTTCTCTCTCTAGCTCTCACTTCTCTCTAGATATACTCTATCAATTTCGAATCTAATTTAATGAATTGAGTTTAACAAGTTTCGAACTCGAACACGGAGTAGGTTTTGAGTTTGAATAATTATTCAAGCCGAGATCGAACATAGTGATGTTTCGATCCGAACACGAGCCTATCGTTCACATATAAATTATACTATTGTACATATCATAAAATATAAACGTTTTAGTGCAATTTTTATAAATTTATTAATGATTAATAAAAATTTGAATACTTATTGAATAATTTGAACATGAATCTATTAACGAGAATAATCTAAACTTCTACATTCGAGCATGTCTATTGAGCATTGAAATCCAAATTTGAGATAGTTTGGATTTCAGGGAATACAGCATGTGGAGGATCCTCATTGACTAGATCTTACATTGTTGTAGGTATAGGTTCAGAACTCCCTTCACCAGTTTGATGATTCACTTTCAAAAAGAATGATGAAATCAACTTCTTTCCCTTCTTGGCAACATGTTCATTATCCATTCTAAAAAACATTTTCAATATTGGTATATATTAAAATACTTATATATAAAAAATAAAACTATTTAATTATGTACTGAAAAATTCAATTAATAATCAAAACGATTGTATGATTCCCTAGCCCTAAAACTCTAAAATGCTAAAAATAATACTCCCTCCGTCCCAAATTGTTTTGCAAAGTCAACATTTTTTGGTCAACCAATAAAAAAAATCAATGCTCCCTATCGATAATTAATTCAATTTTTAATAATTAAAATTTATATATTCAGAAACTACATTAAAATATCTTCAAAGTTGTAAACTCCAAATTATAATATAATTAAAAATTGACATCCTAATTAAGCAAATAAAATGAAACTGTTTGACCAAGAAAAGTCAAATTTGCAAATCAATTTGAAACGGAGGTAGTAATAATTAATACATTAATAATTTAATACACAATCGGTTAATCACAGTTTACAAATTCACGGCAGAAGTTCATAACTTCACTGATTCACAAATTATTTGTGGGGTGGGCTGACAAATAATTTAGGCTGGGCTGAGATTTGAAAATGTACCAATACTATTAAAAAAAATTGGGCTGGGCTGAAGCCCATCCCTGACCTAGCATACATCCGCCCCTGCTAAGAACCGAAACCCGGACCGGTTAATACCGGTCTGGTCTGATCCAGTTCATTCTGGTCTAGTTCAGGTCTAAAATATGACCCGGTTAATGCACAACCGATGTCAAGAGTTAAGACGAACATAGATTTATTTTTAAGAGTCAAATAATGATTGTATTTCTACTTTATACCGTTTCATGTTTTGCTTTGGTGAAATGTTTCATTCTCATACATAAATGTATTTACATGGCTTTAATATGAAAATGTAATACTCCCTATTACGAACTATGTATAAAATTATCATTCATTGATTAATGATTAACAACTACTTCCTTCGTCCCATTAATAATGGTACAAGAATGAGCGGTACAAAAATTATCATTCTATTGTATATGTAATATTTTCGTAAAATTTTCATACTTTAATTAGATTCGCCCCCTTAACTTTTAGTTTTAAAAATTAATATATAGTCTTACATAATGTAACACTTAATTAGAGATTTAAAAGAAGGAACATCTAAAATAATTTACATAACTTAAATAAATAAACAATAGAACAACTAATTGTTAAAGATTTAAGATACTTACTAAATAAAAATTCTTAGTTTTGTAATGTTTAATTATCTTTATTAGATAACTCGTAAACAATGTTGTAAAATATATATCAAACAATATTAAATACCAGACAAACTAGTTACACAGTTTTTAAAGCATGTGAAGCGAATCCAACTTATAAATGTTTATTGAATTAAATTACACAATTCATTTATTTCTTACGTTTTAAAAAGACTTTATTGCATAGATAATAAACTTTAGTTATTTGAGCAAATATAATATGCACTATATATATTATATATGAATTAGCAATATGATATTATTCTAAAAATAATAATCTCATATATACTATTGTAATATTAAGAAAACTCCTTGTGACTCATGAACACCCTCCTTGGTAGAAAAAAATTGTAATTCAAAAACCAATTCTTTATTTCTATAAGATTCATGTAGTTAAACAATGTTCAAGTTATTTTCAAAGTATTGGTGAATGTGTACCTTATAAACTCTATCTTTAAGAGGAAGCGGTCCAGCCCTGATGGGAGGTCTCGGGTTCGAAATTCAATGGAGTGAGTTTCAGCCCTGATTACTCCAGACCCCCAGACCCCCTCCCTCAGACGCCCCCTCGAGTAAAAAAAACTATTAAAAAAAACTCTTTATCTTTAAATAAAATGTTATATATCCTTTTTTATTTTCAAATTATTTTTCTTTGATTTGCCATTTCATACGCTTTAATGTAACAATACTTTTTTCTAGAGCACTCCAATTATAAAATTAAAGTTATTTTGCCATTGTCTAAACTTAGAATGTAATATATAGATTTAAATATCATCATGTATGTATTAATGAATTCTTTTGAATAAATATAGACGCAAAGGCTTACCCTAATGAAAAAAATTTGCCCCGCTACACTAGCAAAAAAATTCATCCCGAATACTAGTGATTTTTTTTAACCTCCTACACTAACAAAAATTTTTGCCCCCTTAACTCGAAATTCTGAATCCACCATATGGTCGATTGACCAGTGATCTATCATCTTCTATATATAAGAGAGCATATGCGGATCCATCAACTTCATTCACAAAAACGTAGGAGGAAAACGGAGTTAGAAAAACCTGTAAGCAGGTGGCTAAGTAGAGAATGGGGAGTGACGAAAAGAGAGGAAGCTATGGAGCTCACATACTTGCGGTTCCATATCCAAGCCAAGGCCACATCAATCCCATGCTTCAGTTCTGTAAGCGTCTCGTCTCCAAAGGTCAAAGAGCCACCATAGCCATCACCACGTTTCTCTCCAACTCCCTCAAACCGGTTTCCGACACCATCGGGATCGACACGATCTCCGACGGCTGCGATGAATCTGGATTCGCGCAGGCCGTTGACGCCGACGACTACCTGAACCGGCTCGTGGTGACCGGTTCGAGGACCCTGGACGAACTGATCCAGAAGTACCAGAACTCCGGTTCGCCGATTGACTGTGTCGTGTATGACTCGTTTCTGCCCTGGGCTGCGGAAGTGGCTAAGAAATATGACGGCTTGTATACGGCTAGCTTTTTCACCCAGGCTTGCTCGGTCACTTATGTGTACTATGCCGTGAACCATGGGATGTTGCCGGTGCCGGTGACTTCGACGCCGGTGAGAATTCCAGGTCTGCTGCCGCTGGAGCTGCCGGACATGCCGTCATTCATTTACCAGTACGGATCTCGTCCCGCTTATTTCAAGCTTTTGATGCAGCAGTTTCTGAATCTGGAAAAGGCAGATTTCGTTCTCATTAACTCGTTCCTCAGCTTGGAGGCAGAGGTAAGATTTACTTCAGAGCAGAGCATCATTTTTGCTAAAAGGAGCCATATCTACTAGTCTTACTTTGTATTTGTCTCAATCATCATCATCATTATTGCGTGCTTTGATACAAGAGTTACCTTTCCAATAAAATTGGGTAAAATTGAAAAGGCACTTTTAAAGTTTTTTTTTTTTGAAAGTTTACTACTTTCATACTTCCTATTTTGGTTATTCTATACTCCCTCCCTCCCATTTTAAGGTTTCCGTAGCAAAATAACATGATTATTAAGACAATAATTAAATATGCTAATTCATGTATATTTTGAGAAATAATTTTGATGACTATATAATATAATGTGTTATTGATGATAACTGTGATTTTATAAATATTTTTTTATATTATTTGATGATTAAATTGTCATTTAAGAGTGTTAATTGTTTCCTAAAATAGAAAATGAGAACCTTTAAGTGGGACGTCCAAAAAAGGAAAGTGAAAACCTTTAAATGGGATGGAGGGAGTATCATTTTTGAATTGTTTCAAAATAAATGTCTCGTTCCTTTATGAGAAAATTCCCAGTTTAGGAGTAAAACTTATTAAATATGCAAAAGTAGGACTCCTATCTAAGAGTGTAGTTTGCCATACGGAAATTATAAGTAAGGGACAAAAATGCCCTTAATGAATAGTCAAACTTATTTAGTAAAAATACAAAATAGAATAATAAACTAATTAATGCATTACACAAGTCAACAACGAATTTTTCCTTCCCCAACCACAACTTACCGCCGGCACCATCCAGGGGCAGTACCTGCACCAGTAACCGCCGCCCCTAACCACCGCCCTATGCCGCCACTTGACGCCGCCGCCAGATGCCGGACGTTGCCGCCGTCGGACGCCGCCAATCTATGCCGTCGCTGGACACCGCCAGTCTTCACCGTCGTCGGACGCCGCCGGTCTCCGCTGTCGCTTGACGCCGCCACCACCACCACCATCTTCGCCGCCATCTCCACCCCCTAGCCTCAGATCTGAAAATTAAGAATGTTGTAGAATGACAATCTGATATTTATTTATTTTTTTAATTTTTTACTCTAAAATTTTAAATTTAATGAATCTGGATCTGAAAAATATATAATAATGTTTATTTTTCGAAAATGGAAAATTATTATAAAAATGCCATGTTTTTAAATATGTTTGACAAATAATGCCATTTTACATTTATGAATGTTTTTCAATATGTTTGGCAAATAATGTCATTTTACATTTATGAAGTCGACATTAATTTCGTAAAGATGGCAATTACATGGATATGGTAGGCGAATAATGCCATATTTTACAAATGTTCTTAATACCACAAAAACATATTGAAAAACATGACATTTTAAAATAATTTTGCCAAACATTTAAAAACATGACATTTTAAAATAATTTTGCCATTTTTGAAAAATAAACATTATTATATATTTTTAGATCCAAAATCATTAAATTAACTTTATGTAAAAAATAAAATAAAAAGTTAAAAGAACAAACTAAAGGTGAAAGAAAAATTGAAAGAGAATTAAAAGAGAGAAGAAGCAAAAAAAACCTGACAAATACGGATATAGAAAGGAAAGAAAGAAAATCAAAACTCAATTCAAAATTCAGATCTAGAAAAGAAAGAACACAACAAGTTCATGCTACAAAAATAAGGAAGAAAATAGATTTACAGTCGACCAAAGCAAAAAAAGGCATAAGAAAAGGGGAAGAAGAAAAAGAGAAGAAGAAGGAAGAAGAAAAGTAAAAGAAGAAGAGTCTTACCTACGACAATCGCCACCTATTGTCCGCCGTCCGTCGGAGTTGGGGAGAAAAATGGAGCTCCATATGGATCCATGTGGAAGAAAGAGAGGATGTTTTTGTGCGTGGGAGGATGGGGAGATGGAAAAGGATGGTTTGTGCGGTGACTGATTGGGAAAGGGTGGGTTGTGCTTGACAACTAAGTTGTTGCGTGTGACAGTTGTGTTACGGAGAAGAATTATTCATTAAATGTGGTGTGGGTAAATCTGGAAAAAGAAACGGACAATAAACTTTAAAGCTCCTATTTCAAGAATAAATCAACTAGAACTCCTATTTTGGAACTTTTGTATTGTTTTACTCCTATTTAGAGTAATTACTTTTCCTTTATTGGTTAGAAATATGTGTTCTTTATATTTCACTTCATTCTACTCAATTTCAGTAATAACTTTTTATTTTCAATCATTTTATTAATAATTGTGTCAAATTAAAACTGAACCATAATTATTTTCTTACTTTTGAATATTGCAATTCTAAAACGACAATTATATATTGGTACATGCTACGGTGCCCCATAAAAAATGACTAGCGTACTATCGTACATGTTACATCATTATATCATCATTTATCTATGTTTTGACTCATTAATTGCAATGTTTTATTGATTTATATGGACACGTTCGGATAGGAGAATAGGGATGTTTTATTTAGACTCAAATTTGTTGGTCTGGTTTGGTCTGATCTGGTTTGGTAAATGTCTGATCTCTGTGTATCTCATAACTTTCCAAGTCTGGTCAGATATGGTTTGGTGTGATTTGGTCTGATTTGGTCTGGTTTTGATCTGGTCTAATCTGGTCTGGTTTTGATCTGGTCTGATCTGGGATTGAAAACAATCAAAGGTAAAACATACTTCTTCCGTCCACCTAACTTTGTCCCATTTTACCTTTTTCGTCCGTCCCATTAAATTTGTCCCGTACCATATTTGATAATATTTGGGTGCTAACAATTCATTCTTACTTTATTCACACTTTATCAATCCAATACAACTACACAATTCCACTTTTTGTAAAAGTTGTGTTACACTCCTTTATCCCGAACATAGAGAGGGCCAGAGGTAGTAATAGAATTTGAGTTGTTTAAATTTGTTTTCACCGTAGCAATTCAACTACAAACTTTAACTCATTGATTCTAAATTTGCTCGAAGACTGACAGAGAGTATGAGACACCGAGTCATTTTCAGTAAAGTTCAATTATTAACATGAGCTATTGTTGGATACTAACACTTCATAATGTATGAAGTGAGATTTTTTTTAAACAAGGAGAAATTATAATGATTTATTAAGGATAAAATAGGCATTAAAAGGGATAAAATGCATATAAAAAATACTTAAGGAGGGACAAGTGGACAACTCATGATCTTAATATACTACTTCCGTTCTTAAATAATTACAACATTAGAACTTTTACACTATCCAGGTGTTCTGATTTGACTATATTATATTTATCAATGTCTTAAGATTGTTTTTAAAGTATAATTAAATGCCTCTTGTTTTAAATTTTCAAAAAGTGATATTTTAATTTTTTTCTGCAAATAGGCAATTAAATATAATAATACATAAAGTTGTGCGCCGGCAAACATGAAAATTGAAGCTCCCCCACTACTTTAAAATTTAATTATTTAGTTTATGTGAAGTTTATGAAGTACTCCATATGATATATCGAGTCGATCGAAGTCATATAAATATTTTCATATAAGTATTTATAAAGATATTATAAGATAGATTAAAAAATGAAAAGAAAAAAAACAGAAAGAGGGAGGAATCTATCATTATTACATTTGTACGTATATAATTCCAAAACAATGGTTTGATTGGTTTCATGAGGGACGGTCCATATTAATTCATTTTTATTAGTGATTTCCACTTAAACACGTGTGTAATTATATATCCAAGAGCCCTTTTGGTATGAATTGGCCGAATGCCCGAATTAGCTGATTATGCTGAAATTTATGAAGTTCTGACTGCGGTGGTTGTATTGATTGATTCTGCTGGTTTATGAAAAAAAATATTTATAATATTTTTTTTAATAAATAAAATAAAAAATTATATGAAAAAGTAGCTAAAATGATGCTATACAGTAACTTCAGCCAATATAGTCAGAAAAGTAACTACAACCTTACTTTTTCTTATTATTACGCAATTCAGTGCGCAAAATAAAAAATTACGTGTTTGTTGAAAAAACTAGCTGATAAGCATGATAAGCTGAAAAAGGGCTACCAAACGGGCTCTTAATCGTGTGAATATAAACTGGTTATAGCGCAGGAGCATCGAATAATAACATTTTTTTCAATATGAGGATGATGTAATTCGCGTTTAAATAAATGTAAATCTCCTTGATGAGAAATATAACTCAAAGCAAGTCAAAATATAACTTTTCTAATACGGAGTATACTGAGTAAAAGAATTAATTCCACTTTTGATCATATGAATTTTATGTCAATTCCACATTTAGTCCACGTCTTTTACTTTGTCCACTTTTGGTATTTGACTAATGTTTATTAACCATTTGTGGTCCTTTTCCGACTATTTTAACCATCGGAAAATATTGACAGAAGGACCATATAAGGACGAAAACACAATACTCAAGTACCAAAAGAGGTCAAAGTTAAAGATGTGGATCAATTGTGGAATGGTGTTGTACTCGTGGGACCAAAAACAGAATTAATTCCTAAATAAAACATTGATTTCAATGAACAATGGGATAATTGTCAAATAGGTCCTCGAACTTTCATAAAAAGGTCAATTAAGTCCTTCTATAGGAGGTTCTGTCCTGCCGTCACGATTTGGGGCAGTTCCCGATGGAATTGTTTGATGAAATTTTTTGAGCATCTCATTCACCAAGTCTGGTTTACTCATACCAAATTTCAGCTAAAAATTCAATCGGGAACACATTCAAATTAATTCTTGAAGATAACTGCGCATTTTTGCGTTCTCGAATTAATTTGAATGCACTCCCAATTAAAATTTTAGCTGAAATTTGGTATGAGTAAACTAGACTTGATGAATAAGATGCTCAAAGAATTTCATCAAAAAATTTCACCGGGAACCGCCCCAAATCGCGACGACCGGACAGAGTCTCCTATAGAAGGACTTAATTGACTTTTTTATGAAAGTTCGAGGACCTATTTGACAGTTTTCCCATGAACAATATATTTAAAATGGAGTCTACTTGCTCAATTACTTTACTTAAACAGTGAATATGTTTTGTTTTTAATATCATAGGTATAAAAATGATTTTAAAAATAATCTTTTTTTTGTTTCAATAGGAGTGATTTATTTTATGATGTAACTCGTGTTATGAAAAAAGTAACCCGCGTTAATGGAAAATGTAACTACGTGTATGCAATTGTAACTTATTAAGACAAGTCCAAATGTAACTCGCACATAAAAAGATGTAATTCCGGCATAAAAAGATGTAACACATGCACATGAAGATGTAAATCGCGCATAGTAAGACGTAATTCGCGTATAAAAAATTTAACTCCATGTACTCCTACAAAATGCGACTCTAGGAAAGTAAAAGTGTCATTATTTTTTTCGTATATTGATGGAGAATGAGAAAAGAATTGAAGAACAAATCTTAAAGAAGAATAAAAGCCAAGTAAATGATACTCCCTCCGTCCTTTAAAACTTTGCTATCTTTCCTTTTTTGGATGTCCCAAAAATTTTTATCACTTTTCCTTTTAATCAATTATTTTGTGGTTTCTGTTATTTCTCTCTCCTCTGCACAAATCTCAATCACACAGTTTTTACTTTATTATTCTCCGTGCCGATTAACTTTGGCAATGTTTTAAGGGATGGAGGTGGTATGTAGTACTGTAGTAAACTGTAGGGATGAAAATAGAAAGTGGAAATACGTGTATATGGAGCCTACGGTGTAACGATTTCGTGGTACAATTCACGACATACAAGTAATAACAATGATACGTGTATATGGACAAATAGAATAATAATGTAAAAAATTACTATGGTACTTCAACATGCATGAATCATTGTGGTATTCAAGGGGCGTAGCTAGGGGTAACTTAGTCTCCAACCCACTTCAAATTTAAAAATGTCTATGATTTTAGTGTAAAAAATTTCGTGTAAACATTTTTTCAAAAATATTATTTGTATCGATTCAGTCCGGCTCAGTTTGGCTCTGTCTCGGGTGGTATTTTATGTGTGTATAGTGACAATGGCTAATTTTACATTACAGTGATCTACATACGAAGATATTTCTAGAGATTTTACGAATCAATAAAACTAATAAACAAAAAGATTTAAATATTTTTATTGTGTAATTTCTATATTAAGAGCCCATTCGGTGATATTGAAATTTACTGAATCGTCTGATTCTGTTGAAATTTATGAAGTTCTGGCTGAAGTGAATGGATTGGTCGATTCTATTGATTAGTTAAAAAAAATATTTAAGATCTTTTTTTTCAAAAGGTTACAAGTAATACCGTGTAATATGTATTTGTGCCATTTTTATGAATATAATACAACCTCCGTCTCAAAAACATTTGATATACTTGGTATTTGCAAATTTTGAACAATGATTTTAATTATTATATTTGTATGCGGTATAATTTATAAGTTCTATACTTTTATGAAACATTAATAAAAAATATTTAAAAAATCATTTTCAAATTAATTTTACAATAAAAATTGATAAATGTTGATTCGTGAATAACTATTTGTGTTGCGCCCGCAGGTAGTGGAAGCAATGTCCAAAACGACTCGATTTCTTACTATTGGGCCGACAATTCCATCCTTGTACTTAGACAACCGGGTCGAAAACGACAGCGACTATGGGCTCAACTTATTTCCCCTGGACCCGTCAACGAGCTGCGTTGACTGGCTAAACACCAAACCGGAAGGATCAGTCATCTACGTGTCATTCGGAAGCATGGCTGACCTAGACGAAAAACAGATGGACGAGCTCGCATGGGGCTTAAAGAACAGCAACGTCCCCTTCCTATGGGTGGTAAGACGCTCCGAAGAGTCAAAGCTTCCGAAAGGGTTCATCGACGGAGAGACGGTCGTGGCCCGCGGCGGGGCAGACCAGGCCGCGGCTTCAGGCCTGGTCGTGAACTGGTGCCCTCAGCTAAAAGTGCTGGCAAATAAAGCCGTGGGGTGTTTCTTCACTCACGGGGGGTGGAACTCGACCATAGAAGCTTTGAGCATAGGGGTTCCAATGGTGGTCATGCCACAGTGGACGGACCAGACAATGAACGCCAAGCTGGTGGTTGACATGTGGAAGGTCGGGAGGAGGGTTAGGGTCGGGGAGGATGGGTTGGTCAGCAGAGAAGAAGTAGAGGACTGTGTTAGGGAGGTGTTGGACGAGGTAAAAGGTAAGAAAATGAAGGAAAATGCTGTGAAGTGGAGTCGTTTGGCTAAGGAGGCAGTAAGTGAAGGTGGGAGTTCTGATCAAGTTATAGACCAATTCTTATCAGCACTCGCAACAACTTCTTCTTCCATTGCTTGATTTTTTCCCTTGCTAACATTTGTGTGCCATGTATATGCTTTGAATTATGCATTATTTATGTGTAGTTATTGTTTGAGAAGAATAAGAATTGCTTAAGGTAGAAGCAAAAATTGATAAGTTCGAAAATCAAATAAAGAACTATCGGTGTGCTTTATTTCATAATTACTTTATATAGCTATATACTGTACTACGTACCTGGTATTACATCTGATCTTTTTTAGTTGAAACAATTGTGAAATTAAAACTATTCACATACTTCACTTTGACTACATTTTACTTATTAACGTATTATAAATTAGGAAAAAATGATTGTAATAATCACAACTATTGGCGGTCCGCTTATAATAATCCCAACTATCAATCGTCTCAGAATAATTCCAACTATAGTGACCCTCCGCTTGTAATGGTCCATGACCGGATATGCCTGCTATAACAAGTGAATTTTAAATAGAAATAAAGCGTAAAAATTAAAAGTTAAATCATTTATAGGCATTACATTTTATATCTCTTCTCATCCACTTTAGAAACTATAGGAATTTATTTATAGCCGGTCATGTCGGGCCAATATTGGCGGAATGTCACTAAAGTTGGGATTATTCTGAGATAATCGATAGTTGGGATTATTATAAGCGGACCGCCAATAGTTGTGATTATTACAATCAATTTTTCCTATAAATTATTATTTTTGAAAAATATAGCTAAATTCCTCTCATTTTAAGATTTCAAAATTTGAATTTTTTAACTTTTTACTAATAAGAAATGAAAGATATTAATGGTCATATTTCTGTGTTGGAAAACGTGAAAAGTGGATTGTTGGATTAAAAGAGAGTGAAGGAAGTATAACTTTTATACTCCGATCGATTTGAATGAATATATTGTGTCAGGTTTTCACATTGTTTTTGGAACCCTCCCTTAGGGTTCCATGTGGCCTTCGGTATTTAAGCCCCTTCTTTCTCTCTTGTGGGAGAGAGATTGTTCGGTTAGTGAGAGAGAGTGAGGCTGAGAGAAACCGAGAGAGAATCTTTCTCTTCTCTTTCAACCCTTCGGTGGTGCTTTCTCTCTGAGCTTCCCTTCCTAACCCATGGTGTGCGTTGAGATGGCTGGGCTGGTCTGAGTGTGACTGTCCCTTCCGGTGGTGCTTGGTTGTGTGCTGTTTGAGCGTGGTCTGAGCTGGAGAGGTGAAAACCTGACATATTGCGTACGTTTTAGTGCTCTTTAGAGTTTTTTTGGCTTTTTCCCGTGAATATTACTAAAGGAAATTCAAAACAAATATATTAAAAGAGGAGTGGCGATGGGGAAACCCTAATCGGCCACCTCCTCTCGTTTTCTTCTTTCCTTTCAATCTTTTTGGGTCCAATATTTTTGTCTAGAAATGTTATTTTTAGTGACTGGGTGTGGCTCGCTAGATGTAATCCTCATCATCACTGGTCGAGTGTTCTTATGTGTTAGTAAGAGATTTGTGCTGACTTCTTCTTCAATCATGGATATGAATTTCTTATTAAAGAAAAGAAGTAAGGTTAGCATATATAGGACTAAACTCGAGTAATAAGGAGAGGGAGGATATTAGCTTTCTTTCAAAAGGAAGATGGTTGAAAGGGACCCAACGAAGACTTCCGATCAGTTTGGGGCACGGATTGCTCCCTACCGAACTTCGCGGTTTCAGGAAGATGAGATTGCATGGATTGCTTTCTTTCTGGCGGCGGGTGAAACTGAAACAAATTTCACACTTCGCTCTTTACCGGTGGATGGCAAAGAAGACAAGTTTAACAGTTCCTTTTCAGTGACTGGTCAAATCGGACCTATTTCGAGTAGCATGAGTAGTCACACTGCGGTACGAGTCTACATGGTTGCAATGTTAGTGAACATTAACACTTTTATAGGTTTTTTTATTCTTTATCTCGCCCTTGTGTAGCATTGAACGATATAATTGTAATCATTTGATTATTGATGGTTACAGGCTTGGAGCCAGGACATAGTCATGGGGGGTCAAGAAGAAACACAAACAATGAAAAAAAATCTAAATAGGACTAAAACAAAAATAAAGTTTATAAATAGGATTATAATTGTTTTATTCACCCCATGTTCTACACTTGTTCCTTTTATTTGTAGGAACAACTGAACGAAGACAACTCTACTCCACTTGTATCAAGGAGTGAGGGACTAAGGGGCTTACTGTCTTCAAAGAAGCAAAGGACGAGCCTGATGAGTCGAAGCCCAACGAGAAGAACGGTTCTAGCCATCCTCTTCGTAGATGGTGACCATTGCAATAAAAGTTGAGCATTTCACCCCTTACTTCATCTTGGGCGCCTCAGATGTACTCTTTTTCCCTTTATTAGGGGTTTTTCCTAATGAAGGTTTTTAATGAGGCATCTCCCTGACATTGACAAGGGCGGAGATCTTCCAATCTCGAAGAATGGCAGCTCACTTGGACTACTCCATCTTAGCCGAATCTACTACTCGACTAACGGAGTGGGAGACTCGTGATGGGGTTATGGGACTAGCCCAGAGCCTAATGGCCCCAACCCCGAACTTGGACCTGTGAGTCCAAGTCCACGACTTGAGCCAGCAAGCCCAAGCCCAAGACTAGGGCTTGCCTACCAGCCTAGTCGGGAGCCTGCTTGCCTGATCTTGGACCTGTGAGTCCAAGTCCACGACTTGAGCCAGCAAGCCCAAGCCCAAGACTAGGGCTTGCCTACCAGCCTTGTTGGGAGCCTACTTGCCTGACCGACTTGCCAGCCAGGAAGAGTAACGGTCAAACAATTAATTCGCTATTCAATTATGTATTAATTAAATATTAATGTTGTAATTAATTATTCATTATTATAAATAGCAGTTACGATTTGTAAACGCTTATAAAACACAATTGTAATTCAAATGAACGATAAGCTATTTCTGGCTACCAAATTTCCATAGTACTTTCCTTATTCGTATTACTTTCTTGATTCATGCTTGAGTGTCTGTTGTTGCTTTCCTAAAAGCCTACTGATGGATCGTCGGACCAGGGGTGACCGGAATCCACCGAGAATGAGAATAATAGGGGAGAGCGAACTGATCGGAAAGTGCAGATACCGGACCTGGCAAAATGGCAGTAAGAGTATTGAGAGTACGATTGATTAAGTATCAAGCCCCCCCCCCCCCCCCCCCTCCACAAGTTGGAAGGTGATATTTATACTAAGAGATAAAAGGCAATACTTAGTGCCCGAGCAAAAAGATGCTAGTCTAATAGGAGAGGGACATGTGTAAAGCTACTCTAACAAACTAACAACCTAATTTGATGGGGAGCAGCCACGTGTAAAGCTGATTGGAGAGAGAATCTTTAATAGCTGGCTGATTGGAGGTTGCTTCTAACATAATTTCTTCCAGAAATCCTGTGTGGCCACGCGTGGGTAACCGGGAATATTCCCTGGTGTTGATGGTGACGTGACGACATCTCCTCGTGAGGCAAGTCCTTGCGGATTTTGTCTAAGTCCATGATGCTTTACTCAGACCTTGGGGATTACCGAGGCCAATATCTGGGAGCTCGAGCTCGTGATGAGAGGACTCGCCCCTTTGTCCTATGTTCCCGCCTTCGGGGTTGTTGTCTGCCTGGCGCTTGTTGACCATGTGTTTGACTCCCGGAGTCAGACTTGGTACCGAGCTCGGGTATCTTGAGGTTGGGCTCACAAATGGCCGAGTCTGATTGATTCCTTAGCCTGGTTTTTTCCTGACCTCAGTGGTTGAGGTCGGGGTCGGGCGACTTCTCGATCCTTAGCTTATTTTGTTGACTGGCGTTTGTTCCTGACCCTCGCTGGTCGGGGTCAGTATAGTTGTGGACTTGGTCTTTTCGTGCACTCCGGAATGGGTCCGTGATGCTTTATACCGGCGATTATGATACCCTTGGGGTATACGGGAATATACTCCATCTTGAGTCCCCCACTCACCGAGGCGAAAGTGAAACTTGAGGTGAGAGAGAGTAAATCTTCAATTTCCTGGGCACGTTCGCCCGGCAGGGGTCTTCCATGGTCATGACAAAGGGGTACCTCATTAAAAACTCCGCTGAGGAAAAACCCTGTGGGAAAAAATCCTAACGGAGGAAAAAGAGTATACTCCACTTTGCCATGAAGTCCGGAGAGGAAAGCGACGCCCCGCTGCAGAGAAGTCCGAGCCTGAGCTCCGTGTACTTTGCGTTCCAGACCTGCTTCATGGGTTAGTTGCTACATCCACGGCCCCGACCGTGGGTTGATATGATTTTGATTTCAAAAAAAATCAGTGTGTGTATGTGCAGAGCTTGTTTTCAGAATATACCTGTTTGGTGCTGATCCCGAGGTGGTTGCGTTGCTCTGAGCTTGTTGTAGTTTTTTTTATTTCTTTCCCGAGTCCCCCACTTACCATTCCCCCACTCTTGTGAACTTAGAATATTTTCTAAGTGCGGAAGAGTATGATTCTGAAGGGGACGAGGCAGTTGCATTTAGTGCTTGGTGGAACTAGGAGAATTTGTGGCGTGTAGTAACGCTGATGTGTACAAATAGGAATCTTTAGACATTCCTTTTGCAACATTTTGAATTAATAGCCGCTTCTCAGCATTTAATGCGAGGGATGGCGTTTGAAGTGATTTCACGGCGCCATCATTGCGCCTTTTTGCACGCCTTTTTGAAAAAACCTTTGAGTTTTTTGGGCGGTTGGAGAGTAGTGCGCCACGTGTAAGCTTCCCGTTCATTTTTGAAGGGAAGTATAAAAGGCGAAATATTTTGCCTTTCTCCTTTGCGCTTCCTTTGTGTTTAAGCTTCCAGAATTCTAAAGCAACCCCATAGCTCTTCTTCTCTGGCCTGTGCTACCGAAGTTCTATTTTTCTCCGTCGACTTTTCCTTACCAGGTTAGCCTTCGGTGTCGTTTGTACGTTCTTCGTCGATCGCAGTTTAGCCGGGAAACCCAGAATGAGGGTTTTTCCGTCAAATTGGCTTTTTGAGTAATGGGGTTATGGGGGGTTTACAGTCCCCCATTCTTGATGGGGTTGGTACCTCCGGACTCGGAATCGCATGCTGATGCCGATTTGAGCGTTTAATTTTTGTTTGGGGTCGGATTATTAGTTCTCAACCTCGACTTTGATTTTCTGCATGCACATTTTTGTTTTGCAGATTTCGAAGATGTCTTCTCAAAGTGCCCCTGCCGACACTAGAGAAAGGGCCAGCAATGACCTACCATTGGGGTATGATGATGTCGCCGCCCTGAGGGAGGCTGGTTTAGCCGATGAGGTTGAGGACGCGACCTCAGCACTTGATGTTGTGCCACTGAATGCGTGGTCGGGTCACAAGGCGCCCGTGAAGAAAAATGTCAAGGGAAATGCTGGGTTGTTTACCCTGGATAGTTTTTCCGAGTACGCAGCTTGCTGCTCCCTGTCTGATAAGGAATGGGAGGAGGCAAGGCGCCTATGCGGGCCCAGTGTGGTCGCGATGAGGTCGGGTGATGACGAGCTGCCCTCTTCTTGCCCCTCGGGGTTCTTTGTTGTTTATTACGACGATGTTAAGCACGGTTTCAGGTTCCCTCTGCACCCATTCTATGCTGAGTACCTAGATTGGGTCGGCCTACTTCCCTGCCAGCTTACTCCCAATGTTTTCTACTACATCGCCGCTTTCCTCCTGCGTTGTGTGGGGTTGAAGATTACTCCCAGTGTGGGTCTTTTCCGTTGTCCGTTCAATATCGGCCGCAATCCGTCAAAGGGGAACCAGAGCTACGCTTCCATAGCCCAGATTGGGGGCCATAGTGGGTTCACCGACGCCCCAACCTCACATCATGGGTGGAAGGACAGATTTTTCTATGTCTGCAGCAATCACCAGGATGTATCGACAGTGTCGCCGTTTTCTACGATGTCTCGGTTCTTACCCGGGAATCGGTGATTGCTCGGAAGCACAATGCAAGTGATCTGGTCGAGTATACTGATGATGTGAAGAAGTATTTAAAGTTCGGTCAGTACGAAATCAGAAGATTCGTTACTGAGAAAAAGATCAGGGTGGCTATAGATGTCGTGCCCGTTGGGGATGGTGTGGAAGAAGAAGTAGTTCCGCCCCCAACGGCTCCAACGACTGAGGTTCCCGTGCCTGGTTTTGGGGCTGTCGCACCCTCGAGTTCTGAGGAGGATGAGAAGGATGAGGCTACTGTCTTATCTCAGGAGGGGGTTAAGCAAGTGGAGCAGATTCCAAGTCAAACTGCTGCCCGAGCTGAGGCTCGTGCTGCCCCTCCTGGTATGTATATTCCTTCAATTGTGGTTCCCACATGGCCATTTAATTTGTAATGCTTTTCTTTGGGTCTCAGTGATGTTGGGCTATTTGTTCTTTGCAGGTCGCCTAAACATATTTGCTCTTCTCGACGAGGTTCAGAAGAATTCCTCGCGGAAGAAACAACATGGGTCTCCACCCAGTGAGTCCTCCTCCTCTTCTGAGGGGAGCAGTGATGATGATGCCAGCCCTGCACTTCATTGTGATGTGGATGTTGCCTCTACCGGTGGCGAGGCAAAGATCACAGGCGACGACCCTTTTGAGGATCAGGCGGAAGACACTGCTGATGAGTTCGAGGCTAGCGATGATGCCATAGGGGGAACTGCCTCTCCCTAGGATGTCGATGAGGGTGTCCTCTTGAGCACCCACTTGAAGAAGTCTTCCTTCCGTAAGGAGGAAGTTGCGGTCAGGGAGGGCATTGGGGCCGTAGATATGGATGTGGACATCCCCGATGCCATTCCCCAGAATAATGCTGAGTCTGCTACCATCCCCCTCACCTCCCAACCAGATATAGTTACTGTGGAGAGTGAGAGTGAAGGTAGAGTGGGTAGTGGTGAGAACTTGCGGCATGAGAAGGTCCATTTGTCTCCGAAGGGCGATAGGACTATTCCAGCGGCGGACCAGCATGTGAGGGAGGGCAGTGAGGCTGGCCCCTCCAGTCGCCATGATACTGATCGCCCCCTTTTTCCCAGCTGCCGCTCCTATCCTGATCCGGATAACCAGTGGTTTATGTACCGCATGGATCGGGATCACAGCTTCGTTGGTGGAGCTGTGCATAGCATGGACTTTCTCTCACAGATCCAGCCCTATGCGGATGATTACATTTTGAGCCGGATGACCACCCTGGAGATTGCTCAGGATGCAGCTAACTCCTCTCTAAAGGTCAGTAGTTCTTCCTTTTGTCGTATTTTTTTTAGCTGTGTCCTGACCGTATATTCTCGTTCTCAGTCTGCCTTTAGATGCCATGAGCTTGGCCATAGGGCTGACGATGCGGAGCACCGGGCTTGCCAGGCCGGAAGAAGAGAGGCTGGTATTCTCCACACCAGGTCCCTTGTTGTGCAAGCTCTTAAAATCTCCGAGAAGCGTGTCGATGAGTTGGAGGCCACTGCTGATCGGGCCCTCAAACAGACTGCGCAGTTTAGCGAGATGCTTGATGAATTCACCGATAGGGCTCTAGGTGACGAGCAGCAGGTGTCCGTGCTCGAGACTGGGCTGGCAGAGAGTAAGCGCCAATTTGAGCATCTCAAGGGGATAGCAGACGCGACTGTGAAATCCCTGGTTGAGGCTGAGGAGAATGCCATGGCCTCAGAGATCAAAGCCCAGAAGGCTGAGCACAGGGCTCTTGGTGCTGAAGAAGAGCTTGAGGTTTACCAAGCTATGCACAAGGAGATGATCGACATCGCCGAGAGCATCGTTGCTGAAAATGAGGCTCTTGAGAGATCTGTGATCGAGATGACCGGTCAGGCC
This sequence comes from Cuscuta europaea, assembly GCA_945859875.1. Lineage (NCBI taxonomy): Eukaryota > Viridiplantae > Streptophyta > Magnoliopsida > Solanales > Convolvulaceae > Cuscuta > Cuscuta europaea. The sequence continues at coordinate 10,246,309 of CAMAPE010000009.1, forward strand.
AACCGCTTAGCTCGAGAGAATGAGCAGTTGCAAGAGAATGTCGTTGGCTGGAAACGGCGCTATGATGAGCTGTAGGTCGCCCTTAGAGAGTCCCTGTTGCAGGACGGGCTTAAGGGGATCAAGGTCATGCAGCTGGAAACGGAGGTCCAGGCTCTGAAAGATTCTGCCGCCACTTTTGCCTCAGAGCGCAGCCAGATCTTGGAAGGGATCATGACCGCACATGTTGTCGAGCTCGCAAAAGCAAAAGCTTCTGGAGCTGATGAGTTCAAGGATTCGTGTTCGGGTGATCCCCCCCCCCCCCCCCCCGCTCTGTTGCTTGGCTGCACAGTGTGATGAGCAAGCACGTGAACAGCTGGTTGGCGATCGCAGAAGGCCTGGAGTTCCTGGGGAAACAGCTGACGCCATCCCTGGAGCATGAGAAGTACTTGATGCAGAAAGGTATTTATGATCAGCTCCGAGAGACTCTGCCTGGTTTTACTTATAAGAAACATAAGCTTCCCCGGCCTATGAAGCATCCGGAGATTGCCCCTGGCCAGCAAATTCAGTGTTCTTTGACCACACAGGCGCAGCCAGCTGAGGCCGATGAGGAGGTGGAGCAAGAGAAGAAAAAGAAGAGGAAGAGGAAAGAGTAGATTCCCCCTCCCCTAATCTTTTTGCATATCTGGCCCTTGAGCCTTCATTGTAAACATTCTTGGAACAGCTTATGATAATCATATTGTGTATGAAATGTTCCTTTATCTGCAATCTTTTGTGTCTGTTGTGCCTTGCATGTTTGAGTCGTATGCTGCACAGGTCATGTTGAGTGGGGGATGGGCCATGAATGACCTGTCCTCCTTCAGCTTTGAGCTTAGTATATGCTTGCTAATTTGCAGTAATTGTCCCCAGCAGAGGTTGTATAGTCAGCCCTGCTCGGGTGAGGCATTGTTGGTTCCTTACTATTTTTCAGTAGCACGGAACTTGCCTTTGTTTGATTCACAGCCATATCATGGATTTTCTAGTGTCCATGCTGCCTTCTGCATGTTGCATGCTTGTGCAGTAATGGACTTTCAGGGGTCCATTACTGAGCAGTTTGTCACTAGCATGGATTGCTAACTGTTGGAGCTTTCATGGGAGCTTTTGGTCGTCACTTTGGAGCTTTAGGCTGCGCTTTTTCCTTGCGACCAATGACTCGTTTGTCTGGTGCCCTGTGCTTAATAAAGCTTTTTGGGACTAGTTTTTCTTCTTAAGAAAATAGTTTGAAAATTTTCCTTTGGTTTTTTTTATCATACTGCAAAGATGATATATGTATTGAATAGGTGCGTTGAACAGGTGAGGTGACTTTATTTCTCAAAGTCCTCCTCTGTTAACCGATCTGAGCCCGTGCTATCAGGAGCACTTGCTCAGCCTGTGACAAAATGCTTTAGCAGAGTTGCAACAGTTGCTTCACTTGCTATGAACGACTGTTGCAAAGGTATTTTATTTTGTAAAATATCCCAAACAGCTGTAATATGTGAATAGAACCTGGAAAGTAGGTCCTGAGAGGTCTGCAGGGCTTGAGAAGTGGGCCCGGCAGTCATGATCCAGATGTGAGGTCTTTTAAGCGAGCTCGGATGGAATCCGCAATGATGTGTTGTATTGAAGCCGGACTTTAATTCCGGGCTGTTTGGCTTTGTGCCAGTGATTTTGACAACGACCTCCTTCCAGACCGCGAGATATGGACTAGAGCTCGGCTATGCTGGATTCGTACGAGAGCCCGGCGGGGTCGGAAGCCAGAGGTGCAAGCAGTCGAAATTTAATTCTGGATTGTGGCATTGTGCCATCAATTTAGGGAGCTGACCTCCTTCCAGACCGTGAGATATGGACTAGAGCTCGGCGCTGCGAGATTCGTACGAGAGCTCGGCGGGGTCGGAAGCGAGAGGTGCTCGACCAAGGTCAGGACCATCAAGTAGCCCAGCCTTCGGCATTTGCGCCTCAATTTAGGGAGCTGGCCACCTTCCAGACTGCGAGATGTGGACTAGAGCTCGACGCTGCGGGATTCGTCGAGAGCCCGACGGGGTCAGAAGTGAGTGGCACTCGACCAAGGTCAGGGCTGTCAAGTAGGCCAACTGATAAGTCCATTTTTGTACTTAATTTTCTCATCATATTTGAGCGATTTTCAGATAGAAAATAGAAAAACAATGCATGTTTTAGATATTTTGGTTCAAGTTTCATGAAATCGGGTGAAAACCGCATTCATAATATGTTTGGCGAAATTTCAGGTCAATTGCGTGAAGAATGTGGCATTTTTTCCCAACAAATGAATTGCTACGGAAGTTTGAAAGATATGTTGACCAATTGTTCAAAACGAAGAGTCCACGAGATGAAAAAATCATGAAAGGAAGTTCAAAACCAAGAAGAAGTCGCCTGTATGGCCATTTTTGATGAAAATGGACGATGCATAGAGACACATGTTCGTATTTTGATCATAACTTTGCGCATGATTGCTCAACATTCGTGATACGAGTTGCATTACATTGAAATCGTCTTTCTCTACAACTCTTATGAAGAACACAGAACCAAATAACAATCGTAGAATGGACATATTGCTCAAAGAAGTCAAACATTTACAATTGCGATGGAAAGTGACACATGCTCAATGTTTTGGTCATATCTCATAAACTACAGATCCAATGAATGTAATTCAAAAACCAGTAGTTAGCCAAGAAAGAGATATACAACTTTGGAGAAGAAAACCTTTCCATTTGACCTGAGGCGGTCGATAAGAAGGCCGCCTTTCTGGGCGCCTACGATTTTTTGACAGTTTCAGCACACAGGGTTTTGCATGGCGACAAAATAATGGAAGGCTGCCGACAAGGGCCGGAAGGCAGCCGCCCTCCGTGGATGCCTGCGACGCGATGTGACTTTTGAGCTGCCGGTCTCTGAGACAAGACGGGAGGCGGCCAAATAGGCGGCCGCCCTCCACGGGCGCCTGCGGCGGATTTGACGCGTGCACGCAGCTTTGTCGGTCATTTGATGGAAGGCTGCCGACCATGGCCGGAGGGCGGCCGCCCTTCTGGCCGCCTTCCACGAAACTCCAGCTATAAAAGCTCTCTTCTATCCCCAACTCAAAACACACCATCTCACACCCAACTCAGATAAAAAGGGTGTCTTCTTCCTCCTCAAAGCTCGGATTTCCACCATTGTTGGACCTTCAACTTCAATCTTTCATATCTTTCTCATTTTAGCTCCAATTTGTAAGTTCTTTATATGAAAATTCATCTTCTCGTCGTGTAGATTCTGAATATGTTGTTTTTATTTCCCAAATATTTGTTAAAAATTCTCTGAATTAATTTTAAGAATTTCGTGTTTTCCATTTTTATTCAAGAAAAGTAGTTCTTGTTGTTATATTAATCTCCTACTTAGATAACCTCAATACCTAGTATAAATGGTGATTATTTGTGAAAGAAAATAAAGTTTAGATGTTGAGAGTATTCACTTTAATATTTTCTTTTGTTGTTATTATTTATGATAATGTCTTATTTTATATGTAAAGTGTTAAAACTAGTAATGAGTTGTTGTAGTTAATTTACTCTTGGGCATGAGTTGAATTAAAGAATATGGGTTGACCATGTTTGACTGAAAATTAGGAGTTTAACTAATTTTATGGACTAGTTGTTTAAAATGATTAATTTGATTACTTAATAGAATTGGTCATTTCATTAATTAAACTTTGGAAGATTATTTATAACTTGTCTATGAGATTATAAATAGTTTAAGCCAAACATATTGAGCACATTAATGAAGCCTAGAGATAGGATAAATTAATGGATAGAATTTAATCTTAGTCTATAAGGAAGAAATTCAATTGTTTAATATGAGAAAATTTAATTAATTAAAGAAGTTGACCATTTTGTTAGCTAAAATGCGGAAAGTTATATCTCTCTCGTCCATGAGATTAGAATATAATTTAGGTCAACCATTTTAAACACATTAATGAAGCCTAGAAATAGGATAAATTAGTGAAGGTGACTTAAATCTTGTCAATGAGAAAAGAAATTACTAGTCCAATCTTTATTTATAAATACTCCTAATTATTAGGTCCAAGATAAAAGGATGTACCCATATTTTATAATTCAACTCATTGCCCTTCTTTGATCAATCCATTTAGAGTTTAATATTTTATTTTTCATTTAGTATATTTTTGAGCCATCATTAGTATTTGCATAATTTAATTTACTTTCTTTTTCAAAAACTAGTTTAGAAAATCAATCAAAAGTTTTAATTTGGAAAGCTTCCAATAATTTGCAATAACCTGTGACTGGACTTAAAATCAAGAAACTCCTCCGCCATTCCTCAAGAGACACGATACTCGGGGAAAACCGAAAGGTTAGACTCCGTTTTACTACAACGCCGCGAAAGCGGTTATCACCAGCCTTCGTCATTGCGCCTCTATCTCCCCCTGCCTTCAATGCTAAAGGGGGAGACGAAATTTCGTGGGGTGCAAGGGCTTATAAAATTGCCTCAGCCCAATATTCGGGAGCCGCGTTGGGCTATTATCCCCGCTTGTTTTATGAGGAAGGAACGACGGCTTATATAGATGCCTTGACTTCTCTCTTCAGGAGCCACGTGGGGCTGTTGTCCCTGTTTGATCGAGGGCTTACGGAATGGCCTCGGAGATTAGGGAGTCGTTGAGGCTATTTTTCCCAGAACATGGAGGACTTATAAGGTCGCTTCAGGAACTGATTGTAGACTGAAGAGTTTGTATTTGCGAAGGCTTACAAAGTTACCTCGGCTTGTTGGAGTTATGAAAGGAGAGCCTGTATCCGCGAGGACTTATAGAGTTGCCTCGGTCACTGGGGCTCGGTTGAGGAGCGTGTGTTGTCGAGGGATTACAGAATGACCTCGAATTTTGGGAGCCGCTGGGGCTGTTATCCCGGAAGCACCAAGGACTTACAGAGCGGCCTTGGAAATCGGTAGCAGGCTGAAGAGCCAATGTTAGCGAGGACTTACGAAGCTGCCTCGGCTTATTTCAGCATTGAGCTCGGACTGGAAGACTTATAAATTGCTCCCAGGGAGAGTTTTGTGTTGTACCCTTTATTGATTTAAAACAGCGACCATGCATCATTTTACAATGTACGGCTGAGGTTGCTATCAGTGACCTCGGATTTCTATTGCCTGTGATTGTGTAAAGTCTCCGTTTGGCGAGGGCTCGTTGTCTCCTTTACAGCGCTGGGTCACTGGTAGTACCTCACCAGGTGGTGGACGTTCCATAACCTCGGAACTTCCGTGCCTTTTGGAGTGCTTAGTTTGTAAGTTCCGGGCCGTACTACAGCGGTGATGATGTAGGGCCCTTCAAAGTTTTTGGCCATCTTGCCTCCCTCATTTGGTTGGCTGACTGCTCATCGCCTGAGGATGTAGTCCCCACTTGGAACTCCCGACCTCGGACTTGTGCATCGTAATAGCTCTTGACCTGGCGTCTGTAGTTTTCCGACCTCAGGAATGCATTCTCCCTTTTTTCATCAATGAAGTTGAGGTCAACTCGCATGTTCTGCTCGTTTTGCTCGGGGTCGTATGATAGGACCCGCAGGGTCGGGATTGTGACCTCCGTAGGGGCTTTGGCTTCAAAGTCGTAGCAGAGTGAAAATGGAGTCTCACATGTTGCCCTGCGGGGAGTTGTTCTATAGGCCCACAGAATGTTGTGGAGCTCTTCTACCCAGCCTCCACCTTCATCTGTGAGCTTCTTTTTTAAGCCCGTCAGGATGGTGCGGTTGGCATTTTCCACCTGTACGTTGCACTGTGGGTAGGCGACGGAGGCTGCAGTGTGTTTGATTCCCAGCTGACCAACATGTCCTGGAAGCTTTTGGCCTCGAATTGAGTACCATTGTCCGTGATGAGCTGCTGTGGTATACCGAAGCGAGTGAGGATATTTTTATGGACAAATCTCCTACATTGCGCCTCAGTTATGCTGGTCAGTGGTTCCGCTTCTATCCATTTGGTGAAGTAGTCGATGGCGACTATGATCCACCTGTTGTTACCAGTACCTCAGGGGAGCTGTCCCACGAGGTCTACGCCCCATCTGGAAAATGGGATTGCCGTGCTAATGGGGGGTAGTTCACTGATGGGCGTCCCGGGGCATTCTGGAATTGTTGGCATGCATTGCAAGTGCGGGCCATCCGAGCGCAGTCTTTTGCCATAGTGGGCCAGAAATACCCTTGTAAGAGGAGCTTTTTGGACATAGTGTGGGGGCCCTGGTGTGCAGAGCAGACCCCGACATGTACCTCCTCCATGGCCAGCTTGGCCTCGTTATCGTTGAGGCAGCGTAGAAGCGTACCATTGTAAGATCTTTTATACAACATGCCATCAAGGAGGCTGTAGGTCAGAGCTCGGAGCTTGACAAGTCTGACCTCGGTCTCACCTTTGTGTTTGAGGGTCTGATGTATACTTGGCTTCGATAGGTCCTCCACCTGAGCAATCTTGGAGATATATTCAGGTGTGTCCGAGCTCAGTTTGGATAAAATATCAGCTTCCTGATTCTGGGCCCGTGGTATTCGCAGAATTTCATACAGCTGGAAGGTTCCGAGGAGTTCCAGTGCAGCAGCTTTGTATTCCTTCATCTGAGCTTCCTTTTCTTCACAGGAGCCATTAATTTGCCTGACCACGAGCCTCGAATCACACTTGATCCTCAGCTTTCTCGTCTGCATATTAGCTGTAAGGCGTAGGCGAGATAATAAGGCTTCATATTCTGCCTCATTGTTGGAGACTTTGAACGCAAAGCGTACAACATAATAAGCTCAGAAGCCCTCGGGGGTGATGAGTACGACTCCCCCCCCCCCCCCCCCGCAGGCTTTGGTCACTGAAGAGCCATCGGTGAGCGGAGTCCACCAGCCATCCTCATCAGCCGAGGTGACCGGGGTATGATCTCTGGCAGTGCATTCTGCCATGAAGTCAGGCCCTTTGATGGCCGGCCTCGGTTTGATCTCGATTTAATTTTGGCTCAGAAAGACGGCCCATTTGAGCATCCTAGCTGAGCTTGTTGGGCTCCACATTAGTTGGCCCAGTGGTTGGTGGGTGAGAACATGTACAGTGTGGGCCTGAAAATAATGGGCCAGGCGCTTCACGGTCCATACCACTGCAAGTACGGTCTTCTCTACTGGGGAGTACCGGAGCTCAGTGTCGCGTAAAGTTTTGCTTATGTAGTAGATGGGCTTTTGAGCGCCATCCTCCTCGGGAATTAGGACTGAGCTCACGGCCCCATGGCTGACGCCAAGGTAGAGGTATAACGTCTCCCCGTGCTCAGGTTTTGATAATACTAGCGGAGAGACAAGATATCGCTTGAGGTCATCGAATGCTGTCATGCACTCGGGAGTCCAGTGAAATTTTGCAGACTTCCTCATAATTTGGAAGAAAGGCAGTGCACGCTCAGCCGATTTTGAAAGGAACCGGTTGAGGACTTCCAATTTCCCAGTTAAACTCTAGACTTCTTTGACATTTCAGGGCGGCTCCATATTGAGTATGGCCTGCACCTTCTCCGGGTTTGGTTCTATCCCACGCTGGCTGATCATATAGCCAAGGAATTTGCCCCCTTGAACTGCAAAGGTGCATTTCTTGGGATTCAGTCGGAGGCTGATCTTGTTCATAATTTTGAAGATCTCCTCGAGATCCTCGGCATGCGTGTTGGCTTTGCGGCTTTTGACTATCATGTCATCCACATATGCTTCCATAGTCCCGCCGAGCATAGCTTTGAAGACCCTGGCCACTATGCGTGTGTAGGTGGCACCTGAGTTCTTGAGCCCGAACGCCATGACCAGATAGCCAAAAATGCCCGTTGCGGTCATGAATGCTCTCTTCGGGGCGTCAAGTTCATTCATGAAAATCTGGTGGTAGCCCCGGAAGGCGTCCAGGAAGCTCATGAGCTCACAGTCGGCTGTCTCATCAATGAGTTGATCGATGTTCGGCAGTGGGAATGGATCCATCGGGCAAGGCTTGTTGAGGTCGGTATAATCGACACACATACTAAATGTTGGTGATTTGGGTGCCAAAAGATCAATCGCTAGCCAATCTAGGTATTTGACTTCGGCGATGTGATTTATGCTAAGGAGCATAGTCACCTCAGCCTTGACAAATTCCCTTCTGTCCGTAGACAGGTACCGCTTGCGCTGTTTGACAGGTGTCGCGTTTGGGTCCACGGATAGCTTGTGTGTGATTATGTCACCACTAATCCCCGACATTTCATCAGGGCCCAGGGCGAAAATGACCTTGTATTTAACGAGAACAGGATTACGTCACCACTAATCCTGGCTTTAGATTTGTTCCGATCTGAATAGCTCTTTCTGGATTGGACTGGTCTAGGATAACAGTCTCCAGTGCGCCTACAGGCTCAACTTTGGGAGTTTCTTCCTCAAGCGCAACCTGTGAAATAGTATTGATGCACATGTCCCTGGATGCCATTCGCTTTGTCATCTTCATGTAGCAGGATCTGGCTATTTTCTGGCTACCCCTGCAATAGCCGACCCCGGTCTCAGTCGGGAATTTCATGCAGAGGTGCCGCATGGAGATCACTGCTTCCCAATCCTCCAGTGTTGGCCTTCCAAGTATGACATTATGAGCGCACTCGAGTTGGACCACCACGAACTCCACAGGGATCTTAGAGTGGTGGGATCCATCCCCGAATCTAAGGATAAGCTCAACGGTGCCCTCAGTGTCTATGGAGTCACCAGTAAACCCGGAGAGGGGAGTTCGGATGGGCCTCAGAGAGTTGAGGTGGAGGTCTAGCTCATGAAATGTTTGGATATACATAATGTTGACAGAGGAGTCAGTGTCAATATAGGCACGGTGGATGATGGCCGCGTCCACCTCGCATTTTATCACGAGAGCATCCCTATGGGGGGACGGGAAGTCTGGCAGATCACGGTCGGTGAACGAGATCACGTCCAACCTCGCTCTCTTAGCAGCAGGTGGGGGGTTTGTGATCTCCCTCACGTAGAGCTTGTTGTTCCACTTTTTCCTTTGTGAGGCGGTATCACCGCCCGTGTTACCTCCGACGATCATCCAGACCTCACGTCGGTGCCGCTGATTATGCCTGTTATCCTCGGCTGAATCATCGTCGGAGATCAGCCCAATGTCTTTCTTCCTTGGGGAGTGGTCTGGTTCCCGCTCCTCATCTCTGGATCTGCGTTCATGGCCACGCTTCTGGCCGGATTCTAGTTTCCGGACAAACCATGTCAGGTAGCCCCGGCTGATCAATTTCTCAATCTCCAGCTTCAGTGTGTGGCATTCATCTGTTGTATGCCCATGAAACCTGTGAAACTTGCAGTAGGGGCCTGACTTGTCCCCTTGCTGGATTTCGTCGTTTCGCGGGTCCCGAACCCTCAAGCCTTCCTGATCAGTCACTTCCAGATTATGGCTGACAGAATGGGTCAGCGGGGTCAGGACCTCGGGTGCCATAAGCTTAGGGCCATTCCAGGGGCGTCTAGCTCTGAATTTGCCCCTGCCCCGGTGCCTGTCGTCGTCATCGCGGGGTTTTTCCTCCCGCGGTTGTTTCGGCTTCTCCTGCAGCTTCTGCTTCTGCTTTTGGGGCTTAACGGCGTTTTCATGTGCCTTCTTGCGGCTGTGCACTTCCTCCGCTAAGGCATAATTCTGCCTGCGGTGGAGCGCCCGTTGATAGTCCTGCGGGGGGTCAATGATAAGGATCCTAGAGAAACCACCAGCCCACAGGACTTCCTGCAACATGGCTAGACGGGTGTTGTCGTCAGCCCCCATAGACCTTGGAGGTCTCTTCATTCCATCGTTCGATAAATTTGCCCAAAGGCTCATCTCTACCCTGCTTAACGGAGAACAAGTAGGAGAAGTGTTTCTTCGTCTTTGCCCTTGCGGCGAAATGAGTGAGGAAGCGTGTAGCTAGCGTCCCCCTCTAAGGTGGAGGGAAACATACGGCAGATGTACTCATCACTAGCGTCCAGCATATACATGCCGAACTGGTAACGACTGTAGTGCTATTGGGGATCAGTTTTACCCCCATAGAGTTGAATGTTGGGCCCCTTATACTTTTGGGTATAAGGTCCTTCATGATCCGTGTGGTAAAGGGGGTAGCAGTCCTTACCCTCACCGTGGTAGGCTCCTGGTTGACCTGGGCCTGGAGTTGCTAGAGCACTAGCGCTTCCAGTTGAGCATCATGCGCCGTCTGTTGGGGCGGTGGCGGAGGTGCTGTTGTTACTGCCGCAGCCCGCAACTCATTGACTTGTTGAGTCAGGAGGCGAATTTGTTCCTCTATGGGGTCCACCTGGCGCTGGCGCCGTGGTGGAGATCCACCCTGCTGCCTTGGCGGTGAGAGCCTTGGCTGACGCAGGGGTTCTTGCTGCTGTTGTTGGCGCGGTGGTGAAGCGCGTTGTTGCTTTGGGGGAGAAGGCATCTGCTGGTGGCGTGGGGGGCAAATCTAGGGGAATGATTGCCCCCTAGCCTCTCCCGTACACGCTCCGGAGTCCTTCCCCAGGTTGTTGCTGTTGTCGCTGCCGGGGAATGTCGAGAACTGGGGAATTCACCCTATTAATCCCCCGGATGTTGACAGACAGGCGCTAATTCGCCATGGATCTGTCCCCCAATCTGGAGAAGAAGGGACGCCTTCCCACTTCGATCCAGGGATTGGGGTTGTCGTGCTGTTGTTGCCCTTGCGGGGAAAGGGACTGTGAGGAGTCCTCAGTGGTGACAGCATAAGCACCCTCATCATTATGACAACCACAATCAAAACGGCGTGCCGTGTATTTGGACGACAATACGGGAGGTGGTGGTGGCTCTATCCTTTGTGGTGCCGCAGCGGGACGAGAAGTCCCCGCCTGCTGTGCGAGGGGCGCAGCGTTCGCAGGTGCTGCAGAAGCCACCTGGCGGATCGGGGGAGAGTTAATCCTCAGAGTCGCCCTCTGGCGAGGGGGAGATTGGTAGAACATCTATGCTGGTCTCTCCACCACTAGAGGGGCGTCAGTAGAGCCTACTCTCAGAGACCGGGATCTGGAATTCGCCGGAGAGATAGGCCTAGTGGCATGAGGAGCCACAACAGCTGCTGGCTGAGATTGTAGCGTGGGGAGCACCTGCTGCAATCCCGAGATGAGGGCGCCAACCGCCGCAGACGGATCCATCATTAGAAGGTTCTGGAATTATGGGATCACTTGTGCGGACGGCATTGTCGTTGCATCACGATTGAGCGAGATCTGTTGATGGGGATCTGGGGAAGCACGTTGAATCTGACTGCGCAGATCCGCAGAAGTTTCAGCGACTTGTTTTCCCCTAGCGGCCCTCCTGGCACCAGAAGTGGTAGTAGCTTCCAGCAAGGGCTCCATTTGTGCGACGGCGGCAGCAGCACGTCGACTTCTCAGAATTGTCTTTCCAGCCATTGTTGCAGAAAAACTTGTTGTAGATATGGGGAGAATCGGGAGAATCTGACCTGCTCACAGTTCAGCTCTCAATGAAAGCACCAATAATGATGGATCGTCGGACCAGAGGTGGTCGGAATCCACCGAGAATGAGAATTATAGGGGAGAGCGAACTGATCGGAAAGTGCAGATACCGGACCTGGCAAAATGGCAGTAAGAGTATTGAGAGTGTGATTGATTAAGTATCAAGCCCCCCTTCCACAAGTTGGAAGGTGATATTTATACTAAGAGATAAAAGGCAATACTTGGTGCCTGAGCAAAAAGATGCTAGTCTAATAGGAGAGGGACACGTGTCAAGCCACTCTAACAAACTAACAGCCTAATTCGATGGGGAGCAGTCACGTGTAAAGCTTATTGGAGAGATAATCTTTAATAGCTGGCTGATTGGAGGTTGCTTCTAACAGAATTGCTGCCAGAAATCCCGTGTGGCCACGCGTGGGTAACTGGGAATATTCCCTGGTGTTGATGGTGACGTGGCGACATCTCCTCGTGAGGCAAGTCCTTGCGGATTTTGTCTAAGTCCATGATGCTTTACTCAAACCTTGGGGATTACTGAGGTCGATATCTGGGAGCTCGGGCTCGTTATGAGAGGACTCACCCCCTTTTCCTCTGTTCCTACCTTCAGGGTAGTTGTCTGCCTGGAGCTTGTTGACCATGTGTTTGACTCCCGGGTCAGACTTGGTATCGAGCTCGGGTATCTTGAGGTCGGGCTCACAAATGGCCGAGTTTGATTGATTCCTGAGCCTGGTTTTTTCCCGACCTCAGTGGTTGAGGTCGGGGTTGGGTGACTTCTCGATCCTTAGCTTATTTTGTTGAATGACGCTTGTTCCTGATCCTGGTTGGTCGGGGTCGGGGTCAGTATAGTTGTGGACTTGGTCTTTTCGTGCACTCTGGAATGGGTCCGTGATGCTTTATACCGGCGATTATGATACCCTTGGGGTATACGGGAATATACTCCATCACCTACGAGTGTTTTTGGACCAACATTTTATTTCAGCGCTTTAAAAGCTGAATAGCCGACCAACGAAGATGAGCAAGCAAATAGATTGATGCAAAAGGTCGTTAAGGTGATTTGTGATTCCTGGATCAATCGATTAACTGAGACAGAACAATATATGCACATGTGTATAAGAAGTAAATCTATTAAAAAGTGACAGAACGATATATGTACATGTGTATAAGAAGTAAATTTATTTAAAAAAAGATGGTGATGAGCTACGACTCTTTTTCTGCATAATAAGGATATAGTAATAATGATATAACAGGAATGATAAAATAATTTTATTTATTAAAAAATATGAATGGTTGTATTTGTTAAAACTAATACGGAGCATTAAACTAGAGAAATATGAGTTGAGGAATTATTATAAAAGCATTATGCTTGGTACATGTTATTAAGCATACACATGGTACATATATAGCTTACAAGAAGTAGAGCTAGCCTATTATCAATGATAGAGACAATGCATGGCACAAGCATGTTGGCCACATATGTAGTAATACACACATATAATCAAAATAATGAAAAACAAAATTAATGTAGCTATATGCAATCTCAATACTCCTCCTCAAGGTGGACTGTGAAGGTTATGAATAGCCAACTTGCTCCGGAGAAACTGAAAGCGATTTATGCCAAGTGTTTTAGTAAAGATGTCTGTGAGACTATTTGCTGTTGAAATTGAGCATGGTTGAATATCATTACTAGTCACCCTTTCTCGCACAAAGAAACAATCAATTTCAACATGTTTGGTGCGGTGCGTTCATGAAAGACCGGGTTAAGGGCAATATGTCGTCCAGCTTGATTGTCACAGTAGAGGGACGTCGGACCGATTTGAGGAATTGTTAGGTCCTGAAGTAGCCAACGCAACCATAAGATCTCACTGACCGTAACAACCATAGCACGATATTCTGCTTCCGCGGAAGAACGAGAAACAACAGACTGCTTCTTTGTTCGCCAAGATATTGGGGAATTTCCAAGTGTGATAAAATAACCAGTACTGGAGTGAAGAGTGAAGGAACATCCAGCCCAATATGAATCACAATAACCTTTTAAGGTATAATCATTATCAGATGATAAAAAATGCCCTGCCCTGGTGTTTGTTTCAAGTAACGGAGTACTCGTATAGCTGCATCAAGATGAGTGCGTCGAGGATTGGTGAGAAATTGGCATAGCTGACTAACAGAGTAAACAATGTCTGAATGAGTAACTGTAAGATATGATAGGCATCTGATTAGGCGGCGATAGGAAGAGGCATCCACCAATGGACTATCATCATCCAAGCGAAGTTTTAAATTTTGCTCCATAGGAAATGAACAGGGACGACTATCGAGAAGACCACTTTCTTCTAAAATATCAAGGGCGTACTTGCGCTGACTCAGAACAAAACCTTTGGGAGAATGAGCAACTTCAATACCAAGAACATATTTTAATTTACCCAAATCTTTAATGCTAAATTCAGTATCCAAGTACCCTTTTACCATATCAATATGATTGATGTCACTTCCAGCTAGGATGACATCATCTGCGTAAATAAGGGCAAAAGTGATAATTGAGTTATGTCGAAAGATGAATAGTGAGTGATCAGCTTGGGATTGGCGGAATCCAATTTTAATGAGGGCCTGAGTAAACTTGTGATACCAATTACGCGATGCTTGTCGTAATCCATATAAAGATTTTCGTAATTTGCAGACGCGAGTGTCACCCGATTTTATAAAACCTTGAGGCATACGCATGTACACATTTTCAGATAGATCTCCATGGAGGAAAGCATTGTTGACCATTGGCGTTTGGCCGCCACAGCTAACATGCATCGTACAGTAACAAGTTTGGCAACGGGGGCAAAAGTTTCATGAAAATTAACTCCTTCAACTTGAGTGAAGCCTCTAGCTACCAACCTATCTATGTAGCGCTCCACATCTCCATTTGGTTTATATTTAATTTTATAAAGGCAATTGACGATCGCCTTGACAAGAGGAACATCCTTAGGCAATACGAGCATGCTCTTAACATAAGAAAACATTACTACCAAACTCAGAAGGAAGAGAAGACAACACTTGATCACAAAGGGGGAGATTGTTGAAGATAATTTTATTGTGAATCAAGTCTGTCAGTTTTGTCTGTAATAACCCAGTTTACTATTTCATTATGCAGACAAAACATTACTACCAAACTCAGAAGGAAGAGAAGACAACAGCTGGTACGAAAGTTAACGCAAGTTGGCTTAGGAAAACTGGATTATTACAGACAAAACTGACAGACTTGATTCACAATAAAATTATCTTCAACAAGCTTCCGTGTGTCTACCCAAATAATAAGTTGCTGGTGTCCATTTGTTTATTTGTAGCAGCTGGCTTAGGAAAAAATATGGATGGTGAGGTGGGGCCAAAATGATCATGCGTGACTGATGGTTGATTATTTGAATATGAGACAATTTCCTCTTGCACCGGTGGAGCCCGTACACGCAAATAATTTGGGGAAGGTTGGCTGCCCTCTTGTTGTGCGAGTGAGGGCTGAACAGTAGGATCCTCAACACTCAAAAATTGGTGATAAACTTTATCAACAAGTATCGGAAAGTCAAGTTCTTGATCAAGCACTATTTTAAATGGAAATTTTTCTTCACAAAATGTTACATCCCGAGAGCTATAAACATTTTGTTTTTGCAAATCAAATACTCGATAAGCCTTTGGTCCATACGGGTATCCAATATAATTACAAGGACTCCCCCTCTCACCGAATTTATCTTTTCGTTTATTATCATGTGCGTACACCAAACATCCGAACACACGCAAATGGTCATAGCTAGGCACTTTCCCAAATAGCATCTCAAAAGGACTTTTGTTAAAAATAATAGGCGAGAGAAGCCTATTAATGATATAAACAGCAGTTAAAATGCACTCCCCAAAAATCAATTGGTAACCCAGACTGGAAACAAAGTGCTCTTGCAATTTCTAATATATGTCTATGCTTATGCTCAACAACCTCATTTTGTTGTGGGTGTTTGTGCATGAGGTTTCCAATAAAATCCCACTCCGTCCATAATACTCAAATAAATTGTTGGTCTGAAATTCTACACCATTATCAGCTTGTATTCGTTTGACCTTTTGCTCAAATTGGGTAGTGACCATGTTGCAGAATTGGATTAAAAATTGAGAAACTTCAGATTTATTTTTCATTAAATAAACCCACACCCCTCTGGTAAAATCATCAACGATAGATAGAAAATACCGTGCACCGGAGATCGAATCACATCTATAGGGTCCCCAAATGTCGCAATGTATCAATTCGAAACAACGAGTTGTCTTAATGGCACTTGTAGGAAATGGTAGTCTAGTCTGCTTAGCTCGAATGCAAGGATCACAGAAATTATTGCTTCTTTGAAATCCCTTGAGGGAATTAATTTGGTGTAATTTTCCTTCTGATGCATGTCCCAAACGGTGATGCCATAAATCAGAAGTAACATAGACTGACATTGCCACCTATTCACTTTTTGGAGACTCCAAGTAATACAGACCATCACGAAATTTACCCACGCCAATCAGCTTTCTCGAGGGTACGTCCTGTAAAATACAAAAGTCTGAAAAAATGTGTGTACAATTTAGATCGCATGTTAAGCAACTAACTGAAAGTAGGTTGCATTGGAATTTTGGAATGTATAGAACGTGATCAAGACGAAGCCCATTGGGTAAGTATAAACTTCCCACATCATGAACTGGAATGGATTCACAGTTAGGAATTCTGACTGATGGTCCCGATGCGGGAGTGATAATATTAAAAAGATTAATATCTGACGAGCACTTTGTCACGGTGCGTCAAAATAAATTCAATACTACCACTTATACGTAGTATAGTGAAGTAGAGTTCGTATCCACAGGGAAAGGAATACTTTTCTTTTTACGAACTAGTAAATAAAAGGGAGGTTTTGGGATTGAATGATTTAATTTAAAACCTAAGATGAACGACTTATATGAGATTTTAATTCAAAGATAAAAAGGACTTGGCATTGCTACTTTCCACTTGTTGATATATTTTAGTCGATCATTGTTATATCTATAACTTATTCCCTCTCGAATACTCAATTGAGGAGTATATCCAATTCATCGAGGGTAGTTATTAACAACGAGCGTTCATTAATAACCCTTACTATTAGTCAAGTATAGAACACCGCCATATACCGACTTGATAGTAGTTTTTAATCTTTTAACTCCTTGATGAAATCAATTGAGATTGATAACCTCAACACAATGGTTTCGGTTTAACCAACAAAATTAATCCCTCTTAAGTTTATCAACCACGACCGTGCATTAATAAACCACAGTTACTTACTTGTGAAACCATCAACGATTAACCATCGGTTCGTCGATCGTTTCTAGTAATAATTAATATATGAAACAAAACTAGTTGATCCTTTAAGTAATGTTCAAAATATTAATATGAAATATGAATAGGAATTAATTAATATTCAAGGAAGAATATTATTAAGGGAGAGAAATCCTACTATAATTAATATCAAGATGTTAACTAATTGTCATCTTAGCAACACTTCCCAACATTAATATAGAGGAAGAAAATACTATTCTAACTAATGTCGAGATGTTAACTAATTGTCATCTTAGCAACAGTCCCCAACATTAATATAGAGATAGTATTAAGGAAAGAACTATTAATTAATATTCAAGGAAAGAAGTTAAGAAAATAAGTCACAACTTTAATAATCAACAAGCTTCCAGAGCAACACCAAGAATGGAAGTTTAGCTCCTCATTTGGAGACTAAACATAGCTAGAAAAATATAAAGAAATGTTATTCTAAACTGAGCTTAAGAGTATGGAAGAAGGGATGATTTTTAGAGAAAAAAAAGTGTGCTATTTATAGGTGTTTTTCAACACCTTTGGCCGGGTACCCGACCGGGTCAAGTACCTACCCGACCGGGTCCGGTCAAAATCAGATATTCTTCACGTTCTGGTGATCTTCGCACGCCGGGTTGTCCCTAGTCAAGTCTCACCCGACCGGGTGAGGTATAGGGCCCGACCGGGCCAAGCAGTTTCCTTGCTTCTTCGGTTGTTAAATCTTGCCCGACCGGGTGGGGATTTCTACCTGGTCGGGTTTTGCTCCTGGGCAGTCAAATTTCTTGTTTTCTTCTATTCAAAGTCCTCTTTTCCAACACCATAAATCCTAAATCTACTTTACAACTTACAAATGAAGATTAAAATACAATTACAACTAAAATCACACAAATATTTACAAACTAAATAAAATGATAAACAATACACACAAATCCAACATAAAAACATATACTTATGCACTACTAATTAGTGCATATCAATATCATCACATGTAATATGCTCAGTAGCTCCAGAATCAGTTATCCAAGGACGAATATTTGGCAATACGTGTGCCATATTTACTTGGACACTAGATGAAGAAGAAGAACTCATAGCTTCATAGTTATTCATAAAGTTGACTTCAATGACTCTCATAGAGAACGTGAAAGACTAAAAAACTAGAATTTGTGTTTTCAGGATTTCGGCTCTGACGCCATGTTAAAACTAATACGGAGCATTAAACTAGAGAAATATGAGTTGAGGAATTATTATAAAAGCATTATGCTTCGTACATGTTATTAAGCATACACATGGTACATATATAGCTTACAAGAAGTAGAGCTAGCCTATTATCAATTATAGAGACAATGCATGGCTCATGCAAGTTGGCCAAATACGTAATAATACACACATATAATCAAAATAATGAAAAACAAAATTAATGTAGCTATATGCAATCTCAATAGTATTTAGTAAAAGAGAACATTACCCGAAATAGGACTAAAAATGTTTGAAAATTCCAAAATAAGACTGTCATGTTTTTGTTCCCAAAATAGAACTAATTACTGCCATGTTTTGGCAGTACCAGACTTCAAACATGACAGTATTTTCTAAACTTGACAGTAATTACTCCTATTTTGAGAATAAAAAACATGACAATCCTACTTTGGAATTTTCAAACTGTTTTAATCCTATTTCAGGAACTTGTCCTTATTAAAATCATAGCTGTGAATAGAATTTCACATTTATGATGTACTTAAAATCCCAGGCCGGAAGCTTCAAGTTTTGTTTTTATAAGTCAGGCCCACCATTAAAAAAGTATAAAATCGCGAAAAGCCCAAGCCAAAATTAAAACTATCGCCCAAAATTAGAACTCTAAAGCACAGACCGCGTTTCCACTTTTGCGGGGATAGCTAATCGGCACCGGTCGCGTGTCCAGTCTCCCTTCACCAGAATCGGTAATCGGCATTAAACTGCGCCCTGCGTGACTGGTCGCTGGTCGGCCGTCGGACGGTTGCGCACGGTGGCTGAGCACCCCTTAGCCTCTAGCCCTCTAGCCGCTGCCTACTAGTGCTACGTGACAACCTCTAGCCATCGATGCACGACTGCTCCATTTCTGCTCTTTACCGGTAAGGTTTTAATTGTTTAGTTTTACTGTAATGTATTTTTTATATTCAGTTTAGCTGTTTAGATACTCCTTTCGGTCTATGAATTTCATCCAAAATTTCTGTTTGCCTTTCCTTTCCGTTTTTGTAAAGAATTTGTTGACAATATTTCTTAGGTATTCTTTCACATTTTTCTGTCCTCTATACAATTTTCGCCGCACAATAGAAAGCTAAATAATTTAAAGAGGAAGGAGTACTAAAGTTCAGCTTTATTTCCAGAATTTAGGATTTCTATTAATTAGTATTTTCAGGGTGGGCTTTAATTATGAATGTGATTTGTGATTTGCAAGTTCTAATATTTCATTTGTGAGCATCATTATATTAGAATGAATTTGACTGTGAATTGTTACTATTAATCTAATTATTGATGAGTGATGACTGGCTATAAACTTATTGTTTATGTAGAAAAATACTATCTTAAAACTTGATGATGATGTCATTATCAAACGATAGCAATCGTGAAAACCCGTAGAAAACAGTTGTAAAATTGTGGTGTTTTTTTTTGTATTTGACTTTGAGAGAAACTCTTATTCCTGTAATATTTATTTTTGTCTTTGATTTTTTGTTGTAGTAGATGTTATTTTATAACTGAAAATAAATTTTGTTAAATTTTGACTTTTTTTGTTGTGATATACATTATTTAATTAAATTTTGCCTTTGGATGCCAAAGCTAAATCCACCCTTGAAGAACCCATTCTAAGCGGAAGCCAAATATGACATCACTCTATCATGTTTGCGCCATTTCAAAGGCTCCATTTCTTCATTTTCATGGTTGCGGAAAGTCTCTGTTTCCTTCATCTCACAGCAAAGGCTCTTCACTCCACTCTCACCCTAGCTTTTGCAAGGTTGGTGTCAGATGCAGTTATTCAGGCCATGACATCAAAGGCAATCTGAACACGGCGACCATTGATATCATGGCTGATGTGAAGAGTGAACGAATTGTAGTATTGGGAGGCAGTGGTTTTGTTGGTTCTGCAATTTGCAAAGCTGCAGTGTCAAAGGGCGTTGAGGTTATAAGTCTGAGCAGATCAGGGCGTCCGTCTTACTCCGGTTCATGGCTAGATCAAGTGACTTGGATTTCAGGGGATGTTTTCCATGCAAATTGGGATGATTTTCTCGGTGGGGCAACAGCAGTTGTTTCAGTGCTTGGAGGTTTTGGAAGTGAGGAACAGATGCTACGGATTAACGGTGAAGCGAATGTTGTGGCTGTTAATGCCGCTAAAGATTATGGGGTTCCAAAGTTCATCTTGATCTCAGTCCATGATTATAATCTCCCATCCTTTTTAAAAACATCGGGTTACTTCACTGGAAAGAAGAAAGCTGAAGCAGAGGTCCTCTCCAAATATCCAAACTCAGGTGTGGTCCTTAGACCAGGCTTCATATATGGGAAAAGGAGGATAGCCAATGGGTTTGAGATTCCATTGGATTTGATAGGGGAGCCGATGGAGAGGTTCTTGAGTATGATGGAGGAGTATACCAGACCTCTGAGCTCCATTCCCACCTCTGATCTGCTGCTAGCCCCTCCCATCAGTGTGGATGATGTCGCTTCTGCAGCCGTTAATGCCGTCACTGATGATGAATGCTTTGGGGTTTTCAACATTGAACAAATCAAGCAAGCCGCTACGGGAACCAAGGTCTGAAATCATCATCATCATCATATGATAATTCCTCCTACTGGGGATAAAGAATCTCTATATACGTATGTATGCTGCCTATAACTAAATTTGTTTTTGTTGTGACCTCTTGTTTCTTTGATTATACAGTTTCTTTGTAATGTTTTTTCGCTTATTCTAGTGTATTATTGAATCTGCCACTAAAATACCTTGCTGAAAAAAAAATTGAAGAAAAGAACTAAACTACTCGAAAAGTATAGTAATCTCATTCCATCTTAATTTAATTTTTATTCTTTTTACTTTTAGAGTCCGATTGTTATATGATTATATAGTACAAGATTTACGGAGTATTTTAGAAGCTCCATGAAGAAAAATATCCTACAGGTAACAAGTTTGTAAAGCACAAATGATTTATTCGAGAAGAGTAGGTTTCATTTCATTAACATCAAAAATTTATAAAAATGTCCGTAAATTATTGTTAGGGCACATTTCAGGTAACAAGTTTGTAAAGCACAAATAATTTATAAAAATTTATCAAAGATGGTTAGGGCATTTTAGGAATGATAAAAATGTTGTTCTAACGCTAATGCAGAATGTACTTGTAGAATTGTTTTAGTTGTTGCACCCTTCATCATAATATTATGCTCCGTACCTCCGTTAATTAAGTTCAAAACGTTAAGAGTTTCCACTTAGCATTTTATCCTTTAGTTTTTTTTTTATTATTCTATGTACTTCATTGCTTTTATTTCCATTTAGAGTTTTCATTTATTTTATTTTTTTTCTCTAGGTTACTTATATGTTACACAGAAGATAAATTTTCATCTTCTCTTTTTGGAATGAAATGACGGATACCCAACAAAATTTTCGCATGAATTGCAAAAATGATTACTTTGAAACTGCCCCCTTTGTTATTACGCTCTTGTGGCCACAACGATTGGTTACATCTCTTTGTTAGGAGTTGTTGTGTCAGTTGTTGTGTCATCTTATGTTTATTCTTATTTCGTTCATATCAAATCAAAAAAACAAAAAAAAACAAATATTGTTAGATCAGATAAAAAAAAATCGGATCACATCACATCAAATAGATTTAGATCATAAAGATATAGATCAATATTATTGCTATTTTATTATTATTATCATCATCATTATCATCATCATCATTATCATCATCAATATTATTACTATTATTTCTTATTGTTGTTGTTGTTTTATATTATCATAAATGTAAAAGCACAAGTTTTTGTTATTAAACATTATTGAATTATACTATTAAGATAAAAAAAATGAATTTTTTGTAAATTTACATCTTCTCCTATAAAAAATCAATTCTATGTAAATTTATATCTTCTCATATTAAAGTCCATCGACAATTAAAAGCATAAGTTCTTGTTATTAATATTTGAAATTATATTCTTATATTCTCATTGGGTGTTTGGGAAATCCTTATTAGCTTGCTCCGGTTACCCTTATCACAATAACTGTGGCATCATCCCTTCGCGCATTGCGCGCCGTACCACTTGTATTACTATAAAGATATATTTCTTTCTTCTATCTTCTTCAATATTTTTTTATATGAAGTGTAGCTATAATTTTCTGATATTGAGGATCCAAATTAATGGGCATTCATAGATCATACTTCTTATATATATATATATATATATATATATATATATATATATATATATATATATATATATATATATATATATATATATATATATATATATATATATATATATATATATATATATATATAAGGATCAAATGAGAAGAGTGCTTATCGTAAGAAGTGAGAATGCATCTGGTGCGTTCATTTTAAGATCTGTGCATCAGATTAGCAAAAAAGTGCACGGAAAAGTGCAAAAAATATTTAAAAAATGATGCTAGACGCGGTGGCATTTTCGTAATTAATCGGAACTTTCCTGCCATCGCAAAAAGTGCATCAGAATAGCAAAAAGGTGCATCAGAAATAGGTAAATGTGTAACTTCTCACTTCTCACGTTAAGATGTCTTCTCATTAGAACCCGACCCTATATATATATATATATATATATATATATATATATATATATATATATATATATATATATATATATATATATATATATATATATATATATCCTTCCCTATATAGGGGATGGTTCAAATACAAAGACCTCTTCTCATGCAAAGTGAGAATGAATTTTGTGCATTCATTTCCACATCTAATGGCTCAAAATGAGTCAAAAATGCACAAAATTCGATCAAAATTACAGTGGCAATTTTGTAAATATGTTGCACTTTTTCGTTACCGCGAAAAAGTGCAACAGAAACACGCAAAAGTGTAAGCAAAACATGCAAAAGTGCATTTCTTCGCACTTTGCACGGGAAGAGGTCTTTTTATTTGAACTCTTCCCTATATATATATATATATATATATATATATATGTTGTATATCTAGAGAGAAGTGAGAGCTAGAGAGAGAAGTGCAATAATATGCTTCAATAGAATGAATTTGTAACCCCTATAACTACTCCCAAGGGGAGTATTTATAGAGAAAATACGGGCTGGGCTCTCAAGCCTTGGGCTTGGGAGGCCCATTTACAACTGGACCGCTACTGGGCCGAATACAAAGCCACTAATGGGCTGTACAAATGAGTAAGTGTAGAATCCGGTTCTGTGAGGTCTTCGTGGCCGACGAGGGCGTGGCCGACGAGGGCACGGCCGACGAGGGCGCGGCCGACGAGGGCACGGCCGACGAGGGCGCGGCCGACGAGGGCACCCGGGTTCCTTGGGCTCAGGACCATAATCTGGGTTGGCACCTTTTCGACCGACAGGGGTCCCTTGGCCGACGACGGCGCCACCCTGTGTCTTGTGCTTTCTGTTCTTCTGAGTATGTGGGTCCGGGGGCTCAGACCCATATACTCCATCAGGAGTCCCCCACTCTCTAAACTGAGACGTAGACGAAGTGAAGGAGAGTAGATTCCCGTGCTTTGGTGCTTTTGGCCGATGCGGGCATTCCCAGGCCATTAGCTATTGCGGCGTTGGCGCTGTTTCCATTTTGGTGATCCTGTTCTGTGCTTTGACCGTTACCTGCTCCTCGCTGTGGACGGGGAGGCCGTTGTTTCCTTGATGTGTTCGTTTGGGGACGATGAGTGTCCTGCTTCGATGTTGGCCGTTGAAGGCACGTTTTCCCTTTCTTGGACGTTGATGGGTGAGGTTTGCATTTGGGCCGATGAGGCTGTTGAGGTTGAACCTTGCTTTGAGGACGATGGTGTCCTTTCCTTTGGGTGGCCGGTAAGGGTGCTTGCGCACTCTTTTTGGCCGTCGCTGACTGGCTTTCGTGTCCCTGGCCGAAGAGCCCATTATGGTTAACTGTTGGCAGAGGACGATGAATGTCCTTGCCTTAGGTGGCCTGTTGGCCGTTGCTGATGATGTTATGTGCCTTTGGCCGACGAGGCGCCGTTGTGATACATGGACGATGTGACCATGCTTTGTGATTACATTCATGTTTGTATTTTTCCTCTTGTTTTGTTGAGGCCGATGTAGTCCCCCAGTCCCCCACTGCTTCAGGCCGAAGAGAGTGAGGGGTGAAGGAGTTGCTTGAGTCCCTGGCCGAAGCGGCCTCTCCGTAGTGCCCCTGAATCCAACCCTCATGGCGATTTTCTGGCCAAGGTAACCCTGTGGGAGAACCCTTGTGCGCAGATCGCTTGTAAAGAGTTATCATCAAGGGTCGTTACGAGAAGCCGATGGTTGTGGGTTCTTTGTTCCTCTGGTTCTGTGGCCGTTCCTAGCCGTTGTCATCCCCTCATTGTTGGCATTTGTGATCTTGGCAAGCTAATAGGCCGTAGTGGGCGCTTGCTGGCACTTGTGAAGCCGGCAAGCGTATAGGCCGTAGAGTCTGATTTGCCGGTGGGCTCTTGATATGTAGGTTGGGCTTGGCCCATTGGTGACGTGGTGGCCTCCCATTGGCGGCCGTTGATGTGGCCATTGGGAGGGTGCCACGTGTAGTGACCGTTGGGTGGGGGGTTCTATAAATACCCCTCCCCCTCCGACCAGAAATCTCATTTGCAATCTGAGTTGTCGAAGTGCTGGCCAAATTTCTAGAGAGATAAACTCCCAAGCTCGTGTTCTTCGTGTTCTTCGTGTTCAAGGTTAGTGTTCATCGCAATCTTCTGTACTTTGCATACTTTGCTTCCTAGGCTAGTGATCTAGTGTTAGGCGCTTGAACACCCTTAGATCCTAAGTTATTCCTCTTAGACTCGTAGTAGTTGTTATGATGAAGAGCCTAGACGAAGAGTACTATCCGTACGACGACCAGCCCTCCACTAGGTCACTCGATTATGAGGTGCTTGAGGAGTTCGAGGAGGAGATACAGCATTTGAGTCCTTACAAGTCCGGAGAGCCGGTGGACGACGAAGGTGAGGACGAGGAGTCCGCCTCGTCTTCAAAAGGTGAGGACGCAGGTGCGTCCCGAGTGGTGGACGGGGCGTCCACTTCCGCTGTTATCCCATGCCCGAGACCGGTGTCTACCGTGAAGGGAGCAGATAAGCCGAAGAGAATAAGGAGGCCGAAGAGCGGGCCGGGCGTCTCCTACCTGGATCTCACAAATATCTTCTTGATCAAGCCGGAGAGCAGCGCGGCTGACTACTTGGTTGCCCAGATGTACGTGGGGCCGTACGGGCGGGTTAGGGCACCCAGGCCGACGGACCATGTACTTCATCCGCCACCGGGATACTTTGGAGTATACCCGATGAGTTTCGTCAAGGGGCTGAGGTTTCCCCTTCATCCCTTCATCACCGAATATCTTGACATGGTGGGGCTCCCTCCGGCCTTGCTGACGCCGAACAGCTACTCATTGATGGTGGGGTTTTTGCTCCGCTGTGAGGAGCTGGGCTACAGGCCGACGACGGCTCTGTTCATGAATCTGTATCAGATAGGCCGAGGAAGCCACAAAAACTGTGCGGCCTATGCTACTCTCCAACAACTGCCGAAGAAGAGGAGCTTCACGGACTTGCCTTCGTCCATTCATGGGTGGAAGAGCAAGTTCGTTTTTGTATCCCTTGGTGAGAATGGCACCGAGTTTCCCTCTCTCGGCCATACCGGGAGGTTCAATCTGCATGACCCGCCGAGGAGTTCTATCTTGGACGCTCAGGTGGAGGCGTTCTTGGAAGGGGGGCCGAGGAGCGTGAAAGACTACATCACCGAATACAAGATGACCGCCCTCGGCTTCTTAAGATACCATGTGTATGGCGTCAAGGAGGACGATATCCAACTCTGGCCGAGGATGACCACCACCTTCGAAGAGGCCGACGGCCCGGATTTGGGCATTCCTGCTGAGGCCGATGGTAATTATTTTTTCGGCTTTTTTCCTTTGTTATTCGTTCTTTTGCCTTGCTAATCTGTTCGTTTTCCTTTGTGTAGATTTTGCCATGGATCGCCATTCAATCATGGCTATTGCCAAGGCCAAGGCGGCCGAGGAGTTGGCTACAAAGGCGGCCGAGGAGTTGGCTGCAAAGGCGGCCGAGGCGGCCAGACGTGCCACGGCCGAGGGGGGCGGGGCTACTGCTGGTGCGGCCCCGAAGCCTGCCCAGTCCAAGAAGAAGAGGCCTCCTACTGACGGGCAGAAGAAATTGACCGAGGCCGGCCTGAACGTCACTAAGAAGACGAAGAGGGCACCGTCTCCTTCCCATGCTACTGAGGCCGACACTCTGACCGTCCCAAGTGTGGACGATAGTGGTCCCGTTGTGGACCTCACTGCTGCTCCAAGCGATGCTGTCCAATCGCTCCCTCTCGTCCAGGAGCCACGGACGAAGAGGGCCGGTAAGGAGATTGCCGCTGCCACCTACCAGAAGATGGTGGAATACCCCGTCGGCGGGGGTGTTTTTGATGATGTCGTCCTCGGCCACGATGTCCTGGCCCAGGCCATGCCGGCCAAAGATAGGGCCTACCTCAAGAGGCTCGGGGACGTCAAGGTGTACGAAGGCGGGATGGACCTCCTCGTCCAAGTAAGTTTTCTGCCTTTTTATTTGTCGTTTTTCTCGTC
Source organism: Cuscuta europaea (assembly GCA_945859875.1). Classification (NCBI taxonomy): domain Eukaryota; kingdom Viridiplantae; phylum Streptophyta; class Magnoliopsida; order Solanales; family Convolvulaceae; genus Cuscuta; species Cuscuta europaea. The sequence goes on from CAMAPE010000009.1 coordinate 10,272,813, forward strand.
GTCCGGGTGGAATCATTTGCCTGAGTTTTGTTTGCCTTTTTTGTGCAGGGTGCCTTCATGCTTATGGAGAGCCACAAGAGGCAGCACCGGGAGATTGCTCGTCTGAAAGAGCTGGAGCAGAAGGCTGCCTCGGCCGATGAGGCGGTAGCCTGCTTGGATCGGCTCCGGGAGGATGCCAAGGCCTTGCAACAGAGGGCCGACGAGGCCGCTGCAGCCAGGGACGATGCCCTGGCCAAACTCGAGGAGAGCCAGAGGGCGCTTGAGGCCGAACGGCGCAAAAACGATGAAGCCGTGAAGGCAAAAGCTGAGGCCGAGGCTGCCGCTGTGAAGGCTGCTGATGAGGTCGTTAAGCAGTTCTTGGCCGAGGGGTGGAAGGCCAATGGGGAATGAACTCCCCCGCCGGCCAGGAGTATTTTAGCAGGGAGATGGTCGTGTACTATAACATGGGCCAAGAGCGGATGCAGAGGCTCCTGTGTCGGCGGCTATCGCGTGCCCTCAAAGCCATGAATTATACCTCCGGGTGGGCTAGGCGGAACTTGAAGCTTCCCAAGCTGATGAAAGATCCCGAGGAGCAGGCCAAGCTTCCTCTTGCGGAGCGGGAATCCCCAATCGAGAGTTCCGGCCTCGGCGAGCCGGATTACACGGAGTTTGACTTCCTGGACGATGCCACCAGTTCTGCGGCTGCCGCTGACCAGGAGACTGAGACCGAGGAGGGAGCCGAAGATGTCGAAGAGCCAGCCGAGGATGGAGGCGCCCAAGAGGCTTGATCGGCTACTCCCCGCTCCCTTGTAATTAATTTTCTATTTTTGCCCACTTGATGTAATGGCCGAAGCGCCCACCATTGTACTGAATTGCTTATGAATGAAAATTTTGATGTCCTGCTCGGCTTTGAATTTCTTGTATGTTTATTGCCTTTTGCCATTTCAATTCTGAAATTTGTCTAAGTGTAAGAGTTACAACCTAGGTCACCCGCGAGTGTTTGCTACGTCCGTGAGGTAGTCCATCCGGTCTGGTGGCCTGGTCGGCCTGGCCGGTGTTTCTTTGCTGTCGTAACACTTGGGATTTGTTCAAAAATTTCCTAAGTGTTTTGGATCCACTTAGATAGGATATGCCTTAGTGTCTTTCTTTCCGTCCTGACTGAGGCGGGCAAGATGAGGTGTTCGCTGCGTCCTGGCGTTGTCCCATTCTTCTTTTTTGTTAGAATTTTTCTAAGTGTCTACCTTCAAGTGGATGGGTGTTCTCATCGTCCTGGTACTGAATCTCTCTCAGTGTTGACCAATGATTTTGTGGCCGTCGTGTTCCCTTGTTTCTGATCTGATCAGGAAGGTCGGCCTGGATCCTTGTGTTGTGGCCGATAAGGGCACTTTGAACTTAGTTTTTTGAACTTGGAATTTTTTCTAAGTACACATGCAAGGCGTAGGTATCTAACGGCCTTCGAGTATACAGGTACCCGCTTCGTCTAGAGTTTCTCCATTTAAGTACTTAGAGATTTTTCTAAGTATAAATGCAAGACATAGTTCCTTCTTTGCGGTACCGCTGCCGGCTAAGAGATGGCCTTATCTTCATCGGCCAAGGTCTGGCTTTGTGGCCGATGAGGGTGCCCCTTGCTTTCCCAAAGAGATGGCCCTACCTTCATCGGCTAAGACATAGTTCCTTCTTGAGGAACCTTTTTCCTCAGAATTTTCTCTAAGTGTTTGGTAAACATTTGAACAAATCCCCAAAGAACTTTCGCTTGACCAACAGCCTGGGTTTCAGTGCCTGTATCGGCCATCCGGGATGCTGTGGCCAGTAGGGATTGTTTCTTGATTGCTTGATTCTTACGCGGATGTGATACTGCCCGCTTCGTCCTGGTCATCTTTCAGGATTGTAATTCTTTTTCTCTTTTTTCTTTTTTACCAAGTGTTGATGCTTCAAAAGCTGTGGCCGATGAAAGTTGCCACTCACGTGTCACCCAACCACTGGTTAGGGTTTTATAGGCGTGTGCTTCGTCCTTGACGATGCCCTTGTCTGTGGTGGACGTGTGGCTGTATCGTCCATGTCACCTATTAGTGGTACTACATTTGTGTTCAACTGATATGTACTTAGCCAAGTTTGGCCGGGATTGTGGGGATTTTATTTTTCCATTGCTCGAGGCCGGCAAGGGCGCGCGCTCCTCGGCTTCCCTCTTTTTTTTTGTTCCCTATTTCAGGGGAGTGTCCTTCTTTCAGGCTTTGGCCGAAGGGTGTGCTCGTCCTTCGGTCGGTTCGGACTTCGTCTATAACGTCCGTGGTCTCAGGGCGGGTCCCGTCGCCTATTTATGACGCGGGCTAGACTTTTGGTCGGTTTCCAACGGCTGTCGTTGCCCATCCCTGAGTTTTGGGATTTTGTCACCTCGGCCATGATTTCAGGCCTGTCGTCCTGCGATCTGGCGCGTGGACGAAGCGGTGAGCTTCCCGTTTCAAGACGCGGGCCGTTTGCGGGCCCCTCGTCCTGGGGACATCGTCGGCCATACCTGAGCGTTTCACTTCTAGGCTTTCGGGGCCAGGACGATGTGCTCTCTCAGCTAGGCCTTAGCCCTTCGCTGATACAAAATACAATGGAGCGCCTGATCTTGTCGATCGTAGGCTGCAAATGCAAGGTGCCACGTCGGCCATGCCTGAGCCTTTCGCTCTAAGGTGGCCGATGAGGGCACCTGCTAATTTTTTACACTAAATTCCAGAGAAAAAATCAAGAGGAACATGATTTTATTCATAAGTGGCTCGAGGCCGAGGGTGGCGTTCAATCAGTAACCCGTTAAGGGGTGAGGGCTTCGTCGTCTGCACCTCCTTCGGATTACTGATAAAACTTCACCAGATGGTGTACATTCCACGTTCGTGGTACATTGGACCCATTCGGGCGTTTAAGCTTGTAGGTGCCGGGTTTGACCACGGTACTGACGATGTAGGGCCCTTCGTACTTCAATGCTAGCTTGCCACCCTCTGTTGGCTGGCTTGCTCCCTTCGACGGAGGACGTAGTCCCCTACTTGAAATTCCCGGGAACGTACCTTGGCGTCATAGTATGATTTCACTTGGCGTCGGTAGTTCTCCGCTCGGACGTAAGCTTGCTCACGCCTCTCGTCGACCAGATGCAGGTCAATCTTCATGTTCTCTTCGTTGGCGTCAGGCTCGTATTGTTCCACCCGCCGGCTGGGGATGGCAACTTCCGTGGGTGCCTTTGCCTCAAAGCCGTAACACAGGGCGAAAGGCGTTTCACCTGTCGCCCTCCTCGGTGTGGTTTTGTAGCACCACAGGATGTTGGGGAGCTCGTCGACCCAACTACCCCCTGCGGCCTGGAGTTTCTTTTTCAGCCCCTCCATGATTGTCCTGTTGGCGTTCTCGACCTGCCCGTTGCCCTGAGGGTAGGCAACGGAGGAGAAACGATGCTTCAACCCAAACTCCCGGAGGAGCTCCTGAAAAGGGGCTGCCTCAAATTGGGTGCCGTTGTCTGATATGATCTCCTGGGGGACGCCGAAGCGTGTGATGATGTTTTTGTAAACAAATTTTTGGCATCTGGCCCCCGTGATGCTGGCCAGGGGTTCCGCCTCGACCCACTTGGTGAAGTAGTCGACGGCTTCGATGATGTAGCGGTTGTTCCCGGCGGCTCTGGGCAAGGGGCCGACCAGGTCAATCCCCCATCTAGAGAATGGAATTGCAGTGCTGACGGGGGTGTAGTTGACGGCTGGCCGATCAGGGGCCTTCTGGAGTACCTGGCATGTGGTACACTTCCTGGCCAGGTCAGCGCAGTCTCGTTCCATCGTCGGCCAGAAGAAGCCCTGGACGACGAGACGCCGGGACATGCTGAAAGGGCCCTGGTGCGAGGAGCAAACACCACAATGAACTTCTTCCATGGCCACGTCGGCCTCATCCTGGTGGAGGCATCGAAGGAGAGTGCCATTATAGGATCGTTTGTAGAGTTTGCCATCTTCAATGGTGTAGCTTGGGGCCCTGAGTTTGGCAAGTTTGGCCCTCTCCTCGTCCGGGGGCAGCTCCCCCGTTGCGATGAAGGTGACGATGTCGGAGATCCAGTCCTCTGGTCGTTGTTGGACGCACAAGACGGGGCTGGCATGGATGCTGGACATGCTCAACTCCTCGATCTTGGCCAGCTGGGAGATGTGCTCCGGGGTGTCCGAGCTGAGTTTGGAGAGGATGTCGGCCTCGGCGTTCTCGGCCCTTGGGATCTGTGTGATCTCGTGGGTTTCGAACGCCTTCAGCAGCTCCTCCGCTGCTTGTTTGTACTGCTTCATCCGGCCTTCCTTTGCTTCGTACGATCCCTCCACCTGGCCCACCACCAGTTTGGAGTCGCACTTGATTTTGAGGTGCTTGGCCTTGAGGCCGGCGGCGAGTCTAAGACCGCTGAGGAGGGCCTCATACTCGGCTTCGTTGTTGGATACCCTGAAGTTGAAGCGGATGGCATAGTAAGCCCTGAATCCTTCAGGGGATATGAGGACGACGCCGCCACCGCATGATTTTGCGACCGACGAGCCGTCAGTGAATAGGATCCATGTATCGTCCGGCTCCGGTCCAGGGTTGGCGACGGCCGTCTCCCTTGCTGTGCATTCAGTGACGAAGTCGGCCAAGGCTTGTCCTTTGATAGATGGCCTTGGCTTGATCTCAATTTGAAATTGGCTGAGGAAGATTGCCCATTTCACCATCGTAGAGGAGCTGGTGGGGCTCCTCATGAGTGCACCGAGAGGCTGCTGGGTCAGCACATGGACGGCATGGGCCTGGAAGTAGTGTCCCAGCTTCTTCACCGTATGGACGATGGTCAGCACCGTCTTCTCAATGGGGGAGTACCTGAGCTCGGCCTCCCTGAGTGTCTTGCTGATGTAGAAGATGGCCTTTTGCACCCCTTCGTCCTCACGGATGAGCACGGAGCTGATGGCCGACGTGCTCACCCCTAAGTACAAGAAGAGGGTTTCGCCGGCTTTGGGCTTGGATAGCACGGGCGGGGACGATAGGTACCTCTTCAATTCGTCGAATGCTTCCTGGCACTCCGTCGTCCACTTGAAGCTATTTGCCTTACGCATGATCTGAAAGAAGGGGAGTGCCCTTTCGGCTGACCTGGAGAGAAAATGGTTCAGGGCCGCCAGGCGCCCCGTCAGTCACTGTACTTCCTTGACGTTGCGGGGCGGCTCCATGTTGATGATAGCCTGTGTCTTCTCCGGGTTTATCTCAATGCCTCTCCGGCTGACCATGTAGCAGAGGAACTTGCTGCCCTGGACGCCGAAGGCGCACTTCTTGGGGTTGAGGCGGAGCCTGAACTCCTTCATAATTTCAAAGATTTCCCGGAGGTCATCGGCGTGGGAGGAGGCCTGTCTGCTCTTGATGATCATATCGTCGACGTATGCCTCCATCGTCCGGCCAAGGACCGCCCTGAAGATCTTGGCCACCATCCTAGTATAGGTGGCGCCGGAGTTTTTGAGTCTGAAGGCCATGATGAGGTAGCAAAAGATTCCCTCTGGGGTCATGAATGCCGTCTTCTCAGCGTCATCTTCATGCATGGAGATTTGGTGGTACCCTCTGAAAGCGTCGAGGAACGACATCAACTCGCACTCCGTCGTCTCGTCCACCTGCTGATCAATGTTGGGGAGAGGGAACGGGTCCATGGGGCACGCCTTGTTCAGGTCAGTGTAATCAACACACATTCTGAACGTTGGCGGTTTCTGGGCGAGGACGACGTTGGCCAACCATGTCGGGTACTTCACCTCTTTAATGTGTTTGATTGAGAGGAGCATGGCGACCTCCCCTTTGACGAAGTCCCGCCTGTCGGCGGACAAGTAGCGCCGCTTCTGTTTGACAGGCGCGGAGACCGGATCGACGGTCAGCCGGTGAGTGATCACCTGGTGGCTGATGCCTGGCATATCGTACGGGCCCCACGCGAAGACAACGGCGTATGACCGCAGGACGAGGAGGATGGCGTCTCGTTGGTCCTGGGGGAGCTGCTTCCCGATCCTGAGGACCCGCTCCGGCCGGGAGGTATTCAGAGGGACCTCCTCGACCTCCTCGGTCGGTTCAGCATGCGGCCTCTCCTCGTCCTTGGCAACGGCTGCCGTGATGGTGTCTATCCTCTGACCTTCCCTCTCGGTCGGCCTCGTCAGTTTGAGGTAGCATGCCCTGGCTATCCTCTGGTTTCCTCTGGCGTAGCCGATGTCGTCATTGGTGGAGAACTTCAGACACAAGTGCTTCATGGAGATGATGGCCTCCAAGTCCTCCAGCGCTGGCCACCCCAAGATCAGGTTGTGGGGGCACTGGAGGTTGACCACCATGAACTCCATGTCAATCCTGGCACGGTGGAGGCCGTCACCGACCTCTACGGGGAGGACTGTCGTGCCCTCGGCATCGATAGAGTCCCCGGTGAAGCTGGATAACGGTGTCTTGATCGGCTTCAGTAGAGCTCTGTCCAGCTTCAACTGCCTGAAGGTATCCAGGTACATCACGTTGACGGAGCTCCCCGTATCGATGTAAGTGCGGTGGATGATGGAGTCACCGATCTCACACCGGATGACGAGGGCGTCCCTGTGTGATTCCGTACCCGGAGGCAAATCCTTGTCGGTGAAGGTGATCGCCTCCGTTCGTTGCTTCTTCGGCTGAGGGGGAACGTGGGACACCTCCCCAATGTAGAGGGATTGGGCCCATTTCTTTCTTTGGGTGGCGGAGTCCCCCCCAGTGTTCCCACCGACGATGAGGTGAATGTGATTCTTCTTTGGCGGGGGCTCCTCGAAGTCCTCGTCGTCGCTGAGCCTACCAATCTCCCGCTTCTTCACAGAGGGTTCGCCCCCCTGTTTGTCGGTGTTTACCCATGTGTTTTTGCGTGGGCCACCTTTAACAAACTGGGAGAGTTCCCCCTCGCGAATAAGACGCTCGATGGCCTTCTTCAGTGTGATGCAATCGTCGGTGTGCGACGAGTTCTTGTGGAACCGGCAGTATGTGCCGCCCTGCTGGATGGCAAGGACCTCCTCGGTTGGTCGAGGAGCCTGCTCGATGAGGCCATGCTTCTCGGCATAGTCGAGGATGATGCCGACCGGGTGAGTGAGGGCAACCCCCGGCCGTTCCAACCTCGGTCGCCAGTGGCGATCTTTCTTACTCTGTCCACCAGAGCCGTGACGGCCCTGGGCACCCTGGCCGGCCGGGGACGGACCCGGGGCCGGCGAAGGATTTGTCTTCTTGGAGGGATGACCCCCCTCTTTCTTGTGATTGTGGAGCTCGTCGGCGTCGGCGTACAAGCCTCCGCGCTGGAGCGCCTTGGCGTACGACCTCGGAGGGTCGGTGATGAGGCTCCTAGCGTACGGGGAGCTGCGGAGGGCTCCCTGATACAAGGCGAGGAGGGTGCGCTCGTCGGCCCCCTCGACTTCTTCGGTCTCCCTCGTCCAACGATCAATGAATAAGCGGAGGGACTCATCATGCTGCTGCTTGACGGAGAGGAGGTGGGTGAAATACTTCTTCGCACGCTTCCTCCCGGCAAAGTGGGTGAGGAAGCGGTGGGCAAGATCCTGCCATGAGTCGATGCTCCCTTCGGGGAGCGCGTTGAAGCACTCGTACGCTGGCCCCTCGAGAGTAGAGAGGAACCAACGACAGAGATATTCATCTGACGCGTTCACCATCAGCATGTTGTTCTGATAGCGGCTGAAGTGCTCCTGGGGGTCTGATGGGCCGTCGTAGGACTTGATGGCGTTTCCCCTGTACTTCTCCGGGATGGGGGCCGAGAGGACCCTGTTGGTGAAGGGGGTCCTAGTCCTGACCTGGATGATAGGGTCACCTCGCCCCTCGGCCAACTCCCTCTCCAGGGCGCTGACTTTGTTCATGAGCGCGTTGAGGCCGGGGTTATTGGAGGCGCCGGCCGTAGGGATGTTGGCCGACTGCTTGGCCTCCATCTGTGCCAACCTCCTTTCCAGCTGGGCGATGGCCTCGTCCCGGGGGTCCCTGGCGGCCGCAGCGACGCCCGGCTGGTTCCTCATGCGCTCGTCGTGAGCCGCATTGATCTGGTGGCGCACGTCGTCTTCGTGCAGCTTCCCCTTGCCCTTGTCCGGGCGGGGCTGGTCCACTGTCCGGGACACAAACCCCAAACTTTCCCTTGGCGAGCCAGGCCGACGCTCGCCAATCCGTCCCGCCATCCTCTCCGAAACCGGACGACGGCGCGTGTCACCTAGCCTGTTGAAGGCAGAGGCTTTTCCACGCGCTGGGGGTCTGCCCGGGCCGAAGAGGGGAAGCAGGGTGGGAGTGGGACGACGCCGTGTCCTGGGCCATAACCCCTTCATCGTTGCCTATCTGGACGGCCAACGGTTGGGGCTGAGGAGGTGGAGTGACGTTCCCCCCGGTCCTTGGCAAGAGTGCGCTGAGGACGGTGGGGTTCTGAGCCAGGCTGGCGATGATGACCGACAGCGCGGCCTGGACCTGTGGATCCACGGACGGAGAGGCCGCGGCCATAGGCTGGGCCGGGGCGTGGTCCGTCTTCTCAGCTCGTTTCTTGTCCAAGCCGATACGGGCATCAGGGGCTCCGCCGTTGAGTTGGTTGCGGAGGTCCGCCGTGAGGTTGAAGGCCTCCTGGAAGACGTCCCCTCCGGCGACCTGGTCGGCCGTGGCGTCCTCATCGTGCTCCCTAGCCTTTTGGTCCTCTGGGATGGCCTTGCTGACGAGGTTGCGGTTTGATTTAGTTCTTCCCATGATCAGTGGTTAGCTGTGCTTGGTAGCGACGAAGGGTGCTAACTTGATTGTTCTAGCTCTCAACGAGAGCACCAAATGATAGAGTATATCTAGAGAGAAGTGAGAGCTAGAGAGAGAAGTGTAATAATATGCTTCAATAGAATGAATTTGTAACCCCTATAACTACTCCCAGGGGGAGTATTTATAGAGAAAATACGGGCTGGGCTCCCAAGCCTTGGGCTTGGGAGGCCCATTTACAACTGGACCGCTACTGGGCCGAATACAAAGCCACTAATGGGCTGTACAAATGAGTAAGTGTAGAATCCGGTTCTGTGAGGTCTTCGTGGCTGACGAGGGCACGGCCGACGAGGGCGTGGACGACGAGGGCACCCGGGTTCCTTGGGCTCAGGACCATAATCTGGGTTGGCACCTTTTCGGCCGACAGGGGTCCCTTGGCCGACGAGGGCGCCACTCTGTGTCTTGTGCTTTCTGTTCTTCTGAGTATGTGGGTCCGGGGGCTCAGACCCATATACTCCATCATATATATATATATATATATATATATATATATATATATATATATATAGAGAGAGAGAGAGAGAGAGAGAGAGAGAGAGATAGAGAGAGAGAGAGAGAGAAAAGATCATGTGAGAAGTCCCCCTTAGGCTGAGAAGCTGAGAAGTCTAACTTATGAGCTCAAAACAAGAACTTTTAACCAATAAATCATAACTTATAGACCCACTCCAAAAACATTACGAAAATGTCACCGCGTCAAAATAACTCCAGAAACTTGGATTTTTTTTTGCAGAAAGTTCGTGTTTCTGAGGGGGTCTATAAGTTATGACTTTTTGGTTAAAAGTTCGTGTTTTTTGCTTATAAGTTAGACTTCTCAGCTTCTCAGCCTAAGGGCACTTCTCAACTGATCCGCTCCCCATATATATATATATATATATATATATATATACACACACACACACACACACACATAAACATGTTCATACTTCTCAACTTTTGATTCTTTTTTTCGGATAATTAAATTAATGAGCCAGTGAAAATTATATCTACTGGAAGATAATTTCAAGGATTTGGAGCAAATTTGTGTTGATAACATGTTATGAAATGAAAGGAAAATCAAAAGACTAGGGAGGAAAGATTATATTACTAATACTCTTAAGAGAGTTGTTAATTGTTTCCTAAAATGGAAATGGAAACCTTTATATGGGACGTCCAAAAAGGGAAAGTGAGAACCTTCTAATGAAACAGAGGGAGTACAAGAGAAGGAAAAGACTCATATTTATGAGAAAAGTGATGCTCCTTTGGATTAGGGGATAATTGTGAGTCAAATAATTATCATATTGGAATCATAATTATGATTTTCTGATTAATTTGATAATCATGATAATATTTACTCTCAAAATTATATTTTAATGAAATTAAATTATTCAGTCTTAGATCAAATTAGACCAAATCAGATCAAATCTAATCAGATCTGAACATATGAAACCAGACCACATCAAAATAGACATGGATAGTTGTAAAAGATACATACTCTCTCTGGTCCCTATTAAAGTTCTCACTTTCCTTTTTGGGATGTCCCTTATTTAAGTTTACACTTCCATTGTAGGAAACAAAACAGTGCAAAACAGTGTCAAACAGTGCCAAACAGTGTTCAAACAGTGCCAAACAGTGCACTCCACAGTAAAGTCAAATTTATTTTCTTAATCTGTGTGAAGTCAAACTGGGAACTTTAATAGGGATTGGATGGAGTATATCCAATATTTATCGAACCAGATTAAATCAGAAAGTTTCAACCCACGTAAAAACAAGCTAAATTCTAACATGCCAATGGTAATACTCCCTCTGTCCCATATTTAACTTCGGTTTTGACCGGGCACGTGATTTAAGATAGTGGAATTTGTGTGATGGAGAGAGTAATGCAGAGGAGAGAGAAATGTGTAAGAATAGTTGTGAACCACATATTCTTTACCCAAAAGGAGAAAAAGGATATAAATTCGGGAAGGACAAAAAAGGAAAGTATGAAGATAATTCCGGGATGGAGGGAGTAGTTTGTAAAAGAGTGACTCTGAACTTCACTTATGAATATTCTAGATGAGGGAGTACGCATTTGAGGGTGCAATTTGGTTCAGCCTCTCTAAGAGGGTAGTAGGCTAGTAGCTACCTCTTTCTTTGTTTCCCATGTGGCATTCCCATTTTTTTCTTTTTCAAATTGTTATAATTTCTCATTTATGATATAACTTTATAAAAAGTATATCCAATTAAATATTTTTTGTAATCTTTCCTATGGTATCAATCTTTCATATATATATTTTTTAAAATCATTCTTTTCTAAATATCTATTTTCACTTGGATTTTTTAAATTTTAAATATACAATATTAATATCATATTAAAGATCATAAAAAATTAAAAATTCCGATATATTTTTAATAAATGAACTATAAATGAAAAAGTTATAATAATTGCAAAAATAAAATGAATTGACTTGTCATACTACTTCCGTCCCTTAAAACTTTGTCATCTTTCTTTTTTGGGATGTCTCAAAAAAAAATTCACTTTTTCTTTTAATCAATTATTTTGTGCTTTCTATTATTTCTCTCTCCTCTGTACAAAACTCAACCACAAAGTTTTAAGGGACGAAGCCACGGAGGTAGTATATGGCAGCTTGATATGGAGAGGTGAACATCAGCCTCATTTCGAGCCTTTACATATTTGAAGCTTTTACATATTTGAAGCCTTTACATATTGGATGAAAAATAGAGTCGGTAAAAGACTTCGTAATTTTTATTGCTATATATCAAATATATGTCCCCTCTCCCATAAAACTTTATCAAATTTGACTGATACAAAAGTGTTAGTATATATGTCTTAGCAACAATCACTTTTTAGAGATATATGTACTTTATCACATTCCATCTTTATATATTTGATTGATGGATTATAGGTATCCAAGTATATATAAAATGGGAGAGATTTGAACATATAGAGAGGAAGATGAATGAATAGTGGTATTGAGAGTTATGTCATAGGGTTACAAATGGCTCCAAGAGAAGTATAAATAGGAAAATAATGGGTCGGGCCGCTAATATGGGCCCGGTAGCCCAACTACATAAAAGACTAATCTAGTACATAGTTACATACAAATGACATATAAGCAGTACAATAATACAAATGATATCCGTAATATGTGTGTGGGCCGCTGTCCGGGCCCAATAGTCATGAGACCTGGGGGTCCGAGTCTATATACTCTATCAGGAGTCCCCCACTCCCTGAGTCGAGAGTTTTCGAGGCGAAAGGGAGTAGAACTATGTGCCAATATGTCGTCGTTTGGTGAGTAAACTTCGTGAAAAAAAAATTGAATTTCTGCTTCTTTGGTTAACGGAGGCGCTAAGTCCCCCGCTCTTCCAGTCCCCCACTCCTTGAGGCGAGTGTAATGAGGTGAAGAGGAGTAGAGTAATGCGTGTCGAATGATGTCTTCAACAGGGAGTCGAGGGTTGACACCTTTTAATCCACGATGGGGAGATGCCTCGTTAAAAACCTCATTAGGAAAAGCCCCGTGGGAAAAAATCCTAATGAGGGAAAAAGAGTACACCGGATGCCCCCAAAATGAAGCAAAAGGGGTGAGCCCTTCGGCCTAGGTGTGGAGCTGCAACGGTGTCCGTCTGCCGAAGGGATGGCCGAGATCAGTCTCTAGATGTGAGTAGCTCGGCATGATAAGTAGTCATAGTCATCAAATAAAGATGACTAAGAGATAGATCGAGTGACCGTCCATAATATGATGTTCGGGTCATCAAATAAAGTGACCGAGACGTGTGGCCGAGAGGCCTATAAGAAGTCCAAGCCATCAAATAAAGATGACCAGGAGAGACGGCTAAGTGGCCGGTATGATGTCATCATATAGTTGCACCTATGCATTCAAATAAAATTGTTATAATTTCTTGAGCTTATAATTTGCTATTGGATTTGAGCTTAAATTAAGTTGCCTCAAATTTCCAAGCTGCAGCTCAAGCTAGGTTTCTATGCTTAGTTAGAGAGCGGCACGCATAAAGGACTGAACCTACCGCTGAAGGATTGCAGCTCATTTCCGATAGCTAGAGACACACATAACTCATACAAAACATAGAAACTAAAGTATGTATTAGATAACATTTGGATTGGGAGCTTACTATCCACACTCGTTTGACGTGACCCGGTGGCGCGAGTGTGTGTGCTCGCCCGGTGTACGCGAGTGCTCGGAATTTCATAAGTCCGTTTTTTCAATGTCAAAAAATACATACTATTTAAAAATAAATAATGATGGTAAATTGATAATATAGCTCAACTTGTCACTCAAGTTCGTAGCTGGGATCCGCTGGACGCTATTTACGGGTCTTTTCACGGATGACTCGTCTCTCGAGATTGAAGTTTGACGCTATATTATTAAAATACTTCATTTATGATTTTTTTTTGCATTTTTGAATCAATTATATAAAAATTAGAGAAAGAGCACTTAGCTTTTATTTGGACCCTTTGAGATAATGGGCCTGTGTAGAGACTGAATCTTTGATTTCTTATTGGATAGTCCGCCAATATTTTGACCCATTTGACCTAGCTCCTGATGACCGGCTACCCTAGCTCCGGCTCTCGTTCACGTCTGGCAAGTGGGCAGGCGCATTCTTGGCTGCGATCAAGACCCAAGTGACACGCCGCTTATTGTAGCTCGTCCAGGGGAGCAGTCCAGCAGCGGTTGGGGTTGATGGCGCGGCTCTCTCAGTCACCATTCAGGCAGTGCTACTGGCGGAACTTTCTCAGGCGTACCGGCGGCAGAGTGAAACGACCGAGAGCGAGATCTTTGTTTCTCCTGGAGCTCTTAGCGGCGAACTTTGAGAAGTGTTGGAGGCCTGTGGGGTGGATGATGAATCCCTTGTCCAGTAGCGGTGGAGGCCAGGCGGTCGGTGGGTTGGCACTCACTGGCAGTTTCCGAGCTCTGCGCAGTTGAGCTTCTTGGATTGGCTCCAAATGGTTTTTCAAAGCAGCAATGGAGATGATCTGCGGAAAGTTGCTTGGGGTTGCCGGGGGCTGTTGTCCGAACGGAATAGGCGTGTCTGGAAGGGGGAGAGCCTTCTTCCCCATCAATTTATGCATAAGGCCTGGAGCTTTGTGGACGGTTGGTGTTCGGTTGGCTCCATGGAGGAAGGACCAGCGATGGATTCGGCCAGATGAGGGGTGGCGGAAGGTAAATGTTGATGTAGCTACTTCGGACCAGTCCTATGGATTGGGTTGGGTGATCCGGTACGCGCAAGGGGACTTTGTCGCCGGAGGAGCTAAAGCAGGGACGCGTACATGTTCCCCATTAGCAGCAGAATTGATGGGGAAGTTTTGAGCTGCGTAAAAGATAAGGATTGGGATTTTTTGATGATTTGGATGAGTTTTTTGGGTTTTTTGGGAGGGTTTCTCCCTTGATTATGCTCTAATCTCTCAATGAAAGCACCATTGATGGATTATAGGTATCCAAGTATATATAAAATGGGAGAGATTTGAGCATATAGAGAGGAAGATGAATGAATAGTGGTATTGAGAGTTATGTCCTGGGGTTACAAATGGCTCCAAGAGGAGTATACATAGGGAAATAATGGGTCGGGTCGCTAATATGGGCCCGGTAGCCCAACTACATAAAAGACTAATCTAGTACATAGTTACATACAAATGACATATAAGCAGTACAATAATACAAATGATATCCGTAAGATGTGTGTGGGCCGCTGTCCGGGCCCAATAGTCATGAGACCCGGGGGTCTGAGTCTATATACTCTATCATTGATATACACAGTATTACACGTTGATGATTAAGCATTTAGATTGTCAATGTCTCATTCATAATTATGTTCCCTTGAACTTATGTTGTCAAGTAAGTGAGAGCTTATATGATACTCCGTATAACACAAGGTCCTAAAATAGCCCCAATAAATGATTATCAAGAAAGAGATATCGATGATATGCGATAAGATTACTATGCGTACTGCATCATACTTTTAGAAAGTATAGTTGATCTCACAACTATGAGTTCCTGTAATTCATGATGGTCACATAGATATTTTAGAGAATACTGGCATGCCCACCGAAAAACCATTTGATAAGTTCTATTCATGTGTCTAAGGGATTATCAATGTATAGAGTAGTATAATAGTCCTCCGATTTGAGGTCAATATGTGCCATGTCTAATTTATCCAATGTTATAGTCCAAGTTATCCAAGGTGCCATGTTTAATTGATCCAATGTTATAGGTTAAAAATCCCAAAACTTAACAAACAACAAGCATAAGCAGTGAAGAAGAAGCAGATAGAAAGATATGGAGATAATCAAACGAATCTGGTATACCGTGTAAATTGGCCGCTGCTCTCCCTGGAGAAGGAGAGCAGCGGCAAACCCTAATCTCTCTATCTCGCCTCTGCGTCTCTAAAGCCTCGATTCTTAGGGTTCCCGTAAGTTAGCCTCCTTTTATAGGAGAAGTTGGCTAACTTACGGGTTACAAAGAAGCTAACGGGCTGATACACATTTGTGGCCCGTATTACACGTTTAATTAATAACTACACAAATACAAAGATATTTAATTAGATTGGACACCATAAAATATTCCTAACAATCTCCCCCTTGGTGTTCAATCGTGTTGAATCAGCATTGCAGCGCAGATATCTTTGTCTTTGTTGTTATTCAGCTTCCTTTGTCTTTGAACTTGACTTCTGAGGAAGACTTTCTGAAGAAATCCTTGCAATCTTCCCTTTGATGTCTTCTTGACAATTTGATCTTTGATGCCGGGGTTTGAGGAATCTTTTTCTTGTATTTTTTTTGCCTTCCAGAAGTTGCTCTTGATCTGCTTGGATGAAGTCCGATGACGCCTCTAGAATGAATGTTCTTTGAAGAATAGGGCGCGCACACGGGATTCATCTTCAGGACACGAATATTTGACCTCTATCTCCTCCGCAATGTAGTCTTTTTGACTATTTGGAATGAATGCTTTTGAGGAGAACTTGTCGGTGGCACAACAGAACATAATAATGGTTGACTTGTGAGCGTAGCTGACCATTTGAGTTGCAAAGATAGTAGAGAGAGTGTTGGAGGAGAGAAGTGTCCCAGAATGATTTTTTTTACAGTTAACAGCATGTGGACCACTCTCCCCCTCATGACGATCCGATGAATCGGGGCGTCATGCCTTTATTCTTTTATTATGCGGAAAAAAAGCAGGAAAAACAAGCAGAATGTAAATAAGATAACGTAGCCCCCCAGGGTCGTGTAGACGCCCGTTATCATCACTATAAAGTTAAACTCTGATGTGATGGCCTGAAAATGATGGTGACTCTTAAGTTGCATTAACAGGACTTCCTTCCAATCATTGGTCTACATCTGTAATAGATGAGCCCTATGGAAGTTCTCGCGGGTCTTGAAGACCTGCAACTGACTCAAAAAGTGCATCTGTGTCCTAGAAAATTTCAAAACATTTGGGAGTGAGTAACTAGACACGACGTGATCAATGAAAGTTCAGTGGCATGGGGCTGAGGCCACTGTAGTCAGTATCACTTGCCTCAGAAGGAGACAGTAATGAGAGATGAGGTTCCTCGTGAAATGTGATTAAACACCTATCTGTTGGGAGACAAGTGAGTGGTCTTGGGTAGGGTTAAGCATGCACTGTTGGACAAGATGCAGTGACTTCTACCCGGATCTGATTAAATCAGTCCTGAACCTATGGGGATTGTCCAGAGTATTTGAGTGGCTAGGAGTAAATGTTCAATTCATAGCAGGCAGTTGATGTAGCAGACTCATCATTGATTATTGTATTCTTGCTCACTTGAGCCTTCTGCTACCTAATGCTCATAATGTTCACTCACTCACTCGCTCACTCACTCACTCACGCTCGGCTTTGTCCCTTGGGTAGGCTTAGTTGGGTTTAGTGAGCCATAGGAACATGTTCTCTCATTACTTTCTTGATCTTCTCTCTGTACTCCCCCTCAACTGGAGCACTCGGTATGCTTTGTCATTGTTGGACACCGGGGAGGATAACATTGAACACCACCCCTAAAATGTTGCATCCGTTGAGAGATTCCTTGCTTTGTCGGTGTAAGGCGCCAGGAGGAGAAAACTGAAACTCCCCTCAGAATGTGCAAGGGTTGATTGCTCACAGCTCGTCATACCCGCCATGTGTGTGGAGCAATCTGAACATGTACCACACATGACGGTTTCCCTAAGCTCATCATTTGGAATTTCAGCATTTTTTAGGATCACACAATGTTGATGAGTTAGGGGAGGCTTCAACAGTTGATTGTTGATTGTTGTAAGATGACCGTTGACGCGAGGTTGATTGAATTATCTACGATTTGCGGATCTCTACAGTGGAGCTTAGACCTTAGGTTTGACTTTGAAAGAATTTGATCAGATTTGCCTAAGTTTTGACCTGGACATCGGTGATTTACAAAGTTTGTTAGAAAACTAACGTTTTGACCCTCGAGGACTGCGAGTGAGGGCGCGTGAGAAAGGGTTCTGGGGCATAGCCCGAGAATTAATGTAGATCTTTTCGTTAGCTTTCCAACAAATTTTTTTTGCTAAAATCGGATCACCGAGTCAAAAGTTATGGACAAAACAGTGCGGTGTCGCAGAAAATCTCTAATTTTGAGTTTTTGAGGAATTTCTTCGAAGTTGAGGTTTTCGATGTTGAATATCAAGAACAGGTGGGATTAAGGAAAATTCTAAGGCAATACCTCGAAATCCTAATCTCGAGGTTTAAATCTCGAGATTACAATCTCGAGGTTTAAATCTCGAGATTACAATCTCGCGTTTTAAATCTCGAGATGACAATCTCGAGGTTTAAATCTCAAGATCACAATCTCGAGGTTTAAATCTCGAGATCACAATCTCGAGGTTTAAATCTCGTGATCACAATCTCGAGGTTTAAATCTCGAGATCACAATCTCGAGGTTTAAATCTCGTGATCACAATCTCGAGGTTTAAATCTCAAGATCACAATCTCGAGTTTTAAATCTCGAGGTAACAATCTCGAGGTTTAAATCTCGAGGTTACAATCTCGAGTTTTAAATCTCGAGGTTACAATCTCGAGGTTTAAATCTCGAGTTTGCCTCGAAGAATAATGACGAAATCCACCTGCAAAACAAACCTACAGTCTTCGAAATCTTCAGAATTTCAAAATGTTTGGAACATCGAAAACTTTGGAGTTTCGAAAAGCTCAGAAAATCGAAAACTTGCTGTTTCAAAAACATCAGAACATCGAAAACTTCTAAAAACTTTGAAAACCAGAGATTCATCCAAAAATCCTGTAATGTAAAGCTTCGAAGTGTTCTGCACAAGAAAGATATCAAGTTTAGAAGAAATCAGTGATTCAAGAAACTCCAAACTTTGAAAAATTCAAAACATCGAGAAATTTTGAAAATCTCGAAATCTTAAGAATGTCGAGATCCTAAACATCGAGATCCCAAATGTCGAAATCCCAAAACTCGAAATTCCAAAACTTGAGGTTTCAAAACTCGAGATGTCAAAACTCGAAATTTCAAAACTCGAAATTTCAAAACTCAAGATTTCAAAAACTCGAGATTTCAAAAACTCGAGATTTCAAAACTCGAGATGAGGAATTTGAGGACCTAAATGTCGAGATCCTGCAAAATGAAAACTTCGTTTTTTGAAAATCTGAAAACTGTTCTGAATAGCCCTGAAGGTCGAGATTCTCCTGTATCAGTTTCAAGTCAAAAACGTTTCTGCAGCCATGTAAAATCAGAAAACTCGAGATCCTAATGTAGAGATCTTCGAGATTGAAAAATTGCAGAAATTGAAAACGGAGATATGCTGTAGAATCGGTTTTGAAAGGCGATTCCAACAGTATAATTTTTATAAAATATCGTTCACAAACAAGATTACAGGAGCAAATCTCTACATCATAGAAAAAGAGAAGAAAAGCAGAGCAGTTCTTCGTTAGATCCAAAAAATCGCAGATAGATTCAATCTGTTTCACACATCGGCTCTGATACCAATTGAAAATCCCAAAACTTAAGAAACAACAAACATAAGCAGTGAAGAAGAAGCAGATAGAATGATATGGAGATAATCAAACGAATCTGATATACCGTGTAAACTGGCCGCTGCTCTCCCTGAAGAAGGAGAGCAGCGGCAAACCCTAATCTCTCTATCTCGTCTCTGCGTCTCTAAAGCCTCGATTCTTAGGAGAAGTTAGCCTAACTTACGGGTTACAAAGAAGCTAACAGACTGATACACATTTGTGCCCGTATTACACGTTTAATTAATAACTACACAAATACAAAGATATTTAATTAGATTGGACACCATAAAATATTCCTAACATATGTGAACATTTTCGGATGTGGTTTTACACACCTACTCCTCTACGTGGGTCTCACATCTGAATTAATAATCCTTTATTAATTTAAAACAACAATTTTATCTTTCTCTTTTATCAAGACTACTCTTAGTCTTGATTTACCTTCTTTAACCCTGTACTTGATGGGAAAAAAATATGGGTAAAATCCGGGTCCAGTGTTACAGATTGAGAGATAGAGACTGAGTTATTAAAATAGACACAATATCAAGTTCCAGACTTAGTTGAATGTTCGTAGAATGAAATGACAGTATCACTATGAACTCTATATTACAGGGAGTTTGAATATCCCTCACAAACGTCCTTATATACTATCCTCCGTTCTGTTTTAATCGCAACATGTTGAATTTTACACTATTCACATGCTTTACTTTGACTACATTTACGCTATTATTTTATGAAAATTATTTTTTAAAAAAAATATTGTTCAATTCATCCCATTACAAATTTTCAAAATCTGATTTTTAATATTTTTTTACTAATAGAATTAAGATATAATTACAGTCAAAGACGTGCGTTGGCAAATGTGAAATGTTGACCGTTGCAACTAAAAAAGGACTTAAATATTATTAATTGGATTATATAATATTTAATTCATAAATCTGAAAATAAGTTGAGTTAAATATTAATTAGATTAATATATTTAATCCATCATGTTGAAGGATTGTTCTATTTGATAGAATTAATTAAGTATAATAAATTAGAATTTTTATACTTAATTAAGATGTATTTGTAATTGAATAAAATTCGTACTTTTTCTTTATAACTTAGAATTAAAAAGAAAAGAGAAAATAAGATAAATAATACTACATCCGTTCCGGAATTATCTCCTTATTTGACTGGGCACAAGTTTTAAGATAGTGGGAAATGTGTGGTGGAGAGTTGTGCAGAGGAAAGAGAAATGTGTAAGAATGATTGTGAACCACAATTTCTTTGCCAAAAAAAGAAAGAGGAGATAAATTTGGGACGGACCGAAAAGGAAAGAATGAAGATAATTCCGGGATGGAGGGAGTAATAATGAGTAGAAGTGGCGTGCAACCCACTTTACTCATGTTATTAGTTTGTTCCGTTTCATTTAATTAATTATATCTGATGGGGTTATGGGACTAGGCCCAGAGCCTAATCGGCCCAGGCCCCGAACTTGGACCAGCGGGCCCAAGCCCAGTAACCCAGAGCTCGAGTCAGCCCAACCAACCAGGGCAATCAAGGAGCGGAAGCCCAAGAGAGCCTGTCGACCAGTCCAGCGGGGAGCCTGCGGTC
This sequence comes from Cuscuta europaea, assembly GCA_945859875.1. Taxonomy (NCBI): domain Eukaryota; kingdom Viridiplantae; phylum Streptophyta; class Magnoliopsida; order Solanales; family Convolvulaceae; genus Cuscuta; species Cuscuta europaea. The sequence goes on from CAMAPE010000009.1 coordinate 10,293,119, forward strand.
CAGCCTACCCGGGAGCCTGCCTTCCAGCCTAGCCAGGAGCCTGTCGACCACCAGCCCAGCTGGGAGCCTGCGGTCCAGCCCAACTGGGAGCCTGCGGTCCAGCCTACCCGGGAGCATTCCTTCCAGCCTACCCGGGAGCCTGCGGTCCAGCCTACCCGGGAGCCTGCCTTCCAGCCCAGTGGGGAGCCTGCCTTCCAGCCTAGCCAGGAGCCTGCCGACCACCAGCCCAGCTGGGAGCCTGCGGTCCAGCCCAGCAGGGAGCCTGCAGTCCAGCCCAGGTGGGAGCCTGCCTCCAGCCCAACGGGGAGCCTGCCTTCCAGCCTACCCGGGAGCCTGCCTTCCAGCCTACCCGGGAGCCTGCCTTCCAGCCTACCCGGGAGCCTGCCTCCAGTCCGGTCAGAAGCCTTCCTCCAGCCTAGCGGGAAGCCCACCGTCCAGTCCAGCAGGAGGGAGCTCAAGCGTCCAGCCTGCCAGCCAGGCTGACCTGCCAGCCAGGAAGAGTAACGGCCAACAATCAATGCGCTACTTAATTATGTGTTTAATTCCTTATTAATGTTGTAATTAATTTAGTCATTATTATGTTCGACAGTTACCATTTGTAATCGCCTATAAAAGGCAATTCGAATTTCAAATACAGATATGCTATTTCTGGCTAACTTTCCATATTTGTACTTTCCTAATTCTTGCTTGAGTGTCGTACGTAGCTTTCCTAAGAGCCTACGAGTGTCCTATTTTGGACCAACAATATCATTAATAAGGAGAATTGGTCTTGTCAGGACTAGAACTCATTAATGAGAAAGACTTATTGTGATTGGGAAACTAGTTTAGAACTAGTATAAATACATATTCCTCCTTCATAATTAATGGACTAGTTTTTTAGATTCAGTATTACCAGTTTATTTCCATGCGAAGAAATTTCCTAACCTTTCTCTATCGGAGATCTAACCGTTCTTTCAAAAAGGAGAAATCACGTGGATATCTACAGTCAAGGATTATCACCGCTAGACTGGAAGATATGTAAGTTCTAAATCGGATATGTTATTATTGTTATATTAGTTGTTTTGTCATAATTAGGGAATATATGTTTGAGAAAATTTTAAACTTCCGTTGTTATACTTTCGAGGTACGTTACATCAATTTCCCAACACAAAGAAAAATAAACTATAAAGTAAAGATGGTTTTACTTGAACTTATTCCAATCTTAAACCATATCATAACAGACCAAACAAGACTTAGCTATACGCCTTAAACAGATCGGACCAGACTTCGAAAACTATAAAATACTGAGAAACCAGACATTTATTAGACCAGTCCAGAGTAGACTTAAATTAACTAGAATAGGCCAGATCAAACCATACTAGACTAGACCAAATCAGAAAATTTCAATCCAATTAAAAACATTCTATCATCTTTGTGGTTAAAGTTTGGATAAAGGAAAGAGAAACAATAAGAATCACAAATTAGTTGATTAAAAATAAAAGAGATGAAATTTTGGGACATCCAATAAAGGGAAGATGATAAAGTTATAAAGAACATAGAGAATATTTTATAGTACTCCTTCATCATGATAAGATTGTTTCATCTTTCATTTGTGATCCGTCTCACTAAAATTGTCACATATTAAATTTGATAATATTTAGGCTAAAGGGTAAAATAGGTCCATGTACTCATATCAATAGCTCAATTGGGTACCCGAACTAAAAAAAGGTCCAATCCAATCCTCCAACTCTTCAAAATCGCTCAATGTTTTCGTTTTTTCAAAGGCTAAAGGGTCAAATAGGTCCCTGTACTCATATCAATAGCTCAATTGAGTACCGGGAGTTTACCGGCTAAACGAAAAAATTGAACGATTTTGAAGAGTTGGAGGATTGGATTGGACCTTTTTTTAATTCGGGTACCCAATTGAGCTATTGATATGAGTACAGGGACCTATTTGACCCTTTAGCCTAATATTTATGTATTGTTCTTACTTTATTTTACTTTATTTTACTTTATCAGTATAATATAAATCACATAATCTTTCTTTTTCAATAACTGCACCACTTTCATATGTATCAAACTTTAGGGGGACGAATGTAATAATATTTACAAATGAGAAAGAATAATCAAACAAAATGTATACACGTGTACACATTTTTTTTTATTTTGTCAGTAAACTGTATTGCTTTGTGTAGTATAAAAACTAGAAATGCAAATGAGAATATTGTTAATTCTGACATTAGCTACACAATTAATATATTTACACAAATGTTTTTTCATATAGTGTAGCTATCCATATATGTATTATTCCACCTTACATGGCTCCAAATGGAGTATTAGAGGAAAATGCAGGATAATAATGATTAGCTTTTAGTAATTGAAAATAAAAAATCTTAAAAGAAAAAGGTTGTAGATGTTTAATAAAAAGATCATTGTTTGATTTAGTTATTTGCTCAATGTTCTAAAAGGCGCTAGGGGCTAGGCACTAGTCGGAGGGTGACGGGCTGTCTAGATTCTAGCTCGCCTAGGCACCTACTATGTCACCTAATATTTCCCTTATAAATTTTTATTTTTTCCTCAATTTCTATGAATTTTAGCATTTGTTACTAACAATTTTATAGTAATAATATTTAAATTTTAAAAAATCATGACAACCTAGGATGTTTTTATTTGAATTGTTTTCAGTCTCAGACTAGATCAGACCAGACTTAAACAGACTAGACGAGACTTAAACAAACCAGACCAGACCAGATCAAAGTTAAACGGACCAGAATAGACCAGACTTGACTTTCGTAGTTATAAAATACACAGAGACCAGATGTTTACAAGATCAGACCACACCAGTTCAGACCAGACTAGACTTAAACGTACCAGACCAGACCAGACTTAAATAGACCAGACCAACAAATTTCAGTCCAAGTTAAAACATCCGCAGCTCCTAGATTAATAGTTTTTCATCATTCAAGTCATATATCTATACATTTTATCTTGCAAGCTCCGAATTGATAATTTGTCTATCTTTGAGTCCCTTTTTCTCTGTCCCCAACCATCACTCAACCGCCCCCGTTTGTTGGTCCCCAACACTAGCCTTCGACTGCCAGCCACCACCACCATTTGTAACTCGAGCCGCCACCCAACCACCAGCTTGCCCCCCACCACTAGCCAATATTCCATGTGCACCATTCCACCACCATCGTCAAGCTCTATCCACACCCAATCAAAGATATGACGCTTATTCAAATCATTCTCATCATCCAATCACTAGAAAATTGCGTCAATGACTCTTCAATAGCGGCTGCAATAATTGGTGGTCGGAGGCAACGGCGATGACTGGTGCGCGAAGATGATGACAACGAGTGTGCGGCAGAGGCGGAGAAGGACACATGATGGCGGTAGTAAAGGCAGTAGCGACGATGCTCTTGATTGTCCATTGAAGAGTGTAGATGAAGCCGAAGCGTCAATTCATATGTGAATAAATACAGGGCTAAAAGATCAGATAGGTACATGAAACTTAAAGTGTTCGATTAACTACTTATATAGGAGGTTCTGCTCGCCCCTCGCCAATTGGGGAACTTCCAGGTGTAATTTTTTGATGAATTTTTTTGAACATCTTCTTCATTAAGTCTAGTTTACTCGTACCAAATTTCAGTTAAAAATTCAACCGGGAAGACACTCAAATGATTTTTTGAATATAACTGCGCAGTTAAACAGAGCAGTACATTTCGGAAAATCATTTGACTGCCTTCCCGATTTAATTTTTAGCTGAAATTTGATATGAGTAAACTAAACTTAATGAAGAAGATTCTCAAAAAAATTCATCAATTTTTTTTTTACCAGGAACCGCCCAAATTGAAAACTTTAAGTTAATTCATGTACCTATTTGACACTTTAGCCTAAATACAGATTAATAGAGAAAACATTTTTAAGTGATCATTTTAATCTTATTTCAAATCAAAGTCACATACTCCCTCCGTCTCTTAAAACTTTACCAACTTTCCTTTTTTAGATGTCCCACTAATTTTGCCACTTTCTCTTTTAAGTAAAGAATTTGTGGTTCGAGTTAATTCTCTTTCCTCTTCACAAACTTCAACCACACAATTTTTACTTTATTAATCCCTGTGCCGGTCAAACTTATCAAAGTTTTAAGAGACGGAGGGAGTATTTGTCTAATGTCTAATTAAAACTTATAGGAATGATAAAACTTGTAGGAATGATTGTTGTCATTATTTTCCAGAACTATTCAAAAGATGTACAAATCGATATTGCGTGTTTCTTTCGATCTCTTATCCATGTATGGATTGTGACTTATGATGACCCATTTTTTCTTCAATCTATTTTTTATACGAGTGGGCTGGAAGCTGGATTACTCTGATATTCATAATAAAAAATAGAACAAATTCCACTTTTGATCCCGTGACTATTATATCACTTCTACATTTAGTCCCTTACTTTCAGATTGTCCACATTTAGTCCGTGACCATTATCCCCTTACCACCCCTCGTCCTTCCGACCAAAATTCCGGCAAAATTAATGCGGATTTTAGGTATGAAAACTCAAATTTAATGCAACGACTAATATGAAAAACCCAACCTTATATAAAATTTAATGCAAAGACTGATTCTGAGGCTGAAAAGTGGACTAAATTTGCCGGAATTTTGGACAGAAGGACGAGGGGTGGTGAGGGGATAATGGTCACGGACTAAATGTGGACAATCTGAAAGTAAGAGACTAAATGTGGAAGTGGTATAATAGTCCTGAGATCAAAAGTGGAATTTTTTTATAAAAAATAATAAAATAATACGGGATTTCCTAATTCCTATCATCCATCGCCGAATTGCTTTGTTTTCCTCCTGCCTGAAAAATGGCCGCCGTAGAAGGGTTCCCGCCGATAATTCACCCCCAAATTTCGTTGAATTGGAACTTCAACTCGAAATACTTTTACAGACAGACCATAACATCATGTAGTCGTTGTTTGCTCGCACATGGGAGTTCGAGTCATTTGATCGTTAATCCTTCGTCGTTCAGAGCTCCATCTAGGATTTCTTCGATTCCCCAGCAGTTGGAGCGTCAAGGAACCCCTCCGACGAGCAGTTGCTTCAGATATAGGGGGGTTAGAGTTAGGGCAAACAGTTCTCGTGAACAGGGCACTGATTCGAACGACCCAAGTGAAGCTACTACGACAGAAAGTAAATCACCTACAGGTTCGGGTTCAAGCTCGGGTTCTCCTCGTAAAGAAAGTCAAGGGAAAGCGGACCGGTGGTGGTCGAAGTGGCGTTGGCAACCCATAGTTCAAGGACATGAAATGGGACTGCTATTGCAATTGGGGGTAGCTATGTTCTTCATGAGATTGTTTCGTCCGGGAATCCCGTTTCCCGGGTCAGAGCCGATGGTTCCTCTTAAATTTGTGAGTGTCCCGTACAGTGAGTTCTTGAGTAAGGTGCACACAAACCAGATTCAAAAGGTGGAAGTTGATGGAGTCCACCTCATGTTCAAGTTGAAGAATGAAGGGATGAGTGACGTGATTGAGAGTGAGGCTGGGAGTGAATTCAGTAAATTGCAGGAGTCTGAATTGTTGTTAAGAAGTGTGACTCCCACCAAGAGGATTGTGTACACCACAACAAGGCCCGATGATATCAAGACTCCTTATGAGAAGATGCAGGAGAATAAAGTGGAGTTTGGGTCACCAGATAAACGGTCTGGTGAGGTTTTGAGCTCAGCATTGGCAAGCGTAGCTGTGAGTTTTTAAAGAGAACTACTTCCACATTGATGCATCCAGAAAATTGTTGTCTGTACAGACAGACCTTTGCTTTCTTGTTTATAGCTTCTACTGCGGATAGTCGAGAATACTTGATAGTTATATCGATAGACAGCTTGATAGATATATAGTTCGACAACTTGCTAAATGATTTATCCTTTACCTTTACATCCAATATATGCTATACATTGGAAAAAGAATCTTAGGAAACAAGCCTGAGGTCTTGCCTATTTAGTTCCTTTATTCTCAAGATCATCATACGGACATTGTACATTCTAGAGTTATTAAGAATATTTCCGTTTATTGTTTAATTTTGCGTATGAAATAATTTTTGCTTTTTATCTAGAAATAATGATTTAAGGTCCACGAGCACAGCCTAATTAGGTAAATTGTTGCGTAGTAAGCTATTAGGACCAGTAATTCATGAGTAATCTGTGATTATTCGCCTTCACGCCTTGCATTAGTAAATTTTCTTAGTGAAGTACTTGTCAAGTACAGGGTGAATGGTGAGCAATCCCCAATTAAATAACATAGAGCACATCAATACAATCTGGTTAGTGCATTCTGGATGCTTTATGAATTATTATATAATTTTCTTTTCTGTGCTTGTGCATTTGGTTATTATTGCTACTGCATTTAAATTAGATGCATTCTCAACTGCAATTGTTACAAAATCACTGTCAAGAAGATTATAATGCTTCAACTGACATGTACTATCTTTATGTATTATCTCAATATGGAGTGGCTTGCAGTAAACATTTCTAATTAAGAGTCTGTTTGGTAACATTGAAATTAGCTGAATCAATTGAATCTGCTGAAATTAATGAAATTCTGGCCGAAGCGGTTGAGTTTGCTGAATTATAGAAAAGTTATACTCCATCCGTCCCATAAAACATGGCCAATTTGAATTTTCTTGCTCAATGATAATAAACTTTGGACAATGAATTTAGTTATAATATTTATTTGAAACTTCTAAGTTCTATACATTTTTTGGAAGTCTTTTTAACGAAGAAAATTTTCATTTAATTTTCAATTTTTATACCATCTCTGCCCCCTTTTATTTAGCCATCTTTGACTTTTCCAGAAGTCAAATTTAAGGATAGTTTTGATTTTACATCCCACTTTTATGGTGAAATTGGACTTTGCACCCTATTTTCAAAAAACTTTGAGTTTGCACCTCAGCACCCCACTTTTTAAGGGAAATAGGGTGCAAACTCAAAGTTTTTTGAAAATGGGGTGCAAAGTCTAATATCACATTAAAAGTGGGGTGCAAAGTCAAAATTCCCCTATTTTTAACAAAGAACATTTTTATATTATCAATATTACGGTGTATAAATATATAATCGGTCAAAGTTTAACTTCCTTGACTTAAATAAGTAGTCAGCAATCAATCTGAGATCATTTTTTGTTAAATTGGTGACTGGTGTTTTCACGAGTAACCCCCTTGGGCCTTGGTGTGTGTGCACTTATAATATTATGGTTGTTTTAGTATTCTCTGTTCTGATCCGGAACTTTACATTCAGGAGCTTAAGCATTAGGATGGATTAAGTTTGTTAAAACACAGATGACAGATCATTCTTTCCATTTGCAGGTAGCACTTTTCCACATTGTTGTCCTAGCTTGTATTTTACATTGGTTCAATGTGAGTTTCCTCTGATATATACTACAGCGTCTCTTTGTTTACTAGCTAAAAGGTTTTGCAATAGATTTGAGACTGCTTGAGTTCACCATATTTTCAGAATGCAGCTGGTCAGCTCATGAGCCGCAAATTTGTGGGTTCTATAGTAGAAAAAGCGCCTAAACATGGTGAAACTGTCACATTTGCTGACGTTGCAGGTATTGACGAGGCCAAGGAGGAGCTTGAAGAAATAGTGGTAGGTTTGACTGTGCACATATTTACATCATTATGCCTAAGCCTTGATATTATCCTATTTATTTGCTCATCACTTGTAATTAATGATGATTCCTTACATGCTCCTTAGGAATTTCTCAGGAATCCTGACAGGTTTAGACGACTTGGTGCCCGCCCACCACGAGGGGTCCTCCTGGTGAGTTCAAGTGTTTTAACTTTTATATACTGAAATATAAGATCCAGTTCTTGTAGAGCAGCATAGCATTGCGTTGCTTTGAAGCTCAAAGGGAGGTTGTGCTTTTGTAAAAAATGGTGTGGAAGGAAAAACATCAAAGTTTGAAGCTTCATCGCATAAACAAACTGCAACAATTCAACAGACTCTCAAGCTAAAAGCTCACACTCTCACATGTGTGCTGCCCATTGAAGTGAAATGGTCCAATAGTTGTTGCCTTGTTGGTGTAGATTGATTTATCTATATATAGCACTTTCTATTATAATATGTAAATGCATTTTCTGTTCCCCGTTTGGCCGTCCCTTATCGTCATTTAAAGGGAAGACTGTCAAATAGGCCCTCGTAGTATATCAAATAAATCAATTAAGCCCTCGAACAAAAAAACACTCAACTAAGTCCACCAACTTTACAAAAATAATCATATTTCTAATTTAGCAGGTAAAGGTCTGGTTATCTGGTTACATGGCTGATGTGACGGTCCAAGTGTCTTATTTTAATATTTTTTCTTTTTTATCTATTTCCTTGTCCTTTCCTCTGCTACTTTGCTCTTTGCCAGACCACGCTCACAGCCTACATACTTTCTTCTATCTTTCTCTTCTGCTGTTCCGCCAGCCATTTCTCTTCTCTCCCCCTGCTTCTTTCTTTATCCTCTGTTTCTTCCTTGTTACTTGCGCCGAAGGTGTTTGACGGAGGTGCACGCCGGAGGTGTTTGCCGGAAATTCGAGCTCATCTCCTCTTTTCTTCAGCCCTGTTTTTCTCCTACTTCTTCTGCCCCCACTATGTCCGACTTCCACATCCTCTTCTTTCTTCCGCCCGGTTTGAGCACATTGGTCTTCCGGCATCCACCATGCATTTCTTCTGCTCGATTTGAGGTCATTGATTGCTGCCGCAGGCGCCGCCGACAAAGACCGCGACATTGGTCACCTTCTCAAGCTAATTCTCGTCGCCGCTGTCAAAGACCGGAACCAATGACGTCGCAGCAGGAGCTGAATAGCTCCACCTCCATAGCCGCCCTCCTCGCCAGAGTTCCTCACATGGAAGAAGAAGAAAAAAGATGATAAAAGAAGAATGACGTAGAATAAGAAACAAAAAGGGAAGGAGAAAAATTTTGGGTGGAAAGATGACTAAGGAGAAAAGTGAGAAAACAAAATAAGAGAGGTCAGGTAGAAGAGAAGGGATCGAGAAGAAAGTAGGAGAATAAATGAAAAGGAAAAGGAAAAGAAAAGAAAAACAAAAAATTCTAAAAATAACACATGGATCGCCACATCAGCAATATGACCTGATAACCGGACTCTCACCTGTTAAATTATAAATTTGAGTGTTTTTGTAATGTTGGTGGGTTTAATTGGGTGTTTCTTTAATTCGAGGGCTTGATTGACTTTTTTGATATACTACGAGGGCTTATTTGACAGGTTTCCCTTAATCTACAAGGGAAAACAACTTAACATATTTTTGTTAAATTATGTTGTTTGTCAATCATCTGCATGGCTCTTGCGGAAAATAATTCTCCCTCAATCCCACAAAACCTTGCCAACTTTCCTATAAATATGTGGTCAAAGTTATCTCTCTCCTTTGCACAAATCCAACCACGCAGTTTTCACTTTCTTATTCCACGTGCAAGTTAAAATAGGTCAAGTTCTATGGGATAGAGGGAGTATGTGGTCCGTGGTCGAAATAAACAAATTCACTCACTGGGTTGTTATTCCTGGATCTCTCCTCCTGTTCTCACTCTCCCTCAGTGTGGGAAACCGTATGCAGTAGCACTGGAATAACGAAGAATGAATCTTTATGCTGCATATTTTTTAGAACTATAATGTTTGTTTGCATTCATATCATTTTTCAGAGGAACCACCTTGCCTTACTTCTTTCTGCCTTTCTTGAGCTTTCCTTGTCAATATCTCCAAGTCGTTGATACGTTTGATTGTAGCTATCTGTTGTAAACATAGCTCTGATTATCTCACAGGTAGGCCTGCCTGGGACAGGTAAGACACTTTTAGCAAAAGCTGTTGCAGGAGAAGCTAATGTTCCATTTATCAGTTGTTCCGGAAGTGAGTTTGTAGAAATGTATGTTGGTGTCGGGGCATCACGCGTGAGGACCCTTTTTGAAGGGGCGAAACTAGTAGCTCCTTCAATTATTTTTATAGATGAGGTATAATCTACCTTCCTAAAATTTCCCCTCTTCTTGCACTAACAACCCTTATGGCTTCTACTGAAAATAATCAGAAGAGAGCAAAAGGGCGAAAAGGAGAAAATCAGAAGAAGATAAGACGTAGTTCTAATATTTGCACTTCCACACCAAATTTCTTCCTTATCTTTCTTCCCTTTGTGGCTCCGATATCATGAATCGATTCATGTTAGCCGACCCAAAAATCTTTGAGAATAAGGCTTGGATGATGTTGTATACAAAATTTCTAGAGCATAACATATACATATTTTGTGGATATCAGATTGATGCTGTAGCAAAGAGACGTGATGGTAAATACGGTGGTAGCAATGATGAAAGAGAGACGACATTAAACCAGCTTCTTATAGTAGGGATTATTAATCATGCCATTCCACCTCTTTTACGTGTCTAGGTTACATGTAGCTAACGGTGAACTGTCAACCAATATACTGCAGGAGATGGATGGATTTGATAGTAACTCTGCTGTGATTGTTCTGGGATCGACTAATCGTTCTGATGTGTTAGACCCTGCCCTTCGCCGTCCTGGAAGGTTTGATCGTGTTGTTATGGTTTGTTTGCCTAATCTCCTAAGCTTTCTTTATATTTGGTTTTAATAATGTACATTTATGTTTTTCCAATAACATGTTGTAAAATATACCGGCTCAATTTAAAGGTAGAAGCACCTGATCGTACTGGAAGAGAAGCTATTCTGAAGGTACATGTATCCAAGAAGGAACTTCCTCTTGGACAAGATGTGGATCTTGGAAATATTGCTTCAATGACAACTGGTTTCACCGGGTACTCTTTTTTCTGATGTTTTTTTTGAAGAGTTATTATGACTTGTTACTTTCTATCTTATAAAAAGATTAACAATATAATTGCTCTTCTCGGATGCTATTCAGGGCAGACCTTGCAAATTTGGTAAATGAGGCCGCATTATTAGCAGGAAGGAAAACTAAGCTTCTTGTTGAAAAACTTGATTTCACTCAAGCAGTGGAGCGGTCAATTGCGGTCTCTCTCTCTCTCTCTCTCTCACACACACACACACACACACACACACACACACACACACACACACACACACACACATAAAAGCACTACACATATATCTATTTGTACACATTTGCATATGTGTCATATCTTACTCGGACTTCTCTCATTTTCTTAATTTTATATTGCTGCTTCCATTCAGCCTTGATAATATTTTCTGTAGGACCTGTTTGGATGGACTGATGGAGGGTTTTGGAGGGGAAGGTCTTGGGGGGCTTGGTCTATATCATTATTCTTGACATATATTTTAGATTTAATAAAAATTGAAAGGTTAACATAGTGTATGATTATATAACATTTCGATTACCTTTTATTCATTTTTAAAAATGTAAGCCTTCCCCTCCAAAACCCTCCTTCCAAGCAGACTCGGAAGCTGTCAATAATGTAGCTTTACTTGCAGTACTAACCTGTTACTCTGCATGTACACTTGTACAGTTTTAATGCCAATATGGTTCTGAATTAACTCCATTTTAATGCTACAGGGGATAGAGAAAAAAACTTCAAAGTTGCAGGGAAATGAGAAAGCAGTAGTTGCTCGGCATGAAGCAGGCCATGCAGTAGTAGGTACTGCAGTTGCAAGTCTTCTTGCAGGGCAACCGCGGGTTGAGGTAATTGAGGGCTTGCTATTTGCACTAACCTTAGAAATCCTTGTCAACTTCTGTCACTCTACATCTGTAGATCTTTTCTTAACCTGTTTCTCTTCTTTTCAATGACAAATTTCAAAAAGCGTTTACAACTTAAACTGGCAGATTTGATATGATGTGCGGGGAGGGATAGTTTATGCTATTATGGACATGACATTTTGCATCTCATATCTGTACCAAGGTTTCGCTTTTGTGTGTCAAAATCTTATGGTCTCTCAGACACTTCACTTATACATCATTAAGCAACTTATACCAGGCTTCAGAATTTCTTGGAATGTGACATTGAGGGTTTTAATTCACAGAATGCAGTGTGAATAAATTTAATATTGACACTTTATATTTTCCTTTCGCGATGCACTCACTGATTCAAGATACAAAAATGTTGGGGCACACAATTATAACTTTTCATTTTTTTAATACTGACAGAAACTAAGCATAATTCCTAGATCTGGAGGGACATTAGGATTTGCTTACATCCCTCCAACCACTGAGGATAGATATTTGCTGTTTGTTGACGAACTGCGCGGGAAATTGGTCACTCTTCTTGGGGAGCGGGCTGCTGAAGAAGTGATATATTCTGGACGTGTTTCCACTGGTGCACTGGATGATATAAGGCGTGCTACAGATATGGCGTATAAGGCAATTGCTGAGTGTGGTTTGAATGAGACAATAGGCCCTGTTTCATTAGCTTCTCTTACTGGGAGTGGTATGGACGATGCAAGATCTCCCCCTTGGGGAAGGGATCAGGTTTACATCAACCTTAACTCTTTTAGTTTGGTGCAGTTTCTTCTTTGTGCATTGTTGTTTATATGTATGTTATATAACAGCTGTGAAATGATAGGGACATCTGGTTGATCTAGTTCAAAGAGAAGTCAAAACCCTCCTTCAATCTGCACTTGAAGTAGCTCTGTGTGTCGTGCGTGCCAATCTTACTGTTTTGGAGGGATTGGGGGCAACTTTGGAAGGTAAAAATCCATCAAACTTTATGCATTGCAAGGAAACTAGATTCTCACCCGTGGGATGCACGGTATAAAATGTAATCAAAATATATAATATAATATTAATACAAAGATATGTGTAAATATGTGAAAAAGAATAAGAAATCATATATAATAAAATGTTATAGATAAAAAGGTTCAATATTATTCTTTAGAACGCTTCCGAAGAACTCTTTCTTCATATCAATATACCGCTCTAGAGTATGTACAATTGTATGTTGGATCGCCCATGCATGTTCCGAACTTTGCATTCATTATGTTTAGAGAAGAAAAAACAAAACAAACACCTCACATATATATTCAATATATAACACATAATATGAATATGCTAAATAAAATATTGTGAAACTATTACATAATATTAATATATAATTAACGAAAAAAATTCACTTTTGGTCTTATGAGTATCGCACCAATTCCACAATTAATCTGCATCTTTGATCACTTTTAGTACATGACTATTGTGTTTTCGCTCATATATAGTCCTTTCAGCAATATTTCCGGTGGTTAAAATCTCTGGAGAAAGACAATAAATAGTCAAGAAACATTAATCAAGTATCAAAAGTAGACAAAATCAAAAATGTGGACTAAATATGGAAATGACATAAAACTCGTAGGACCGAAAGTGGATTTATTTCTATAATTAACACCCTTTAGACCTTCATCTTCATCCATTTGCTATGATAAAACACTGTGTCCTTGTGTTAATATATACGTAGTACGATAGTATATCATTATTAGACCTTCACAGAAGCATTTGATATACTATTAACATTTGATGTTCTCTTAACTGCAGAGAAATCAAACAGATTATAACAAACCGTAATATAAATAATATATGGTATTGCTAAATGCTCAAATTTCAAAAAGTTACCTCTTGTAAATTATCATAATACTTCCTTCGTCCCTTATAACTTTGTCAACTTTCCCTTTTTGGATGTCCCATTAACTTTGCCACTTTGCCTTTTAAATAAAGAATTTGTGGTTTCAGTTAATTCTCTCAACCACAAATTAACACCCTTTAGACCTTCATCTTCATCCATTTGTCACTTTGACTTTCAAACAAACCTCAACCACACAATTTTTACTTTATTAATTCTCGTGCCAGTCAAACTTGACAAAGTTATTAGGGACGGAGGGAGTAGTAATTACCATTTGTTTTATCAGCTTAGATATTTAGAGATCTTGGCTCATTGATTGATCGGAAAACATTGCTGATTTTTTCGCTAATCCCGTGAGAACTTTCTATCCAAATATACATTTAAGAATATATACTCCCTCCGTCCCGGAATTATCTTCGTATTTTCCTTTTCGGTCTGTCCCAAATTTATCTCTTCTTTCCCTTTTTAGCAAAGAATGCGTTGTTCACAACCATTCTTACACATTCTTACGCATTTCTCTTTCCTCTGCGCAACTCTCCACCATACATTTCTTACTATCTTAATATGTGTGCCAATTGTACTTGTGAAGATAAATATGGGACGGAGTGAGTACTTCGTATATATTATGATAATAGAATAGAATCTGTTTTTAATATTTGTTAAACCTGCATAAAGAAATAAATAATATGATTTTAACCAATTAGATTTAAGTACAGATATATAAATAAGAATATATATAATTACATACTAAAAGTTTTCAAAATACCAACCAATAAAATACCCAGTATTTCAAACACTCTTACATTTATCCCTGTCATTCAGCCCCTTTAATTACTCTGACCCAAATATTATTAGCCTATTCAACTTCCCATCATTTAAACCCACCTACCCACTCAAACCTAGCATACCCTTATACAACAACTCCTTCTCCATCCACCGTTTCAATTGTCCGTACATCCCTGAAATCGATCCACTCATACAAAGATTGTTATGTTTTCCTTCGAATATGCTTGCATGCTTGTTTGAGATCAATAGATTGTATTTTTAGTTCCTCCATGTTTCTTTCTTGTCCTGTCAAAGCTATTAGAGTCTCTTCTACCTTAAATCTGAGACTTTCAGCAAGAGAAGATTCTGGGCTAGCTTTGTCATCATATCCTTGGACCTTATCTTGAAGAGAACATAGCTTTTCCATTAATCCTTGAGCTTCAAGGCATTTCCCAGCTCTGTTTGTGTTTCTGAAAGTTAAGCTTCAAATGCCAAATGCATTTTGGATGCTCTTGCATGCTTATCTGCTAATACAGTGATGGTATTCATATGAGAAGCAATGGTACAGTTTGTATATTATCTTCTTTCTCTATGTTGACTGAAATAATTATGAATTAAGTAATTTAATTAAATACTATAATAATAAACTATTAACTACTTCGCATGATGTACTATTGTTCTCAACTATATCTAAAAGGTTTTGCTATCCTAAGTACATATAAATAGTTTATAATCGTAAGTATTTCTAAAACAAAAAATATATCTAAGGTATAGTAATTAGCTTTGAAATACATTGTGCTTGGTCGGTATTATACTGCTTAACCTATTGATGTCTTCGATGGATTTGCTTCATACGTATATGTATTATTGAAGCAATCATGATATACTATGTATAATAGATTATAAGAAATCTCATAATGACTATCAGTACCCTCAAATTTTTAGTTCCATATATAATTTTTTTTATAGAAAACCCAAACAATTAACAGACGTGTGAACAAAAAAAACTTACTTTGACATGCAAGATAATTTCTAGTGTCTATGCTTCCGTTGAATGGATTACCATCTCATATGTCTCTATTAATCTCAAACCCTCAATGTCCAAACTGATTTTGTGTTGTCAACATTCCTAAAGAGATAGACCACATGTTTTTCAATTGCCATTATTTGCCATGGTTGTGGTGAGATGGAATGAGCATTTGCTCTCGGAATTGTCTTCTTTTATAGTAGGACTGACGCTGCTGATATTGCGTTCATCACATTGATCCAAAAGTGTGACATAGTAATATCCAACAAACATTTGAGAGCAATAGAATAAGTACAATGCATTTAATACATTTACAATCTGAATGAAAATGTGATTTGACCAATCAGTAAAGAAAGTCACGCGCCCAAAATAAATGTTGAATTGGACTTGAATCTAATACTACCTCGGTCCCATAAAACTTGGCCAACTTTCTTTTTTTGGACGTCCCAAAAAACTTTGCCATTTCCATTTAAAGTATTAAATATGTGGCTAAAGTTATTTCTCTCTCCTCTTCACAAATATCAACCACACAGTTTTTACTTTATTAATCTAAGAAGAGATTTTGTCAGATACGTTAGGATTTTACCCATGCAAACACGCAATGATCATCTCACAACCTATAGGCCCCGTACTGTGCAGTGTGAACGGTAGTACACCCTTCATAACAACATTTAATAACCCGGCCTGGTCCTTGGCCTACAACAATACTTTAACACAATGAAAACCTTCAGCATACCCGACCCATATTTTTGACCCGGATATTTAGGCGGGAAATAGGCTGATTTTCCACTCCCTTTTGTATATAGTAAGATAGGTTGTTTATTGGGAAATAAAGAAGAGAGGAGATAGTAGAAAGATACTCTGTGATAAGAAGAGAGTAAAATCAGCCTATTTCCAAATGTGAAATCAACCAAGTGGTAAAATAGGTAAAAAGTGGTAGGCCCCATGCCTTCCTATCTCCACTCCTAAGGTTCTCTTCCTTATCAATCAAGAGAAAACTTCCCCTTTTCTCCATTTTTTATTCAGTTTTTGTTGGTATATTGCCAAAAACAATTCAAAAAGGTCCCA
This sequence comes from Cuscuta europaea, assembly GCA_945859875.1. NCBI lineage: Eukaryota > Viridiplantae > Streptophyta > Magnoliopsida > Solanales > Convolvulaceae > Cuscuta > Cuscuta europaea. The sequence continues at coordinate 10,309,534 of CAMAPE010000009.1, forward strand.
GTCTTTTTGAGCTTCAAAGTTATAACAAATGGTTGGTGATGCAGAGAAAGAGAAGGTGGGAGGTGAGGAACTGCAGGAGCTTTTAAAATCAGTTGTTGCTCCAACAGAACTTGCGTGTTTTATAGCAGGCAAACAACCGTCTCTTCTGCAGTTGCAACCGGCAATTTCTGGATCATGATGGCATCAGATGTTCATGGGAGGGTGTTGGGTTGGGATTCACTCTGTTGACTATTGTATAGTACGGTATGGTAAAAGGGTCTACGCTGGTACGAAGCCGTTTTCGTGTGTCTAATTACCATTTGATAATCAGACAGTGGCTAAAGAACATTAATCTGTTGATTATTGTTTCTTAGTTGCTTATATTCAAATGCTTGTAATGTCCTACTTCTGTACATGCATTTATTTTTGAAAGGGGATCCCTTTTTTGGGATCCCCTTGTCAATCTGATGTCATTTACAAGTCTGCTAGAATTTTTTTTGTTTCAGCAGATTTGGATATTTTACAACAGTAATATAGTAATTTAACACATCTTATTTTTCACGTTTCTTATTTACTAAACTTAATGTTTGATTTGCAAGAGAAGACTGGGATTATCCAACCCAGTAACCATAATCCCAATTATGTTCAGCATGTTTTATTATCGGTTTCGTCTTTCCAAATTAGTTTCATGTAACCGCTTATTGAACTTTGGTCTTTGTAACGCGCATTTATCATGAATTCTACAAGAGATCTCAATACTGCACACAAATACACCTAGGGATGGACCGGGACCAGTCAGACTGGCCGGACCGGCCTGGTACAGGAACCGGACCGCCACTGTGCGGTACTGGCCCGGCCTGGTTGACCTGGACCGGGCCCTGGGCCCGAACCGTGCAGTTTTTTGGGTGCGTCACGTGCCTAACATGTCTTGGAACCGCCAGGGCCGGTCCAAGACCGGTCCAGACCGGTTATTTTTTTTTTAATTTTTTCGAAGGGATTGGGTTGTAGGCGGGTTGGGCTGGGTGGTTTGGGGGGTGGGGGTGGGGTGGGAGGGGGAAGAATAAATAAGAAAAACAAAATTATAAAAAATGAACCGACCCGGTCCTGGAACCTACCCAGGCCGGTACCGGGCCGCCAACTCCCAAGCCTTGTATCGCCCAAAGCCTAACCCGGACCCGGACCCGCCTGGGCCCGGTCCATCCTAAATACACCGTTTTTTACAATGGTAGAATTTCTTGTACCATTTTATGCTTCATTTATTCCTTATATGGTTGTCCATATTTACATTTGTTAACATATAATTCTCACCCATTATGTGACTATCAATTATTAGTCAAAAACTCAAAATCAATAAAAAAATATCCTCCATTTTTTAATAACTGTTTTGTATTCTTTTTTCGAAGTTTTTATTGTTATTTGTCCCTCTTTTCCTATTTAGTAAGTTTTATTAATCAAAACATTTTTATATTCCAACTTTTATTATCCTTATGACCTTATCCCTTTTTCGTTTTATATATTACTTTCTTTTTCCTACTTTTTTTTATTACTTTACTCCTTTTAATATATCTTCTTTTTTGTCTTTTCATTTACCCTACACCTTCTATACCACCTTACTATTTGTCTATTTCCTTCTTAAAAACTACAAAAAACCTTAAGAAGACTATTAATTAAGAATGAAGGGAGTATTATTTGAGAATCTAAATTGAGATGAATGTAAAACAATATCATTTAAGGAATTGCCTTACCTAGGAGGAAAAAACCCTTTGAAATTTTAAAAGAGGTGTTATATTTTTATTCATTGAATACGAGTAATTACTGTATATTTGAAAAAAATATAATGTTATTTATGAAAGGTATAAAAATATAACACCTCTTTTAAAATTTCAAAGGGTTTTTTCACTATAATGAATTTTTATAGTAGTGAAACTTACTTATTTATGAGAAAAATATAGATCTTATTTTGGAATTGCTTAGGGGTGGATTCGGTTCGGGCCACCCGGCCCGTGACCCGGCCCGGCCCAGTACTGTGCGGGCCCGGGACCGGCCCGGCCGGGCGGTCCGGAACCGGGTCTGGGCCCGAACCGGGGGAAGAAGCGGGGCGGGCTCGGTTCAGCAATTTTGTGACCCGGCCCGGCCGGGTCGGGCCCGGGCCCGGGTCGGGTTCGATCAAATTTAAATTTTTTTTTTTTTTTTTGGGTTGGGCTCCTACTAGCCGTTGGGGGTGGGGCTGGGGACAACCCAAACGGCTATATAGCCGTTGGGTGGGGTAAAGGGGGGGTTGGCTGGTAGGGTGGGGGTGGGGGTGGAGGGTAAAAAAACCTATAAATTCTCCTACTCTTAAACATTTTTTCATATCTCTTCTCCAATTCTTCCTAAATCCAATTCTTAACTCTTTACTCTCTAATTCTCTTATTCTCCAATATATTATATATCTACTCTCTAATTCTCTTCTCCAAGAAGTTAAGATGGAAAATCAAAATGCCATTATACGGTATAATTTTGATAAGCAGAAGGACCCGAAGACCGGGATGTGGTACGCAATTTGTAAATGGTGCGAAAAAAAATGTATTATGGGTGCTTCAGGCGGATTCGGGATGGCAATCAAGCATATGAAGTCATGTGACAAAGCCAAAGGATCGGGAGGTGCGGGAAGTTCCGATTGATTACAATTTTCAAAATGTTTATCACTTTATCTCTTAAAGTTTGTTTTAATTTTCAAATGTAGTTCCTATTTCATTTCAAATAAATGCAATTGAAGTTTGTTTTTAATACTCGTATAAAATTATAAACTATAAAATATAAAATATAAATTATAAAAAAAAATTAACCGGCCCGGCCCGAACCGGACCCGACCCGTGACCCGGGCGGGTGGCCCGGCCCGAACCGGACCCGTCCAACCCTCGGGCCGGTCCCGGGCCCACTGTTCTTGAACCGGCGGCCCGACCGGGCCCGACCCGGCCCGAATCCAACAATAGAATTGCTAAATGCTCTTACTCAAAATTTTCTCACTTTTTATTAACAAATGAATCGCAGTTAAAATTTTAGCTTTCGAACCATTAATGTATAAACGAAGTTTGAATAAACTGTTCAAAAGGGGATGAGTCTCAAATTTTACTTTTCATACCCTTTTGTTTTAAATTGGGTTTGGTTTCAAGTTCGTATTATTTAAATAAAAATGATTTGGTTCAATTTAGTTTGAGTTGATTTGGTTTTGTATGACTATTGATTTGTTTCATCTATAGATTGAAGTTCTATTTGTTAGAAATAGAAAATGAAAATAGTAATAATAATTATTATTTGAATAAAATGTGAAGAGAAATAAAACATAGATAAGATAATAAAATATTAAAAATTAGCACTTAATTTTTCTTACTAGAATTGATGACATGAAAAAGTTTAATATCTTCTCAATCACTTGGAAAAATATTTACCTCTCACAAAAGTTAACTTTGCAGTTGATTAGCATTTATAATTTCACCTAAAATATTAAAAAAAAATTAAATGAGCCGACAAGAAAAATGTTGTACAATTCTTATTTTTATATAAATATATCATGTCAAACATATATATATTCTAGTTTACATGATTTAAATGTAATGTGCTATTGGCATCACCAAACATCTTTTCATATGGAGTATGAAATGTAAGAAATATGCAAAATGTATATTGTGGAATTTAAAACAGCGTGCGCTAACCAGGTGTTTTCATATTTAAATTATTTATTTATATTCTAAATATGAAGATGAGTGAAAACAAATATAAAGTATTTTAATAAATATCTAAAATTGGTTGGTCCAGTTTACGTTTTTTGGTTTAAAAACCAAACTAAATTAAATCAAATCATTTTATTTGAGCATATTGTTATTGATACAATATATGAGCTCAGGTCCATGGTAGGGATGGACTCGGTTCGGTCCGGGCCCGGTTCGGGCCTTGAACCGGCCGGGCCTTGGTTCAAGGTATGGGAGGCCCGGAACCGGCCCGGGTAACCACCGGGTCCGGGCCGGGCCGGCCCGGGCCTCGGTTATATTCTTTTTTTTGGGCTTTTCCTAGTTAACCCCCAACCCCCCCCCCCCCTTACCCCCAAACCAACCCTAACCACCTCAAATGGCCCAAAATACCCAGCCCAACCCAAAAACTTAAAAAAAATTCAAAAAAAAAAATAAATAAAAAAAAATTGACCCGGTTCGGGCCTGAACCGGCCGGGCAGGTTCACCTTTTGAAGGCCTCGAGCCCGAACCGAGATCCCTCCGGGCCGGGTGGCCCGAACCGGCCAACCAACCGATTCACCGGGCCGGTCCGGGCCCGCACAGTAGCGGGCCGGTCCGGTTGTCCACCCCTAGTCCATGGTCCACTTACTCATTAGTTCACAAGCAGCCCAAGACCCATATGAACTACCAACCCAGACTGGACCCCTCAACCAGACACGGACCACAGATAATAGTAACACCCAAAAAGAGTGAAATCAGACTGCAAGCACACCGGATACTTATCGTTCCGTATAGGTCCCTCGACATGAACACCTCATCCTGGATCAACCCATATGGAAATTCACCCTAGGCTAATGAACAACGTAACTTGGACGATGGCCCAATCACCTCGTCCTGACTCATCTACTACCGCAACAGCTTACCAACAAAGGACACGCGTCACATTCTACTGCACATGCATCAGAACTCTCGCTCATAGATTAGTTGACACATGTACATGTACTTAATAAACTAACCATATTACTAGTATAAATCTCTCTCTTGTGGATCATGTGTAAAGTTCTCTACTCATTTATTATCAAATTAATTTCTCTCTCTAACTCTTAGCCCTTATCTTTACGATATCATTGTCCTTTTATCGATGAGATATCAATTATAAAACGGTCTACTTTAGTGAAACCAAACCAAAGTATGAAGTATTAATTTCCAGTCTGATTCCATTCAGGCTAATTAAATTTAACCGTTTTGCCCCAGCCCTAACACTCATAGTAATATTTTTGTCAATATAATGCGTTTCAATAATATTTTAGAAAAAACTTCAAAATTATTATTTGAAAACAAAAACAATGCACACTATGTAATATTAATAATGGTAATAAATAATACGGCTAGTATTATATACCGCCTCTGTACAACTAAGAATGTTGCAGAACAGATGCTTGACCGACGATAAAACAAACAGATCCATGTCTGCAATCAAATCATTTTAAGAAAAAATAATTACACACTTAGAAGCTACATTAAAAGCTTTACAAAGTTGCAAAACCAAAATCAAATTTGATAAAAAATTGATATTTAAAATAGATATTAAAAGTGATATAAGATAGAGTAATACGTTGAGTCATGTCCAAAAGTTAAAAAAAATGAAAATTCACAAGTGAACTCCCCAATTCAATATCCCGAATAACACGTTTATTCTTTTATCTACGATAAATAGTTCGTGTCTTTTCCATTAAGTCACGAGTAAAAAACAAATATGTAGCATATTTAAAAGAAAATCCAAAAAAATCAAATTTTTTTATAGAATATGACTAAAATTCATTAAGCTTCCCTAAAATATGACTAACTTAGTTTTTGAACATTTGCATGATTGAAAAAAAAATTGTTTGTATTTAAATGTTGAATGACGAAAATACCTTGTTTAAAATATGTGCATTTTGCACTAATTTCGTCAAATTCAAATTATTTCACTTTATATTACCATTACTGCACATCATTACTGCACAAGTGCACATCCGGTAACAATCAATGCACTTCCGCCAAAATTAATTCTATTCTAAATCACTTTAGGAAATTATTTATAATTTTTATTTTTTATTTTTTAGATTTAGTAATTTTATTATTCTGTGTCTAATTAAGTATACTGTGTTTCATGGCAAAATTACTGCTTTGTTTACTGCCCTACCCATCATAATCACCACACAATAAACTTCCTTAATGAATTTATTCATTGTCATGTTTAACATATATATTCATTGTCCAACACACTTCGTCAATGCATTCATTCACTGCCCATGTTTAATGCCCACAAACCCTAATTTAGGAAAAAGGAAAAAAATTGAGAATGGAGGCAGACGGCTTGACGGCGGTGGTGAGTTGGAGGGCGGCCATGAAGATGGATGATGGAGGCGATGGCTGGACAGCGCTGGCACAGCGGCATGGACACGGCGGGAGCCACGAGTAGGCGCAAGCATGCGGACGGCCGCAGCACATGGGAACGGCCGCAACGACGGTGGAGCAAGTGTCGAGCGATGGTGGGGGCGGGTGCCGCGGTGACGGGCTGGCGGATGCTGCGGAGACGGGTTGGGGGATGTCGCAGTGACGAGGCTGCAGATGCCGCGGCGACGAGGGCGGGTTGTGCTGCGGGGACGAGGGCAGGTGATGCTGCGGATTTGGCGGGTGGCTAGGGTTTTGAGAAAATGAGTAGGAGGTTAGGGTTTTATAATAACAATTAAGGGCATATTAGTCCATAGTTATTATTTATTAATTATTTAATTAATCAATTAATAAATTAATTATAAATTTAAGTACTCCGTATTATTTTGGGGAAAAAACTAATAAGGTCATATATTGGGAAACTGTATGAATTTTAGTCATATCTAGGATAACTATCTCCATTTAAAATGTAAATGAAAATTAAATGGGCTCTTTAATAATTTAGATTTGGTGATTTTAGAAGTAAATGTATGACTTTTTTGAGCTATATGTATGTTGGTTTTAAGAAAGTTATAGACAACAGTGAGCGAGTGGCAACTCGACTGATGCATGAGATATACTCTGCTTATGTTTTAAGTCTAACTAGATTTTCACCCGCGCGATGCGCGGTACATAAATAAAATAATAATATTAAGCAATAATAGTTAATGTCTAAATGACATGACAAAGTATATACGTAATACATAAAAACAATTGTAATTAAGATAAATATATATACGACTCGTAATTGGTACGAATACTATTTTGGGAGAATAAGGATTAAGAAACATTATAATAGGAAATCCATACTCTACACGTTTCTAAATACTTCTTTGTAGACAACATTGGTAGTACAGTCTAGTTGTTCTCCATTTTCACCGCATATGAGTATCTTCAAACCCTTGCGATTTGTCACTCTGGATGCTGCAACATATAGTTGACCATGTGTAAAGACAGGCTTTTTAAATATAAGGCCAACATGCTTCAACGATTGACCTTGACTTTTATTTATTGTCATCGCATAAGAGGTCATCACAGGAAATTGTCTTCTTTGAAACTTGAAGGGTATTCTGGAATCTGATGGAGTCAAACTTAACCTTGGAATGACAACTTCAAGTCCTGTGTATTCCCCCACTAGAATTTTTGCTCCAAGAATGTGATTCCCTAGACGTGTAATAATCAACCTTGTTCCTTTACAAAGGCCCATAGAAGGATCAATATTCCTGAGAAGCATTACTGGAGTACCCACTTTAAGGATTAACTCGTGGTTTGGAACTCCTGATGCACGAATTTTATTGAGGAATTCAGGAGTGTGTAAGTCAACCAAGAAATCAGAATTTGAGTCTGACTTGCAGATGCTATCAGAACTCAAATATGTCCTAGACTCTTCTTGAACATTGAGAGATGTCATGTATTCATTGATTTGATCCACAACATCCAGAGTTGGAGCTAGAATTGCACGCTCTAGCAAGTAGGCCGAATCATTGGCAATATTCTGAAAGTTAGGATATGTGCTTTCCACAATAGTGGCAATCGGATCCTCTCCACACTCTAATAGAATGTCACTTGGAATTCTGACATCAGCAAATCCATCATTGACTTCGCCCGCGATACCATCTCCTAGATCTGCAATCCACTTCGCGAACTCTACCAAATCTTCGTATTCACGATCGTCACTAAGTGATTGGAGCCGCATGTTCTTCGTCAAACGCAACACAATGCACTCATGCCAAATATATGAAGAATTAATTGTGGCATTCACTATGTCTTGTCTTGTACCCTTTGTAATGACGGGTAGAATTTGCCTAAAGTCTCCCCCGAACACCACCGTTTTCCCTCCAAATGATTTATCTCCGTTATATGAATTTGTAAATCTGAGGATGTCTCTCAAACTCCTGTCCAACGCTTCAAAACAATACTTGTGCATCATTGGTGCCTCGTCCCATATAATGAGTTTGCACCGAATTATCAACTGTGCTAATGGACTCCCTTGTTTGATGTTGCATTTGGAGTTCTCAGTCGGATTGATTGGTATCGCAAACCGTGAATGAGCAGTCCTCCCACCGGGTAACAGTAAAGCTGCAATGCCACTGGATGCAACATTTAGAACAATTTCCCCCTTTGACCTCAAAGCAGCAGACAATGTTTTCCAAACAAAGGTTTTTCCTGTACCTCCATAACCATATACAAAGAAAACCCCGCCTTTATTTTCATGAACTGATTCCATAATATTTGTGTACACATGACGTTGCTGATCATTAAGACTATCAATACATTTCTCATGCTCTTGACATAACGCTGCACGATCATATTGCAATTCGTCAAATATAAGCCTATTCTGAGTCATGGATGATTGACTCATGTCAGGGAATGGCATTGATGGATAGTTCTTTAAGCTCCTGCCATTTCTTTTCAACATTAGCTCTATTTCAATCAGTGCATAATTTTTAATCTCAGCCTATGTCAACGTTAAATCTAAAACAAAGAATTCAAAACCACCATTAGCATAACAAAGATATGTATATTATTATTTAAAAGATTAAAAATCATGAAAAGCGTAGTAGTATTTGTTTGTACCAGGATGGAGTAAAACTGTTCTCTGCCTGTGTAAAATGTCATCTGACATGAATGACCAACATTTTCCCCAAACGTACTCTGGTCTACTCATCGTATCTGCGATCAATAATATGACAAACATCTTTCTAAGCACCCATGATGAAACCCAAAAACTCCCCTCTGAAATTCCTTCAACATATTCTTTGTCATCATCTAACAATCCCATTGCGTAACATGCATCACGATATGTCTCATAACAAATCCCATCCACAGTTCTTAGATCATCATACGATATAGGCCCACACTTCAAATTTAGGACACAACGTAAATAATAAGATTCTCCTGAACCTGGAGGGACATAAGTTAGTCGACCTATAGCAAAACCCTTTTTCCGAGGTACAAATTCTCTTGTTGCAGCCTTCCAAACAAACTTTTGAGGAAATTCAGCATAAGTTAAATCCACTGCCTCTTTTGGGTACTGCTGATTCGCCCTCATCCATGCCAAAAACATACTCTCCTTTACAGATTCACGTAACACAACATCAGTTACTGATGCATTATCTTCAAAGTAAACATATTGCTCGTCTGGAAAGTGAAAGCTCAATCGTTCAACAGATGGATTCTTATACTGAATCTCGAACCCAAGTATTCTCCACATTGCTTCACATGGAGAAATATACCTACAATCATAGTAGAGTTTTATTTCATCCACGGGTTTCTCATTGTCATCTGCATTTGAAGTTTCATAAAATCCAGCTGTCACACGATCATGTCCTTTGTTGACGTATTTGAATAAATATTTGATTGACCGGCCCTGATTACACCACTCAACATTAAGATGAGCCCCGTACTTCAAGAGTAAATACCTGTTATGGGGAACAATATATCTGTTGTCAAGTTGTGTTACACCTTTCACAACACTTCTTCCATCATTGCGCCTTCTATACCTTGGATAACCTTCATCGTCAAGGGTTGTCTGTTCATTGAAATTCTTGGGGAAGTGCTTTGAACACTTAGATTGTACCATGCATGGAGCACTTTTTGCTTCATTTCCACACGGCCCATGCATCATATGCGTGCGTACTGCATTGAAATATTCAGGATCATTTCACTCATCAGGTATTTCTGCAGAAATGATGCCATCAATGTCCGCCGGAGTGGGAAACTTGTTTGCACTTCCCATGAATAACAAAATATGAGCGTGGGGAAGGCCACACTTTTGAAATTCCACCGTGTATATCACTGCACATAAAAATACACACGCATCACTATAAATTTACTATACAATGATGACATTGAATTAAATAGGATAATGTTGTGACCTGTGATATACCTGCTCTAACTTCACCAAATATCTTATTTCGACGTAGATCTTTAATCAATCCATCCAACTTCATCTTGAAAACTCGAGATACTATATCTGGTCTGTCTTCAGGACTCAAGTTTCTCTCTTTGAGAAATCTTACAATTTCTGGCCACTTTGGATTGCATGTGAACGTCAAGAAAAGATCCGGATACCCAGCCCAACGACATATTGCCATTGAATCTTGGTAATTTTGAACCATGTAACGTGCTCCTCCAACAAATGTAGGTGGTAAGACAACTCTCTTTCCTTGGGTAGAAGCATCTCTCTCGCCATTAAGCAAAGCATCAGAAAGCCCTTTGTACATTTCACACCGCAATTGTTTTTGATGTGTTCTGATGTACATTAGTCTTGAAGGCTCAACCATTGTATATCCATCAACGACAAATTGTTGGAACAATCTTCTACTTTGGAGGATGAAAGTGCATTCCGTGCTCCGCTCATGCAGTCTATATGCCAAAAATTCCCTAATGCTAACACTTCGACGACCCTTTGTAGAATAACTATTGCCATCACAAAAGTTAATATCCTCCCTATAACCATCTTCACCAAAGGGAAAGAGAAGTGGATATTGCAACCCCAAATATGCAGGATTCAATTCATTTATACGCTTCAAAAGCCCTCCCTGTGTTTCAACCATTATATCTCTTTCACCAAGTGATTCATCAAAATCACCTACAACCAAAGCTGCTACCTCTGAAACCGTAGGTAGATTATAAGTTCTAGCATCTTTGTTTCTCCTACCTATCAACTTCAAACTCACTTTTGCCTCGCCACCTTGAACAATCTTGTCTCTAACCATCCTAAATGACTTCACCAAAACATTATGTTCATAAAGCATTCCTCTTAAAGTGGACACAATTTCTTCGTGCAAATTGTTCTTTTTGGCATCGTCTCTCACAGAACTCAAACGGTTAAGATCCTCGTTTTGTGTGTCATATATATATATATATATAGTTGGACAAACATTGGGACACTTCCTTCTTGTGGCAACAGGGACCCTATTAGATGATAATTCTGACCACCAAGTTTAAAAGTTGGTGGTCCCCCACCCCTATTAACTGAATTATCTATCCTACCACCCATCGATGTGAACGAAAACATACTATTATATGATCTGATATTATGTTGGAAGTGTTTACTCCTGGGATCTGTCCCGTGAATCAAATCATATAATTCAGGTGGGGGGTCCTTCAATTTCGGCAATACTATTTTTCCTTGCGCGCAACAAATAGAGTAGTTGGGGTTGGTTTTTGTAGAATTTCGAAGTGTCCTCTCATCAAACCAGAAAAGTGCTCCACAGTGGGCACAATTATGTGATGGGTCCCCAATATCACAATATTCAGCACTTACTGTGTCTAGAAAGAGAAATTATGAAACAATCTTAGTGTGGATTCAAGTAAAAAAGGTACATATTAATAATTAATATGGTTATTTGATATTACATAATAAATTTTAAACTGGTATGAAACTTGGTTATTTGATATTACATATTATATTTTAAATATTTTCATTAAAAATAATAGATTACAAAGTTTTGTATATAAATTTGACTACATCACTAAAAAATAAAAACCCTGAATTTTAAAATAATAGTAATAACATTCGCACCTTCAACTTGTTGTGGTTCTGATGGAAGATCATTCTGTATATGTGTTAATACTTCGTCGCACTTATGCCGGTTGTCAAGGAGACGCACATCTGAGCATTGGTCTACATTATTGATATTCGTTGTCCTCACACTCGAAGAACGATTAAATGGCAAATGCAATACTGTAGAAGTAAGTACAAATAGTACATAATCAATATCATAAAATATTTATGGGCTAATATAAATAGTAAAAAGTAAGAATTAGCTTTCGTTCTATCAACGAAAGCATCGGATGATCCACTGTGATGGTGCAAGGAACGTTTGTGAACATTACAGTCAACATTTTCTGTCCACAAAGTCAATTAAATATAAACATGCCCTCGATTACATGATTTCAATACAATAAACTATTTCTATAACATGATTCCAATACAATAAACTATCTCTACTACATGATTCCAATACAATAGACTATTTGTATGCCCTCAATTACTATTATTATTTTTAGGAACTCATTTTATGTTTGGAGTAACAATTTTGAATCTTATTTAAACAATATAAGCAAAACTTTTATTCACAAATCTTACTTTGGTAAGGGTCATTATCATATGAATTTTATGATTTTATTACTATCATTACCATAACCAATATACATCACACAAATTATATTTTTAATCATTAAACAATAACTTGAGGCAATTATAATTCGAGTACAATAATGAGTTTCTATAAACAATAAACAATAACGTGACTCACTTGCATGAGGGTTATTAGGTAGTAGCCAATAGGAACTCATCCAAATTCAAAAATCCCTCTTTTTTTTAAATTGTTGTAACTTTTATATTCATAATCCAATTTTCATAAAAGTTATATCAAAATTTATAAATTTTTATTATCTTTCATATGACACCAATATTCGATATATAAAAATTAAAATAATTTTGAAGATACCATGGGTAGATGTTTTTTAGGCTACAAACTTTTTTAAGTAGATGTATGTTCTAAAATTAAGATCTCGTAATTTTTTATAGCACATTTAAAAACATTGAATGAATAAGCTACTTAGGCTGAAATTTGTGAAATTCTGATTGAAGTGGCTGGACTGGCTGACTGAAATTTTGTTAATACTATGAAAAATTATATTTACAATAATTTTTATTAATAGGATGAATTTTTTTGAGTGAGTTCCCCAAATAGGAGCAAAACATAGGCAAAATACAAAAATAGGAGTATCATGTTTTGAATAGGAGTAAAAAATATTTTCGAATCGTTCTCCTTTTTGTTGTTATTTTTAAAAATAATTGCTCAGATATGGATTTTTTAATAGATGTATGTAGATCTCGGAATCTGTGGTTCGTGCATGTTATTATAGTAATCCTAGATCATTTTTCTGCGTTTAGATCTATTTGGATCTATAAATCGTTTGCATAAGATGTACTGCATTTGTTGCTTTTAGATCTAAGGGTCTATGCAGTTGTGATGCGTGTATGTCTTAATAACTTTAGAACCGTTTCATAGAATATTTTTGGGGTTTTTTTCAGTTTTTATTTGAAAAGTATTTTCAAAACTGGAATTTCTGAATTTGTGCTTCGTGCTTGTTATATACTATCCTTCATTCGATAAAAGTTGAAACAGTTTTACTTTCACGGTTGCCAACGCGCAACTGTGATTGCAATTATATTAATTTACGTATTAGTAAACATAAAAAAAGTTAATATATTGGAAATTTACATTAATACAAATTTATTAATATTTTTTTACATAAAATTTAGTCAAAGTAAGGTGTGTGAATAGGGCAAAAATTCCAATGTTGCAACTTTAATGGAAAGGAGGAAGTATTGCATTTAGTATTGCCAATCTACCCCAATTACATCAGCCCATTAAATCCATTTAATCTGTACAGCCCATTAATATCCATCCAGTCCATTGTTCTTCAGCCCAAACCCTAGCAATATATAACCCTTCCTACGCAGTCCGGATAATTCCAGACCACTTTAAAACCCTTCGGTTCTTCAGCCAAAACCCTAGCAATATATAACCCCCTCCTACGCAGTCCGGATAATTCCAGACCACTTTAAAACCCTTCGGTTAAACGGCCGCTCTTCATCTCTCTTCTTCTAAATTTTTTGTATGGTTTCTGTATCACCTTACTCTATCTTTCTTCAAAAGTCTATACCTCTCTCTTTGGATAATTCCAGACCACTCTATGTACATCTATCATCTTCTGGTGTTCATTGACATCCATTTTGGATGTGTTCGTGAACACGTTAACGAATTGAAGGATTGGAGTCCTTTTTCGGTTCAATGAACGGTATTATTATTTTTGTTAAATTAGGCATAGTTTTTGTATTTCTGTAATGTATCTCCTACTTTTCAATGTTATCCGATGATCGGTGTGTTCTCACACATGTGAGGAAGTATAACTACTGTACTCTGAGTTCCTGGTTTTCTTTTCGATTTCAAAACATTGGTAAAATATGGATTTTTCTGCATCGTTTTTGTGTTTTTAAAAACATTGGTAAAATATGGATTTTTCTACATCTACATAATTGCTACAATGTTTACGAACCTTTGAATAGATCTATCAAGATCTCCGAATCTGTGGTTCGTTTATGCTATTATAGCAATCATATAGCATTAGATCTAATAATTTATGGCTTCGAACGCGCTTGCATAAGACGTAAACCATTTGTTGCGTTTAGATCTAAGGATCTATGCAGTTGTGATGCGTTTATGTCTTAATAGCCTTAGATCTATTTTTGGGTTTATTTCCAGTTTATATTTATAACGCCTTGCCCAGATGTATATAGATCTATTTAAATTTATAAATCTCTAACTTCCAACACGCTGTCAAAGACATATACCATTTGTTGCGTTTAGATCCGTAGATCCACGCCGTTGTGATGCGGATATGTCTTAATGGTCTTTAATTATGTATATAGATCTATGCATGTGTTATGAATTATATTTCATATATTGCGTACGAACACGTTTGTAATAGACATATACCATTTGTTGCATTTAGATATGTAGATCTATGCAGTTGTGATGCGTATATGTCTTAAAAGCCTTTATCTATATACATCTATGCAAGTGTTATTGTTATGTCTCTTGAAATGCATAATTGTTTCACTTCCCTCTACCCAATGTAATCCTTGTTCAAGTCTAGACTATAGAACTGGAGTTTATGCCTTGAATATGAGCTAGCCAGATTCCCTGCCAGCCATGTTTGGCCTTCGGATCTGCGTGGTCTGGCAGCTCATTGCCTATGACCTATCTTAAATGGACCTGTTTTTACAAATCGGCCTTTCTAAGTATCTGCTGGAAATAGTTGTTTTTTTATATGACTATACTAACACGTATTAAAAATGTCTTACTCTATTAAATTTTTTGAGATTAAACTTAAAAATTAGTCTTTTTTGTCATACCTTTGTTAGGTAGATCCTCGTTTGCTCTTTTACGGTTGATTACTGTGGGCTTTGTGAGCCTCCTCATATTTAAGATTGGTACTCTTACATTACCTGGATTTATCACATAGATGCATTTTATGCATTGTAGCAATTCTATTTGTGGCATCGGCATTATAAAAATATTTGGTATTGCTAAATTAACACTTCATTGTACACATCACCTATGTTATCATACACTAAACACATAACTTCGGAACATAAATTGTTATATTACGTCATGCGAATAATACATATAATGTTCATCATTGTCATTTTTCATTCAAACTGCCATTCATTGAACACATCACTTATGATTCACATCCACACATAACCATCAATGCATATCTCATGCATGTTACAAAAGATTCATGTTACACATGACCATCACTTATGCATTTCTACTCATCCACTCAAATGACATACCTACCACCATATCTGCATTAAAGTACTTTCTGTTTAGTTGTATTATCCGATCTGATTTCCTTGGTATCATAGTTGGTGCATCTACCCATGCTGAACAATCTTTGCATAAGTATTCCATGTACTTTCTGTTCTTCTTTATTTGCCTCATGCAGAAATAATGACTATAGTTTGAATCACATCATGAGCATGCATCCAGTAAAAGGCCAACACACCTTTTTCCACACGTATAGCACCCCCCCAGTTGAAACTACTTGACATGAACATTCACTCATCTTGAATAGCTAGAATGAAACATAGGTTATTAAAATATACACCCATTAAAATTTGGTCATATGGTTCATGGTATTCGCATAATACATTCATATAAGTAATGCATAACATCTAATTTGTTTTGATATGTCATTTATCTATTTAATTACATGGTATTCACATGACACATTCATATACGTAATGGAGATAGTAAATATGATAATAGACTTACTGTGTTTATTAGGATTCAATGTTGTGTAATATATGAACTTCACTCCTTGTGTTGCCTCCTCTACTTCGAAGGTTTGGTCTGTTTTCATAAATGAGGTAGTGATTGAGGCATTAAAGACTATTTATTCTTCTACAATGTCAAGATAGTCAAATAACCACTAGTGGAAAATATGGATTTAATAACGGTTATAATGGACTTTTAATAACGGTTCGGAACCGTTATTGTTCCAGCACCTATTAAAAGTCCGGTACTTTTAATATGGGTTCGGGAACCGTTATGAAAAATTCTTTAATAACGGTTCAATTGGGCTTTTAATAACGGGTATAGGCAAACATGTTAAAAGTCCGGGACATTTAATAAGGGTTATTACCGAACCGTTATTGAAACATTCAATAGCGGTTATACATTAACCGTTATTAAAGATTTTCAATATAGGATTAATCAACCCATATGAAATGTCTTCCTAACATTTAATTCATACCCAACTATTTCTAAATATCAGAAATTTACACATATCATCATAGGAATATTTATCGCAACAAAGTAAACACATATTATTGCTCATAACTAATAGCATTCCACATTCATCAAAAACTAACTTTGAGTTCACATTGTTTTGATCCAAAAATATTCAACAAAAACTAGGTATGAGTTCACAACATTCATCAAAAACTAACTTTGAGTTCACAAGACTCGTCAAAAAATAGCTAAGAGTCTAAAGATTATATCAAATATCCGTAGCTTCGCAGAAAAATATTGCCCAACGCTCTCGTGTCTCGTTGATTTCTTGATCAGTGAATGACTCTTGAACGTTGAATGCCTACAAATTAAATAATGAAACTAAATGAATAAATACTAAAATCATGAAGTAAAAGAAATAACATGTAGAGTAACAATAAAATCACAAGTATATGAGAACAAATAAGCTAAAACTTCACCTTCATCGAAGAATCAACAATACCAGCAGAAACAACAGTAACCATATGCCTCATAACATAATAGCCACACTCATAACCACCTTTTTGCATTCGGGACTACAAATAAACAAGGGTAAAAATGTATTACACACAAGTCAATTACAAGTGCAATACCAAATCTGATCATTCCCTTACAACCAAAACTCACCTTTCCAGAAAGTCAATACTAGCAAATTCAGTAATTAGAATATTTCACATCACAATAAACACATAGGATATAAATTTTTATAACACATACAATTTTATAACACATTACATCACAATATTTGCAAATAAATATAAATGGTTATTATTACCATTGATTGAATCCATTTCGCTTTAGAATTCCTTTTATTTTTGTCATCTGATGTGCTTGCATCACCCTAGTAAAGTATAAGTATAAAGTAAAAGTTAGTCAAATTATAGAATTCCGAGTTTCAATGAAAATAATCAATTTTCTAAAGTTCTATCTCACAACTCCAAAAGACTTCTTATATTCTTCTTTGGCTTATTCCCCAAGGAGCATAAAAAGACTATTGTGTTCTGCTTTGGGTACAACACGAACAGCTGCCAATGATCACTGAAATGAAAAGAGTGAATTTTTAAGTTAAACTAAGGATAACCTGGAGTGAATTTGAAGTTGAATAAAATTTAATTATGTAAAGTAGGAAAGAGAAACTACTGAAATATTTATTCACAGATAAAAAATAGATAGTATTGACTGGAGTTGTGTTTGACAAAATTGTTAGTTAAAATGGATATCAAATGAGTTGGAGAAAAAAAGGGAGCATCAATGGAGATGGTCTAACCCCAGTTACTCTACCAGTATTGTCAACTATCAACTTTGAGAGGTCAGTTCTCCTTCCGCCCTTAGCTCCATTTGAGTATTTCTTTTGGCCTTAGGGTTAGTCTTTAGGACCCCTTCAGGAACCCCCCCTTCGTACGAGTTTCCCGACCCCTCACCTTTTAGAAAGATGTCGTCAGCTAGTGATTCCCAAGACATCTCCGGGGAGGCTTCAGTGAACGTTGAAGTGTCGTCTGACGTGGAATCCTCGAGCGAGCAACTCTCGGCCATTGATGATAGGGCCGTAGCCGAGGCGGTACAGAGTGACCTTCAACTTGAGCTCGAGGCCGAAGACTTCGAGCAGGTGAACGCGGATGAGGAGCTTGCCATCGCCTGTCAAGTGGCCGAGGACGAGGCCCAGAAGGAGGGCCTGAAGGTGACTGTAGCTATCCCTCCCCCTCGGTGTGGTACTGAAGCTGGGAGCTGTTAGGAAATTGATGTAACGTACCTCGAAAGTACGGCAGCGGAAGTTTAAAATTTTCCCAAACAGATCTTCCCTGATTATGACAAAATAACGAATATGATAATAATAACAGATCTGAGTTAGAACTTACAGATCTTCCAGCCTAGCGATGATAATCCTTGACCTTTGGTATCCACGTGATTTCTCCTTCCTGAAAGAACGGTTAGATCTCCCTAAGAGAAAGGCTAGGAAATCTCTTCGCAGGGAAATAAACTGTTAATACTGAATCTGAAAACTGGTCTATCAATTAGGAAGGAGAAGGATGTATTTATACTAGTTCGAAACTAGTTTTCCAATCACAATGAAAGTCTTTCTAATTAATGAGTTCTAATCCTACTAGGACCAATACTCCTAATTAATTAAATAAGTAGATAAAACAAAACAAAATAATAATAATAATAATTGAAATGTGGCTGCACGCCACTTTCTAATTATTATATATTAATATTTATTTTATTTACTTTTCTTTTAATTCCAAATTACAAAAGAAAATATCTACTTTATTTAATAATAAATACATCTTATTTAAGTATGATAAATCTAATTTATCTTACTTAATTAATGCTATCAAATAGAACTCTCCTTCAGCTTCATGAATTAAATATGTTTAATCTAATTAATATTTAATTCATTTTCAGTATTACAAATTAAATATTATTTAATCCAATTAATAATATTTAATTCCTTCTAACAATTCAATCGGAAGGTATAATCACTTGTTGTGTGACCCATAGGGCCTTATATATTAAGCACTAATCAAATTAAGGTCTTAGCGAATCCCTAGACAATTCTTCAGACAAACCTAATATATAAGGACGTTTGCGAGGACTATACAAACTCCCTGTAATATAGAGCTCATAGTGATACGGTCCTTTCATTCAACGAACATTCAACTAAGTCTAGAACATGATATAGTGTCTATCCTAATAACTCAGTCTCTGTCTCTCAATCTTTCTAGATGATCCATAACGATCATATTCGATATCCAAAACGAATATATCTTTGCATTGGCCAATGACTTTATGATCCATCTAGATATGAGAAGTAGAATGTTCTCTCTTAATCTATTATGAGGAATGAATCCTTTCTTGGCTCAACTACTACTCCATGTGCTTCGTGATGCACCCAACACATGCCGTATCTACCCCGATTGGAGTGCAAGCGTTGGTCATGGTCAAAGTACATCACTCCGCACATGTAGTACGTATTGACCTCAAGTCGGAGGACTATTACACTACTCTATACGCCGATAATCCCATAGACACATGAATAGAACTTATCAAATGGTTTCTCGGTGGGTATGCCAATATTCTCTAAAATATCTATGTGACCATCATGAATTACAGGAACTCATAGTCGTGAGATCAACTATACTTTCTAAAAGTATGATGCAGTCCACATACCAATCTTATCGCATATCATCAATATCCCATTCTTGATGATCATTGATTGGGGCTATTTTAGGACCTTATGTTATATCATATAAGCTCCCACTTACTTATTGACAACATAAATCCAAGGGAACACAATTATGAATAAAACATTGACAATCGAAAACAATCATTCATAAAGTGTAATACCATGTATATATCAAATATAAAAACTAAATGTGATCAAGTACATATGTCTTTAAAAAAATGATTGTCGCTAGGACATATATACTAACAATCTCCCACTTGGCCTAGTGCCAATCACCAATGCGTCTAACACCTAGATTCTCAAAATGTCTAGTATGTTTCTCGCAGCTCAAAGGTTTGGTGAAGGGATCAGCCAAATTGTCCTCAGTGGAAACACGTTCTATTGCAACCTCTCCTCTTGCTATCTGCTCTCGAATCACATGATAGCGCCTCGGCACATGTCCATTCCTCTTGTCGCATCTTGGTTCCTTTGCTTGTGCAACAGCACCAGTATTGTCACAATAAATGGTTGTTGGATGACTATCATTTGGAACAACCCCTAATTCTTTGAGGAATTCACGTATCCATACGGCCACTTTAGCTGCTTCTGATGCAGCAATGTACTCGGCTTCTGTTGTCGAATCAGCTGTAGTGTCTTGCTTGGAACTCTTCCAGTCTACTGCTGCTCCATTGAGATTAAAAACATAACCTGATTGTGATTTATAGTCATCCTTATCTGTCATGAAGCTAGCGTCAGAGTAACCAGATGCTATTAGTTTCTCTTGTCCACCATAAACCAAGAAATATTCTTTAGTTCGTCTAAGATACTTAAGAATAGTCTTAACAGCACTCCAATGTCGTTCTCCTGGATTATTTTGATATCGACCAACAATACTAAGCGCATAAGCCACATCTGGCCTAGTACAGATCATAGCATACATGATTGAACCAATTGCAGAAGCATATGGAATCCCTCTCATGCGTTTGATCTCATCATCAGTTGAAGGACTATCCTTCTTTGATAACGATATCCCATGACCCATCGGGAGGAATCCTTTCTTAGATTCTTCCATTTTAAAACGATGTAGTATTTTGTCAATATATGTGGATTGTGAAAGACCTAACATCCTATTAACTCTGTCTCTATAGATCTTAATCCCAAGGATATAACAGGCTTCACCTAGATCTTTCATCATGAAGATATTGGATAACCATTCTTTCACAGACTTCAATAAGGGGATATCATTCCCTATGATCAGAATGTCATCAACATATATGACCATAAAGACCACGCTATCCTTGCTGCGTTTTGTATATACACACGCATCCTCATTGCTTCTGATGAAGCCAAACGATTTGTCCGCTTCATCAAAACGGATATTCCAACTCCTTGAGGCTTGCTTTAGCCCATATATGGATTTCTCCAATTTACATACTGATTTGGGATTTGACTTGGATATAAAACCTTCAGGTTGTACCATGTACACCTCCTCCTTGAGGTTTCCATTAAGGAAAGCAGTTTTGACATCCATTTGCCAAATTTCATAATCATAGTATGCTGCTATCGCAAGCAAAATTCGAATGGACTTGAGTTTTGCAACTGGCGAATAGGTGTCACTATAGTCAATTCCCTCTCTTTGACTATAACCTTTAGCCACTAGCCTAGCTTTGTATGTTTGCACCTTGCCTTCGGCATCAATTTTCTTCTTGAAAACCCATTTGCATCCAATGGGTCTAACCCCAACAGGCAAGTCAACCAAGTTCCATACTTGATTGATATACATCGAGTCCATTTCAGATTTCATGGATTCTTGCCACCTCTCTGAATCAATATCTAATATTGCTTCAGTGTAAGTCTTAGGTTCATCCTTGTCAGGAATTTCAAAATCATCATGATCCTCCATGAGGAAGCCAAACCTAGTTGGTTCATGACGAATCCTAGTAGACCTACGAAGTTGAATATTTTGCGATTGTTCAGGCTGCTCATTCTGATTGTGAAGAGGTTCTCTTGCATTGGACTGTCCAATGCTCGGAGAATTTTCTGGTGCTACACTTTTAAGTGTTTCTAGAGAAGGAGAAGTAGGTGCAGAAGGAATGACAACCATGTCATTTCTTTCATGCCTAATAGGAACCACTTGCTGGTGCGAGGTGCTTCCTATATTACTCCCACTAGCTGAAGGATATCCTCCTAGAGACATACTTCCGCTTAATCCTCCCACTGAATCCTTGTTTTGACCATCTAACAAGTCTTCATCCTCTATGTTATTTTGTGATTCTTGAATTTCTTCTAGTACTATCTTCTCACGATTGAATTCCTTGAAGACCAAGTCTTCTTCTAGGAATCGTGCCTGTCTGGAAATAATGATTTTATGTTCCTTAGGATGATAGAAATAGTATCCCCTAGTTTCTTTAGGATACCCCACAAAATAACATCTCTCACTTCTAGCTCCTAACTTATCAGTGTGCAATTTCTTTACATAAGCAGGGCAACCCCACACTTTAATATGTGAAAGAACAGGCTTCTTATTACATCATAACTCATATGGTGTCTTTTGCACTGATTTAGATGGAACTCTATTCAGAATGTATATCGAAGTTTGCAATGCATACCCCCAAAGAGATGTTGGAAGAGACGTGGAATTCATCATGGACCTAACCATGTCTAACAAGGTTCTATTTCTCCTTTCAGAGACACCATTCAATTGAGGTGTTCTTGGAGGAGTCCATTGTGACTGAATTCCCTCACCTTTTAAGTAATCAAGAAACTCCTTACTCAAGTATTCCCCTCCACGATCAGATCGTAGAGTCTTGATACTCTTGTCAAGTTGCTTCTCTACTTCAGCTTTATACTCCATGAATTTCTCAAAAGCTTCTGATTTGTGTTTCATAAGATACACAAATCCAAACCTAGAGAAATCGTCAGTAAACGTGATGAAGTAAGAAAAACCTCCTCTAGCTTGAGTTGGGAATGGTCCACACACATCTGTGTGAACCAATTCAAGCACTTCTTTGGCCCGTAGTCCTTTTCCAAGAAAAGGTTTACTCGTCATTTTAGCTGAGAGACACGAATCGCAATTACCATATGATTCAAAATCAAATGGTGTTAAGTAATTTAATTTACTTAACCTTGCTATTCTGGCTTCATTAATATGACCAAGCCTACAATGCCAAAGATATGTGGTGTTTTTCAGATTACTTAACCTTGCTCTTTTATTTTGAACATTTAATATGTCATGTCTACAATTAAGAACATATAAACCATTCATAAGAGGAGCATTTCCATACACAATACCATTTTGTGAAAAACAACAAGTGTTATTAGCAAAATGAAAGGAAAAACCCTCAATGTCTAACATAGGAATGGAAATTATGTTCTTTGTTATAGAAGGAACAAAATAACAATTATTTAGTTCTAATCTATAACCACTGGGTAAATCTATTATATAAGTCCCTACACGTTCAGCAGCAACTTTTGCTCCATTTCCTACACGTAGGTCAATCTCACCCAGCCTAACTGCTCTACTGTCATTTAGGCCTTGCACACTATTGCAAATGTGTGAGCCACAAGCCGTATCTAATACCCAACAGTGAGAGTTAGTTGTAGACATATTAATATCAATGACAAAAATGCCTAAGCTAGAAGCACTCGGTGCTTTGTCTAGATTAGTCCTGTATATCTCACAATCTCTCTTCCAATGTACTATCTCTTTGCAGTAGAGACATACATCATTTGGTATCTCAGCAATGTGATTCTTCTGAATGTCCTTGTCAAACATGGCTAATTCAGAAGAGCTAACATCAAGGATCTCGGGTACACTTGTATCAAATACATGTTCGATATTTTCTTGCCTAAGAACGAAACGCATATTTTGTTCCAAGTCTAGAAAGTTTGGTTCAATCAGATTATTTGTATCCAAGATACTTTTCAATGATAAATTCGACATACCTAAAAAGCCTAAAGAAGTTTAAATAGAACGGAATTAAAATCATATATTAATTCCTATGATCACATCTAGTTAACTAAATAATATGGACTTTTAATTATTTAGCTCCCACTATTTTTACATGCTCTTTGACCCCAATAAAAGGAACATGGAATGTTTTACAATCATAGTGGCCAAAATCCTCATTCATACTATTACAGTCCCAGCTTGGGCTGATCACTGCAATAATATAATGGGTAGGTCCCTAGACCAATTGCGTCCAAGCAATTCTTGGTTGATCAATTTTTAATTGATCGACATCCCTAAATTAACACTGACGCTTGGGCGACTCGAGCTAATTTAGGTAAGTCAAAACCATCACACGATCACAAACGATTGTACCTATAAATTAGTTCTATATTTTGTCGAATGGAATAAACACTTGGGTGAAATATTCTTCAACGAAAAAATATTTCTACTAATTTAATTATGATGGGTGATGTCGTTATCCCAGATAAGACTTAAATTTTAATTTATGGGGAACGTTTAGCGGGTATTAAATTATTCTATTTAATCAAGATGCTAAAACATATTATCAAATAATATGTCAACGAGATCTAACTCAGACATGTAAATTAAAGCATGCAATATAAATCTTATTTATAAACGAATATAATATGATAATACAACTATCGATTAAATTTTAAAATTAACCGTCGTAATATCAAAGATACTTAATCTAATTAAAAATAAGTTAATTTAATTTAATGTAGTTATATAATTATACGAACTACGTAGTAGTAGTTACGGAGTATAAAAATAATAACAATCTCCAAATTCTAATAAACTACATGTTCTAGAGTTTCAGTTTGAGTAGAATTCTAGGAAATTGCAAAAATGTCCTCAGGTTTAATCCAATTTCTGAAAACAGTCTTTGAATCAAATTCTAAAATAGGGCATCGGCCTAAAAAAATGCAGAGCTTCCAAAACCGCAAATCATTCGAAGAAGAAAAAACAGATCGCAAATTTTAGCGGGTTCATCCGCCATAGTCGCCATGTTCGTCCTCCGTAGATTGTCTCCGTCGCTGCGCAAAATTTACCAGCCGGAGTCGCTTTCAATCGGTGCTCGTCCGCCATAGATGGGTGTCCATAGAAAACCAGTGTGAGATCGTCAAGGAACGAACACTCCAGGGCATGAAGATATCATAGATTTTTAGATCTTAGAGGATAAGTACACACATCGTTGAGGGTGTGAAGAACATTGCACAACCCAGATTTTTTAGATCTTAGCTCACAATATTCTACTCCGTATTTAACAACTTCAATTTCAGATTTCAATTTCAAAAATCAAAATCGATTTTGTAAATCAAAATTGGGGTGAAAACATAATTTGAAAAATTATGTATCCTGATCTATGAAAATATCAATATAATCCGTATAATGTCATTAGAATCATTTTGGCTCTGATACCACTGTTAGGAAATTGATGTAACGTACCTCGAAAGTACGGCAGCGGAAGTTTAAAATTTTCCCAAACAGATCTTCCCTGATTATGACAAAATAACGAATATGATAATAATAACAGATCTGAGTTAGAACTTACAGATCTTCCAGCCTAGCGGTGATAATCCTTGACCTTTGGTATCCACGTGATTTCTCCTTCCCGAAAGAACGGTTAGATCTCCGTAAGAGAAAGGCTAGGAAATCTCTTCGCAGGGAAATAAACTGTTAATACTGAATCTGAAAACTGGTCTATCAATTAGGAAGGAGAAGGATGTATTTATACTAGTTCGAAACTAGTTTTCCAATCACAATGAAAGTCTTTCTAATTAATGAGTTCTAATCCTACTAGGACCAATACTCCTAATTAATTAAATAAGTAGATAAAACAAAACAAAATAATAATAATAATAATTGAAATGTGGCTGCACGCCACTTTCTAATTATTATATATTAATATTTATTTTATTTACTTTTCTTTTAATTCCAAATTACAAAAGAAAATATCTACTTTATTTAATAATAAATACATCTTATTTAAGTATGATAAATCTAATTTATCTTACTTAATTAATGCTATCAAATAGAACTCTCCTTCAGCTTCATGAATTAAATATGTTTAATCTAATTAATATTTAATTCATTTTCAGTATTACAAATTAAATATTATTTAATCCAATTAATAATATTTAATTCCTTCTAACAATTCAATCGGAAGGTATAATCACTTGTTGTGTGACCCATAGGGCCTTATATATTAAGCACTAATCAAATTAAGGTCTTAGCGAATCCCTAGACAATTCTTCAGACAAACCTAATATATAAGGACGTTTGCGAGGACTATACAAACTCCCTGTAATATAGAGCTCATAGTGATACGGTCCTTTCATTCAACGAACATTCAACTAAGTCTAGAACATGATATAGTGTCTATCCTAATAACTCAGTCTCTGTCTCTCAATCTTTCTAGATGATCCATAACGATCATATTCGATATCCAAAACGAATATATCTTTGCATTGGCCAATGACTTTATGATCCATCTAGATATGAGAAGTAGAATGTTCTCTCTTAATCTATTATGAGGAATGAATCCTTTCTTGGCTCAACTACTACTCCATGTGCTTCGTGATGCACCCAACACATGCCGTATCTACCCCGATTGGAGTGCAAGCGTTGGTCATGGTCAAAGTACATCACTCCGCACATGTAGTACGTATTGACCTCAAGTCGGAGGACTATTACACTACTCTATACGCCGATAATCCCATAGACACATGAATAGAACTTATCAAATGGTTTCTCGGTGGGTATGCCAATATTCTCTAAAATATCTATGTGACCATCATGAATTACAGGAACTCATAGTCGTGAGATCAACTATACTTTCTAAAAGTATGATGCAGTCCACATACCAATCTTATCGCATATCATCAATATCCCATTCTTGATGATCATTGATTGGGGCTATTTTAGGACCTTATGTTATATCATATAAGCTCCCACTTACTTATTGACAACATAAATCCAAGGGAACACAATTATGAATAAAACATTGACAATCGAAAACAATCATTCATAAAGTGTAATACCATGTATATATCAAATATAAAAACTAAATGTGATCAAGTACATATGTCTTTAAAAAAATGATTGTCGCTAGGACATATATACTAACAGGAGCTCCCGGCCTATAGACGCTGTACCCCTCAGTGTGGCCCCAGGTCAGAAGAGAAAGAAGGCGAGGGTGGCTCCGAAGAAGAAGCAAGCTGCCGTCGACGTTGGCCAGCCACTGGGACTCCCCGAGGGCTATTCTTTCCTGAATACGGCCGCCTTGGAGGTCAAGAATAAAGGTACCCGAGGGGAAATGATGGCGGTGCAATTTTTGGTAGGGCCTTCGGCGCAAGTGGTAGAGCCGAAGCCGGATGACGTGCTCCTTCGTGCCCCCGACGGCTGCTTTGCCGTGCATCTGCTTTCGGTGGAGCTGGGTCTCAGGTTTCCCCTTCATCCTTTTGTGTTGGAGTACCTCCGTTTTGTAAAGCTTGCCCCCTGCCAGTTGACCCCGAACAGTCACTCATATCTGGCAGGGTTCCTGTCACTGTGCCTAAGCCGAAGGGTCCCCCCTACTCTGGAGCAATTCTTCCTGTCATTCAACTTATGCCGGGGGGGGGGGGGGGGGGGGGGGGGGCATTCGAACGTCGGGGGCTATGGTAATCTGCAGCAACTCCCGAAGTTCAGGATCTTTGATGAGGCGCCTTCGTCTCACAAGGGGTGGAAAGACAAGTTTTGCTATATCCGGTTGGCCGAGAACCCCTTCTCCGCTCCGCTTGGTGATAGGTTTCGGCGGCACCCGAAGGCAGAAGGGTATGCCCTCGAAAAGAATGGGCGGGTGTTGTCCAAGAAGCCAGAGGGTTCTGATAAACATGTGTCCATCAAAGGCGCAACGCTCTCCAGTGAGTTGTACAAGCTTGGCTTCCGTCGGTACCGGCTGATGGGGGAGAAGGAGGAAGGCTACCCCCTGATTGACCGCGTATATGAGAGTGCTGAAGGTTGTTGTAATGCCGAAGGCTTTATTTCTCATGCTTAGAAAATTTTCTTCCCCCTTCATATTTTTTGCTTTGCTGTAATAGTGAACTAACCCTTGTGTGCCTTCTTGTGTTTCAGGACCAGACATGGACGCTCGGAACCTGGTCAAGCTGAAGCGGCAACTTGCCCGAGAGGAGCAGAAGAAGGAGGCCCCCGCACAGCAGAGGGCGGTCGATGAGATCTTCCCCAAGGCGGGAGCGGCCGAAGAGGCCAAGGAGGCGGGGCCCGTATCGGAGGCCGCCGTCGGGGGCTCCCCCGGTCTGGAGCTGAAGAGAAAAAGGCATGGGAAGGACCCGGCACAACCGGAGGGGAAGAAGAAGAAGAAGGGGGCTCCGGAGTCGAAGGAAGCCCCCGTTGTGGTCGTAGAAGAATCTTCTCCTCCCAAGCCTTCGGGTCAGGCAACTGATCTGACATGGCCCCTGGACAAAGTCCAATTTTCCATTACGAAGGGGACTGCTATCATGCACGGGACCCTGAACCCGAAGGAGTTTTTGAGGGGTGCCACCCCTCCGACCGATAAGTCCGTGCTCTCCCGTCAGGCCGACGATGTCCTCTGCTCCAAGGTTCTGATGGCCTCGGTTACGGTAAGTTTCCTTCCCCCTCTTTTGTAGATAACTTCATTCTTTACATGAGTAGTGGCTAACCCTCCGGTAATTCATGTCTGCTTTCAGGCGAGCCTTGGCCTTGGCGAGCTGGTCCAGAGGATAGAACAGCATGACTCAGAGAAGAAGAAGGCCGCTGAAGCACTGGCCGAGGCCCGAAGGCAGCTCAAGGAGGTCGAGGACGCTCGCAAAGCTGAGCAAGAGGCTTTCAAAGACATCCTCGAGGGCTCCAAGACGGTGGCCAGGGCCGAAGGTAAAGCAGAGGCGGAGAAGGCTGCGGCAGATGCTGCCAAGAAAGCCGCGGAGGATGTCGAGGAGGCCCGGAATAAAGCTGTTGCCGAAGCCCGGGAGGAGGCTGTTGCTACTTTTGCCGAGGAGGGATGGAAAGCCGAAGGTCGGCAAAAATGGGTGGCTTCGGTGGTGGAAGCTTCGGTGGACGAATGGGTGAAAGGCCCAGGCGCCATGTGGTTGGCCCGAAAGGGGAAGGAATATTATGACGGGAGTGAGTACTTTACTCATGCCCTCGTATATCGAAGGCTGTCCCGGCATTTTGGGGTGGACCCGAAGGCCTTTGATCCGGCATCCTATGGCCTTCCTCCCCTTCAGCCAGACCCCAGGGTTCCCCTCCCTGAAGGTGTTGCGAGGCCTGACTTGGAAGACTCCCTGCTGATGGCCGAGGGCAGTGACGAAGAGGAAGAGATTGGTGATGATGCCGTGTCCAAGCCTGCAGTAGAGGACGCCTCCGGGAATGCCGTCGAAATTGTTGAGTAATTTTGTACTTAGGAATGTGTGAACATATTTTGTAATGAACAACATTTATCCTTCGGCTTCGGCCTGTTTGTAATTTTACACTCACTCCTGTTTTTGATGAATGCATGCTGCCTCCGGGCTTTTCACCTTTGAATGCGCCCTGTGTTTTGAATGTATGCCTTCTCCTTTTTGAGTGTATGCCTTCTCCTTTGAACGTATGTTTTAGGACTTAGAATTTTTTCTGATTGTAGCCTGCCCTTGGAAGCCTTCGGTAGTTGGGCACCCCCTGCTGGATAGGCAACCGAGGGTTCAGCAGGAATTGGGACTTAGAAATTTTTTCTAAGTGTAGCACACCATAGGGAGCCTTCGGAAGTTGGCATCCCTTCCTGATGTGTGAATATTGGACCGAGGGCCCAATGTACAGGACTTAGATTTTTTTTTTTTTTGCAAGTGTAGGATGTCACGTAGCCTTCGGCTACTGTGGAGCCTCCACTGAAATATTGAGTAGGACGGGGGCCAATTCTTTAGGACTTAGGAAATTTTCTTGAGTGTTGATTCCTTGTGTACTGTAGCCTTCGATTGATAGGCAGCCTTCGGCAATTAGGTCCCTTGAGATGAGGGTGAAATATGTAGGACTTAGAAAATCTTCTAAGTGTAGAGTTTCCCTTGGGAGCCTTCGGGAGATGGCATCTCTCCATGATGTATGAGTAGCTGACCGGGGGGGGAAATATGCAGGACTTAGAAAATATTCTAAGTGTAGATTTTCCCTTGGGAGCCTTCGGGAGATGGCATCCCTCCTTGATGTATGAGTAGTTGACCGGGGAAAAACATGTAGGACTTAGAAAATATTCTAAGTGTAGATTTTCCCTTGGGAGCCTTCGGGAGATGGCATCCCTTCTTGATGTATGAGTAGTTGACCGGGGGAAAAATATGTAGGACTTAGAAAATATTCTAAGTGTAGATTTTCCCTTGGGAGCCTTCGGGTGATAGGTGCCCTCTGACTCCACATCACTTTGCCAGATGCCCGGGGGCTGCTCATTTAGGACAGAATATATTTTTTCAAGTGTTGTTGTATTGCATGACCTTCGGCTACCATATTCCCTTGGCTGTAATGCTGATTGGGCCGGGGCCCAATCTTTAGGACTTAGAATTTTTTCAAGTGCTGCTTCCTTGTGTAGCCTTCGGGTGATAGGTGCCCTCTGACTCTACATTATTTTGCGAGATGCCCGGGACCTGTGAAGAAAGCCAATGAGGAGTGTGTGCCCTCGGCATACACTTTAAAAGTTGCAGAAGTTGACCCTTGTCATGGGGAAAGGGCCCTCGGTACTAGTGCGTAACAGAGGCCTTCGGTATATGTTTGAAGGTACCGTCTTAGTGTACTTTGGATAGTCCAGTTCCTTTGTATTGTTGAAGCCTTCGGTGTTTGTGTGACCGGAGGTGACCAGGCAGTGAACTTAGCCGTTTCTTGATGCTATCTGTTCGAGTAGTATCCTTCGGGAAATAGGAGCCTTCAATTACCGGAGGTGTTCCCGTGGGGAGCCCTCGGCTTGTTGTGATCTGTTAGAGTGTACTCTTTGATTTCTCGCTGAGTCTACTCCCCTTCACCCCCTCTTTTTTTTTTTCTGTTGGTGGTGAAGGGAAGGCATCAAGAAACTTGGTTTCTTGGTAAGGTTGGGCCTATTAGGAGACCATCAGAATACACCAATGGCTCTCCTCCCTCGGGTTAACCTTCCGAGTTCCGAGGGGATCGAGGGTCGTTTCCTGGGCACAAGATATGGTGGTCCGTAACCTGCCTCCCCTTGGGGGATGGCGCGGAAAGCGCCTCATTTTTGAAAGTCGTCCCCTCGGCGCCAGACATAGTCCGTGGCCTGCCACACCCTTGGGGTGGTGGTGCGGGGAGCGTTTCGGTTTGGAAGTCGAATCCCGGGCATTTCTCGTGCCTGTCACACCCTTGGGGTGATGACGCGGATAGCGTTCCGTTTTTGAAAGTCGAATCCTGGGCATTTCTCATGCCTGTCATACCCTGGGGGTAATGACGCGGAAAGCGTTTCAAGGAAGGGTTTTCATTTGCACACTAGTTGCAAATGGCCGGGGGCACTACGTGCCGCCGGCACCGATGGTGGCGCCTTCGGTATATGCGTCCTCGTGGGGTACGGCTTTTAGAAACAACACTTGGTGTTAGTTTCGATGTGTAGCCCCCGGTACTTGGTACCGAGGGGTCTTCTGTAGGAACACTTGGTGTTCTCTTTTGTCGTAGTTGATGTAGGCGTCTACCCTCGGTACTTGGTACCGAAGGGTCTTCAAATGAAACACTTGGTGTTTCCCAACAGATGTTTGGAAGTTGATAGGAGAGCATATCCCTGGCACTGGGTGCCGAGGGGTCTTCTTTGAAACATTTTGTTGTTTTTTTTCTTCGTTTCGATGTTTGATGATGGAGGTGTACCCTCGGCACTGGGTGCCGAAGGGTCTTCTGTAGGAACACTTGGTGTTCTCATCTTTTTTTTTTTTTTATGTTGAAGGTGGGAATGTACCCTCGGCACTGGGTGCCGAAGGGTCTTCTGTAGGAACACTTGGTGTTCTCATCTTTTCTTTTTTGATGATGAAGGTGGGAATGTACCCTCGGCACTGGGTGCCGAACGGAAATGAAACACATGGCGTTCCTTGTTCTTGGTGATAGGAGTTCCCTCCCTCGGTACTTGGTACCGAGGGGTCTTGACTGAAAACACGTGGTGTTTTCACTGTTTGTTGTAGGTGTTGATGGTGTCCGCCCTCGGCATTTGGTGCCGGAGGGGGTTCTTCTCGTGGTGAGGCCTGGGGCCTGTAGTCAGTATGAGGGCTTGATGTCTTGAATGTATCTTCATTCTTCGAAATTGGAAGCCTTGGGCCATAGGATAGTACATTCACTAGTTATGAGGGCTTGGCCGCTCTTACATTATTGATAAAATTTAACTAAATGGTGTACATTCCAGTGCCTAGGGACTTCTTTCCCATTGGGGCGTTTGAGCTTGTAGGTCCCGGGTTTGATGATGGCTGCTATGATGTAGGGGCCTTCGAATTTTGGTGCCATTTTTCCTCCCTCGGTTGGTTGGCTGGCTTCCCTCCTCCGGAGGACATAGTCCCCCACTTGAAATTCTCGGGTGCGAACTTTGGCGTTGATGTAGCTTTTAACTTGCCTTCGGTAGTTTTCTGCCCGGATGAAGGCCTGCTCCCGGCGTTCTGAAATGAGGTGGAGGTCGAGGGCCATGTTGTTGTCGTTGACCTCGGGGTCATATTGGATCACCCTTCGGGTGGGAAGGGTGACTTCCGTAGGAGCTTTGGCTTCAAAGCCGTAGCAGAGGGAGAAGGGTGTTTCACCTGTTGCTCGCCGAGGGGTGGTGCGATAGGCCCAAAGGATGTTGTGGAGTTCTTCCACCCAGCCACCGCCCTCGGCCTCTAGCTTCTTTTTGAGGCCCTCGAGCAAGGTCCGGTTGGCATTCTCTACTTGCCCGTTGCCTTGAGGGTAGACAACGGAGGAGAAGGTGTGTTTGATGCCCCATGCCTCCAGAAGGGCACAGAAGGGGGCTGCCTCAAATTGTGTCCCATTGTCGGAGATGATCTGCTGGGGGACGCCAAACCTTGTGAGGATGTTCTTGAGGACGAAGTGACGGCACTTCGCCTCTGTGATGCTGGCGAGGGGTTCAGCCTCCACCCACTTGGTAAAGTAGTCGACGGCCACGGTGATGTATCTGTTGTTGGAGGTACCCCTCGGCAGAGGGCCCACAAGGTCTATCCCCCATCGAGAAAAGGGGACAGAGGTGCTGATGGGGGCATAGTTGACCGCTGGCCTGTCGGGAGCTTTCTGGAAATGTTGACATGCGGTGCACCTCCGGGCAAGGTCAGCACAATCCCTGGCCATGGTTGGCCAGAAGTAGCCCTGGAGAATGAGCCTTCGGGACATGGAGAAGGGTCCCTGGTGAGCTGAGCAAGTGCCACTGTGCACTTCCTCCATTGCGACCTCGGCTTCATCTGGATGAAGGCACCGAAGTAGCGTGCCATTGTAAGATCGTTTGTAGAGCCTTCCATCTTCGATGGTGTAGCTAGGAGCCCTCAGCTTTGCCAGTTTAGCGCGGGCCTCATTCTCGGGTAGCTACCCTGTGGAGATGAAGGCGGTGATATCTGAGATCCAATCCTCCTGACGTTGTTGTATGTTCATAACAGGGCTTGCATGGATGCTTGAGAGGCTGAGTTCCTCGATTTTGGCAATTTTGGAGATGTGCTCGGGGGAGTCGGCCGAGAGCTTAGATAATATGTCGGCCTCGGAGTTCTGAGCCCTCGGTATTTGAGTGAGAGAGTGTGCCTCAAATACCTTAAGCAACTCCTTGGCCGCTTCCTTGTACTGTTTCATTCTCCCCTCCTTGGCCTCATATTCTTCGAAGATTTGGCCCACGACCAACTTGGAGTCGCATTTGATGTGGATCTGCCGAGCCCTCATGTTGGCAGCCAGCCGAAGGCCACATAGGAGGGCCTCATATTCGGCCTCATTGTTGGAGACCTTGAAGGAGAAGCGGATTGCATAGTAGGCCCTGAAGCCCTCGGGAGTAATGAGGACTACCCCTCCCCCGCATGCTTTGGTCGCGGAGGAGCCGTCAGTGTAGAGGGTCCACCAGTTGTCCGAGGTAGCCGAGGGCTCCCCGTCCGTGGCTGCCCTTGCGGTACACTCCGTCACAAAGTCAGCCAGGGCTTGGCCCTTGATGGCAGGCCTTGGGCGGATATCAATGTTGTACTGGCTCAAGAAGATAGCCCATTTCACCATGCGGGAGGAGCTGGTGGGGCTCCTCATGAGGGCGCCGAGGGGTTGATGAGTGAGGACCTGAACCGGGTGAGCCTGAAAGTAGTGGCCCAACTTCTTGACAGTCCAAACGATGGCCAACACCGTTTTTTCCACAGGGGAGTACCTGAGCTCGGCCTCCCTTAGGGTCTTGCTAACGTAGAAGATGGCATGTTGGGTGTCGTCTTCCTCCCGAATGAGCACAGAGCTGATGGCCGCCGGGCTAACCCCAAGGTAGAGGTAGAGGGTCTCCCCTACCTTGGGTTTGGAGAGCACAGGAGGTGAAGATAGATATCGTTTGAGCTCGTCGAAAGCCCCCTGGCATTCTGGAGTCCATAGAAAGCCAGCCGTCTTCCTCATGATCTGGAAGAAGGGTAGAGACTTCTCCGCCGATTTAGATAGAAAGCGGTTGAGGGCTGCCAGGCGGCCCGTCAACCCTTGAACTTCCTTCACATTGCGTGGGGGCTCCATGTTGATGATGGCCTGGATTTTCTCGGGATTGGCCTCAATACCCCTTCGGCTCACCATGTAACCCAAGAACTTGCCCCCTTGGACGCCGAAGGTGCACTTCTTCGGGTTTAGCCGAAGGTTGAATTTTTGCATGATGGCGAAGATTTCCCGGAGGTCGTCAGCATGGCTGGAAGATTGCTTGCTTTTGACGATCATGTCGTCCACATAGGCCTCCATGGTGCGCCCTAGGAAGGCTTGAAAGACCCGGGCCACCATCCGGGTGTAGGTGGCCCCCGAGTTCTTTAGGCCGAAGGCCATCACTAGGTAGTAGAAGATGCCCTCGGGAGTCATGAAGGCAGTTTTTTCGGCGTCCTCCTCGTGCATGAAAATTTGATGGTACCCTCGGAAGGCATCGAGGAAGGACATGATCTCACACCCTGCGGTCTCATCCACCAATTGATCAATGTTTGGTAGAGGGAATGGATCCATAGGGCACGCTTTGTTGAGATCGGTGTAGTCCACGCACATGCGGAAGGTAGGGGGCTTCTGTGCGAGGACTACATTTGCTAGCCATGAGGGGTATTTCACCTCCTTGATGTGCTTAATTGAGAGGAGCATGGCGACCTCCTTCTTCACGAATTCCCTCCTCTCGGCGGAGAGGGGTCTCCTTCGTTGTTGTACTGCTTTTGCCGAGGGGTCCACCGAGAGGCGGTGGGTGATGACCCTTCGGCTTATTCCCGGCATGTCCTCCGGCCCCCATGCAAAGACAGTGGAGTAGGCGCGGAGGGCGTCGGTGATACCGGTCTTCAAATCTTCAGGGAGCTGGGCTCCAATCTTCACGACTCTCTCCGGCTGGGCCGGATCGAGCGCGAAGTCTTCTACATCCTCGGCCGGTTCAGCCCTCGGCCTTCTTTCCTCTTGGTCGATGGCTCCGGTGATGATGTCAACACGGAATTCCGTCTTACTTACCTTCTTAGTGACCTGAAGATAGCAGGCGCGGGCAATTTTCTGGTTCCCCCGGGAGTAGCCAATGCCCCCCTCGGCGGGAAACTTGAGGCAGAGGTGCCTCATGGAGATGATGGCTTCGAGGTCCTCGAGGGCTGGCGGGCCGAGGATGATGTTGTGGGCGCAGTCAATGTTGACGACGACGAACTCCACTTCGAGCTGGGCTCTATGGAGCCCGTCGCCGAAGATCACCGGGAGGGTTATTACCCCCTCGGAATCAATAGTATCGCCGGTGAAGCCGGCAAGAGGGGTCTTAATGGGCCGAAGAGACCCCCTCTCCAGATGCAGCTCTCTGAAGGTGCTGAGGTACATTACATTGACGGAGCTACCCGTGTCAATGTAAGTTCGGTGAATGATGGTATCGTTTATCTCCGTCCGAATCACCAAGGCATCCCTGTGAGGAGAAGAAGCAGGAGGGAGATCTGCGTTGGTGAAGGTGATGGGTTCCTCCCTCAGTCGCTTTACCGGGGGCATATGAGTGACTTCCCCCACGTAAAGCGATTGAGCCCACTTCATTCGTTGGCTGGTGGAATCGCCCCCCTGTATTGCCACCGGTGATCATGAGGATGTGGCGTTTTTTCTCCTGGTAGTGGGGGTATTCCTCCTCCTCTTCTTCCAAGTTTCCAATCTCCCTCTTCTTGCCGAGGGGGATGGTATTCGGGTTTACCCAAGCATTTACCTTCGTGTGGTGCCCTCGGGGAGGCCCCTGATGAGAAGGTCCCTCCTGCCGAGGGCTCTGAACAAATTGGGACAGGTGCCCTGCTTGTATTAACCTCTCGATGGCCGTCTTTAGCTGATGGCAGTCATCGGTCCTGTGCCCCTGGTGCCGATGGAAGCGACAGTAGGGGAACTGAGGGTTGATAGCGTGTACCTCCGGGGGTGCGCGAGAGTCGCGCTCAACGAGGCCCCTCTCCTCGGCAAAATCGAGGATGATGCTGACGGGGTGCGTCAATGGTGTCCGAGGGCGGTCCAGGAGAATGGGCTGTGCCGAAGTCTTAGGGTTGCTCTTATAACCTCCCCCGGGCTTGGCTTGGCCTTGCCGAGGGCGGTCATCAGAGGGTCCCGAAGTCTTGGGGTGATTTGGAGGAGCCCCCGGCCCTCGGTTATGCTTGTTGTCAGCCCTCGGGGGCTGCTGGTCCGGATGCTGGTGATACGTCTCCACCTCCTCGGCCTCAGCATATCGGTCCCCCCGCTGCAAAGCCCTTATGTAGTCGCGTGGGGGTTCAATGATGAGGCTCCTTGAAAAGTTGCCGGTGCGGAGGACGGTTTGTAGGAGGGCCAGGAGGGTCCCGTCATCAGCACCGTCGACCTTGTCGGCCTCCGTCCTCCAGCGCTCTAGGAAGTCCCGAAGGGTCTCATCCCTCTTCTGGCGTATTGTTAGGAGGTGGGAGAAGTGCTTCCTTGTGCGACGCCTCCCGGCAAATTGTGTCAAGAATCGCTGGGCGAGTTCTTGCCATGAATCAACACAGCCCTCGGGCAGCCTGTTGAACCATTCGTATGCCGGTCCCTCTAAGGTGGAGAGGAACCATCGACACAAATATTCGTCTGACGCCCCCACCATCATCATGCTGTTCTGGTATTTGCTGTAGTGTTCCTGGGGGTCCGTTTTCCCGTTGTAGGGCTGTATGTGTTGCCCTCGGTATTTCTCCGGGATCCGGGCCGCCAATACCCTTGGGGTAAATGGCGTCCGAGTCCGGAGCTGGATGATGGGTTCCCCAGAGCCCTCGGCCACCTTCTTCTGTAACTCCTCCATTTTGGCCATCATGGCCTCGTATTTGAGATCTGAATGAGGGGTGGAGGTGGTGGCGTGAGCTTTGTTGGACTCCATCTTGTCAAGCCGGCGTTGGAGGGACGCAATAATCTCGTCCCGGGGATCCTTCGAGAGGGTCTCCGCCCCCTGCGAACGAACCCGGGCCGAGTGGGCCTGGTTGATCTGGTGGCGAGCGTCATCGGCATGAAGGAGTGCCTTGCCTTTGTCCCGAGGGGGACGCTCCTCGTCTGCCCTCGAAACAGATCCCCCGCTTTCCTGGGGCCTTTGGAGTGCTTTCCCCCCGAGGCGGTCTTGGACCCCTCGGCGGTCTGGCCCTCCTCCGAGCCGGTTGAGGGCGGAAGTACGGGGCCTTTCCCTGTTGTCATTATGGCGGTCCCGGGACTGAACTTCCTGGGAGGACGTATCTTGGGCCACCACCCCTTCGTCGTTTCTCACCCGAAGGGTGGGATTTCCGAAGGGGTGTGGCAGAGGGGAAAGTATGATATTTTCCCCGATCTGAGGGTGAGCTGGAGCCAGGGTGCCGAAGGCACCCGGGTTCTGGGTTAGCGTCTGGATGAAGGCGGAGAGCGCCGATTGCACGTCGATGGTGAGAACTGGAGGGCTGACTTGGTCATCGCTCCGGTTTTTCTTCTTGGCCTCGATGCCGAGGCGGGCATCGGGGGCATTTTGTTGGATCTGAAGGCGTAGGTCGACAGCCGCCTGTTCCAGCCCAGCGATGACACCGCCCTCGGGAGCCCTGTGAGAGGCTTCGGGGGCGTTGACGTCGCCGAGGGCCAGGTTCTTGTCTTCTACGTTCTTTGAGTTGGCACGTGTTGTCCTCATCATTTTGATAGAGGGCTAGTGTTTTGTGTTTGGTCGAGGGGGAGGGTTTCTTACTTGATTGTTCGACCTCTCAATGAAAGCACCAAATGATGGATAGTCTACCCGGGGGTATATATCCGAAGGGTTATTGCGGGGAATAACTTAGAGAGAAGTCAGAGTAAACAAGTAATGTAGAGAGAGAGTGTATTTAGTATGAATGCCGTTTTCAGCGTGGTTACAAATGAGGAAATGGGGTGCTATTTATAGTAGAATTAAATGCCGGGCAGGGACACGTGTCAAGCGCTCATTGGCCGAGGGGTCACCTCAACTGGTTGGCGCTGGCAGCCGCATGTGGCCGCATTTAATGCGGTTGTTGGATGGGACGTCTGTGCGGGGTACGGTGATCTGTACGCATGTGAGGCGGATATCTTGTCGAGTGAGATGCCTTCGGCTATAGAGCAGTAGCCGAGGGCTCTTCCACCCGATGGCACCCTGGTGCCGAGGGCTCACAGTGCCGAGGGCTACTGTTTTCGCCGTTTTCTCCCAGTTTCTTAATTTGCTTGAGAAACCCGTTCTGAGAGAATTTAGAGCCTTCGGCCAGGGGGCCGAAGGCACCCCTGGCGCGTAGTGCGGGCTGCTTGGTACTCTGGGCGCTGTGATTTGGGCCTGTTGGACCTTCTGGGCCTGTTGGGCCTCTAAAGGAGTAGTAGGAGTCTGTGGGCCGGGTGTTCCCGGGCCATATACTCCATCAATTTTTTTGAATCAACCTTTTCAACTTCCTTTCTTAATGTTGCTGCTGTTTTCCCCACAATATCTATGCATTCCCTATCCCATAAGGTGAACGTAGCGTGACCTGAGTCATCCATGACACAAACTGAAACTTTGTACCTGCATACCGGAAGTTGGCAGATTAATGTTTGAAGTTAGTCTTATTTTAAAATAGTGGAAAGTGATACATCTTAACAAATAACACAACCTCAACACTCCCTCGGGAATAGTCGTGTCACATGTGATGCATCTGAACCTTTCATCTTCTGGCTTTATTTTCTTGTTGCATGTTGGGCAGCTAAGGTAGCACCATTCCTTATAGTTGTCTAGTGATACAATATCACCAAGTAGCCAATAGGTTCCATCCTGTGTACAGAAGCTGTGAGTTACAAAGGTGATCATTTTTTTTACAGTTTCTTTGCTTAAATCATCTTTTTACCTGGGGGTCCTTTAGCAAATCACTGATGTTTGTGATAGTAGCCTTTCCCCTAAAAACGTCCTCACTACCCTGACCAACTGAATTTGCAGTGAAGGTAGTCATTGTTGTATTATCGTCATCTGGTCCAAACTGCGATTTGAAATCTTCAAACTCCGGGCTAGAACCATTTATTATCAACTTCGAAACATCATAAGATGTTCCAACCAAGACATGACCTGAATATGTTTGAAATCTTTCATCAGCCCATTTGAAGCCTAAATAAAAAACTTAAGTTTTTTTTGAATTAGTCCTTATCTTGATAGCGTCTGGGTCTACCCATTTGTAGTATGATGTAGATGGCTTCATTTTTATGAGCATCATAAAAATCAGTGAACTGTTTGCAGTAGTTGTTCCACAATGTGCATCCAATACGATTTCCACTACAAATAAAAAAAGAGTTTCATCATAAACTCTCGATTTTTATGATAAACGAATACCATATCATAGATAAAATTAAGACAGTACTCTGGATCTTCCAAAGTTAGTTCAATCAGCTTTTCTGGTTTCCCGTTAACGATTGGTGTTTGTAC
This sequence comes from Cuscuta europaea, assembly GCA_945859875.1. Taxonomy (NCBI): domain Eukaryota; kingdom Viridiplantae; phylum Streptophyta; class Magnoliopsida; order Solanales; family Convolvulaceae; genus Cuscuta; species Cuscuta europaea. Next base: position 10,349,192 of record CAMAPE010000009.1, read on the forward strand.
TGGAGTCTTCCCGACGTACTTACCAATTACATCTGAAGAAAGACTGATATTAAACGGTGTGATTATAAAAAAGCGTTTAAGGATATGTATATGAAATTACCGATAAGCAATTTGTCGTTGATGACTCTTAGACTCTGCAGCGCGTCAAATTGATGGAAATTGAACACTAAGTTTGGAAAAGTTGCTGAGTGCAAATCATAGACCGTAGTTTTTTTGAAAAATTCTAAAACATAAGGGTGTTCAGTAGTTTTGTAGTTGAAGTAGTTATCAAAAACTAAGAAGTTCTTGATTCTGAAACACTTGTTTCCCTGCAGTTTGTTTTCGTACAAATGCATGAATGGCCTTTTCACAACAGCATGAATGCGGTCACCCTGCAAAATGAAAGCAAAATGAATTAGGAAGATGATCACTCGAATAATCAACCACAAAAGGATTTTAAAAATAAATTAAATGCTTTCGAAATAGAAATTACGTTCTCATCGTGGAAAACAAATTCCATTCTTGCACCTCCTTTGGATTTAGGTGAAACCTCATATGCTCTAACCACCCTTACTTTTAGAGCCCAATTTGTGCTGGTGTGGTTAACTTTCCTAATCATTGATACAATTGACTGCCATGTGGTTCGGAGTTTTCTTTGCTAGATGCCGTCGTGGTTTGTAATTTTGAACTGAACCATGTTGGTATTTATAGGGAATTCGAATTTTTAGGGTTTGCAATGAAACTGAATTACGCAAAGTGTAATAGATCTCGCCCCTCTCAACCACCCCATTTAATGCCACCTAATTCATTAATGCTTGAGAACCACTCTC